>OU342740.1:212320479-212921627 GCA_910589775.1 Avena eriantha
GACTCTGTTGTTACTAAAAAGAACACACATGCAATGACACTGGTGGATCCATAAGGTTATGTGAAGAGAACACACATGCAAATGACTCTGGTTGTTGTTACTAAAAAGAAACACACATGCAATGACACTAGCGAATCCATGGGTGGATTGTGAAAAGTACACGCATGCAATGACACTGGTGGATCCATAGGTGGGATGTGAAAAGAACACGCATGCAAAATGACTCTGGTTGTTGTTACTAAAAAGAACACACATGCAATGACACTAGTGGATCCATGCGTGGATTGTGAAAAGAGCACACATGCAATGACACTGGTGGATCCATATGTGGTATGTGAAAATAACACACATGCAATGACTCTGGTTGTTTTAGTGAAAAGAACACACATGCAATGTCACTGGTGGATCGGTGCATGGTCTCTGAAGAGAGCACACATTTCAATGACTCTTGTTGTTTTTAGTGAAAAGAACACACATGCAATAACACTGGTGGACCCATGGGTGGATTGTGAAAAGAACACACATGCAATGGCACTGGTTTTTGTTACTAAAAAGAACACACATGAAATGACACTGGTGGATCCATGTGTGGATTGTGAAGAGAACACACATGCAATGACTCCAGTTGTTGTTAGTGAAAAGAACATACATGCAATGACGCAGGTGGATCCATGTTTGGTCTTTGTAGAGAACATGCATTTCAATGACACTGGTGGATCCATATGTGGTATGGGAAAAGAACACACATGCAAAATGACTTGGGTTGTTGTTAGTGAAAAGAACACATGCCATGACACTGGTGGATCCATTGGTGGTATGTGAAAAGAACACACATGCAAAATGACTCTAGTCTTTGTTACTAAAAAGAACAAACATGCAATGACACTGGTGGATCCATATGTGGATTATGAAATGAACACACATGCAATGACACTAGTTGTTGTTGGTAAAAATAACACACATTCAATGACTCTAGTTGTTGTTACTGAAAAGAGCACACATGCAATGACACCGGTGGATCCATGGGTCGATTGTGAAAAGAACACACATGCAATGACACTAGTGGATCCATAGGTGGTATGTGAGAAGAACACACATTTCAATGACTCTGGTTATTGTTACTAAAAAGAACAGACATGCAATGACACTGGTGGATCCATAGGTGGATTGTGAAAAGAGCACACATGCAATGACATTGGTGGATCCATAGGTGGAATGTGAAAAGAACACACATGCAAAATGACTCTGGTTGTTGTTGTTACTAAAAAGAATACAAATGCAATAACACTAGTGGATCCATGTGTGGTCTCTATAGAGAACACACATTTCAATGACACTGGTGGATCCATAGGTGGTATGTGAAAAGAACACACATGCAAAATGACTCTGGTTGTTTTTAGTGAAAAGAACACACATGCAATGACACTGGTGGATCCATTGGTGGTATGTGAAAGAACACACATGCAAAATGACTCTGGTTGTAGTTACTAAAAAGAACACACATGCAATGACACTGGTGGATTATGAAATGAACACACATGCAATGACACTGGTGGATCCATAGGTGGTATGTGAGAAGAACACACATGCAAAATGACTCTGGTTGTTGTTACTAAAAAAGAACACCCATGCAAAATGACTCTGGTTGTTGTTACTAAAAAGAACACACATGCAATGACACTGGTGGATCCATGTGTGGTCTTTCTAGAGAAAACACATTTCAATGACACTGGTGGATCCATATGTGGTATGTGAAAAGAACACACATGCAATGACTCTGGTTGTTGTTAGTGGAAAGAACACACATGCAATGACACTGGTGGATCCATAGGTGGTATGGGAGAAGAAAACACATGCAATATGACTCTGGTTGTTGTTACTAAAAAGAACACACATGCATGGACACTGGTGGATCCATAGGTGGATTATGAAATGAACACACATGCAATGAAACTGGTGGATCCATAGGTGGTATGTGAGAAGAACACACATTTCAATGACTCTGGTTGTTGTTACTAAAAGAACACACATGCAATAACACTGGTGGATCCATAGGTGGTATGTGAAGAGAACACACATGCAAAATGACTCTGGTTATTGTTACTAAAAAGAACACACATACAATGACACTGGTGGATCCATGGGTGGATTGTGAAAAGAAAACACATGCAATGACACTGGTGGATCCATAGGTGGTATCTGAAAAGAACACACATGCACAATGACTCTGGTTGTTGTTACTAAAAAGAACACACATGAAATGACACTGTTGGATCCATACGTGGTATGTGAAGAGAACACACATGGAAAATGACTTTGGTTGTTGTTACTAAAAAGAATACACATGCAATGACACTGGTGGATCCATGTGTGGATTGTGAAAAGAACACACATGCAATGACACTAGTGGATCGATAGGTGGTATGTGAACAGAACACACATGCAAAATGACTCTAGTTGTTGTTACTAAAAAGAACACACATGCAATGACACTAGTGGATCCATGTGTGGTATCTGTAGAGAACACACATTTCAATCACACTGGTGGATCCATATGTGGTATGTGAAAAGAACACACATGAAATGACTCTGGTTGTTGTTAGTAAAAAGAACACACATGCAATGACACTGGTGGATCCATTTGTGGTATCTGAAGAGAGCACACATTTCAATGGCTGTTGTTGTTGTTAGTGAAAATAACACACATGCAATGACATCCGTGGATCCATGGGTGTATTGTGAAAAGAACATACATGCAATGACACTAGTGGATCCATATGTGGTATAAAAAAGAACACACATGGAATGACTCAAGTTATTGTTAGTGAAAAGAACACACCTGCAATGACACTGGTTGATCCATAGGTGGATTGTGAAAAGAGCACACATGTAATGACTCCAGTTGTTGTTAGTGAAAAGAACACACCTGCAATGACACTAGTGGATCCACAGGTGGATTGTTAAAAGAGCACACATGCAATGACACTGGTGGATCCATATGTGGTATGTGAAAGGAACACACATGGAATGACTCTGGTTGTTGTTAGTAAAAATAACACATGCAATGACACTAGTGGATCCATAGGTGGATTGTGAGAAGAGCACAAATGCAATGACATTTGAATGGTACAGGTGGATCCATAGGCGGATTGTGAAAAGAGATTTTCCCTCTCTCTGTGTGTCACAAATCTAAAAAAATCCCAAACATGTGCTCACTCTGGGTGCTATGCCCTGATTGGCTAACATAGATGTCACGCGGATCGTCTCCACAAACCGTTGATCCCATGTGATCCAACGGGCAGGATAACCCCTCCCTTCTCCACTCTTTTAATGCATGGTCAATCCGTGCCACCTCTCTATCCGTGCCACCGATACTAAACCCCCATAAACAAGTCAAAATCCATCTATCTAACTAAAATAAATAAAATAAATGATCATATTTCAAAGAAGCCATCGTCTTCGTCTTCTAGTTCGTCCTCGTCTTCGTCAACACCATGGTCCCCGCCATCGCCGCCGTCGGTGCCCTCCTCTGACGACTCGACACCGCCCTCTTCCTCGAATAAGCGTGCTATCTCCTCATCGGAGTCCTCCTCCTCCTCCTCCTCCTCTTCGTAGTCCCACGGGTCCACGTCACTCTCCGCCGCTTCTGCCTCCAACAGATCGATGAACGCCTCCTCGTTGGCCGAGTCGGACTCATGCAAATAGCTATCTCCTCTCGTCTTCCTGGTCTTCTTCTCGTTCCTCTTCTTCTCCGTACTCGCCGGTGCAACACGCGCCCCCGTCCTAGCTGCTACTTTCCACTCGTCCGATGCTGCAGGTACCCCATGCTCCTCCTGCATGGCCGATACGAGCTTCAACGTCGCGGTGTCCTTGAGTGCCGATGTCGATGGATCCTGGCGCGGTCGGACACGACGTGCTGCCTCAGCAGGCGACTCGCGAGTGCGGGCGATGCAGCTAAGAGCCGGGGACGCAGGACGGTCAGTGGACGGCTTGGACCTGCCATTGCCACGGCGAGGGGGCATCGTTCTTGAGGTAGTTGCTCCGAATGGTCGATGGCGGGTACACAGAGTGGGGTGCCGATCTGATCAAGGACGAGCAGCGGTTCCGTGCGTCGTGTCCACGCGTGTATTTGTCGATTATCAAAAAAAAAAAAAAGAAGTAATATCTCGCGTACTGAACATAATTTGATCACAACTAAAGTGGCGCACCGTATTCTAGACTCGTAAATATCCCGTGCGTGCCTGTCACATGGAGTTCGACGGAGTTGGACGTGCCGACGTGATCATGTAGCAGTTGCGCGCGTCATTGCCCCATCAACACGTGACACACGCACGCGGGATGTGCGCGACGATTCCCGTGACGACCACCCGGCTCGCACTCCCCTTATTATATATTGGATTTTGGGCAGCGCCGAAGACCATTGAAGTGTCCATCGCAATAAAGACAAGTCCCATCGATTGCCCCTGCCTCCCTGGCTTCTTTGAGAAGGTAGACCATACACGGTGGTCTTGTATGTTAGTACCAGTACTACTGGACCGCGGCCTGTATTCTTTACTCTTCTCCCACACTAATAATCACTATCTCCATCGTCCTGCCTCCGCCACACTCACCCTGCAAGCCATGGCTCCACTGAGGAGGGGGAGAGGCTGGTCGACGATCCTCGTGGAGAAAAGGGAGAGAAATCGCCGCGAGGGACTTCTTGCTCTACCAGCCGCTCAAGCCCACCCTCTCATCGAGGGCCAATCTCCCCCGACAATGGCGCCGAATGTTCTAGCAGGCGAGGGCTCCTCCCTGTACGGTCTCCTTATTCTACTTCTTCTCCATCTCCCTCTCCATCATGATCTTAATCAGCTTCTTCTTGTTTTTCTTCTTCTTCTGGCTCTTCCTCTTCTATGTATTACAGGTCGGCCATGGATCCCGAATCCACCACGACGGAGGCGTTGCAGGACCTGTTCGGCCCCGTTGCATGTCTCAGCGAGGTAGCAAATCTCCACGCTGTTATTTCTCCGAGTTATGATGTGGATTTCTTAGATGCTGTCCGCCCCGCATTGGTTTTTCTTCTTCTTTTGTGAGTTGTATTTGTTTTCATGAATTTGACTAGATCTCTTGGTCTTTCCTTAATACCGCTATTCATAGATTCACTATGGAATTTTTGTGATTAGGATTAGTTTATCGTGGTCATGAATAGATCTCCGGGTCCATTTTTTAACATTGCGGCCAATAGATTCAATGGGGATTTTTTGATCTGTATTAGTATTCACTTGGGACCTGGAGTGTAGTTGTAGAATTCCTATTTCAATTAACATGAACGATGCAGCAATCGAAGGCCGAGTACCGTGAGAAGGTGGCCGCGATCAGTTCCAAGATTGCCAACCAACATGAGCTTGCACGCTCCCTCACCCAAGCTAATGAGAGCCTACGCAAGCAATTATCTGTGCAGAAGGATATCTCGCTAGATTTTGCACGTGACGTCGTTAGGCTGCAGAAAGTGCTCGACCGTAACTTGATCAGGCAAGAACAGGCCATCAAGATAATCAACGAGCTCACGGAGGAGAAGAAGAATCTCGTGGAAAGGTGCATTCTCCTGCAGGACGAAGTCAGCGAGGAACTCAGAGGACACGTCGAGGAAACCAAGGCTACCATCCGAGCCTACCATGATAGGAACCGTTGCCTGGATGCAGTCAAGGAGATGAAGGCGGACATGAGTAGAGGGATCACCATACTCGAGGGTGTTCGGAAAGAGAACGAGGATCTAAGGGCATGTCTGGAGGCGCACCGGAGCAATGCCCAAGTCTGATTCCCGTTAGCGGGGACACGAATACCAGTTCGTCCTCCTCTCCTTTTGTAATGTTTAGGGTTCAGGGAGCAATGCCCATGTCTGCTTCCCATTATAGGGTGCAATAAGAATCCTAGGGCAACTCCTTATCTATCTGGACATGTTTAGGTGTTCATGTCCATGAATGGACACCATGTTCTCTTTCCATATGTATCTGGACATGGGTTTCTGCATTATGAGTTTGCCACTCTCCCACAACTATTTGGTGATATTGGGAAAAACCCACAACACACTAAACTGCTGATAAATCCTATTTGTCTTCGAAATTGAAATTATGATAGTGCCACTAGTCGATTCATAAAATGTTGATTAGTCCTAGATTGCTTCTTCTTTGAAATTATGACAGTGCCACTAGTCGATTCAGTTAATTATGGAAACTAACAAGCTTGTCCTGGTGAACTGAACAAACCATACCATGTATTTTTGTTGCAGGGAAAGAGGCGAAAGATCGACCAGGACCTGGCTAAATGACAAGATAGCAATCCAAAGGGAGAAGCCGAATTCCCAGAAACTAGCCTTTGACCAACTGCGCGCTGAATTCTAGGTCCTTTCTGACAAGTGCCAGAAACTGAAGGAGTTAAACGCCGACTGGGCGAAGCTACACAGTGAAGGTCGCGCCTCCGCGAAGCAGACGGAGATCATGAAAGGGATATTGAAGGAAAATTGTATGGCTACGGACAAAATTCTCCAATCTGTGACAGAGCGCTGGAACCTACAACTGAAGCACGACATAGTACTGAAGGAGCTGGCCAATCTTAGGGAGGAAAACGGGCAGCTCCGGGCCAGGCTAGCTTGAACACAACATATGTCTATTTAGTACTAAACTGCCTGGTTTATCCTCTTTAGTGGTGATTTTGTAAGCGTGAACTTAACTCTATGCACGATATGTGTGTTCGTCTGAAATTAGTTTGCTCGAGGATTGAGTTTGGCTTAGTTCGGAAAGAACAACTGCAAGTCTTACAATTAACTAGTTTTAGGCATTGGTACAACATAAATTATTCATCTTGAATTTCCTTTATCCTCTATAGTCTATCCTTGTTCACCCTCGCGCGCCTTCTTCAGTTCCTTCAACAGATCCTCAATGCAGCACTCTAGCTTCTTCTTGTCTTCCCTAAGCTGATCCCTCTCCATTTCTGCATTATGAATCAACAACCTGTGACTATCCTGAAGCTTCTTTGCAGTTCCAACAACCAAGCTCCCATCGATTCCGTCAGTTAGCTTTGACTGCAAATTCAGCTCCTTATTTCGTACCGACAGCTTATAATTTTTTTCAGCTGCATCACTTACATCAGTAAATCTCCTCGACCTTTCCAACTCATACATCTCCCATAACTGTGCCAAACATTTCATAAGTGCATCTGGCCACTCAAGATCCAGCCACTCTACTGCTTTACACACCAGGCCAACCTAAAAACACACACACTATAGTGTTATGAACATGCACGATATATTTTACTTCATGTCACAATTGCACATAATGTAAACAAACCTGATTTGTACAGCGCAAAAACTTTCTCCCAGTGTTACTGCCTTCGAATGCAACATATCTCCTCAGTTTTAGCCTATGGTCACATGGCACTTCTCCATCGAGATCTAGGCCCTCCCATTCGGAGTCGTAGATCGTCCTTGGTACCTATAGGTAAACGCAAAGCTGAAATCGAACATGATTGCATGCACATATGGAGCTCAGATCGAGTGATTTACCATTGCCTAACCCTAGCCCGAGAAAACAGAGGAACTCACATCGTGGAAGGAATACTCGATGTCGGAGAGAAGGCTGTCGCTGCTCGACTGGTCGTCATCGTCGTTCAAGGACAACATGGCGAATGCGACAGTGACAGCGACGGCTACGGCGTCGGCGAGAGAGAGAGAGAGAGAGAGAGAGAGAGAGAGAGAGAGAGAGAGAGAGAGAGAGAGAGAGAGAGAGAGAGAGAGAGAGAGAGAGCAGCCATTCTACTGTTGCAATGATGACTAAATTGGCATGTTACAATAGTTTAATGGATACCATGCCCTTTCCCTGGATTACTGTCTCCTGCCTGATCTGGATTCTCTTCACACATTCTCATTTCAAATATTAAACCTGCACTCCCTCCACCCCAATTTCATTGCCTAACGAAAACATACTAGTATATTACATCATCCAAAGAAACAAAATCATGTCAACTACAAGGTACTTATGCATCACTTCTTTAGTCATGGTTTCACAAAACATTACATTATAATCTCCCAACAAACATAACCACAACATGGTTTCACAAAACATCACATTACAATCTCTCAACAAACATAATCATAGAAACAAGTATATTACATCAACTCAAAAAACAAAATCATGTCGACTACAAGGTACTTACACATCACTTGTCCTGTCATGGTTTCACAAAACGTTACATTACAGTGTCTCAACAAACAAAATAACAGAAACAAGTACAGTACATCATCTCAAGAAGCATAATCATGTCAACTACAATGTATTTATGCATCACTAGTCCAGTCATGGTTTCACAAAACATTACACTACAATGTCCCAACAAACATAATAACTGAAACAAGTACGATACGTCATCTTAAGAAACATAATCATGTCAATTACAATGTACTTATGTCTTATTACAACAACGATGGTTTTAGTGAGTGACATGTCCAAAAATCTCAACAGCTCGCACAACATTATATGGCAATCTCTCAACAAACATAATCACAGAAGCACGCTCTAAATGCAACCACAGTCAATATTACAAATACAGGCAGGGGAATCCCGCGGTCCATATGACAAGCCTAGGGTAGCAGCTCTCATCAGATCTCATCAACGTCGATCACCTCATTCTGTTCAGCCACTACAGGGGCATCTACATCCACTATAACCTGTTCAACAACATCAGAAATGGTACCAAGGACAAACACCTTCCTGGTTTGCTTCTTTCGCCGCATAATCTGCATAAGATCTTCAGTATCCAAAACATCTATGAATTGCTGCTTCTTATGATGCCACCACCGGATTTTTGCCATCTGCTTAGGGCCAATACTGATTTCCTTACCGATCATCTCTCTCATTTCATCAAGAGTTATGTTTTTGGAATCGACAGTGATCTCCACAGTACATGACGAAACTGGCTTATTAACTCCCTCATCAAGTTTTGCCATGTATGAATCCACCTCTATGCGTATACTGACCTTATCTAGATCAGCATCTATTGGTCCGTATTCTCTAGGAGCAGAAGCTCTGGCAGCAAGATCTCTACCATCTGCATACATATCATCAATCATCGCTTCAACTTTCACCTTACGATCAGTTGCACAACACTGCCAAACCATCTGAAGCTCATGCGAGTGCTCAATTTGCTGATAAGTATCATTCATGTTGCGCCACACCAATTTTGTCCTCTGTCTAGAAACCCAGGGAATTCTAGCGGCAAGCATATCTACCAGCTGCGAAACAGACACAATCTCTTTGCAATTCACAAGCAGATGCACATCTTGCCCGAACACAACCCTCTCGCAACCAAAATCAAGCTTTGTAATGTACTGCCGAACATGAACTGTGAACTCATATAGGTCACTTGTATCAAAATTGTGCCTAATTTGATTAAAAAGGGGAACATTTCAGTTCATTCGATTCTATTATGCCGTAACTAATCTACTTGCAAGATAAGGCACAGATAAGAAAAATACACCTCTCGCTCTTCTCATGGGTTTTTTTCTTCGAGATCTGAGTGCTGCATCCGCCCACCGGAGCCGAACAATCTGTCGCCGGCCATGCTTTTCTCTTCAACGCGCTGCTCGTAGGTACCTTGGGAGCAGAATCCTTGTTGGCCTCCTCGCTAACCAGGGTTGAATACCTCACCCCTGCTACGTGTTGAGCCCAGACTTCAGCCTGACGGACCCTTTTCAGTCGGCGACGTAGCTACAACCTTCGCCTTGCAATACATGCTGGGCCACCGCCGTCGGATTCAGTGTCGGGGGAGGGAGAAAAAAGGTCCTCCGCCGCCGGCAGATTTAGAGTCGAGGAAGGGAAGAAAAGGGGCCGCCGCCGCCGTCGCAACAAGATTCAGTGTCGAGAGTTAGGAAAGTATAGTAATGGATTTGCCCCTACGACACGTGCAGGGTGGCTAAGAAGAGTGACCGGCGAAGGACGGGCACAGTAGGAACTAGTGTAACGGATTATCCTAACTTAACAAGCGAGATTTGAAAATATTGGGTTTGGCCATCATTCACTCGAAAGACCCCTCTCAGCAATTGGCGCCCCAACTTTTCGAATCGCGGTGATAAAAATCAACTTGGGTATCGTGTAGCCTGGCTACCCCAACATTCGGGCCGCAAAATGATATTCTCCATATCAAGACACTAGCCCAACAACGATCTAAACTAGACGCCTCTAATTTATCAATTGCAAGTTTTACGTGGCTTAGGGCTTTCGGAGATAGAACCATTCTTACCTATGAACATGAAGCACAACGAGGATAACCAAGTTATTAGCAACTCGTTATAAATTAGATATCGACTATAGTAGGAGAGACAGACACCTGCTAGCCAATTATGCAAAACAAGTTGCATGTCAGTCGTGGAACCGGTCTGATGTACGATGACATGTAAGGTTGGTCCGGGCCGCTTCATCCCACTATGCCACCAATATTCAAAATACATAGAAGATGCAATAACATGATCATCATCGCCCACATATAAACATATGTGTACTACCCGTGCAAAGAACCTACGCATAGATCTGGCTCTAATACCACTGTTGGGTTCGCAGCATAGAAAATAAAAAATTTCCTACGATGAGAACTATAGGCCAAGATCTATCTACTAGGTACAGAGCAACGGGTGGACATACATCCATCGAGAACTTACCCGTGAAGACAACGAGTTTTGCTAACGAGTAGGAACTCGTGGTTGATGTAGTCGTACACTTGCCGATCCCAAGATCGTGTGGAAGTCCGAGCGCCGCAACTCAGCAGCGCATCCATACTCGCACACACGTTCAAGACACCGAACAACCTCCACCTCCTTGCTCCAGCGATCCAGCGGAAGCAGCAACTCCTTCTAGACGAAATGCCAGCGGGAACATGTATCTCGCTAATCCGAGACCATGGCGGAATAATTCTAGAGGGGGAGAGAGATCCTTCACAAGGAGGTGTGAGGAAGAAGGAGGAAGAGGGTGGCCTTTTATAGGAGGAGGGGGGTGCCCCTCCCCATGGCCGGCACCTCAAGGGGGGTGCCCCTTCACCTCCTCCATTCATGTGGTGGTAACCCTTCCATATTAAAATGCCTCTTCACATTCCCTTTTAAAGGCCCCACTTTAAATGCATTAAAATTCTCTAAGTTTAATGCTCTCTCATTTAATAAAACCCTTTTATTAAATTTATTCAGAATTTTGTTAAATACTTTAATTAACAAACATTCACATATAACCCCTTGCAATATTTCAATATCACATACAGAACCACTTTCTGCAATTTCACCCGAAACAATTATGGTTTCTATCGAAACAATTCCTGCGCTTTGGAATTCTTTCGTCTGAAACATATGTGCTCCAAAATGGTGTCCGGTAACTCTTAAGTGTCTCACCCTACGGTTCGCGAATAATGTAGACATGATTGAGACTCCTCTCAGATCAATAATCAGAAGCGGGACCTGGAGATCCATACTGACTCCTGCATATTCAATGATGACTTCTGTGATCGTGAGAACCTTTAACGCTAGTAATTTAATCCCTTTGTCTCATGTCTCATGATATAATACATGTCCAAGATTCGATCATCGGTATCCAAATACCTAGTTTGATCTCGTTACCGACATGCACTCTTTTCTCGTTCTTGTGATAAAACATTCTAGTGATCACATCACTTGCTTGCAAGCTATCTTAATGTGATATCACCGAGAGGGCCTAGAGTATATCTATACATCATCGGGATTGAAAAATTCCACTCTTGATCCATGAGCCTCAACATAACACCTTCGTAGCACTGAACCCATCTTTATAGTCACCCTGTTACGGTGTGACGTTTGATGTTATCAAGATACTCTTCCGGTGTTAGCAATTAACATGATCTCATGGTCTAAGGATAAAGATTACTTCGTATGATGTTATAGCAATATAGACATAATGACTTGATCGTAATGCTATACTTCGGATGAATGTTCATCACATCAATTCACAAATTCTATGACCTTGTTATTAACAACATCCAATGTCCATGATCATGAAACCTTCATCATCTTGTTAATCAACAAGCTAGTATATAAGAGAGGCATAACTAGGAACCCTTTTTGTTTATTAAACACACGTGTATTGACGTTTCCGATCAATACAATTATAGCATGCAAAATAAACATTTATCATAAACATGGAATAAGATAATAACCACTTTATTATTGCCTCTCGGGCATATTCCATTCAACATCATAGATCGAAACATATCCAATAAAGTACGATTGCGACGTTCTAACACACCATTACATTGTGGTGTTCCCGCAGGCGTGAGTTGTGAAACTATTCCACAGTCTTTCATGTGTGTGCTCAACTCGTAATTAAGATACTCTCCACCACAGTCGGACCGCAGAAATTTGATCTTTCTGTTACGATGATTTTCCAATTCATTCTGAAATTCCGTGAACTTTTCAAATGTATCAGACTTATGTTTCATCAAATAGATATACCCGTATCTACTTAAATCATCCGTGAAAGTAACAAAATAACGATATCCACCTCGCGCCGACACACTCATTGGTCCACACACATCAATATGTATGATATCCAATAAATCTATCGCCCGTTCCATTGAACCAGAAAACGGCGTTCTAGTCATCTTGCCCGTAAGGCACGGCTCACATGTATCAAATGATTCAAAATCAAGTGATTCCAAAAGTCAATCATAATGGAGTTTCTTCATGCGTTTAACGCCAATATGACCTAGACGGTAGTGCCACATATATGCAGATATATCACTATCAAATTTATTCCTTTTAGCATCAACATTATGAATATGCATAATACTACTATCAAGATCCAATAAAAATAAACCATTCAATACACGTGCATGACCATAAAAGATATGATTCTTATAAATCGAACAACCATTGTTTTCAGATTTAAAGGAAGAACCACTTTGCATCAAACACGATCCGGATACAATGTTCATGCTCAGTGTAGGCACCAAATAACAATTATTCAGATTTATAACTAATCCCGATGGCATATGGAGAGGTAGCGTCCCGACGGCGATCACATCAACTCTTGATCCATTGCCGACCCGCATCTTGACCTCATACCTTGCTAGCTGTCGCTTGTTCCGCAGCCTCTGAATCGAGTTACATATATTAGCAACTGATCCTGTATCAAATACCTAGGTGCTACTACAAGTACTAGTCAAGTACACATAAGTAACATGTATATCACATATACCTTTGTTTTCCTTGCCGGCCTTCTTGTCCGCCAAATACTTGGGGCAGTTGCACTTCCAATGGCCAGTCCCCTTGCAATAGTAGCACTCGGTATCAGACTTAGGGCCAGCTTCGGGATTTCTTTTCAGGTGCGGCAACATATTTGCCACCTTTCTTTCCCTTCTGCTTGCTGTTCTTGTCCTTCTTGAAACCGGTGGTCTTATTGATCATCAAAACTTGATGTTCTTTCCTAATCTCCACTTCTGCAGTCTTAAGCATTGACAGAAGCTCGGGAAGAGACTTCTTCATGCCCTGCATGTTATAGTTCATCACGAAGCTCTTGTTGCTAGGTGGCAGAGATTGGAGAACACGATGTATGCCTAAGTCAATGGGAATCGTTATTCCCAAGGACACAAGTTTATCGGCGTACCCAGACATTTTGAGTACGTGCTCCCTAGCGGAGCTGTTCTCCTCCATCATGCAGCTAAACAACTTCTCAGAAGCATTATAACTCTCTACGGCAGCATGGGTATCGAAAATCATTTTCAATTCTCCCATGGTTTCAAAGGCATTGCCATTTTCGAAACGCTTTCAAAGTTTTGGTTCTAGCCCATACAGTATGCCGCAATGAACTAAGTTGTGGTCCTCTTGACGAGTTATAAAGACATTCTTTTCCTCGTCAAGGGCATCGGGAGCTGGTGGGGGGCCTAGCGGCACCTCTAGCACATATTGCTTTTGTGCAGTAGTGAGGAGCATCCTCAAATTCATAGCCTAGTTGGTGAAGTTGCTACCATTTGCAGCAAGTTTCTCTTTCTCAATGAACACATTGAAATTAAAAGCAGGTGGTTCCATCTAAAACAGAATTTGTAAAATTATTTAGACTAAGTTTAGGATAGAGTGAGTTCAACTAATCCAAATTACTATTGAACTCCGACTTAAAAACGACATCCCTCGTGTCTTTTTGGTGATTACATGAACTAAATCCACTACACCAAGTCCGATCATCACATGAGTCGTTGTAGCTTCAAAGGCGAGCATCTATATGGGCATCATATCAACTATATGACTCATGCTTAGCCTTTCGGTCCGTGCTCGGAGGCCGTGTCTGTACATGCTAGCCTCGCCAAGTAAGAACCTTAGTATTCATGTGTGTAAAACTGTCTTACACCTGTTATATGAAAGCGTAGAGCTGAGTACACCCGATCATCACGTGATGTCTCAAAACACGATCCACAGAACGGTGCATACTTAAGGAAGAACACATTTTATCTTGATATCTAAATGAGGGATCATCTTACAATGCTACAAAAAGCACCAAACTAGTAGTATAAGATGCTAACATCTAGTGTGTAAAGTGAGATGATATGGTCCATGCATTTGATCTCTATCATTTGCATCGTGGTATGATCTCTATCATTCCTTTGTGTAAGGACAAGGTCTATGGAACTTACACATTGAGTGTGTTGTAAGAGTATCTATCATACATCTACTTACAACAATACATATCAAGACACTAGCCCAGCAACGATCTAAACTAGACGCCTCTAATTTATCAATTGCAAGTTTTACGTGGTTTAGGGCTTTCGGAGATAGAACCGGTCTTACCTACGAACAAGAACCACAACGAGGATAACCAAGTTATTAGCAACTCACTATAAATCAGATATTGACTATAGTAGGAGAGACATACACCCGCCAACCAATTATGCAAAACAAGTTGCATGTCAGTCGTGGAACCGATTTCATGTACGATGGCCGCTTCATCCCACTATGCCACCAATATCTAAAATACATAGAAGATGCAATAAAATGATTATCATCGCCAACATATAAACATATGTGTACTACCCGTGCAAAGCACCTACGCATAGATCAAGCTCTGATAGCACTGTTGGGTCCGCAGCATAGAAAACAAATTTTTTCCTACGATGAGAACTATACGCCCAGATCTATCTACTAGATACAGAGCAACGGGTGGACATACATCCATCGAGAACTTACCCTCGAAGAGAACGAGTTTTGTTAACGAGTAGGAACTCGTTGTTGATGTCGTCGTACGCTTGCCGATCTCAAGATAGTGTGGAAGTCCGAGCGCCGCAAATCAGCAGCGCATCCATCCTCGCACACACGTTCATGACACCGGACGACCTCCACCTCCTCGCTCCAGCGATGCAGTGGAAGCAGCAACTCCTTCCAGACGAAATGCCACCGGGAACATGTATCTCGCTAATCCGAGACCATGGGGGAATAATTCTATAGGGGGAGATAGATCCTTCACAAGGAGGTGTGTGGAAGAAAGAGGAAGAGGGGGGCCTTTTATAGGAGGAGGGGGGTACCCCTCCCCATGGCCGGCGCCCCATGGGGAGTGACCCCTCACCTCCCCCATTCATGTGGTGGTAACTCCTCCACATGAAAATGGCACTTCACATTCTCTTTTAAAGTATCCACTTTAAATGCATTAAAATTCTTTAAGTTTAATTACTTGAATTATGCAGACATGATTGAGACTCCTCTCAGATCAATAATCAGAAGCGGGACCTGAAGATCCATACTGACTCCTGCACATTCAACGATGACTTCTGTGATCGTGAGAACCTTTAACGCTAGTAACTTAATCCCTTTGTCCCATGATATTATACATGTCCAAGATTCGATCATCGGTATCCAAATACCTAGTTTGATCTTGTTACCGACATGCACTCTTTTCTCGTTCTCGTGATAGAACATTCTAGTGATCACATCACTTGCTTGCAAGCTATCTTAATGTGATATCACCGAGAGGGCCCAGAGTATATCTATCCGTCATCGGCATTGACAAATTCCACTCTTGATCCATGAGCCTCAACATAACAACTTTGTAGCACTGAACCCATCTTTATAGTCACCCTGTTACGGTGTGACGTTTGATGTTATCAAGATACTCTTCCGGTGCTAGCAATTGACATGATCTCATGGTCTAAGGATAAAGATTACTTTGTATGATGTTATAGCAATATAAACATAATGACTTGATCGTAATGCTATACTTCGGATGAATGTTCATCACATCATTTCACAAATGCTGTGACCTTGTTCTTAACAACATCCAATGTCCATGATTAGGAAACCTTGACCATCTTGTTAATCAACAAGCTAGTCTATAAGAGAGGCATAACTAGGAACCCTTTTTGTTTATTAAACACACATGTATTGGCGTTTCGATCAATATAATTATAGCATGCAAAATAAACATCTATCATATACGAGGAATACATAATAACAACTTTATTATTGCCTCTCAGGGCATATTCCTTCAGTCTCCCACTTGCACTAGAGACAATAATCTAGTTCACATAGTGATAAATCTAACACCCATGAAGTTATGGTGTTGATCATGTTTTGCCCTAGGGAGAACTTTAGTCAACGGATCTGCTACATTTAGTTCCGTGTGTACTTTAGAAATCTTTATATCTCCATCCTTGACATGCTCGTGGATGGACTGAAACCGGCGCTTAATATGCTTGGAATTCTTGTGAGACCTTGGTTCCTTGGCGTTGGCTATGGATCTATTGTTGTCACAATAGATCACCATTGGGTCCAATGCACTAGTAACCACACCTAGTTCCATTATGAACTCCTTCATCCAAACCACTTCTTGCGCTGCTTCTGAAGCAGCGACATATTCCACCTCCGTCATTGATCCAGCCACCACAGGTTGTTTGGAATTCCTCCAACTAACTGTTGCTCCGTTCAAGAGAAATACGTATCCGGATTGAGAGTTAGAGTCATACGGATCGGTGTCAAAGCTAGCATTGACATAACACTTAGCGACTAGCTCTTCTTCACCTTTGTATACAAGAAACATATCCCTAGTTCTTCTCAAGTACTTAAGGATATTCTTGACCGCTATCTAGTGTTCCGAACCTGGATCAGATTGGTACCTACTAATCAAACTAATAGAATGTACCACATCTGGTCTTGTACATAGCATGGCATACATTATAGACCCTATGGCCGAGGCATAGGGGATCTTATCCATTATCTCTCTTTCTTCCACCGTAGCGGGACTTTGAGTCTTACTCAATGTCTTGCCTTGCAACATAGGTAAGAACCCCTTCTTACTTCCGTCCATATTAAACTTCTTTAATATCTTATCAAGGTATGTACTTTGTGATAGCCCAATTAGGCATCTTGATCTATCTCTATAGATTTTAATGCCTAATATATATGAAGCTTCACCAAGGTCTTTCATCGAAAATTTGCTGTTTAGATAACTTTTAACACAATTTAAAAGATCTATATAATTTCCAATCAATAATATGTCATCCACATATAATATCAGAAATGCCACATTGCTCCCACTCACTTTCTTGTAAATACAAGCCTCTCCATATGTTTGGACAAATCCAAACTCTTTGATCACCTCATCAAAGCGGAGATTGCAACTCCGGGATGCTTGCTTCAGTCCATAGATGGATCGCTGAAGTTTGCATACCTTATCAGCGTCCTTAGGATCAACAAAACGCTTAGGTTTTATCATATACAACTCTATTACCATTGAGGAACGCAGTTTTGACATCCATCTGCCAAATTTCATAATTGAAATATGCAGCAATTGCTAACATAATCCTAACCGACTTAAACATCGCTACGGGAGAGAATGTCTCATCGTAGTCAACTCCTTGAATTTGTTGAAACCCCTTTGCGACAAGTCGAGCTTTATAGATGGTCACATTACCATCAGCATCAGTTTTTCGATTGAAAATCCATTTATTCTCAACGGCCTTTCAGTCGTGAGGTAAGTCCACCAAGGTCCAAACCTGGTTTTCGTACATGGATTCCATCTCGGATTTCATGGCTTCTAGCCATTTGTTGGAATCCGGGCTCATCATCGCTTCTTCATACGTCGCAGGGTCATCCATTTGTTGAAATTCATAACAGGATTGCCGTACAGTTCAGGAGCTGCGCGTGTCCTACTTGACCTACGAGGTTCGGTAGTGTGCTCTTTTGGAGTTTCATGATCAATATCATTAGCTCTCTCGTCATTACGTGAAGTCAACTCTGAAATAACTTCCGGTGCTACGCTACTCACCATTTCATGAAGTGAAGGTTCAATAACCTCTTCGAGTTCTACCTTCCGACTACTCACACCTTTCGCGAGAATCTCCTTCTCAGGAAAGGATCCATTCTTGGCAACAAAAACCTTGCCCTCGGATCTGTGATAGAAGGTATACCCAATCGTTTCCTTAGGGTATCCTATGAAGACGCATTTTTCCGCTTTGGGTTCGGGTTTATCCGGCTGAAGTTTCTTCACATAAACATCACATCCCCAAACTTTAAGAAATGATAGCTTAGGTTTGTTTCCAAACCATAATTCATAAGGTGTCGTTTCAACGGATTTAGATGGTGCCCGATTTAAAGTGAATGCAGAGGTTTCCAGTACATAACCCCAAAATGACAGTGGCAAGTCAGTCAGAACATCATAGATCGAACCATATCCAATAAAGTACGATTACGACGTTCTGACACACCATTACGTTATGGTGCTCCGGCAGGCGTGAGTTGTGAAACTATTCCACAGTCTTATATGTGTGTGCTAAACTCGTAACTAAGATACTCTCCTCCATGGTCGGACTACAGAAATTTGATCTTTCTGTTACGATGATTTTCCACTTCATTCTGAAATTCCTTGAACTTTCAAAGGTTTCAGACTTATGTTTCATCAAATAGATATACCCGTATCTACTTAAATCATCCGTGAAAGTAACAAAATAACGATATCCACCTCGCGCCGACACACTCATTGGTCCACACACATGAATATGTATGATATCCAATAAATCTATCGCCCGTTCCATTGAACCGGAAAACGACGTTCTAGTCATCTTGCCCATAAGGCACGCCTCACATGTATCAAATGATTCAAAATCATGTGATTCCAAAAGTCCATCAGAATGGAGTTTCTTCATGCGTTTAACGCCAATATGACCTAGACGGCAGTGCCACATATATGTAGATATATCACTATCAAGTTTATTCCTTTTAGCATCAACATTATGAATATGCATAATACTACTATCAAGATCCAATAAAAATAAACCATTCAATACACGTGCATGACCATAAAAGATATCATTCTTATAAATCGAACAACCATTGTTTTCAGATTTAAAGGAAGAACCACTTTGCATCAAACATGATCCCGATATAATGTTCATGCTCAGTGCAGACACCAAATAACAATTATTCAGATTTATAACTAATCCCGATGGCATATGGAGAGGTAGCGTCCCGACGGCAATCACATCAATTCTTGATCCATTGCCGACCCGCATCTTGACCTCATCCCTTGCTAGTTATCGCTTGTTCCGCAGCCCCTGAATCGAGTTACATATATTAGCAACCGATCCTGTATCAAATACCTAGGTGCTACTACAAGTACTAGTCAAGTACACATCAATAACATGTATATCACATATACCTTTGTTTTCCTTGTCGGCCTTCTTATTCGCCAAATACTTGGGGCAGTTGCGCTTCTAATGGCCAGTCCCCTTGCAATATTAGCACTCGGTATCAGACTTAGGGCCAGCTTCGCGATTTCTTTTTAGGTGCGGCAACATAGTTGCCACCTTTCTTTCCCTTCTGCTTTCCCTTCTTGTCCTTCTTGAAACCGGTGGTCTTATTGATCATCAAAACTGGATGTTCTTTCCTAATCTCCACTTCTGTAGTCTTAAGCATTGACAAAAGCTCGGGAAGAGACTTCTTCATGCCCTGCATATTATAGTTCATCACGAAGCTCTTGTTGCTAGGTGGCAGAGATTGGAGAACACGATGTATGCCTAAGTCAATGGGAATCGTTATTCCCAAAGACACAAGTTTATCGGCGTACCCAGACATTTTGAGTACGTGCTCCCTAGCGGAGCTGTTCTCCTCCATCATGCAGCTAAACGACTTTTCAGAAGCATTATAACTCTCTACGGCAGCATGGGTATCGAAAATCATTTTCAATTCTCCCATGGTTTCAAAGGCATTGCCATTTTCGAAACGCTTTCAAAGTTCTGGTTCTAGCCCATACAGTATGCCGCAATGAACTAAGTTGTGGTCCTCTTGACGAGTTATAAAGACATTCTTTTCCTCGTCAAGGGCATCGGGAGCTGGTGGGGGGCCTAGCGGCACCTCTAGCACATATTGCTTTTGTGCAGCAGTGAGGAGCATCCTCAAATTCATAGCCCAGTTGGTGAAGTTGCTACCATTTGCAACAAGTTTCTCTTTCTCCATGAACACATTGAAATTAAAAGCATGTGGTTCCATCTACAACAGAATTTGTAAAGTTTATTTAGACTAAGTTTATGATAGAGTGAGTTCAACTAATCCAAATTACTAATGAACTCTCACTCAAAAACGACATCCCTCATGTCTTTTTGGTGAATACATGAACCAAATCCACTACACCAAGTCCGATCATCACGTGAGTCGGTGTAGCTTCTAAGGCGAGCATCTATATGGAATCATATCAACTATATGACTCATGCTTAACCTTTCGGTCCGTGTTCCGAGGCCATGTATGTACATGCTAGGCTCACCAAGTAACAACCTTAGTATTCGCGTGTGTAAAACTGTCTTACACCCGTTATGTGAAAGCGTAGAGTCGAATACACCCGATCATCACTTGATGTCTCGAAACACGATCCACAGAACGGTGCATACTTAAGGACGAACACATTTTATCTTGATATCTAAATGAGGGATCATCTTACAATGCTACAAAAAGCGCCAAACTAGCAGTATAAGATGCTAACATGTAATGTGTAGAGTGAGATGATATGGTCCATGCTTGAGATCTCTATCATTTGCATCATGGTATGATCTCTATCATTCCATTGTGTGTAAGGCCAAGGTCTATGGAACTTACACGTTGAGTGTGTTGTAAGAGTATCTATCATACATCTACTTACAACAATACCATATCAAGACACTAGCGCAGCAACGATCTAAACTAGACTCCTCTAATTTATCAATTGCAAGTTTTACGTGGCTTAGGGATTTCGGAGATAGAACCATTCTTACCTACGAACATGAACCACAACGATGATAACCAAGTTATTAGCAACTCATTGTAAATCAGATATTGACTATAGTAGGAGAGACAGACACCCGCCAACCACTTATGCAAAACAAGTTGCATGTCAGTCCTGGAACCGGTCTCATGTACGATGACATGTAAGGTTGGTCCGGGCCGATTCATCCCACTATGCCACCAATATTCAAAATACATAGAAGATCCAATACCATGATCATCATCGCCCACATATAAACATATGTGTACTACTCGTGCAAAGCACCTACGCATAGATCAGGCTCTGATACCACTGTTGGGTCCGCAGCACAGAAAACAAAAAATTTCCTATGATAAGAACTATATACCAAGATCTATCTACTAGATACAGAGCAACGGGTGGACATACATCCATGGAGAACTTACCCTCGAAGACAATGAGTTTTGTTAACGACTAGGAACTCGTGGTTGATGTAGTTGTACGCTTGCTGATCTTAAGATCGTGTTGAAGTCCGAGCGCCGCAAAGCAGCAGCGCATCCGTCCTCGCACACACGTTCAAGCCACCGGACAACCTCCACCTCCTCGCTCCAGTGCTGCAGCGGAAGCAGCAACTCCTTCCAGACGAAATGCCACCGGGAACATGTATCTCGCTAATCCGAGACCATGGGGGAATAATTATAGAGGGGGAGAGAGATCCTTCATGAGGAGGTGTGAGGAAGAAAGAGGAAGAGGGGGGCCTTTTATAGGAGGAGGGGGTACCCCTCCCCATGGCCGGCGCCCCATGGGGAGTGACCCCTCACCTCCCCCATTCATGTGGTGGTAACTCCTCCAGATTAAAATGCCACTTCACATTCTCTTTTAAAGTCTCCACTTTAAATGTATTAACATTCTCTAAGTTTAATTACTTGAATTAACAAACATTCACATAAAACCCTTGCAACATTTCAATATAACATGCAGAACCACTTTTTGCAATTTCACCCGAAACAATTCCGGTTTCTATCAAAACAATTCCCGTGCTTTGCAATTCTTTCGTCTGAAACATATGTGCTCCAAAATGATGTCCGAAAACCCTTAAGTGTGTCACCCTACGATTCACGAATAATGCAGACATGATTGAGAATCCTCTCAGATCAATAATCAAAAGCTGGACCTGGAGATCCGTACTGACTCTGGCACATTCAACGATGACTTTTGTGATCGTGAGAACCTTTAACGCTAGTAACTTAATCCCTTTGTCTCATGATATAATACATGTCCAAGATTCGATCATCAGTATCCAAATACCTAGTTTGATCTTGTTACCTACATGCACTCTTTTCTCGTTCCCGTGATATAACATTTTAGTGATCACATCACTTGCTTGCAAGCTATCTTAATGTGATATCATCGAGAGGGCCCATAGTATATCTATCCGTCATCGGGATTGAAAAATTCCACTCTTTATCCATGAGCCTCAACATAACACCTTCGTAGCACTGAACCCATCTTTATAGTCACCCTGTTACAGTGTGACGTTTGATGTTATCAAGATACTCTTCCGGTGTTAGCAATTGACATGATCTCATGGTCTAAGGATAAAGATTATTTTGTATGATGTTATAGAAATATAAACATAATGACTTGATCGTAATGCTATACCTTGGATGAATGTTCATCACATCATTTCACAAATGTTGTGACCTTGTTATTAACAACATCCAATGTCCATGATAAGGAAACCTTGATCATCTTGTTAATCAACAAGCTAGTCTATAAGAGAGGCATAACTAGGAACCATTTTGTTTATTAAACACATATGTATTGACGTTTCCGATCAATACAATTATAGCATGCAAAATAAAAATCTATCATATACGAGGAATACATAATAACAACTTTATTATTGCCTCTCAGGGCATATTTCCTTCACTTTGACCAGCGAGATTCTTTCCTTCTCCTATAAGACAAATAGTAAGCCGGCTAGTGCCTGGCTATCTCGACAACGAGGGTTCATGCTAATAAATTAAAGTGGCTGGCTGACATACGCTATATGTCGGTCGGGTCAAGGTTAGACGAACTTCCTCCGGCCAGGTCATTCCGTAAGTGGGCCTGCCTTGAGGTGACTCATCCAGCATACGCTTTGACGTTGCCGTACCTCAGCTAACATGGCCTTTAAACCCCGGCGTGACCCTACCCGGGGGTATCTGCCCAACATTAGTCCCCGAAGTTGGTGCAGTCTTTGCAAGTTCAGCTAATAAGGCCACAGCAGGTTCAACCTATCAAGTTTTGTGCTCTCTTCACCGAGTCACCCTATAACTCGGCTCTTATGACATGACATTCCCTTGGAGCATTCCGTGTTATTACTCGCTATCCGGGTTATTTTCCATTTATCCGGGTCATCCTTTCTTCTATCGTCGCTTCCCCACATCCTACATGGAGGGCAATCATTGTTTTGCCTCATTTTAAGGGCTAGCGCCAGTTACTGTTTAGGTTACTATATTCACTATCAGGAATAACTGCTGCAAACATCACATCGTGGTTGCCACCTTGTTAACTATATCACCACGTCACATCGTGGGATCTGCTGCTCCATTTGGCCCTTTGTGTGGCCCGCGTCTGATTGGTTGACCCGACAAATACATGGCCACACCATGTGGTTTCGATGCACTGCTCAATCACACTTCCCCTCTCAGGGGCACGGTCAAATAGGGGACAGGGCGACCCTTTGGCGATTTCCCCCACATCGCACACACGCCTGCTCTTCTTCTTCCTTCTTTCCCATAACAGCGCTGCCGCCGCCCCTGCTTCTGCTCCACATAGAGCCGCCTCCGCTGCACTTTGCTGCCTTGTTTTTCTGTTGTACTTGTGTTGTCACTCCCGCGCTTTCTTGCCGCTACGGGGCCTTGCCAGCACAGGACATTGTCCCCCACTCCAGATTGGTTTCGGTGAGGACAGTGACTTGGAGATGACGGAAGAGGAAATCGCTGTTGTTGAGGAGGAGGAGGAAGGTGAGGCGCACGAACGCGGTGGCTGGGCCCGCTCGTGGGTCTGTCATGACGATCTTGACTGGCTCTACAAGACCCACCACATCCCTGAAGGTGTTACCTGCCGCCTTGCCGCCCAGAAGATCGCTCCCTCTCCCAATCCGGGTAAGTTTGTGTCTTCCTGTCTCATTTCCAACGCGGTTTTGGTCTCCTAGTCAGCGATTTCTTCCATGATTTCATCAATGCCTACGAGCTCCAACCGCACCATCTTCCGGCGAATGCTATCACTTCCCTTTCCCCATTTGCCTCTGGCATAGAAGCGTATGTCGTCCCTTGGCCCACAAAGGAGCTTTGGATCAAGTTTTTTGGCCTTCGTAAAAATGTCATCACTGATCCTTTTGCTGTGCGGTGGAGCCTCTATCTCTCCCTGCAAAAACTCGTGTTACCTGCCGCCTTGCCGCCCAGAAGATCGCTCCCTCTCCCAATCCGGGTAAGTTTGTGTCTTCCTGTCTCATTTCCAACGTGGTTTTGGTCTCCTAGTCAGCGATTTCTTCCATGATTTCATCAATGCCTACGAGCTCCAACCGCACCATCTTCCGGCGAATGCTATCACTTCCCTTTCCCCATTTGCCTCTGGCATAGAAGCGTATGTTGTCCCTTGGCCCACAAAGGAGCTTTGGATCAAGTTTTTTGGCCTTCGTAAAAATGTCATCACTGATCCTTTTGTTGTGCGGTGGAGCCTCTATCTCTCCCTGCAAAAACTCTGCATTCCCCGAGTCACTGGCCTCGAGTCTTGCAAAGGCTAGGCTTAGACGTTCTTCTATGTGAGGAACAACACTGACGAGGACCTGTGCACCTTCAAACTCGGTGTACATAATAATTCCTTGTGGAACCGAATCCCAAGGCGGGAAACTGCCTTGGTGAATCAGGTGGACAAGAGAATCAAGGAGCTGGACAATCTGTGGTTGCGCAGCGAAGATGTGATGATCACCTTCGTTCGTAGCTGGATCTCTCCCTGCAGAAACACACCCACAAGCTCTGCCACATGAGTGGTCATCTTGACCCCAATCGCACTTCCTCCTTCAAGCTTAACAACACTGAAATATTCCGCCGAGTCAAGGCTATCATCAAGATAGATAAGGAGTTCAGGGAGGAGTGGGTATTGGGGTTGGAACATTACTATCGGGATAAGTTGCCTCCGCTGGTATATTTTCCACCCGATCTCTTTTCTGAGTCTTGTTTTATGTCGGATAATTCTCTTACTCAATTCCTTTGTATCCTTGCCTTCAATTGTTTCTTCAGCAGACCATTGAAGATGGTTCGGTGCCGTGCCTCAAATGGGGGAAGGACCACCTGGTCTTAGACACGGTGGAGCCGGACATGGAAATGTTCTTACCCACTCTAGATGGCTCCAGACAAACCTCTGGTAAGGCCTCTTCTTTAAGGGATTGGCCTGATGACGATGACTACTCCGATATTGCGATTATGGAGGTACTTGATCTAGTGCCCATTTCTTACGCGTTTCTGGTTGACTCGGCTCCAGCTAACCCGGCTAGGCAGGTCCACGAGAATCCTCCACTTGTCGTGGGCGATCCGGTTCTGCTCCCTCCAAGAAGCGTGCTGCTACCTCGGTCGCTTCTTCCGAGCCGCCCCCTGCCAAGAAAAGGCAGAAGAAACCTATCGTCAAGGGAACCAACAAACCCGAACCGATGGTCAAGACCATGGTCCAGAGAGAGCCTAGGCCCAGGGAACCTCCAACCTCATATGAGTAAGTTCTTGTTCCTTCCTTGTCCATTTTTGGATTGTACTTCACTCTCTTCACGTATTTCTTGTTTCACTTTTTCTGCTATAACTTATGTCAGGGAGATCCCCTAGAGTGGTTCCAGCATCGCTTTGCCTATCCAGAGTTCCCCATCACCCCCTCGCAATGATGATGTTCATCCGCTAAGCCCTATTCAAGAGAGCTCAGCGGCCGCTCCGAATCTGAGCCCACCTCATCATGAAGAGGGAAACATCGGTGCAGGGGGCAGTGGCGCTGCCGAGGATATGGCAATGCTAGATCAGCTCAGCTCCTCTTCGGCTCAGCTGCAACCAGATGTTTTCGAGGTGCCATTAACCTCGGCACTATCCCAAGAGAAATCTTCACCAGCTCCAGCTCCAACACTAGTGCCAGTATCAGTACTAGCACCAGTACCAACACTAGCACCAACGCCAGTATCTGCACCACCTCCAGTACCAACACCAGCACCAACACCCAAAAAGCCTTAGACTGCTTCTTCCGGGTCAACTCCTTCTATCGAGGACATATTTCAACCAGCATCTCAGGCTCAGTCTGGAGCGTAAGCCTCGGCTCCTCTTCAGCGGCCCAAGTCCAGCGGCAAAAGCAAGAAAGATGCCGAGGTTGCCAAGGAGCAAGCTTCCAATGTCATAAACATTGATTCTGGGCAGCGTACTCTCGCGTCCATGACAAAGAAGGGGAGTGCCGCCTCCGACCCTAGTGCTTCCGGGTCTGCTAGCAGCAAACAACTCACTCTTCGTACCTGTCCAGCTGCTGCCCAGATCGCGAGGAAAGAGGCACATGCTAAAGGCCTGGTGGCGACACAGATGCTCAGTGGGGAGAGTTACATGTAGCACCCTCGAATCGGCCCTGTGCAAGTTTTAGCAATTCCCGCCAAACCCGCATAGAAACTATTCAAAGATGCCCACCTGGCACTTGCGTGCGGGTGGAAAACGTAGTAATATCATTATAAAATAGTCCAGATGGAACCGACAGAACATATATATACAACAAGGACTCCATGAGTCAAGAATATAGATACACAGTACACAGATCCAAATCACCTTGAAAACGATACAACATCCAACTACGGATAAGATGCAAATGGGGCTAAGATCCCTGAAGAATAACCAATGGCTTCCATAACCCTGGCCAGGCCAAGCCGGAAGGGTAACCCTACTAACAACGTTGAACTTATAGCTGTCAACCAAAAGGGATGCCGACAAAGGGCAAAGCAAAAAAGGGAGCGGTCAGTACTGAGGCCAGCACATGGCTAGTCTAGAATTCGGCGGCTCTCGCCTACGTACGTATGGTGGACTGAAGCGGCAGCGGAGCAAGCACTAAACAAACTATAGAGAATCAATACAACTGTCGGCTATTAGAGAGGGATAAGAAAGGCCTATTCGGATCCAACCTGATAGTAACACCAAAACATACCCATCCTTGTATTTCCCCCTCGAGACCACACGAGGAAGTCAAACCGAGGAATTCATATAGTTGGCAGTTTGATCCATTCCATTATAGTTGCAACACTTACTAGTGAGATACAATTAGCATAATACATTCCAAATCTAGCAGTTGTTGGCACTATCAATTACTCATTCCGTTATAGGAAACTGATTACTAGACATGTCAAAGTCAAATTTATGGCAGTACTTTAGTTATAGTTGTCTATAATCGAGATACTATGCTCCAAGTCGTCCATAACCGTGGACATGGCTTTCAGAAATATTTAACCTACATGGGTGCATAAATAGCAACACACGCACGATCAACCTCGGAAAAACCAAATAAAAACCCAACGAGTCTTTCACGACAAAGCAATCATAGGATTCATAAAATATTTTAGGGGGGCACCCCACTAAGCTACCCGCAACAATGTTGGACGGCTTCGAGACAGACCCAGGGTTTGTGTCGACGGCGGTAAACAACTAGGAACCCGAAAGTGTGACTAGGCTTGTCGATACAGCAAACACATGTCACGATCCAAAATAGTACAGGTGCTCCACGCATAATCGTAAATAAAGCAGTAAAGCATGACATAGGTACATGATAGTAATAAAGCCCCAAACTAGTTTGTGGCCCCAAGAAATAAGAAATGAATCAAGCTCTGGCTAAGGGGATTCATGGTCCCACATGCGGATAGTGCGATAGTCGAGGAATAGGTATCAAGTACTCGGGGCCTACGGGACACAAGTGAGCTGCTAAAAACAAAATATTAGGTATTTCCCACCGGTGCCTCTGCATTAGTTATATCTACACCCATCATTTTTAATTATCAAGTTGAAATTAAATTCATGATCATCTTCACCATTAAGCATCACCACCGTTGAGCATATGTTAACCTTCCCTCAACGGTGGAACGACAACGACGCGAAGCAGCACCTGAGCAAGCAACTACGACTCGCAAGGCCAACTATCTATCAAACAACATGCAATAGGATGTGTCCATGGCAATATAGAGGCTCCAAGGAATATAAATGGTGCACGGAAACTAAAATATCGCAACACGGATAGCAATAATCAACAGGTGGAAGTAAAAGACTATAAATGCAAAATAGATAGAAAGGGGGAGATTGCTCGCCTGGGAAAAAATGCTGGATATACATTATCCGAAGAACTTGTCGATACTCGCATCAACTTAGCAGCCTAATCCGTGATGAAGCAAATCACTAAAAGAAACACCGGATGCACTATTTAATACTACGGCAAAAGATCTGACATGATGTATGTATGATGCATGGCATGGCAAAGATGCGATGTAACTAGGCAATATTAAGCGGAACCAGGGTCCCAACAATTAATTAGATGGTATAGGTTGTTTACGTACCCCGCAATTTAAATGTTGACTTAATAGGACAAAACATGGCATCGGTTTGCTACACAAATTTAAATGGAGGCAATATCAGACTAGATTTGCCTGCATATGGTTTCCATATTTAATTTAGGTGAATCATCATAATGCCCACAAACCAAAATATGTATGCAAGCATGACGATTTAATATGCAACAATTTGTATAGATGGCATTTATAAAACAGGGGTCTTGGTTAGGGGTCACACTTCTCGGATCGAAGATCTTGGGGGCTCGGAGAGGTTCGGGTTTGGTCTCGGCCTTTGGACTCCAGGATCGGGGTCGGGGCTTCGGGTCTAGGTTGATGTCGATGGATAACTTGTATTGTGTTGGTGAAGATCCTCTGTTCCAAGAAGAAGTCCTTGTCGTCGATCCCTGACAGGCTTAGTGCTCTTGGTCTCCGACATCAATGACAAACTTGACTCGTAAGACCTTGGTGGTGCAGAACTGGGCGTTTAACATGTTACAGATACCCTTGTGGGAGAACTCGTCGATGCATACATCCGAGGCCAAAAGCCAAAAAACTGAAGGAGTATAGGCTCGTAGGATTAGCTTTAGAGACGTGAAGCATCACACGGATGGTGCAGGACTCAACATGAATGTAGGAGGAGGCCAAAAGTGATGCTGCTTGTTGTAGATGATGGAGACCTGAATCAGAGTGCCTCCCTTGTGCATGAGAGGGTGGAAGCTATGGCCGGGCTTCGCGCTGGTGGGGCTCGTGATGCTGCAGGGAGGGCTCAGGGCGGCAGCCCATGGCAGGGAGCAGGATGGACGGGCCCAGGGTGGCTGCAGGAGGAACCGGAGGCGAGGACCAAGCGGGAGGGAGCACTCGGGACACGGGCGCGGGGTCGCGCAGGCTGCGGGGAAAATCGGGTGGAGGAGGACTCGCAGGTTGGAGGGACGGCAAGCTAGACAAGCTGCGGGGCCGACTCGACGACGTGCGGCCGCGGGGCCTTCTTGTGGTGGGGCATGACGCCGGCGGGGTTCAAGCAGATGGCAGTCGGGCTCCAGAGATGAAGGAGCAGGCGGAGGGCTATCGTGGCGGCGACGGAAGTTCCCGTGGGCGAGCGCCACTAGGACACGGCGGCGGAAGACGGCACAAGAGCTTGGGGTCGAGGGCGACGACGAAGACGAGGGGCTCGAGTGAGGCCGGGCCCACACGGGCGTGGGGCGGACGCGCGGCTTGAGGAGTGGCGAGTGGCGCTGGGAACCGAGGAAGGCCGAACTCTCCGAGAGATCAAGGAGGGGTGCGGGGTAGTGGAACAGAGGCACAGCAGGGGCCCGCTCGTGGCGGCGCGCGGGGCAGTGACAAGCAACAGGGCGTGGTTGTGATGGGAACGAGAGGAAGGGATCGAGGAAGGTGGGTTACCGGTCGCGATAGGATATGGGGATCCCGTGCGAGTGGAGTGCGTGTAGAGTACGCGGGGTTGGTCTGCATATCTAGGTGCGGTGAGAGCGGAGCATGTATTGCGTGCAAGTGCGAGCGGTCGCGTTTGTTCGTGCCATGCCTGGGTGGTTCGCTAAGCTGCGGCAAGGTGGGGCACGCGACGCGGGTCGGCTATGTAGGAGAGTGGCGACGGCTCCTTGGGGTGCGGCTGGGGATTAGGTTGGATTAGGGTTTGGTGAGAATCGGTAGTAGGTGGCTGGTTGGGCCTTTTGGGCCTAGCCGACTGCCTCTCCTAAAAATACTTTTAATTCTCTATTTTATTTTAGAACGTTTTTGTAATTAGTGTTTAGAAAAATAAAAGATCCAAAAAACATCGGGGTTTGATTTGAGATCAAGGCGAGGTATTTAGAAAACAAATGTGGGCTTTTAGAAAATAGTTTTAGCAAACAATATGAATGCATACATGAAGATGCTCAAATGCAATGTGGCATGATGGCATGAGCATGCAGTCATGATGATGCACAAAATAAAAACAACACATGATTTTCTAGTAGTGGTTTACCGAGGTGCTACATTACAGTCCGGTGCTCATTGAATATGTTAATAGTTGGAATTCACACTAAGTTCATCAACCCGAAAGATGATCTCCCGGAGAAATTTGGTCTGACTGATTTCATCGCCCAAATGAACACTGCCACCAAGGTTTTTTCTTTTGCTATATGAATGATGGAGCTAAAGCTTTTTCTCATGCCTTTAGTATGCGCAAGTACTTAGAGATATATCCACTAGTCCTCGAGACTCCAGGGGAGTAACTTGTTACACGGCTGGGTGCTCCTAGAAAGCTAGCGTAGATCCTTAATAGCTTCAGATATTCACACACCTAGAGCCAGGTTAAGTTCCACTTGGCCCAGATCTTGTAATCTTCGAATATTCACACACCTAGAGCCGTGTTAAGTTCCGCTTGGCCCGGATCTTGCAAACTTCGAATATTCACACACCTAGAGCCGGGTTAAGTTCTACTTGGCCTGGATATTGCAAACTTCAAATATTCACTCACCTAGAGGCGGGTTAAGTTCCACTTGGCCCGGATCTTGCAAACTTCGAATATTCACACACCTAGAGTCGGGTTAAGTTCCACTTGGCCTGGATCTTGCAAACTTTGAATATTCACACACCTAGAGTCGGGTTAAGTTCCACTTGGCCTGGATCTTGCAAACTTCGAATATTCACACACCTAGAGCCAGGTTAAGTTCCACATGGCCCGGATCTTGCAAACTTCGAATATTCACACACCTAGAGCCGGGTTAAGTTCCACTTGGCCCGGATCTTGCGAACGTCGAATATTTCGTCTTATTCTTGAACTGACACTTGCCTCTTTAGATCACCACCAATCATCACATTGCTGAGTTCCAGCGTCTTCTAGACACCCACAAGGATCTTCGCTCAAAGCATATCAAATTGATTACTGAGTTGAAGAAAAATTTAAGTTATCTCGCTTTGTATTTTTTACTCTTACTCTCCTACATCATGTATTGTCCGAATTAACTTCTATCTAGATTGTACAGCCGAAGTTGAAGCTAAGAACATCATCATGAGGAAGAACTTGCTCGAGATCACAGGTAACTTGTCTTGGTCATTTAGCCTTTGTCCATCTTTATTCTGACTCGGCAGATAATTATATCTCGGCTCTGGCGGGTCAACCAACTATTGTAGTGACACTTCAAGGTAGCGTGCTTATGCCTGACATGATGCTTCACTTTCTCGAACAAGAAGGAAAGCATCAAGCCAAACTTAAGAACAAAGATGATGAGATCGCCAAGCTTCTCCTCAAGAATGATGAAATAACTCAGTTGAATGCTGAAATCTAGAAGCTCAAAGATCTCCATACGACTAGGCTAGATAAGGACGACCAGGACTTCTCCGAAGAAAAAGAGTGCCTGAAGACTCAGCTGGCTAAAGACCAAGATTTGCTGAAGGAGGCCGACACCAAGTTTACATCAGTGAACGCAGAATGTGAAATTCTCAAGCATAGAAACACTACTTCACTCGCTGAACTAAGTCGGATCGTTGGCCATATTGCTCATGAGTTTTCCCTCCTTTCCCGTAATTTCTTTGTCTAGGTTTGGATTTTTTACTTGTGCTGAAGTATTTTTCTTATCTCATTTTCAAGCAAATTCCCCAAATCTGATGCCCTCGCCTGCCCTGCGGTTGATAAGTTTCGCGTGCAGCTAGGTACTCCGGTTGCTTCTTCCGTTGATCCAATTCCGTACGATATAGAGGACATGTTGGTGAGCCTCGCGGCACGAGCCGAAGTCATGAAGAACTACGGCACATTTATTATGCCCATAGCCATATGGATCTTCAATGCCTTGTGGCCCAATGATGATACTCCCGAAGGTTCGAAGGCTTTTCTTGAAAAATTAATGGAGTGCGAGACTCAGCTAGACCTCTGGCAAGAATCTGTTGTGCGCGACGAGGCTGATACGACACTGAGCTTCAAACTTTCGTGGTATGAGACCTTGGATTTGAAGGTGCTTGACCGCATGCACACCGGATCAAAATGGACTAATGATCCAGAGTGTACCGCTCAACGCAAGGCTTGCTCCTACAACGACATCCAGTACGCCTTCTGCCATAGCTGGAATGAAGGTCCGAGCTTCCTTGGCCTCCTCGATGATGAGTATGTCGAAGATGGCTCGAGCGACAAAGACGAAGAACATTCAGAAATTGCCAAGGAAACTGAAGACCCGGAGAGCGTTGAGGCCAATCTAGATGATGAGGCTCAGACTACAGCTCCCCCATGAATGCCGAATTACCTCCTCCTACAACTGATGGCTCGGATGTTGTTGCTCCTGGAGCAAAAAAACACTTGAAATTTGTTAAATCCCCGGTATGCCAGGTGCAAATGATTCAAGTACAATGGTTATGTTTTGTTGGTATTAAGTTTTTAACATCGGATTAACTTGGGTGTAGTCCTCGAGTTCCTTTTCTTGTTCCCCCAGTTTTAAGATTGGCTCGCGTCTATGTTGATTCGGTTTTTCACTTACGAGTCTATGGTTCAAAAAATTGAATTAATACTTGAAACTTTGGGATTAGCTCAAAATAATTCAAAATAACATAAATAAAAGAAATGCAGGGTTAGTCCAAATAACAAATGTCATCTCGATTACGTTCCTTTCTGTAGTTGTTTTTCATGTGCTTTGCAATTCGAAACTTGTTCTCTTGCTTACCATGAAGCCAATTCTTGTTGGACAGCAACAAGTCGAAGAGTTAGGTTTTTGGTGCCTACACACTACTAACCAAGCTAAGGTGTAAGTAATTTAAGCCAGCCAACATATAGAAAGTAAACATGGAAAAGACAATTATTAAGGCAGTCCCCGAGTTTCTGCTTGGGGTGCCGAGGTTTCATTGATAAGCTCATTGCCAACATACATACCAACATATGAGACACTCCGGTACATACACTTCTTTGCTAAGTGTAAAATGGACGAAGTAGAGCTACATTCCATGGACGCTTAGATTCCTCGTTAGACCTACATACACTTCTTCTCATGTGGTTGTGCATCAATGAGGTAATAGGAATCATTGTGCAACTCTTTGCTTAAAATGAACGGTCCTTCCCATGGAGGGGTAACTTATGCATGCTCAGCAGTGCGCTGTACCAGCCGAAGTACAAGATCACCTTCCCGGAAGACTTGGGGGTTTACTTTCTGGCTATGGTAGCGTCGGAGATTTTGCTGATATATGGCGGATCTGGACAAGGACAGTTCTCTTGCTTCTTCCAGCAAATCAACATCATCTTGCCGGGCTTCTCACACTTTGGCTTCTGTGTATTGGGCGACCCTGGGTGAATCATGCTCTATTTCAGCTGCTATTACAGCTTCTGCCCCATGTACCAGAAAAATGGCGTATAACCTGTTGATCGATTCGGAGTTGTTCTTAAACTCCATAGTACTGCTAGTAGTTCTTCCATCCAGCACCCCTCTGATCTTTGTAGGAACTCTATGAGCCGGGTTTTATCCCGGATAAAACTAGTTCGTTGGATCATTCCACTTGTCCGCTCGATGCGGGGTGGTCTACTGATGCGACATCTCGACGGATCTTCTTATCTCGGTAGAACCGGGAAAATGCACCTTCAGGAAAATTTGTGCCATTATCAGTTATGATACTTTGTGGATATCCATATCTCAAGATTGTATCCTTGAGGAATGTCACAGTTGTTGCCCCATCACATTTCCTAATTTGCTTTACCTCAGTCCACTTGATAAATTTGTCTACCATAACCAAGATATGGGTCATGTTTCCTTTTGCAGGATTAAATGGCCCAACCATATCAAAACACCATACCGCAAATGGCCAAGTGATAGGTATAGTTTTCAGTTCCGACATAGGCATGTGCATCTTGGTGGCATACCTCTGACAATCATTGCATTTTCTTACCAGATCCTCTACTTGCTCCAAGGCACTTGGCCAATAAAATCCATGCTGGAAAGCTTTTGCTACTAATGCTCTAGATGATGCATGATGCCCACATTCCACCTGATGGATATCTCGGAGGATGTCAAGCCCTTCTTCCTGGTCAACACATCGCTGTAGAACACTTGTAACACTCCTCTTGTATAGTTCGGCATTGATAATAGTGTATGCCTTTGCAGTCCTTTCGATTTTCCTTGCAAGTATCTCGTCACTCAGCAAGGTTCCTTGTGTCAAGAACTCAAATATTGGCATTGCCCATGCAGGTATAACTTGATCAAGAAAAAGTTCTTCGTCAATTTCCATTCCTTCTACTGATATAACTCTAGCCGGATCGGGCAGAACAGTCCCCGAGTTCTGCGAGGCAGTCCCCGAGTCTGCCGAAGTAGTCCTCGGGTTTTCTAAGGTGCTCGCCCAATCTATATCCATAGGGATAGTTTCTGATCCAGGGTGAGCCAGGACATAGATTTAGTCAGATTCCAGTGAAAGTGTGATAGACGGTTTTCTCAAGTGTTCCAAAGCAACACCTAGCAGGATTGGTTGCCGAGACAAGCCCAACTTAGATAATATGTCGGATCCCTCATTTTCAAGACGGGGTACATGGTGGAATTCGCATCCTTCAAAGAACCCACTTACTTTTTGAACATGGAATTTGTAAAGGGCCATGTTTGTATCCAGAGCATCCTAATTGCCAGACACTTGCTGTACCACCAAATCCGAATCACCAAAGCATTCTATCCGACGTATCCCCACTTCTTTTGCTACCTTAAGTCCATGCACGAGCGCTTCATACCCGGCAACATTGTTTGATGCACTAAAGTGGATCTGGAGGATGTACTTCAGCTGATCTTTCTTGGGCGAGGTAAGTACTACCCCGGCCCCGAGTCCTTCCTTTAGTTTTTACCCATCAAAGTGCATCATCCAATAGTTTGAGTCTATCAAAGGTGGTCCGTATTGCATCTTAGCCCAATCCATAAACAAATCTACCACTGCTTGAGATTTAATCGCATCTCTTCCATCAAACTGTGTTGCATATGGGGCTAACTCAATTACCCATTTTGCAATTCGGCCACTAGCATCTTTGTTGCTCATTATCTCAGATATGGGTGCTTTGCATATCACTTTGATGGGGTGTTCCTCAAAGTAATGCTTTAGCTTCTTGGCTGCCATATACATGACGTACGCCATTTTATGATAGTGAGGGTAATTCTGCCTCGAAGCTGATAACACCTCGCTTAGGTAGTACATGGGCCTGTGCACCTACTTACCCTCCTCATCACGCTCCACTACTATCACTGCACTTACGACTCGGTTGGTCGCTGCTATATAGAGAAACATCGTCTCTTTGGATAGTGTCCAGGCTAACACTGGTGCAGAACATAACATGTTTTTCAATTCAAGAAATGCGCTATCAGCTTGTGGTGTCCATGTAAATTTATCTGCCTTTTTCATTAGCTGATAGAGGGGCAATGCCTTCTCTCCTAGCCAACTTACAAACCGATTTAACAATGTCAGGCAACCTATGAACTTCTGCACATCGTTAAGACACTTTGGCAGTTCCGTTCTTTCTCTGGATCGGATTTTTGTGGGGTTGGCCTCAGTACCTCGGCTGGATACGAGAAAACCGAGTAACTTCCCCACCGGCACACCAAAGGTGCATTTCTCCGGGTTAAGCTTCATTCGGAACCTCCTGAGGTTCGTGAATGTTTGCCGGATATTGTCAATGAACATTTTTCTTTACTTAGTTTTTATCACAACATCATCCACATAAACTTGCACATTTCGATCAATTTGATCATGTAGGCATTTTTGCATGCATCTCTCGTATGTTGCTCCTGCATTACGTAAACCAAACGACATAGTGCGATAGGGATAAGCCCAGTACGGGGTGATAAATGCGGTCTTTATTTGATCATACGGGTTCAAAGGTATTTGGTGGAAGCCAGAATAAGCATCTATCAATGATAACAACTCACACCCAGCAGTTGAATCTATGACCTTGTCTATCCTTGGCATTGGAAATGGATCTTTTGGACACGCCTTATTCAGGTTCGTGTAATCGATACACATACGCCACACCAGTGCCACATTCGGATCATCTTTCTTCTTCTCCACGAGCACTAGATTATAGAGCCAATCCGGGTAAAGTACTTCCATGATAAATCCGGTTGCAAGGAGCTGAGCTATCTCCTCTCCAATCACTTTTCTCATGTCTTTGGCGAAGCGGCGGAGAGGTTGTTTCACCGGCTTTGCTCCGGGTCATACATTCAAAGAGTGCTTGGCCAACTCCCTCGACACACCTTATAGGTCCTGTGTAGACCAAGAAAAGATATCCTGGTTCTCACACAGGAAGTTGACGAGCTCACTTTCCTATTTGTCACTTAATCCGGCACCAATAGTTACGGCACGGTCTGGGAACTGGTCATTAATAGGCACCTTCTTTGTATCCTTTGAGGCTTGAATTGAGACACTCCCATGCGGGTTAGTTAGAGCCGGCATATGCTGCTGCGCGGACTGAGCCAATGCCGCCACCTCCTGATTTTTTCTCTTCTCTTGAGCAATCATGAGTGACTCGGATAGGTTAGACCCGGCTGAGGCAGATTCAATGGAACGCCTGAAATTCCCAGCTATGGTGGTCACTCCCCTTAGCCCTGGCAACTTCATCTTCAAGTAACTGATGTGAGTACTTGTCATAAACTTGTTTAGAGCTAGCCTACCGAGTAACACATGATATGTGCTTTCCAAGTTTAGAACCTCAAACTCCAAGTTCTCAGTTCGACAGTTGTCCCTTGTGCCAAATAACACGTCAACTTGGACCTTACCAATGGGCTCACATGAGATACCAGGCATGATGCGATGGAAAGTGGTCCTTGTTGCTTGGAGCATATTTTCCGATATTCCCAGCTTGTGCACGGTATTCTTGTACAGGATGTTAATGCTACTGCCATTGTCTATCAGCACCTTGGAAAACCTCATGTTGATATTCGGCCCAATGGATGTCGGATTCGACACTAGCACATATGATCCAGGACTCGACATGAGCTTGGGGTGATCCTTGATGCTCCAAGTGATTTCCTGTTCTGTCCAAGGAATATACCTCGTCACAGCTGGCATTACCGCATTCACCTCCATATGTTGGTGCTGCATGCTTTTTCTATCAGTTTCCTTTGTGGTGAACATGTAGTAACTTTGGTGATGCTCTCTGTACTCATTCCTATCGTCATTGCCATGATACCCTTGGTCTTGTTGCTGCCCCTTCTCTCATGGTTCTCATACCTTGGTGGACGTGGAGGCAACATTAGTTGCTGTCCATTCCCCCCAAGTGAGCTATTGCTGCCGAGGTGCATCGTTCCGAGGTGCTTGAGCATTCCCCAAGCCACTTTGCTCTAGCTTCCTCATCCATTCACATTGCCGGGTTGTATGATTCGCAGGGTTACTCGGACTTGGCGTGTGGAACTTGCACGGCTTATCCAGCATAGATCCAAATGTGTATCTCGACTGATCCTTTCTTTCCTGCCATTGTTTCTCCTGCTCTCGCGTCGAAGGTTTCTTGCCATCACCCTTTTGTTGCCAATGTTTCCCTCTAAATTTCTGACGCTGGCTAGCGCCGACATTGGGCTTATCCCGATCCACAACTGCCACTTGCTGCGAGTTGTACATATAATCCTACCGATCATCTCTTCTCTTACCCGGGAAGTCATTACGCCACGATAATCCGGCACCTTCACGTGGGTAGTAATCATCATTGGACTCACTAGACATCATCCGAGGCTGAGTTGGATCACCCAAGGCATACGAATCAGCAATCCGAATCGTTTCATCCAACGTAGTTGGCATATCTTTTTGCAGTCTTTGCCATAACATACTTACATACCTACATCCTTAGGCGAACCACACAATAGCTTGTGATTCAATTACCCCTTCATAGGAATTTTGCACATTGCACCCGAGAGTCAAGAACTCCTGGTTTGTCTCATTTGGTCTTTGCTTGCATAACGCCAGAGTCTGTGGTCTATTCGGTCTCTTATTCATGCTCGAGAAGTTGCTAACAAACATCTCCTCAAAGTCTATATAGGAGTTGATACTTTCCTCTAGCAAATTATTTAACCAGACCATTGCTGGTCACTCTAACATCTGTGGTACATTCCTCATGGCCCATCTCAAATTTCCTCCAGCTATGTTAACTGCAGTAGCATAGCCAATGAGCCAGTTATCCAGCTTAGTGCTTGATGACCCACAAGTATAGGGGGTGTATCGCAGTATTTTCGATAAGTAAGAGTGTCGAACCCAACGAGGAGCAGAAGGTGCTGGCTAGTGGTATGGATCAGGAATTCTCTGCAAATACTTAGCAAACGGATTTTTAGGGGTTTTCGATAAAGCAAGTAAACAATGTACGAGTAAATAAAAGACAGTAGGAATAAATGCAGGAAGTGGCCCAGTCCTTTATGCAGCAAGGGACAAGCCTTTTGTATTACTTAAGATGACCAAACATTCTCGAGGACACATGGGAAGACTGTCAAGTGCTTTCGCTTCATATAGTCGATTAATCTTCTTTAGCTTGCTAAGCGTTGTGTGGGTGAACCTGTGCTAATGTACCTGTTGGGGATATACTTTCCGGGTATCCTCACAGTTCCTCACAGAGCAGGGTGGCCCACTTTGGGTTAGAGCTTTGCTTCACGGGCGACCCAGTCAGGGAGAAGGACGGAGTCCAATCTGCCTACGGGAAGGCCCTGAAGACTTACCGACTTAGGCCCATAATGTTACTTGTAGTTGAAGATGTACTCTGTAACCGACTCTTAGTCGTAGCCGGATAGATCTCTCCTGTAAACCCTAGGCCGGATATCTATATAAGCCATCCTAGGGAGAGCGTTTAGGGCACACCTCAATAGTCTACAATCTCAACTCGCATAGGCGAAACCATTGTAACCCATATTCTGGCTCTGCCGTATTACTGGATTGCTAGCAGGAGTAGGATCCGTCCAAAGCGGCGGATTCAAACCTAGGTAAACTTGTGTGCCCCGTCCCGGAACACCGTACGTCTCACACCCCTCTCTTCCGCACGCCTCGAGGACCCCCTCATGGCGTACTTGTCCTCAATCCGACGACAGTTGGCGCCCACCGTGGGGCAAGTGAGCTTCGGATCTGCGTTCTGAGCAGAATCTGCAAGAATCGGAATCGGCAAGACTATCACCATCGGTTGCATCCTCTACGCCAGCGACGTCCCTCTCATCGTTCTTGACGAGACTTGGATTCCGGCTAGGGAGGCCGTGACTGCCTACACAATCATGTCTGTTGGCGAGATCGATCTTTACATCGGTTTCGCTGAACCTGCCCAACCCATCCCAGCGGTGATGAAAGAGGCAGAAGAATTTTCTCGGTCCCCTTTGTCCGCGGAGGCGGAAGAGTTCCGGATCTCAGAAAATCCTAATCCCAACCAGCCCACACCAATTGCGGAGATAGTGGAGAAATCCGAGCCTGAAGAAGACCTAGCGGTCCATGTCGAATCTGGAGTGGATCTCCCTGGAGAAGCCGGATCCCAGATCGACCCACCCATGGAAGTCGAAATTCAGGAGGAGCATAACAACGACACTGATTCCGGCTCTGATGATGCCGGGACAGACATGCCTTTTCTGAGGTACACACTAAAATGTATGATACTGCAAGGCGAAAGCGTAGACACAATCCTCGAGACCATCAAAAGTTTCGACATGGCTGATCGCGAAAGCCGCAGGTACCTCAGGAGGCACGCGTCGCACTTTGTCGGATACGTGGGATCCGGATCCGGCTCTGCCGATGCTGGAGAAAACACCGACTATGTGCTGGAGGCAATTGGAACAAACACCGACGTTCCCGCATCCTCGGATGAATCTATGACGTCGGCAGATTTCCGAAAGTTCTCCGCGGAATATGAAGAGGAGTACAACTCCAAAGATGCAGAAGAAGTAGAAGCCATGGATGAAGGATCCGGGGAACACTCTCCCAAAGCGCAGGATGACATGGACATCGGAGATAATCCCCAAGTCCAGATGTCCGAAAGTACCGATTAGAGCTTGACTCCGGGAAACGGACCCAAAGACGTCTTTGCTATCGGCGCTTGCCAAGAAGGCAAAGAAGAGGAACAAGAAGAACAAGACCCCGGCAAAAGACGCTCTGACAAAGGAGGTGATTGCCGAGGAATACGAGGAAGACTCAGGTGGAGCACTTATCCCAGAAGAGCCGAAAAAAGAAGCATCGGTGGATGGACACGTGATCACCGAAGGTGCGGATAAACTCATCGATGCCGCATTAACCACACCTATCCCTACAACCGCAGAACTTACTGCGGATGAGCTGGACGAAAGGGCGCAAGCCCTAGAAGCACGTCGTTAACAACTCCTCGATGAAGCCAAAAACATCGAGGTGGAGAAGAAACGCATGTCAACTAAGGACTACATGTCTTGGTTGCATCAGAAGACACGGAAGCGTCACACCAATGACGACCAATTCCCACGTGTTCGTGCCGTCCTTTTTGGAGATGAGATGGGGAAGCCACGGAAAGATAGCAATGGAGATTGGGTTTACCAAACCCCAGTACAGTATACCGTGGTGGCCCGAGAAATTCTATCGGCTAATCCAGGACCGGAGGAGATCCGTTTGGGTATCAAACTACTCAACAAGGGACTGGAGTAACAAAAGGTCGCCCTGTCCGGAAGTCAAAAACTGGTCTCGGATTCTGACCAATGTCGCACAGATCTGGCATGGGCTGGCATAAGATCCCATTACATTCAGGCGCAATATCATAACCCCGAACGACGGGAAGACAACTATTCAAGAACCGGATCATCAGGACAGCATCACAAAACTACGCGTAACTAGAGCAACGTCGCTCTAGAGGCCGAGAAAGATTCCATTGCTGCACTGAATCCGAAGAACCCTCCCTAACGAGAGTCTAACGATCGAAGGGGAGAAGATAAAGAGAAATGTCGGGAGGATGATCGTCAAAAAATGCCACCTCCTAGACATACAAGCCGTTCGGCTGAGCCACACCGTGGTGGGAACGACGGACGAAGGAACGACGGAAACCATGCTGGTAGAAGCCGGCTGGGGGCTCGTCGTAGTCAAGATCCTCCCCGAAACCGGAATAATGATGCTCCGGCCGGAGCCCGGTGATCAGCCGGAAACAATTCAGCTGCCCCACCCTCTCCACCAAGCAGTCACCACAATGGGTCCTAGCAAGGACAAGGAGGACGACGTGGTGGAGGAGGTGGTGGCAGAAGCCGAAGTCCGGCTCGAAGGCACCGCAGCCACAGCCGACATACGGAACGATCTCTATCCCCGAGCGACGCAAGGCACATGATCGATTCTAACATAGAGGCGCGGCGCTATGAGAACAATTACATGTATGTGGGCCCAAAGTGCTTCAGACCACGCATCAGAGCTACAAGATTCCCGGAAGGATTTGCTATCTCAAGGCACATCCAAGCCTACGATGGAATTGCTTGGCCAGATACTTGGCTACAAGATTTTTTCCAAGCTTGCTGCATCGCTAAAGGCGGAAACAGCCTGGTCGCAACCCGATATCTCCCGCTTATGTTGCGGAAGACGGCGCGATCATGGCTCAATGAACTTCTGGAGAACACCATCCATAACTGGTCTGACATGCACAGGCGAAACCATTATAACCCATATTCCGGATCTGCCGTATTACTGGATGGCTAGCAGGAGTAGGATCCGTCCATAGCCGGCGGATTCGAACCTGGGTAAACTTGTGTGCTCACCGTCCCGGAACACCGTACGTCTCACACCCCTCGCTTCCGCACGCCTCGAGGACCCCCTCACGGCGTACTTGTCCTCAATCCGACGACAGTACCGCCCCATCCAAGAATAATACATACTTGTGATTATACCCCTTGCAAACATCTATAAGTACAAGAAAGTAATTAAGGTAGAAACCTAACCACAGCTTTAAACTCTAAGACCCTCACGTCCCTTGTGCAATGGTTTCCTAACAGGGGTTCAGGTTTCTGTCACTCTGGCAACCCAAACGATTAGTAGCCAAGTACACAATGCATTCCCCTAGGCCCATATAGGTGAAGTGTCATGTAGTCGATGTTCACATGACACCACTAGAAGAAGCACACCACAACTTAAATAACAATCTATTGAATCTTTCTCAATGCAACTCCACTACTAGCAACAAGACTTCTCCCATGTCCTCAAGAAAAAACGAACTACTCACAAGACATCATATGGATCATGATTAGAGATGGAATAATGACGTATAACAATCTGAACATAAACAATAATTCAATGGTTCACTCAATAGAATCAACTACAAAGGGTAATCAACACCGGGAAAGTTTCCCCTACGAACTATGCAAGATTCAACGCAATTTTTACAGCAATATGGAGATGGTGATGAGGGTGCTGATGGTGATGATGGTGGTGGTGATGATGATGATGATCCCGATGAAGTCCAGCTTGATGGTGGTGTTGATGGCAACGATCTCCCCTCTCCGGAAAGGAATTCCCCCAGCAGAAATCTGTCTTCGAGAGAGATCTTTTTCTCTCGGTGTTTTCCGCCCCACAGAGGCGGCGGAATCTTTATGTGGTCGCTCACCGAGTATTAGGGTTCCGGGAGGATGATATACGCCAGAGGGGAGAGGATGGAGTGGGCTAGGGTGGCCACACCACCTCCTGGCACGGCCTAGGGCTGCCCGCGCCATGGGATGGTGTGGCCCCCCTATGGCCCGTCTCCACTCCATCTTCTGGCATCCTTAGTCTTCTAGAAAAATAGGATTTTCCGTATATTTTCCCGGATTTTTTAATCTTCGCGAATTTTTCCTCCAAACAGCACCTTTTCCATCAGAATCCTGACTGCAGCGGTCCATGCTCCAAAAGTCATCAACCATGCAAAAACAGATGAAATAACATAAGTATCACCTCTCAATACGAAATATATCAATGAATAATAGTGAATTAAGACATAGAATAGTGATGCAAAATGGACATATCAACTCCCCCAAGCTTAGACTTCGCTTGTCCTCAAGCGAAACTGAGCTCAATAAACATGGCCTCAGGTTTATGGACTGAAGAGTCGATAAATGAATACGTATAAGAAGCATCACATTCATCCAAAGCATAGATCATAATAGAAGACAACTCACTATTATATAACTCAACTTGTAATAAGTAATGGAAACAGAATAAAGATACATAAAGTGAATCATAATTGGTAATGGCAAACTTAGCTCTTGGTCGAAGAATAGTTGATAATTTGCTGGAGTTCACAAGTAGCTGGTTTTTCAATGATAGCTTTCAAAGTAGTTAACATCAAGATAAGAGCAATGTCCAAAACAAGGAACGTAAGAAACATGATTGAATAAATTATCATATGAATGAATGAAACACAATAACTCAAAATACTTGCTGAGATAGAGAGGAATAGGTTTACTCACTCAACTAAAAGTAAAAGAAAGGCCCTTCAAAGAGGGATGCAGGGATTGCAAGTCTCATAAAGAGCTCCCAAAAATTATGAAACTTACTAGCTTTCAACTCTCATTGCCCCTATCATAGGCATCTTTAGGTGATTAAGGTTAAAGTGACACAACTAAGAGGATATGGTTGACAAGTTATAAGTTGAAATCTCATGCCCCTTACTTATGAGTACCAATCCTCATTCTAATCAACTTCAGTCACGAGCAAGCTCTTGTCATTGTAAATACATGCGTATCATTGAGAACAGCCAACGGGGTACCCCTTGCAGATGACACATGAGCTATCCCATAATCAAAATGACAAGGAAAGCAGACAATGAGCATCTCAGCGATCTTTTTATTTGCTATTTGCATAGGTTTTTATTGAGGATGCTTCATAGAATGCTCACTATAGTTATGCTGCAAGTTTCCACCATGATTAGGCATGGCTTAGGCTAGCGGCCCAGGCGTTTCTCTAACACACATATAAACTCCATGATCTTACAAGTTCTACTTTTATTTAACACCGCCGGGATCCATAAGCAAAAGAACATGATATCAACTAGGTACAAAGTACCAAATGAAGTGTTGAAAGTGGTCCCCATGATACATGGTTCGGCTAACTTCAACTCATAAAGCGCAAGCATATACGCAACAAAGAAGGACCCAATGGTTCAGGTTTATTAAATGTAAGAAAGTAAGTGTGCCATCAAGTTCGTGAGAGCTTTAATCACTAATTTTCACATAGGAAGTTTAATTTCGGAGGTAGATAAAACAAGAATTTACTTGGAATAGGAATGATGCTACTAGGTAGGTATGGTGGACACAAATGGCAAAGGTTTTGGTTTCAAGGAGGTGGATGCATGAGAATAATTCCCTCTCAGTATAGGTTTTTGGCTAGCAAGGCTGGGTAGCAAGTATAAGAGTTGAAGGAAACAACCAAACATACAAGTGATAAAGACAAACATGCAATCTTCCTTGGAAGCACAAAAGATCTTAACTAGAGAATACTAGACTTATGAGCAGAAAGATGATGAAATAATTTATCTTTAAAGGGACTTTTCTCTTCTTCATTCAACTCTCAAAAATAGTGTTGCTACTGACCGAGCCAGGTTTGCCAAAACCAACTAAATTAACTCAATGATCCCAAAATGATACCAATACTAACAATAAGATAAATCATATAACCACGAATTGAAAACTAATATAAGCTATGCAAAAGGGTGAATGATAGAACTTCTCATTAGTATTTCATAATGGCAACTCACACCAAGGGATACATATCTAACGAGAGAGGGGATACTTCCATAATGCAAACCATACTACATAATAACTCCTCTATTCATGATATGACTCTACTAATAAGGTAAAAAGATAGAAGATAGTGATGTGATACCGCGGCACTCCCCCAAGCTTGGAACAAACCAAGGGGATGCCAAACCGGATGACGAATTACTCCTGAGGTGGTGGTGTCCTCTCAATGAGCTCTTTGATGAGTTTCCCCAAGTCTTCAATCTCGAAGGTGAGATTACGAATCAGCTGTGAGTTTTGCTCAATGCGGCTCATGATCATGTTGTGTTGAGAATTCCAGCTCTTGCTATTCTTTCCCTACTCTTCCTCCTTGACGTCTTATTTTCCTGCATGGCTAGAACAAGGCAAATCCCAATTGGAGGGTAATTTCCCCTAGGGCATATTCTGGTATTGATGCTCATGGATAAGGGTATGGAAAGGATCCTTGGTGCGTGGAGGAAGTGACCAAGGATCTGAATGGTGGTGAGGAGGCTTCCCTCCAATGGCTAGGTTTGCCACCAGTCCAAATGCTTGCAATGGTAGTGCCGGTGTGCGGACATTGGCCTTGCTCCTCTTCACCTTCACTCTTGATCTCCTTCTCCTTTCCTTTATCCTTGGCGGACACCATGGTGCTTCTAAGCTTTCAAAGTGTATGTCCTGGTAGAAACAGATCGAAACAAAAACACGACGAAAACACGATATACAAACCTCGGGGGATCCGGGGGGTTATATATTACGAAGTTTCATATCAAAAGGAAGGTACTGGGAAAAAACGAGTCGGAGGCGGAGTCCGGGGTGGACTCACCACCTGGTGGCGCGGCCAGGGGTGGGCCCGCGCCACACACCACCCTAGCTCCGTTTCTGTCCCTTTTTCGCTTCGTAGCTTTCCTTATTGACTAAAAACTGCAAAAATATAGTTGGATAGTATTTTCGCAGAACTTTTCTTACCAGAACTGTTACCTCTTTGAAAACAGACTCTGCAGGTTTCTGAATTTGGTATCTAGTAGATTCTTTCGGAGTCACCACTTGAATAACATTAATATCTTCATCTTCATACACTTATTCCTTGAGTCATAAAACCCTTCTCTTCCTCATTACACCATTGTCTCCACTTCCTAGAAATTTCTTTCACACAAAACTTCACACAATTCTCATTAGCAACATTAGTGTAAGTGGAGGGATAAAACCTTTTGAATCCAACTTCAACTGAAAACCATCAAAACATAAGCTACTGTAGCAACTCCTTCCGAAAACCCAAAAAGAATTCAAAAAGGAAATCGAATAAAGAAGCAAATGCAAGAGTGGAAAATGTGTCCGAACAGACCAGCAGGTAAAGATCCATTTTTTCGAAACTCTTACGTTGCTCAAATCAAAAAGTGCAAAACTAACGAAAGTTAAATAACAACCTGGGGCAGAAGCACAAAAAATTACAGCTCAAACCGACTTACAGAGATCTCTCACAAAGTTTTACGGTGAAGCAGAAAAATTTGTTTCGGGACAGCAACTTCTCCAAATCTGACTTCTCTCTCATTAGAAGTTGATCTTGAGACAAAAACCAAACAAAACGGATAAGGAGCCGTTATTACCTAAGTAATAACTTCCAAGACTCAAAGAAACAAAAACAAACTGAAAGAAAAAACAAATTGGGTTGTCTCCCAAAAAGCTCTTTCTTTATAGCCATTAAGATGGGCATGATAATTTTGAAGAAGCTCTCATAGGGATATGAATTGAAGTGAAAGAGAGCATTAAAAAGCAAAAACACACACACATTTAAGTCTAACCCACTTCATATGCTAGGGAATTTTGTAAACAAACAAGTTATTGAAACCAGAGGCAACTTGCATAAGAAGGCAAAATAAGTGCAACATAAAAACTTTCAGCATAAAACGAGGAAACTTGATATTATTAAGATGCATAAGAACACTTTTCCCTCTCTCATAGTAGCTTTCAGTATCATGCACAAACTTAAAAATATAGCTATCACAAGGAACATCATAGCAATGATCACTTATTCTAATAGAAAACACGGGAATACTAGCTCTCATAACACTACTTTGTGAAACAATATTTGAGGTATCCTTACAAAGGATAGTGTGTCCCTCTTCCTCATACTTAGTGACAAAGTCTTTCCCATTTGCTATTATAGGTTCATCAACCATTTTTTATCAGGTTCAACAGCTCTACTTGTACTTTCATTAACCATACTAGCTATCATAGAATGTTCCTGTACCTTAACTAGGAAAGGCATTTTCTCAATGTAAGGTTTGGGTAAGACATGATTAGCAGTATAAACATCAGTATTTCTTGCAGGAACACTCTTAGCAACATCTTTATAAGGTTCATGATACTTATTCCACTTATTTTTAGGCACTTCAATGTAGGAAGCAAATGCCTTAAAATAAAAAGCAATAGATTGAGAGTCTAGACCATAAGCATTTTTAATATTTTGAAAGTCATCAGTTCCCATAAAAGATTCAATGCATTCATAATCATAATTTATACCTGACTTTCTACCTTTGTCATTCTCCCAAGCTTCAACATTGTCTTGAATACGGTCCAGAAGATCCCATTGAGCTTCTTCTTCCATGCGAGTGAATGATCCAGCACAAGAAGCATCCAATAAATCTTTATCATGTAGAGGGAGCCTTGCATAAAAGTTATTGATAATAATATTGTTGGGGAGCTCATGAATGGGACATTTGAGCATTAGTAACTTCAATCTCCCCCGAGCTTGAGCTGTACTCTCTCCATCAAGACGCCAAAAGTTGTATATTTGATTCCGATCTTTATGAATCTCACTAGGAGGATAAAACTTTGAATAAAAGAGAGGCACTATTTCCTCCCATTCCAGAGCTTGACCATTCTTCAGCAGCTTATACCACTCATCAGCTCTTCCTTTCAGAGATAATGAGAATAACTTCTTCTTAACTTGATCTGTAGTAGTACCTGCACACTTGAACAACCCGCATAATTCGTGTATAAAGAGCAAATGATCACCGGGATGGACAGTTCCATCCCGGACATAGTAGTTATCCATAACACGATCAATAATTCTGGTCTCAGCAGGTGGTGGTTTATCTACTACCTAGCACTGGTAGTAGCATTACCAAATAAGAAACTCAGCGAATTATCCATAACAAAAATAAAGCAACTAACAGAAGTAAACAATACTCACAGTAGAAGTTTCCTTTACCAGTTCCACTCTCCAATAGCGCTTCACTCCCCGGCAACGGCGCCAAAAAATATTCTTGATGACCCACAAGTATAGGGGGTGTATCGCAGTATTTTTGATAAGTAAGAGTGTCGAACCCAACGAGGAGCAGAAGGTGCTTGCTAGTGGTATGGATCAGGAATTCACTGCAAATACTTAGCAAACGAATTTTTTGGGGTTTTCGGTAAAGCAAGTAAACAAAGTACGAGTAAATAAAAGATAGTAGGAATAAATGTAGCAAGTGGCCCAATCCTTTATGCAGCAAAGGACAAGCCGGTTGTATTACTTAAGATGACCAGACGTTCTCGAGGACACATGTGAAGACTATCAAGTGCTTTCGCTTCATATAGTCGATTAATCTTCTTTAGCTTGCTAAGTGTTGTGTGGGTGAACCTGTGCTAATGTACCGCCCCATCCAAGACTAATACATACTTGTGATTATACCCCTTGCAAACATCCGTAAGTACAAGAAAGTAATTAAGGTAGAAACCTAACCACACCTTTAAACTCTAAGACCCTTACGTCCATTATGCAATGGTTTCCTAACGGGGGTTCAGGTTTCTGTCACTCCGGCAACCCCTACGATTAGTAGCCAAATACACAATGCATTCCCCTAGGCCCATATAGGTGAAGTTTCATGTAGTCGACGTTCACATGACACCACTAGAAGAAGTACACCACAACTTAAATAACAATCTATTGAATCTTTCTCAACGCAACTCCACTACTAACAACAAGACTTCTCCCATGTCCTCAAGAACAAAACAAACTACTCACAAGACATCATATGGATCATGATCAGAGATGGAATAATGATGTATAACAATCTGAACATAAACAATAATTCAATGGTTCACTCAATAGCATATGCTACAAAGAGTAATCAACACCAGGAAAGTTTCCCCTATAAACTATGCAAGATTCAACGCAATTGTTACAGCAATATGGAGATGGTGATGAGGGTGCTGATGGTGATGATGGTGGTGATGATGATGATGATGATCATCCCGATGAAGTCCAGCTTGATGGTGGTGTTGATGGCGACGATCTCCCCTCTCCGGGAAGGAATTCCCCTGGCAGAAATCAGTCTGCCGGAGAGATCTTTCTCTCTCGTTGTTTTCCGCCCCGCAGAGGCGACGGAATATTTCTGTGGTTGCTCCCCGAGTCTTAGGGTTTCGGGAGGATGATATACGCCAGAGGCGAGAGGCTGGAGTGGGCCAGGGTGGCCACACCACCTCTTGGCGCGACCTAGGGCTGCCCGCGCCATGGGGTGGTGTGGGCCCCCTGTGGCCCGTCTCCACTCCATCTTCTGGCATCCTTATTCTTCCAGAAAAATAGGATTTCTCGTATATTTTCCCGGATTTTTTGATCTTTGCGAATATTTCCTCCAAACAGCACCTTTTCCATCAGAATCCTGACTACATCGGTCCATGCTCCAAAAGTCATCAACCATGCAAAAACAGATGAAATAACATAAGTATCACCTCTCAATACGAAATATATCAATGAATAATAGTGAATTAAGACATAGAATAGTGATTCAAAATGGACGTATCAGTGCTACCGTCATACGTCTTTGTTCCTCGGGCTAACTGAAAGTTCGGTAGTAGTGGCTCCCTCATGATCCGAGGTTCAAAACATTTTGGACCCAGAGGACCTTGGACCTCAATCATTTCTAACCTATAGATCCGGTCCAACTTCAGCCTTCCATCATCCGGCTGCAAATTCTGGTTCCCCAAACTCGATCCAATCACGTAGTGTTCTGGTCTAGGGTATCCGGCATCGGCCATTGCCGAGTAACCATCATTGTATCTATCTTGACCTAGATGAGCATTTTGTTGATGTATTACTAGACTGACCTTCTCTCATGTCGAGGTGCATCTTGCTGCTACTATTGTCAAGGTACCTTTTGCCCTGCTCCTGCCAGATTACGCTGTCCAGCATTGCTGTTGGCAACGTTTCCTCGATCAGCATTGCCTTGGTCACTATTACCCCTGCCACCTTCACCCTGGCTGGCACTGTGGCGATCCTCATCAGTTTGCACTGCTTTTCCTTTCCTTGCCCTTCCCTGGTCATACGAGACAATCTGTTTGTCTTTTCTCCCCGAGGTTACCACTTCCTCTCTTCTAGGGCGATCATGAGGTGACGGCGCAACCCTAGTGGACTTTGCTAGGTTATTCCTTGCCGAACGAACTACGTGCGATGCTCCGGTTGTGCCGGGTTTGCCTTGTTTATTTCCTCATTTCGTTCACATGCTACCATTAAAAATAATGGTTAACTCTCTCCTGCTGCCTTTCTCGGGATTCTCCGGTCAGACCCTCTAACTCGTATGCCGCTGTGTTGGTAGTCCTGAGGTTTTTCGCCAGGGTGCTATACCTCTCTAGCCCTGCTAAGACTAGTGTAGCTGTCTGACCCAGTTTAGGCACATACTCCTTGTCAATTTCAGTAATTAGGTTTCCACCTCAGGTTTTCACTCCATCTATATGGTTTGCCTTTCCATACTCCCGTACAGTAATGTTCAATGACTACTATAACTCATCTACCTTTTTTGCCTCAGCTAACATTTTCTGCCTAGTCTCCTCTATCTCGGCCTGCGCGTGAGCCGGATCTACATCTGGTGCTATGGGTGTTTCCAAGCTATATATTTCCTGCTGCAGTACATTCTCAGGCCTCTCTAGTGGAGGGGATCTAGATCCTACCTGCTTTGGCATAGCATCCGGATCTGGCGTCAGATCCTTGCTTTTTCCTGCGTCAGGCGCCATCATCATGACCTCCGCGGAGCCAGCGGGGAGAATAATACGCAAACCGCGAGCCGCTCTGAGAGGTGGTTCGCCTACCTCGATGACGTGCTGCAGATGAACGCAGGACTCGTCGACGCTAATCTTTAAGGCGATAGGCACCACCTAGGATTACATCTGAAATCACGTAAGGTCCTTCGCAAGGGGACTCGAGGTTGAGTTTCCCTTGTTGCTTCAGTTGCAGGACCAGGTCTCCTTGGACGAAGGATCTAGGGCATAGCCTTCTTCTGTGGTAGTTGCGGAGGCTCTACTGGTAGATCGTAGATCTCTCCATTGCTATCTCGCGTGCCTCGTCAAGGAGGTGGACGGAGTCTTCGAGTGAGAGAGTTGACTCCTTCTCACTGTATGCAACTACCCGTGGGGCTTTGTAGCATACTTATGCAGGTAGCACCACTTCAGCACCATGCACCATGAAGAACAGAGTGTATCCCGTGGCGTTGCTTGGAGTTGTGCATAGGCTCCAAAGTACGGATCGCAATTCTACTGGCCAGCATCTAGCCGCTTGTTTGAGTGGCCGGAGGAGTCGTTTCTTGATTCCACCACAGACGAGGCCGTTGGCTTTTTCGACTTGACCGAGGCGTACCTTATGTTGATTCCCAGGTTTTCGCAGAATTCTTGGAACTCTTTAGAGGTGAAGTTCATCCCATTGTCCGTGATGATGCTATGTGCCACTCCAAAGCGGGAGACAATGGACTTGAAGAACTTGACAGCGCTGGCTCCTGATTGATTCGTCACTGGCATGGCCTCCATCCACTTGGTGAATTTGTCGACCGTGACTAAGAGGTAGACATAACCTCCTCGCGAAGACTTTGGGAGCTTGCCGACCATGTCGAGTCCCCATTGTGCAAAGGGCCAAGCCAATGGTATTGACCTGAGTTCGTAGGTGTGTGAGGTTTGTCCGCAAATCGCTAGCAAGCGTTGTAGCGCTCGACGATGTAATTGGCATCGCGCATGGACGTGGGCCAGTAGAATCCAGCTCGCAAGGCTTTGGCAACGAGGGCGCGACTGCCAGCATGGTGCTTGTAGGTGCCTTCATGTATGTCGAGGAGGACGATCCTTCCGTCCCCGTTAGAGATGGACCATTGCAGTACCCCTGTAATGGTATGCTTGTACAGTTCGCCGTTAATGAGGGTGAATGCCTTGGATCATCGGGCGATGTGCCGCGCATCAGTCGGGTCATCTGGTAGCCTCTTGTTGAGTAGATATGTGATGTACGGTTGTGTCCAAGATGGCTTGATCATCATGATCTCCATTGGGCCTTTGAGTCCCATACCAAGCTCCATGTCATCGAGTGCCATTGGCTCGTTGGGTCGCGTAGCCACCAAGTCCGTTGACGTGCTTGCTTTCTTCCGTGGAGCCTTGGGCTTGATGGAGCGCTCGCAAATGCGCTCGAGGAATACCCCAGGTGGTATGAGGGCGTAGGTGGAGCCGATGTTGGCGAGCGTATCTGCCTCTTCGTTGCTTTTGCGGCCTACGTGCCATAGCTCATAGCCATCGAAGTCTCCCTCGAGTGTGTCGTAGAGGTTGCGATAGGAGATCATGTTGTCACTCAGTGCGTCGCACTCGTGCATAATTTGGTTGACCACCAGTTTGGAGTTGCCGTAGGCTTTTGCCATCCGCAACCCGTGGATTAAGGTCTCGTACTCGGCTTTGTTATTGGAGGCTGTGAACTGCATTCGCAGAACATATTTCATCTTGTCTCCTTGGGGCGATGTCAGTATGACACCTGCGCCAGCTCCGTCCTTTCGCTTGGATCCATCAAAGTGCATTGTCCAGAGATAGGACATATCTGGTTTGTCGGGGAGCTGATTCTCCATCTAGTGCACGAGGAAGTCTGGGACAACTTGCGACTTTATCGGGTCGCGCTTCTCGTATGGGATGTCGCATGGCAACTGCTCTATGGCCCAGAGCGCGACTCATCCAGTGGCGTCAGGGTTGTTGAGTATGTGCCCGAGTGGGGAATCGTTTACCACTACGATTGAGTGCGCCTAGAAGTAGTGGTGCAGTCGCTTGGCTAGCATGAAGACGCCATACGCCAGCTTCTGGTAGTGCGGGTACCGCAGCTTTGTTGGCGTGAGGACCTCACTGAGGTAGTATACTGGGCGCTGGACCCCATGGACTTTATTTTCTTCGGCTTGTTCCACCATGAGCACCGTGCTGACCACCTGGTTGGTGGAGGTCATGTAGAGGAGTAGTGGTTCCTTTTCACGAGGCATCACCAGTACTGGCGAGGTGGATAGTAGACGCTTGAGGTCTTCAAATGCTTCTTGCGCCTTGTCTGTCCACTCGAACTTGTCAGCTTTGCGGCGAAGTTGGTAGAAGGGCAATGCCTTATCGCCCATTCGACTGATGAATCGACTGAGCGCTGCGATTCATCCAGCCAACTGCTAGACACCTTTTATGTTCTTCAGTTTGTCCATGGCCAGTATGGCCTTTATTTTCTTAGGGTTTGCTTCGATCCCTCTCACAGAGATGAGATATCCGAGTAGTTGTCTAGCTGGTACGCCGAAGGCGCATTTGTCCGGATTGAGCTTGATCCGGTAGCGGTCGAGGTTAGCGAAGGTCTCGTGGAGATCGTCGATTAACGTGGCCTCCTCTTTGGTTTAGATGACGATGCCGTCAACGTAGACTTGGATATTGCGACCACATTGGTTCTTGAGACAAGACTGCATGCACCGCTGATAGGCGCCTCCTGCGTTTTTAAGCCCAAAAGGCATTGTCTTGTAGCAGAACACACCGAAGGGCGTTGTAAACGCTGTTTTCTCCTAGTCTTCCTCCTTCATTCGAATCATATTGTAGCCTGAGTAGGTGTCGAGGAAGCAAAGCGCTCGCATCGCGCAATGGAGTCGATTATTTGATCGATCCATCGCAATGGGAAGTGATCCTTTGGGTAGTTCTTATTTAAGGAGGTGAAGTCCATGCACATCCTCAGGATAACCGTATCTTTTTTAGGCACAAGCACTGTGTTATTGAGCCAGGTGCTTTCCTTGATCTCATGTATGAAATTTTCTTCGAGGAGTCAGTTGATCTCCATTCCGACTACTTTTGCTCTTGTTTCAGACAGTCGCCGTATTGTTTGCTTGACTGGTCTTGCATATGGATTTACATTGAGTGAGTGCTCGGCGAACTCCCTGGGAACTCCTAGCATGTTCGCTGGACACCAAGCAAAGATTTCCTAGTGCTCACGGAGGACTTCGACAAGCGCGAGTTCCAATGCGGAACTCAAGTTGTTAGCGATGAGGGTCGTCTTGGTCGGGTCCGTTGGGTGGACCTGGACTTTCTTTGTGTGCACCGACGAGTCGAAGGACAAATCGAGTGAACTTCGCCTGCTCAGGGGAGGCAAACTGTTCTCTGTCAACTCCTTCAGTTTGGCGAGTTCCTTTAGCATGCCAAAGGACTGGGAGATTCTGTTGAATTCCCTGACGCAGCCGTCAGACCTCTCGAAGTTTCCATTGATTGTGATTACGCCGTTTGGTCCTGGCATCTTCATCTGCAGATAGGCGTAGTGTGGCACCGCCATGAACCTTGCGAACGCGACACGTCCGAGGATGCAGTGGAACCGTGAAGGCTAGTGGACGACTTCAATGTCAAAGCGCTCTCGCAAATTTTTTTGCGGCATGCCGAAGATGACGTCAAGGTTGATTTTGCCCAGGGGGTATATGCCCTTCCCTAGGATGATGCCGTGGAACGTCGTGTCTGACACCTCCAGGCACGTTAGCAGGATCCGCATTGCTCGCAAGGCACTTTCGAACATGAGATTAATGCCGCTTCTGCCGTCCATGAAGATGCAACTCATATCGAAGCCCCCGATCTACGCCTCGAGTACGAGGGGACAGTGGCCTGGACGAGGAACTTGGCGCGGGTGGTCACGCTTGTCGAAAGTGATGCAGGACTCGCTTCCACTCAGGTACTCAATGGTGGAAGGTTGAGAGTTTATCGCCAAATTGACTTGGTGAGTGATTGCCTTCTGCATGTGATTGGAGGGGCGCCCTTTTTGGATCATTCCCATGTTGCCCACAGCTCGTGGGTATGGTTCGACTCAATGCTGCTCGACTGGCGCAGCCGCAGGTGGTGGAGGTCCGGGTGGTGGTGGAGGAGCTCTGTGTGCCACAACACCCGGGGCGGCTCCGTAGCCTCGATTCAACGCGTCGGGATTCATCAGAGCCAGGCATTCGTGGAGCTTGAGGAACTCGCGGCAGTACTTTAGGAGGTGACTGGACCTTTTCTTGCCATCGTGCTTGTCGATATAGAAGTGCATGTTGCAGGGTCCGGATAGTTTGTCCTGGATGGAGGTTGCGGGTGACTCTTCGCGAGTGCCGTGTTGCCAAACCTGCGTAGTTTTCCCAGCGTCACAGTATCCCCCGCTGCGATATCCGCTGTTGCGGTTGTCGTCGAGTTTGTCGGTGTAGCCAGCCGCGACCAGGTTGACCTCATCGCGGTCCTCGTAGAGGCGCATTCGACGTTTTCCTCGGCGGTTGCGTTTGTGCCCAAGGTCATCGTCATCGTGAGAGTAGGTGCGGATTTTCACCTAGTCTTCTCCGTCCGCCCACCGATTCGCGATTTCCATCAGGTGGTCGATCATTTTGGGCTTTGAGCGGCCCAGCTCCTCCCTGAGATCTATATGGCTGTGCTTCGACTCCCGTCGTAGAGCCTAAAGGAGGAAATGTGATCATCCAGCCAGATCTTTAGGTCCTGTAGGCCGTCTAATTTTGGGTTTCTCTAATGGGAGTTTGATCCATTTAGGCATTCACTTCTACCCGATGGCTCTGCTAAAGCATCTGGCGCCACAGAGTTCCACATCCTCGTCCTCCGAGTTAGTCGAACGAGCGCGTCTAGCGTGCAATTTGTTGACTTTTCTCTGCGTGATGTCATCATGCGCGTCGTAGTCGCGATCGTGTCGCCGTGAGCGAAAATGCCAAGACAGGTCGTGGCTATCATCGCTGGACGAGGGAAAGGAGTAGCATTTTGCCAGAGCCTTGCTTTTCTTCGGCTCTGGTGTTGGCTCTTTGTCGAGGGCGGCCTCGATTAGTCCCAAGCCCGCGATCGTAGATCGGTGCATGGCAGATCGTGGATCTCCAGCCGGTGGTTGGCTGTTGAGGAGGTACATGGTAACCGCTGTCACCGTAGCTTGCGGCGTCTTCGGGAGCATGTTGCCCTGCGTATCCACCGTCATAAAACTGAAGTCAAGGACTTTCACGGCTTCTACGCACTCTTTCTCGGTGAGGTGGGCCAGTCAAGATCATCTTTTGTTGGCCAGGTACTCGTTGCCTTTGGAGGAGGATCCTCCATGGGAGGAGAGCCTATTTCGCCGAAGGCTCGACTCGTCTACCGCCCTTCTACGCGCCTCGAGTTGCGCGATTACTTGCTGCTAGCGCTTGAATTCTTCCTTCAGTAGCCAAACGTAGCCCATCAGCATGTCATGTGAGGTGTTGGGGGTAGAGGATTTCTCGGTAGAGCTTCTTGACAATGGGCCCACTCGTTGTCCTTGAGCTTGATCAACATGCGCTCTCTGATGTTCTCATTCGCCGTGAGCGTTGGTTCTCCTCCCGTCCTGTTATTGGTGGGCGGGACGTTGGTGGGGCCACCGTTGGTAGGGCCAATGTTTGTGACTGGTATACCAGTCACAAAGGAACTAAAGCCAATGTTGGGGGGATACCCCCGCGTAGGGTCACGCCGGAGTATAAAGGCCAAGGTAGCCGAGGTTCGGGAAGGCCAAAGCAGAGGCTAGCCGGGTCACCTCAAGGCCGGCCGAATCACGGAGTGACCCGGACCAGGGAGTGTTCGCCTAACTAAGTCTCAACCGACTAAAGCAGTAAGTCGGAAGTATATGTTTACTTGTATGCAGGAACAGGGGTGCCCAGATCAGCTATGATCTGGGTCATGTTTGGCTTCTAGGAGAAGGAAGGAATCTTGCTGGTCAAAAAGAGGGCCCGGTACGCACTGCATGAGTGAAGCAGACAAGAGCAGGACCACTGGGTCATGGCTGACAGGGGTGACGACGCCCATGTCGGCTGATGCGGGCGCCGCAGAGGCTCACATAGCTAAAGCAAGTGTGACGCGGGGGGAAAAGCACCCCGGTCGGCTTACCACTTTGGGAGGAGGCATATTCTTAGGAATATGCCTCCACGTATGCCCTAGGCAGAAACCGAGCCTCCTCTATAAAAGGGGGGCTAGGGCTTCTGTAGAAAGGGTTGGTCTTTCTACTATTCAGTTTTGGTTAGGGTTTCAAGTGTGATCTGTGGGTGAGAGTAAGAGAGCTCCTTCTTCCTCCTCTCGCCAATACAGCTCTAGGAGCACTTGTAATCTTGGAAGAAAATCAATACAAACTACTGTGTGGAGAATCACTCCACTATCCCTCCCTGGATTCCCCTAGCGTGTATTACTCCCCACCTTTAGCCTATCCATGGCATCTGCCGTGACACCACCACGACAGTTGGCGCCCACCGTGGGGCTAGCGACGCTAGCAGGGGTCATGATCCAGACGGGAAACATCATCGTCACCGGCGAACGCATCGTCTCCGGGCTCGTTCAGCGCTTTGGAGCGTGGGACTTCATCAGCGACAACGCTGGCTGCTTCGGCACGCGCCCTCTTCCGCGCAATGGCCTTTTCATCAGGCTCGGCGCGCACAAGGTCTACGTTTCTGTGGATGTGTCAGGTGTTCATCCGTGTCACGTCGTCGACGCGGGGGAGCCTCCCCTCACCGTGGTCCCCGGGACGCGTATCGCTCGCTCCCCGGACCATGCAGAGGTGATGATGACTGCGCCAGGTGCGGGCGCGAGCAAGGATCCGGTGCCAGATCCGGAGGTAACGCCTAAGGCACCGAGGAAAGGTAAAGGTCCTCCACTAGAGAGGCCAGAGAACGTATTGAGGGAAGCAATGGATAGCTTGGCAAACCCTGTAGTAGCAGTGGTAGATCCGGCTCGAGCGCAGGCCGAGCTGGAAGAAACTAGGCAGAAAATCCTAGAAGAAGCAAAAAAGATAGCCGCGGCGTAGCAGTCGTTGAATATGACGCTGCGCGAGTACGCGAAGGCGAACAAGGTTGACGATGTAAAAGTGAAGGGGAGAAATCTCATGAGCGAGATGAACAGAGAGGGTGATACTGGAATTGAGGTATCAGAAAACTGTTTGTCCGTGGGGCTGCCGAGGTACAGTACCCCAGCAAAGAACCTCAGAGCAGCGGATGCAGGTACATCCGAGTTGGAGGGTCTAACAGGTGAAGCCCGGCAAAGACAACAAGATAGGGTTAACGAGCTGGTTCAGATTGCGAACAGGCAAAACTGAGGAACTGCTCAGGGCTAACCTGGAGAGAGTTGGAGCCTCCAAGATCGTCCATTCAGCGGTGGGTAACCCGGAGAAATCCACTGGAGCCGCATCGTCTCCTCATGGTGGTCCAAGGAGAGAAGAGGTGGTAACCTTGGCTAGACGGAACAAACAGATTGTCCCGTATGACCCGACGCGGGCAGGAAAAGGAAAATAAGCGCAGAAAAATGATGACCGACGGAGTGTGAGCCGAGGTGAAGCTGGCCGAGGTAACCGCGACCAAGGCAATGCCGGTCAAGGGAACGTTATCAACGGCAATGCCAGATAGCGAAACTCGGCTGGAGCAGGACAACCGCAGCAGCGGAATATACCAAGGCAAGAGCAAAGTGTCGGACGAGGTATGCAACAGAAAGGCGCTCCAAGAGAGCAAGACAAGTATAATGATGGAGACTCGGAAATGGCAAACGCGGGATACCCAATGACGGACTATCATGTGATAGGGTCAAGATTGGGGAGCAGGGATTTGATGCCGGATGATGCCAGGTTGAAACTGGATCGACTGTATAGGTCGGAAGAAATTGAATGTCAAGGTCCACCGGGCCTAGCATGTTTTCGACCCCGGATCATGAAGGAGCCACCGGTACCAAACTTTCAGCTACCCAGGGGCACGAAGACATATGACGGCAGTACAAAGCCAGAGGATTGGCTGATAAATTATGCTACGGCTGTGAAAATTGCCACTGGCAACCTGAGATGGGCTGTACGATATGTACCCCAGATGTTGGAAGACCGGGCAAGGGTATGGCTGAATAATTTGCCACCAGGAAGCATCAACTACTGGATAGATTTCGAGGAGATGTTCATCAGGAATTTTTCGAGTACGTATCAGAGACCAAATAGGCCACAGACCCTAGCTATGTGCAAGCAAAGGCCAAATGAGACGGATCGGGAGTTTTTCACCCGGTGGTGCACTGTGAGAAATTCGTGTGAGGGCGTGATTGAATCACAGGCCATAGCATGGTTTGCACAAGGGTGCAGGTATGGAAGCGAGCTGTGGATAAAGTTGCAAAGGAAAATGCCAACTACATTGTCAGAGATGATTTGGATTGCAGATTCTTATGCTCTGGGTGATCCGACTCAACCTAGACTCATATCAAACAAGTCAAACGATGAGTACTATCAGAGAGATGGGGCCGGATCATCCTGAAGGAATGACTACAGAGGAAAAAGGAGAGATGATAGACCGGATCATAGATACGGTTCGCAGCAAGTTGCAGCTGTGAGTCAAGATCAGCCCGGAGCAGGGGGCAGTCAACGCCAAAAAACTGGAGGGCAGTGGACCCCGAGAAACGATGGCAAGAAGACTTGGACACCAGGCAAAAGAAGCAGTGGAAAGAAAAGAAAGACCGTCCGAGGTATACTTATGAGTCGATGTTGGACCAGCCGTGTAAGTTTCATAGACCAAATCCGAACAACCCAGCGGGTCATAAGACGAGGCAATGTGAGTGGATGCGCGAGATTGAACAAGGTGGTTCGGGGAATGCTCAGGCACCCCGGAATGATCAGCCTCGGCAGGAGTTACCCCGGCAGCAACTGCTCTCCGGAGCGAACACGCAATAGCTAATGTTGCCTCCCCCTCCACCGAGGTATGATAACAATGAGAGAAGGGATGCAGTGCATCAGGTAGAAAATCAGCATCAGCCGAATTAGAGGTACCCCGGAAATGAGGGGAGAAACGAGTACAGGGAACACCATCAGAGCTATTGTGTGTTTACCACTGAGGAAACCGATAGAAAAAGCTTGCAGCGTAGGCATATGGAGGTGAATGCAGAAATGCCTGCAGTGACGAGGTACATGCCTTGGTCCGACCAGGAAATCACCTGGAGCACCAGGGATCGTCCCAAGCTCATGCCAAGCCCTGGTTCGTATGCGTTGGTGCTGGATCTGACATTCATTGGACCTAGCATTAACGTAAGATTCTCAAAGGTGTTGATCGACAATGGCAGTAGCATTAATATCATGTATGCGGACACAATGCGCAAGTTGGGTATCTCGGGGAACATGCTCCATGCCACGAGGACAACTTTCCATGGCATTGTACCCGGCATTTCTTGTGAGCCCATAGGCAAGGTCTGGGTTGACGTCTTGTTCGGCACGAGGGATAACTGCCGAACCGAAAATTTGGAGTTCGAGGTGGTGAACTTGGAAAGTGCTTACCACGCATTACTCGGAAGGCCAGCCCTGGACATGTTCATGGCAAGCTGTCACGTTAGCTACTTGAAGATGAAGTTGCCCGGACCAAACGGAGTGATAACCATTGTAGGGGATTTCCGACGTTCGATGGAGTGTGCGTCGGCCGGGTTGAACTTAGCCGAGTCACTTGTGATTGCGCAGGAAAAAAGGAAAATTCAAGAGGTGGCGGCATTGGCTCAGTCGCGCAGCAGTATATGCCGGCGCTAAGTAACCCGCATGGAAGTGTCTCTTTCCAGGCCACGAAAGATACCAAGAAGGTTCCTGTTGATGACATGTTCCCATAGCGCACCGTAACAATTGGTGCCGGGTTAAATGATAAATAGGAAAGCGATCTTGTCAGCTTCCTCCGTGAGAATCGGGACATTTTTGCTTGGTCAACACAGGACTAGCAAGGTGTTCCGAGGGAGTTGGCCGAGCACTCTTTGAATGTGAGACCCGGAGCTAAGATGGTGAAGCAACCTCTCCGCCGCTTCGCCGAAGATAGGAGGAAAGTCATTGGGGATGAGATAGCTCAGTTGCTAGCTGTAGGATTTATCATGGAGGTTCTTTACCCGGATTGGCTGTCTAATCCGGTGCTGGTGGAAAAGAAGAAGGATGACCCGAACGTGGCAGTGGTTTGGCGCATGTGTATCGATTACACGAACCTGAACAAGGCGTGTCCAAAAGATCCATTTCCACTGCCAAGAATAGATCAGGTCATAGACTCAACTGCTGGGTGTGAACTGTTGTCATTCATTGATGCATATTCCGGTTTCCACTAGATACCTCTGAATCCGGATGATCAAATAAAGACTGTATTTATTACCCCGTATGGGGCTTATTGCTATCGCACCATGCCGTTTGGTTTACATAATGCAGGGGAAACGTACCAAAGATGTATGCAAAAATGTTTGCACGACCAAATAGGTCAAAATGTACAGGTGTACGTGCATGATCTGGTTATCAAGACCAAGGAAAGCAAAACGCTCCTTGTCGATATTAGGCAAACGTTTGCGAACCTAAGGAGGTTCCGGATGAAAATTAACCCAGAAAAATGTACCTTCGGTGTCCCGGTTGGGAAATTGCTCGGTTTTCTCGTTTCTAGCCAAGGTATCGAGGTTAACCCAACCAAAATCTGGGCCATCGAACGAATGGAACTGCTGAAGTGTCTTAACGATGTCCAGAAGTTCACAGGTTGTCTGGCCTCGTTAAGACGGTTTGTATGTCTGTTGGGAGAAAGGCGTTTCCTCTTTACCAACTCATGAAAAAGTCGGATAAGTTCGTTTGGACGCCACAGGCCGATGAAGCCTTTACCCACCTGAAGAAAATGTTAGCCACGACACTAGTGCTAGCCTCACCACTATCGAAGGAGCCAATGTTGCTCTATATAGCCGCAACCAACCGAGTTATAAGTGCAGTGATAGTGGTGGAGCACGACGAGGAAGGTAAGTCGGTGCAAAGGCCAGTATATTACTTGAGCGAGGTGTTGTTAGCCTCAAAGTAGAACTATCCACATTATCAAAAGGTGGCATATGGTGTGTACATGGCCGCCAAGAAACTGAAGCACTACTTCGAGGAGCATCCCATCCGGGTCATATGTGAGGCCCCCATATCCGAGATAATGAGTAACAAGGATGCGAGTGGTAGAATTGCAAAATGGCCAATTGAGCTAGCTCCTTATGCGCCACAATATGACAGAAGAGAGGCCATCAAATCTCAAGCTATGGCAGACTTTTTCGTGGATTGTGCCGAGGTACAATACGAACCACCACTTCGAGATCCGAACTATTGGCGAATGCACTTTGACGGATCAAAAACCAAAACCGGGCTAGGTGCCGGAGTTGTACTCACATTGCCAAAGAAGGACCAGTTGAAATATGTGCTGCAGATCCATTTCACCGCATCAAACAATGTCGCTGAGTATGAAGCACTTGTGCATGGGCTTAAGGTAGCAAAAGAAATTGGGATACGTCGGATCATATGATTTGGCGACTCGGATTTGGTGGTGCAGCAAGTGTCGGGAGTGTGGGACGCCCTTGATCCAAACATGGGACTGTACAGATTTCATGTGCAGAAGATATCTGGTTACTTTGAGGGATGCGAATTTCACCATGTACCCCGGGTGGAAAATGAGGCAGCCGACATGCTGTCGAAGCTCGGGTCAACCCGACAAGCAATTCCACCGGGTGTAGCATTAGAGCACCTCAGGGAACCATCCATCAGGCCATCCCCAGAATCCGAGTCAATCTATGTCCCGGAGGACATGGAATCCAGATGTAAGATCTCACCATGATAAGGTAAGATCCCTGTGATTGCACTGCTAGTCCGTGGATCGAAATGCTAGCACCCACAGTTTAATATGAAGTACACATAAACAAAGGTCATTATTACATCGCACATCTAGGAGTATAATAGTTCTTACAACTCACTTAGCCCAAGGCTAAGACACAAGTTCACATAACATATAATGATAATAGAGTCCTTAGTCTTCATGTGCCACAGGCAAGCATGTCGAGTGTAGACTCGCAACCCTACTCATCATCAGAGTAACCTGCAACATAATAAGTTACAGCCACAAGGGTCAATACATTTGGAATTGTTTTGGCAAGTGATACCAAAGATACTTAGTATAATCCAACAACTACACGGCTAAGTGGGGGTTATGGCTGGCTTTGCTAAAATAGTTTAACTTATAGTTTTTGAAGAAGTTTTTCATTCAAGCTATAAGGTACCAATGATAGACATCACTGAACCTTTATCCCTGTTTGCCCACAAGTTTTCACTTAGAGAAATTTGGATGAGGAGATTATTGAACTACTTCACTGTCTTGAGGCTCAGAACTTGTCCATATCCGGGGACACGGCTAAGTACTTATTTTTACCCTCTCGAGAGGTGGTGCACTTTTCCCACAAGACTCGATATACATCGAGACAAGACCTTTCAGAAGCAATCCCTTAGACCACCACGGACACGTTCCATCCTATCATCACTACCACCCTCTGTCCGTCTGGCTGAGTTCTTGCAACTTAGTTGGTCAAGGCAGAGCCCATATGCCATGTGGCTGCACTCGAAGCTTCATGACAAGAATGTCTCCAATCTCTTTATTCCTGGGTGGCCATCCACAAGCGTGATACACCAGCTGACCATAGACATGGCCCCTGAGGAACCACTCAACATAATCCAAACAAGTCCCAATCCACCCAGGTGTTTCGTTTATAATAGTTATTTTTCTTAGTCAATAAAAAAATACCTTTTCATACTATCTTGATATGTATTTTATACCCACAAAGTCTACTAGCATAGTTAAGCATTCTAACATACAAAGTCCTTTAACTAGGGGATACTACCAAGATATAATCTATATAGCATAGCATAGTATACTAATATAGGAATAATTCTATCATGTCAAGATCTACCAAAATATCACTAGTGCAATAGTGAAAATAATAGGACATGGGATGAAATATCACTTGCCTTGGTAGCTAGGGGAATAGGTACAATCCTCACAGCAACAAACTTCACAATCCACACAATCTACACAAAAACAATACAACCATAATAATTTAATCAATAAAACATTACAAAAACATGAATGCATGCAAAATGCAATGATATGATCACAACTCTATAATTTACAGAGTCTACAGTACTGAGGATAGAATACCTCAACTAAATGCATAAGAAATACTCAAAAATAATCTATAGCACAATTTTTGTGAATAAAATACTCCTAAAAAGGTTCTGCCTATAATTACATTTTTCCAAAGGCAAAAGTGTGAAACAAGGCCTCCATAATAAAGGTCTCTTTTTTCTGAATCCATAGACACCAAATTTGTATTTTTCTGATTTGTGGATCAAAAGTTATTGAATTTCTAAGTTAAATACTAAATCAGTCTATTTTTCTATTTAAACGAAATAGTCAGGCGACGTGGCACTTTCCTATTGGCTGGTACCGGTTCGGCCGGATCGACTGCTGCGAGCCGTCAGATTTTAAGTTACTACAGACGGATTTGATTAACCCGTACCGCTTCGTCTGGGTTTTAATCCTAGCCGCAGACGCGAGATCTAACGGTCCCTGGGACCTGGCCGGGAATGGGCGGCGCTGACTAATGGTGCGCGGCGGCGAAGCGCCAGCTGACAGCGGTCTGGTGGTTCTACAGGGGCCAGGAGTTCGTGGACACATACCAGAGGTCAGGGAGGTCGCGGCGGTCTCGATGGAGGTTACGGTGGCGAGGGGGGTGCTTTGGCTTAGCCTTGATTCCTCGCCGGAGTTGCGGTTGCCGGCAGAACTCACGGCTCAGCGACGGAGATGACGACATGGGGCTCAAACCAGCCAGCAAGGAGGTCACGGTGATGCACACGGATCAGCACGACCTAGCAGAGACCAAAAAGGGGCGGCGGAAACCCTACCTCCACCGGAATGAGTGAGGGACAGCGGCAGAGGAGTTCACCGGACTTGGTCCGTGTCGTTGATCTGGGGCAAAAGAAAACGCGCGGCTTGGTCAGTAGGTGCGCTAGGAGATGGGGAAATAGATGGGACCAAGGGGAGGGAGCCGGGCGGCCTGGACTCACTGGAATCGTCACCGGAGTTGCAGTCAGTGAGCGGCGTTCGAGCTCGAATTTAGGGGAGCCTGGGGGCTCTCTGGGGGTGGCGACTGGGGGAAAATGATGAGGAGGGGGTGAGGATTAAGTAGGAGCATTCATCAGGGAGAATCACTGCGAGAAACGGCCGGAAATCAGTCGTTTTGAAAATGGCTGAGAAGGGGGGGTTTGCTCGACGGCGCGGTTGAAGACGACGGGGTGGTGGGGTGACGTGGCGTGGGGCCGGCTTGTCAGCGAGAGGGGGTAGCCAGGGGTGCGGTAGAAAAACGGGGGAGAGGAGAAAACGCCAGGTGTGCTTAATGCGCCAGATTGGGCCAGATGCTGCTGCTGTTTCAAACTTTCCCTCCTTTTCTTTTTCTAATTCAGTTTTCTCCAAAACTTTTGATTTAATGATTCAAATTGATTCAAACCAATTTGTGAAAATTTGTAAAAACTCAAACTAGGTTTTTAGGGTATTATAAAACATATTTACCTACTATTTTAATCCAAGTACATACTTGGACTTAATATGTAATATAGCATTTTATTTGGTTCCATTTTCAAAACAATTCATAACTTTCTATCCATGGCCCAAATTGCACCAAATTTTTGGAGGACATTCTAAATGCAATGCAAAAACATGCCATGATGATATGAGTGCAATAATGATGATTTTAGATGAAATTTTGGGATGTTACAAACCTAACCCCCTTAAGATGAATCTCGCCCTCGAGATCCGGGTTGGCTAGCAAATAGGTGAGGGTGATCTCTCCGAAGTTCATCCTCTCGCTCCCAGGTTGCTTCTGATTCAGTGTGATGGTTCCACTGCACTTTGCAGAATTTGATGGTCTTGGTACGGGTAATTCTTTCTACAGTCTCCAGAATCTTAATAGGTTTCTCTTCATAAGTGAGATCATTATCTAGCTGAACTTCCTCCAATGGTATAGTGTCTTTCAATGAAGTTTCTTCCATCTCTGGGTGACACTTTTTCAGCTGACTGACATGGAATACATTGTGAACTGCTGACAAAGATTCTGGTAATTTTATCTCATATGCTACTTCTCCTTTGCGACTCAAAATCTTGAAAGGCCCTAGATAGCGTGGTGCTAGTTTTCCTTTAATTCCAAATCTCTTCACACCACGAAGTGGTGATACCCTGAGATAAGCTGTATCACCAACCTCGTAGGTAACCTCTCTACGTTTTGGATCAGCATAGCTCTTTTGCCGAGATTAAGCTACCTTTAGCCTATCTCTTACCATCTTGACTTTCTCCTCGGCCTCTTTGATTAGGTCTAGCCCGAACAAGTTTCTTTCTCCTACTCCATTCCATAGCAATGGTGTAGTACACTTCCTTCCATAAAGGAATTCAAATGGAGCCATTTCTATGCTTGACTGGTAACTGTTATTGTAAGAAAACTCTGTGTACGGTAGACTTTCATCCCAACTGGATCCATAATCTAACGCACATGCTCTCAGCATATCCTCTAATATTTGATTGGTCCTTTCTGTCTGCCCATCTATTTGCGGATGAAATGCAGTGCTGAATTCTAACCGAGTTCCCAGTGACTCGTGAAGTTGTCGCCAAAAGTGTGAAATGAATTGAGTCCCTCTGTCAGATACGATACTCTTAGGTACCCCATGCAAACATACAATTCTGTTCATGTAAATCTTGGCTAACTTTGCACTTGTATAAGTGGTCTTTACTGGTATGAAATGGGCCACTTTTGTTAAACGATCAACGATAACCCATATGGAATCGTATCCAGATCTAGTCCTTGGCAGTCCAGTGATGAAATCCATACCGATTTTATCCCATTTCCAATCAGGTATTGGTAGCGGTTGCAATAGTCCTGCCGGTTTTTGATGTTCTGCCTTTACACGACTACACACGTCGCATAGAGCAATATGTTCCACTATATCTTTCTTTAGATTATTCCACCAAAATCTTCCCTTAACATCCATATACATCTTGGTGTTGCCAGGGTGAATTGAATATGGTGAATTGTGAGCTCTCGTAAGATCAACTTCTTAAGTTCCGGATCCTGTGGAACACAGACACGTTTTTTGTACCATAAGATTCCTTGTTCATCTACATGGAATCCTTTTGCCTTCCCTTCACTAACTTTACTTTTGATTTCATCTATTTCTTTGTCCACCTTTTGGGCTTCTTGAATTCTATCCATTAGTGTGGGCTGCACCTCCAAGGATGCAAGGTACCCTTCAGGCACAATTTCGAGTCTCAGCTCTCTAAATTGAGCACACAACTCCTCCGGCAATTCTCCTTTGTTGAGGCCATTCACATAGACCTTGCGGCTTAATGCATCGGCTACAACATTTGCCTTTCCAGGATGGTATTGTAAACTTAAGTCATAGTCCTTGATGAGTTCTAGCCATCTTCTTTGTCTCACGTTGAGCTCTTTCTGTGTAAAAATATATTTCAAACTCTTGTGATCGGTGAACATTTCACAACGCTTTCCCATAAGATAATGCCTCCATGTTTTTAGTGCATGCACAACTGATGCCAACTCTAGATCATGAGTAGGATAATTTACTTCATGATTTTTGAGTTGCCTTGATGCATAGGCTACAAATTTTCCTTGTTGCATTAGTACACCCCTAGTCCTTGGTGAGATGCATCACAATAGACTTGAAAATCTTTCTCAAGATCTGGCAAACATAACACTGGTGCTGACACCAGTCTCTTTTTCAATTCCTGAAAGCTGGTTTCATAAGTTTCTGTCCAATTAAACTTCTTCTCCTTCTTTAGCAGATCAGTCATGGGTTTTGCTATCTTAGAAAAGTTTTCAATGAACCTCCGATAGTATCCTGCCAGACCAAGGAAACTACAGACTTCTTTAACTGATTTAGGAGGTTCCCATTCTGTCACAGCTGCCACTTTTGCTGGATCAACAGCTATACCACTTCTAGATACTATGTGCGCAAGAAAACCCACTTCGTTCAGCCAGAATTCACATTTACTGAACTTGGCATAAAGTTTATGTTCCCTGAGTTTCTCTAGAATCAGGCATAGATGTTCCTCATGTTCGTTGTTGCTTTTGGAATATACCAATATATCATCGATGAATACCACTACGAACTTGTCAAGGAATTCCATGAATACTTTATTCATCATGTTCATGAAATAGGCTGGTGCATTAGTTAATCCAAACGGTATCACTGTATATTCATACAAATCATATCTAGTGGTGAATGCAGTCTTGGGTATGTCATGTTCTCTAATCTTGAGTTGAAAGTATCCTGATCGGAGATCAATTTTTGAGAACACACATGCACCCTCTAGTTGATCGAAGAGATCATTTATTCTAGGCAGGGGGTAATTATTCTTTATGGTCACTTCATTAAGTGAACGATAATCCATGCATAGCCTCTGGCTTCGGTCCTTCTTTTCAACAAACAAGACTGGTGCTCCCCAAGACGATGAACTTGGTTGGATAAATCCCTTCTCCAGTTGTTCTCCTAATTGCTTCTTAAGTTCTTTTAACTCGTCAACTGACATCTTATAAGGTTTCTTTGCTATAGGCCCTGTTCCTGGCAGTAGATCTATTAGAAAATCCACATCCCTATCTGGTGGCATGCCAGGTAATTCTTCGGGAAACACATCTGGGTATTCCTTCACTATTGGCACACTGTCTAGGCTAACTCCCTTAAGAGAATTAACCTTGCTCCCCTTGAGTTCAAAGTTAGACTTGAACCTAATCCTTTTCTTTTCTGGGGTGGTAAGCATAACAGTCCGCTTGGCACAATCAATCACCCCTTCATAACGGGTCAACCAGTCCATTCCTAATATGACATCTAATCCTTGGGACTCTAGGATTATTAAACTAATCGGGAACTTGTGTTTTCCAATTTCTAGGATGATCTGTCGGCACCCTGAATTTACTATCATTTCTCCACCCGGAGAACTTACCTTAATAGGACATCCAATAGTTTCAGTGGTGAGTCCGTTTTTGATTACAAATGCTCTTGAAATGAATGAATGCGATGCGCCAGTATCGAAAAGGATAAGTGCAGAAAAGGAATTAATCTTGAACTTACCGATCACAGCATGAGATCCTTCTTGGATTTCCTCCACATTAATGTGGTTCACATGCCCTTTTTGGAATGGGTTTGGCTTGGCCCCATCAGTCTTCTTCTCTGGACATTCATTGGCATAGTGCCTAGCTTTCTTGCATTTGAAACATTCTACCTGACTTATGTCTTTCTTTGCTGGCTGATTGTGACGATTCTGTCCAGTTTGGTTTCCATGGCCATGACCATTGTGGTTGTTCCTGAATCCACCTTTGTTGTGTCCACGATGATTGTTTCCATCATGGTTGTGGTTGTTACGATGGTTATTATGATTCCCATTTTTGTGAAATCCTGAACTCCCACCTCCTTCACCATGAGAGCGCTTGTGAGGAGATCTTGATCCATACTTATCAAATGGTGTTTCCTCTTTCTACCCTCCACTTGTTTCATTTTGTTTTCCAGGATGGTAGCTTTATCACACAAGGATTGATAAGTTGGAACATATGCAACAGATAGTTGCATAGCAATTTCATCATTCAGCCCATCCAGGAATTTCTCCTTTCTCTTTGCATCAGTGTCAACATCGTCGGGTGCATAACGTGACAAATTATTGAACTCTTCGATGTATTCAGAGATGCTACGGTGGCGTTGCTTGAGGTTGTGAAACTCCTTTTTCTTCAACCCCATTATTCCAGCAGAGATGTGAGTGGTGCGAAACCCATCTTCAAACATTGCCCAAGTCACTTCCTTAATGGGGTGGGTAATTTGGAAATTATCCCACCAAGCAGCTGCATGTCCTTCCAAGAAGTGTGCTGCAAATCTGACCTTTTCAGCATCTGTGCACCCAACCGTGACTAGGTCCTTATTCACAGAGCGTAGCCAGTCATTTCCTACCATGGGGTCAGTGGTAACCGAAAACTTAGCAGGTCTCAGCCTTAGAAATCTGGTCAGCATATCCAGGGGTGGTGGATTATTCTGGTTGTTGTTATTGTTATTATTGTTGTTGTTCTGATTCTGGGTTGCCATGAATTGAGTCATCATTTGCATCAACTGGGTCTGCGCAGCCATCATCTGTTGCATTCCATTGCCATTGTCATCCTCGTTGTTGCGTCGGGGAGGCATCTGTGGGTTTAATAAGGGTAAGTAATGATAGATAACCCCAAATAAAACAACAATCATTCAAACAAGCACATGCGAGTTCAACATCACAGTAATGACAGAGTTTGCAAAATAACATACTAGCATAGTCACCCACAAGTCGGTATGACTTATGCAACTCAATAATAATAAACGAAAGGTAGATGGAATAGCATGACTACTCCTCCATGTCGACTTCCTCCTCCACTAGTGCAAGCCCTGCTGCTGCGAACCCTGCCTTGTATTCCTCCAAGCTTGTGATCAAGGCATCAATCTTTGTCTGTAGCTCTCTCTTCTGAGTGCGTAGCCTCTCTATGACCTCGTGATCTGCTTCCAGCTCAATGTCCTCAAGCTCTAACTCAGTCTCCAAGTCTCTAATCTTCTTATTCTTCTCCTGAACTCTCTTCTCTTGGCTCTTGAATTTCTTCTCTTGATCTTCAAACTTCTCCATTTCCTTGATTCGATTTCCTGCTCTAGGAAGGCCTTGTCCTTCTCCTTAAGTTGGACTCGTAGTTCATCATTGCTAAGCATCACATTAGTCCTATCAGTATCAAGGTGTCTAATGAGGCTCTCTAAGTCCTGGAGGTAGTGACGCACGGGCTTGATAGACTCCTTAGTGGCCTCATCCAATACAATAGACTCTCCTTCCTCGTCGCGCCTCCCAAAGAAATGGAAGTAGTGGCTCTTGATTTCAGAAGAGTGACGTCCACATAGGCGTCCCAACAGCTCCTGCATAGCGACGTCAAGGCCCCTCTCCATGTCATCATGGAGTATCTTGAAGGTAATTTCCCCAGTTTGGGGCTCCGTCTCACGTCCTGGCTGGGTAACTTTGAATCCCCATAAGTCCTTCCTCTGAAACTTCCTCAGCTGAAGTCCCTGAATGGTAGGGATTGGAAGAGCGAGCACTTGGACTAGCTCCAATAGGCGAGTCCCAATGCGAGTCCCCTTGAAATCCTTGGCCGTGTTGTAGACAAAATTCGGCATCTTTTGCATAGTATGGAGAAAATTAGTAACACACCATAGAGGAAGTAAAGACAAGTCACAATTTAAGAAAATCAACCAACAGAACATTCCAAGGGGCAATACATTATTCAACTCAAGCACTCAAGGTTCTAGACATAACTTATCCTTGCCATACCACATAAGTTGGTATGATCAAAATACTAACGTGATAAAATGCCAAGGGTGGTCCAACTAATATCTCACTCCTTAACCAAGGTGGCAATCTGGGCATCCTTGGCTGCAATCCGCTTGTCTTGGTCACATAGCTCCAATGATAGGCCTATGATATCCTTACTTAGGCGTTTCACCGTGGCCTTTGAGTCTTGGACAAGACGCTTCTCCTCCTTGAAATCTTCCTGGGTATTGAGCATTCTATAGTTGAGTCTCTCCCCAAGTTCCTCAATAGCTCTCCATGCAGCATTCCTTGCAGAGTCAAAGAATGACGGGTGCAATTCAGAATTGGTGAACATACAGAATCCCGTACTCTTGGAATCGTCCTCCTTGTCTTTGTACAAATGGAGTTTCACCAACCAATACTCTTGTCCTTCGTCCATCACAGGAAATCCCTTGTACACAGCTTCACCATTCATTCCCAAGCCAAGCATGAGGTTCTTGAGTATATTGGGAAATTCTGTCTCACACTCTAGGGTCATAGTCATCAGTGGTCCCTTCTTGACAGATTCATTGATGGTGGACATCTACAAAAATAGATGAGAAGGATGATTAGGAAAAGTTTTACGAGATGAAAAGGCAAGTGTAAAGTTGGAATATAGAGTTTTCCTAAGGGTTTTCCTTAGTCTAATCCATTCTAGGCTCACGATCCTACAGGCAACACAGTGCTCTGTACCATCTGTAAGATCTCACCATGATAAGGTAAGATCCCTGTGATTGCAGTGCTAGTCCCTGGATCGAAATGCTAGCACCCACAGTTTAAGATGAAGTACACAGAAACAAAGGTCATTATTACATCGCACATCCAGGAGTATAATAGTTCTTACAACTCACTTAGCCCAAGTCTAAGACACAAGTTCACATAACATATAATGATAATAGAATCCTTAGTCTTCATGTGCCACACGCAAGCATGTCGAGTGTAGACTCGCAACCCTACTCATCATCAGAGTAACCTGCAACATAATAAGTTACAACCACAAGGGTCAATACATTTGGAATTGTATTGGCATGTGATACCAAAGATACTTAGTATAATCCAACAACTACATGAATATACAGCTAAGTGGGGGTTATGGCTGGCTTTTCTAAAATAGTTTAACTTATAGTTTTTGAAGAAGTTTTTCATTCAAGCTATAAGGTACCAATGATAGACATCACTGAACCTTTATCCCTGTTCACCCACAAGTTTTAACTTAGAGAAATTTGGATGGGGAGATTATTGAACTACTTCACTGTCTTGAGGCTCAGAAGTTGTCCATGTCCGGGGACACGGCTAAGTACTTAGTTTTACCCTCTCGAGAGGTGGTGTACTTCCCCCACAAGACTCGATATACATCGAGACAAGACCTTTCAGAAGCAATCCCTCAGACCTCCACGGACGCGTTCCATCCTATCATCACTACCACCCTCTGTCCGTCTAGCTGAGTTCTTGCAACTTAGTTGGTCAAGGCAGAGCCCATATGCCATGTGGCTGCACTAGAAGCTTCATGACAAGAATGTCTCCAATCTCTTTATTCCTGGGTGGCCATCCACAAGTGTGATACACCAGCTGACCATAGACATGGCCCCTGAGTAACCACTCAACATAATCCAAACAAGTCCCAATCCACCCAGGTGTTTCGTTAATAATAGTTGTTTTTCTTAGTCAATAAAAAAAATACCTTTTCATACTATCTTGATATGTATTTTCCACCCACAAATTCTACTAGCATAGCTAAGCATTCTAACATACAAAGTCCTTTAACTAGGGGATACTACCAAGATATAATCTATATAGCATAGCATAGTATAGCAATATAGGAATAATTCTATCATGTCAAGATCTACCAAAATATCACTAGTGCAATAGTGAAAATAATAGGACGTGGGAAAAAATATCACTTGCCTTGGTAGCTAGGGGAATAGGTACAATCCTCACAGCAACAAACTTCACAATCCACACAATAATTTACAGAGTCTACAGTACCGAGGATAGAATACCTCAACTAAATGCATAAGAAATACTCAAAAATAATCTATGGAACAATTTTTGTGAATAAAACACTCCTAAAAAGGTTCTGCCTATGATTCCATTTTTCTAGAGGCAAAAGTGTGAAACAAGGCCTCCATAATAAAGGTCTCATTTTTCAGAATCCATACATACCAAATTTGTGTTTTTCTGATTTGTGGATCAAAAGTTATTGAATTTCTAAGTTAAATACTAAATCAGTCTATTTTTCTATTTAAACGAAATAGTCTGGAGACGTGGCGCTCTCCTATTGGCTGGTACCGGTTCGGCCGGATCGACTGCTGCGAGCCGTAAGATTTTAAGTTACTACGGACGGATCTGATTAACCCGTACCGCTTCGTCTGCGTTCTAATCCTAGCCGCAGACGCGAGATCTAACGGTCCCTGGGACCTGGCCGGGAACGGGCGGCGCTGACTAACGGTGCGCGGCGGCGAAGCGCCGGCTGACGGCGGTCCGGTGGTTCTACAGGGGCAAGGAGTCCGTGGACACATACCAGAGGTCAGGGAGGTCGCGGCGGTCTCGATGGAGGTTACGGTGGCGAGGGGGGTGCTCTGGCTTAGCCTTGATTCCTCGCCGGAGTTGCGTTTGCCGGTGGAACTCACGGCTCAGCGATGGAGATGAGGACCTGGGGCTCAAACCAGCCAGCAAGGAGGTCAGGGTGATGCACACGGATCATCACGACCTAGCAGAGACCAAAAAGGGGCGGCGGAAACCCTACCTACACCGGAATGAGCGAGGGACGGCGGCGGAAGAGGAGTTCGCCGGACTTGGTCCGTGTCGTTGATCTGGGGCAAAAGAAAACGTGCGGCTTGGTCAGTAGGTGCACTAGGAGATGGGGAAATATATGGGACCAAGGGGAGGGCGTCGGGCGGCCTGGACTCACCGGAATTGTCGCCGGAGTTGCCGTCAGTGAGCGGCGTTTGAGCTCGAATTAAGGGGAGCCTGGGGGCTCTCTGGGGGTGGCGACTGGGGGAAAATGACAAGGAGGGGGTGAGGATTACGTAGGAGCATTCATCAGGGAGAATCACTGCGAGAAACGGCCAGAAATCAATCGTTTTGAAAACGGCTCAGAAGGGGGGGTTTGCTCGACGGCGCGGTTGAAGACGACGGGGTGGTGGGGTGACGTGGCGTGGGGCCGGCTTGTCAGCGAGAGGGGGTAGCCAGGGGTGCGGTAGAAAAACGGGGGAGAGGAGAAAATGCCGGGTAGGCTTAATGGGCCAGATTGGGCCAGATGCTGCTGCTGCTGTTTGAAATTTTCCCTGCTTTTCTTTTTCTAATTCAGTTTTCTCCAAAACTTTTGATTTAATGATTCAAATTGATTCAAACCAATTTGTGAAAATTTGTAAAAACTCAAACTAGGTTTTTAGGGTATTATAAAACATATTTACCTACTATTTTAATCCAAGTACTTACTTGGACTTAATATGTAATATAGCATTTTCTTTGGTTCCATTTTCAAAACAATTCATAACTTTCTATCCATGGCCCAAATTGCACCAAATTTTTGGAGGACATTCTAAATGCAATGCAAAAACATGCCATGATGATATGAGTGCAATAATGATGATTTCAGATGAAATTTTGGGATGTTACACCGGAGCTGTGCCCATGGACATTGACATGGGAAGTGGTGCGCGAACCCCGGGGACTGCGTCGGCAAACCCGGGGACTACTTCAGTAAACCCGGGGACTGCTCCGCAAGACCCGGGGACTGCTCAGCATGATCCGGTTGAAGTTATGCCGGTGGATCAAATGGAGATTGATGAGGATGTATTCCCTGTGCGAACGATACCAGCTTGGGCATTACCTCTATTTTAGTTCCTGAAGGACGGAACGTTACCCACTGAGGAAGTGCTGTCCAGGCAAACAAAGAGGAGGGCAAAGGCTTACACGATCATCAATTCCGAACTATACAAAAGGAGCGTGACCAATGTCCTCCGGAGATGTGTTGACCCGGAAGAAGGGCTTGACATCCTCCAAGATATACATCAGGGGGAATGCGGGCATCATGCCTCATCCCGAGCCTTGGTAGCAAAAGCTTTCCGGCACGGATTCTACTGGCCAAACGCCTTAGAGCAAGCAGAAGATCTGGTGAGAAAATGTAATGGTTGTCAAAGGTACGCTACCAAGACACATATGCCAATGTCGGAACTCAAGACCATAACAATCACTTGGCCATTTGTCGTATGGTGCTTGGATATGGTTGGCCCGTTCAAACCAGCAAGGGGAAATATGACTCACATTCTGGTAATGGTGGACAAGTTTACGAAGTGGATTGATGTAAAGCCTATAAGAAAATGTGATGGAGCTACGGCCGTAACATTTCTCAAAGATATCATCTTGAGGTACGGTTATCCTCACAGTATCATAACTGACAATGGCACAAATTTTGAAGAAGGAGCATTTGCTCGTTTCTGCCGGGATAAGAGGATCCGGCTGGACGTAGCCTCGGTAGCCCACCCTGCATCGAATGGGCAAGTGGAAAGATCCAACGGATTAGTATTATCCGGGATAAACCCCCGGCTCATTGAGTCGCTGCAAAGATCAGGAGGGTGCTAGATAGAAGAACTACCAGCGGTACTGTGCAGTTTAAGAACAACTCCGAATCGATCAATAGGCCATACGTCGTTCTTTCTGGTATATGGGGCAGAAGCTGTATTACCATCCGGCATAGAGCATGATTCGCCTAGGGTCACCCAATACACAGAAGCCGAAGTGCAAGAAGCCCAGCAAAATGATGTTGATCTGCTGGAAGAAGTGAGAGAACTGGCACTGTCCAGATCCGCCATATATCAGCAAAATCTCCAACGCTATCATAGCCGGAAAGTGTGCCCCCGGGTCTTTCGGGAAGGCGATCTGGTGCTCCGGTTGGTACAACGTACTACGGGAATGCATAAGTTATCCCTCCCCCCATGGGAAGGGCCGTTCATCGTGAGCAAAGCATTGCACAATGATTCTTACTATCTTATAGATGCAAAGCCATAGGAAAAGAACAAGGCGGACAGGTCCGGAGAGGAATCCAAGCGACCATGGAATATAGCTCTACTTTGTCCTTTCTACACTTACCTAAGAAGTCTATGTATCCGAATTATCTCATATGTCGGTATGTATGTCGGCAATGAGCGTATCAATGAAATGTTGGCACCTCGAGCAGTAACTCGGGGACTGCCTTAATAATGTTTGTTGCTTTTTGCGCGTCAGCTAGAATAAGTTATTCTACTTAACTCGGATTAGTAGTGTGCGAGCACCAAAAACCCAACTCTTCGACTTGCTGCTGTCCAACAAAAATTGGCTTCATGGCAAGCAAGAGAACAAGTTTGGAATTGCGTAGCACATGAAAAACGACTAAGGAGGAGAATTTATTCGACCCGACGTTTGTTTTTTGAACTAACCCTGCATTTATTTTCAAGTTATTATGCAGTTTTATTTTGGTTCTAAGTCTAAAAGTTTCCCAGTATTGTTAAGACAATTTTTGAAGCTCGGATTCGTAGGTCATAAAACCAAATCAAAGTAGACACGAACCAAGCCAAGAGATTGAACGAAAAAGAAAAAGAAACTCGGGGACTACGCCCAAGTTAATTCGGCATAAGAACTTAGTAGCAAAATATCACATGTGTTTGGAATACAACTCCACCCGGCATACCGGGGATCTGATAAATTTTTAAGTGTTTTAGCTCAAGGAGGAGCAGGAGGAGGAAGTTCGGCATCGTCCTCGCTACCCTCAATATCAGAGTCATCATCTTCTCCTTCATTATCCGAGCCATCTTCACCGTGCTCAACCTCTTCGTCTCCAGCAGCTTCCAGGAAACTCGGCCCCTCAACCCATTCATGAATGGGAGCATATTCAATGAGGCTATAGGCACAAGCCTAGCGCCGAGCTACCCACTCCAGGTCATTGGTCCATCTGGATCCTGTGCGCAGACGTGTCAGGAGGTTGAGATCAATCTTCTCATACCACGTGAGTATGTGGTGAAGGATGGTATCAGCTGCGGCACGTCCAGCGGACTCTCTCCAGAGGTCAAGCTGTGTCTCGGTTTCCATTAACTTCTCAATGAGAAGTGCGGTGGTCTCCGAGGCTTGTTTGCCGGGCTAGAAAGTGATAAAGATGTGAGCTGCAGCGCCGAGGATGTCCTTGCCGGAGTTCTTGATGAGCTCCACGCGAGATGATAAGCTGACCAACAGGTCCTCCAGGTCGTAAGGAATCCCTTCACTATCAGAAGTGACCGGAGTACCCCTTTGTCGCCGGCAGTTGGCAACTACTGCACTCGCGATAGGAGTGCCCTCTGGAAATTTTCTTCGAAATGAGACAAAGGAGGAAGGTCAAGAAAATACATATGAAGTAACCCGGAGAAGTAGGTCGGAAAAGGGAAAGAAACTTACGAGATATATGACTGAGGATCCGGGTCAACTCCTTGGTGCAGTCATCACGTCTCTTCCGGAGCTGCTCAAGCTCAGCGTTTGCCGACCCAAGCTGGATGCCGGATTCCTTGAGAAGATCCTAGTCCTTGGCGATCTGGAGGTTGAGGCGCTCGCGCTCTTCTGTGAAATTCTGGCCAGCCTTTTGAAGTTCGGAATGGTGCTGGGCCTTCATCTTCTCCATCTCAGCCTTGAGCCTAGAAATCTCATCGTCCTTGCTCCGGAGGAGGGCGAGCTCGTCATCTTTCTTCTTAAGCTCGGCTTGGTGCTGCCGTGCTTGTTCGAGAAAATGCAGCATCATATCAGGCACGGGCACACTATCTTCAAGCGATGCTGAAATAGTGTGTTGGCCCGGTAGAGCCGAGGTATGAATGTTGGCTGAGCCAAGAAGAAAAGGGAATGGAAAGTACGGCAAAATCGGACAGAAATGACTTACCCTTGATCTGCTCCAGATTTTTGTGCATAATGATGTTCTCAGCTTCCACCCCAGCTTCGGAAACCGAATGATGAGGTTAGTCCGACAAAGGAAAATGAAGCAAAATGAAGAAGTGCTAAGGAAGAAATTTACCCCTCTTCTCGTATTCCGCAATAAGTGTAGCTTGCTTTGCGCGTAGCAGCTTGTGGGTATCCAACAAGCGTTGGAATTCGGCACTCCGGCGATTGGTGGTCACCTGAAAAGGACAAACACAAGTTATCTCGATGCATATTCGAAGTGTACTAAAATCCGGGCCAAGTGGAACTTAACCCGGCTCTAGGTGTGTGCATATTCGAAGTGTACTAAAATCCGGGCCAAGTGGAACTTAACCCGGCTCTAGGTGTGTGCATATTCGAAGTGTACTAAAATCCGGGCCAAGTGGAACCTAACCCAGCTCTAGGTGTGTGCATATTAGAAGTGTACTAAAATCCGGGCCAAGTGGAACTTAACCCAGCTCTAGGTGTGTGCATATTCGAAGTGTACTAAAATCCGGGCCAAGTGGAACCTAACCCGGCTCTAGGTGTGTGCATATTCGAATTGTACTAAAATCCGGGCCATGTGGAACTTAACCCGGCTCTAGGTGTGTGCATATTCGAAGACTACTAAAATCTGGGCCAAGTGGAACTTAACCCGGCTCTAGGTGTGTGCATATTCGAAGTGTACTAAAATCCGGGCCAAGTGGAACTTAACCCCGCTCTAGGTGTGTGCATATTCGAAGTTCTCATGGAGCTACGTTAGTTTTCTAAAGAGCATCCGGCCAAGTAACGAGTTACTCCCCCGGAAGCTCGGGGACTAATGGTTACTATCTACAACTTGTAAAGGGGAAGTGACGTACCTCCATCATTCGCCCAGCGAGGTTAATTACCTTTGCGGCTGTGTTCATCTGAGCGGAAAACTCGGCAGGGCCGAACTTCTCCGGAAGATCAGTGTCTTGAACCACCTCTGCCTTATTCCAATTCATGACGAATTCAATTAAGCTCGGAGGGTACGTTCACCGCTAGGCATATGGGGCGCCACCAAGCCCTGTGCATGCGCTTCTTTCCTTTCGATCAAGGCAAGGGCTGGGCTGGTGTGCAGAACCATTTGCTGTGTGTCAGTTGGCTCGGCAGGCGTGTCCTTCGCTGCTGGTGCTTTCTTGGGGAGCATTGACACGAGGGTACGCTGCCTGGCTTCGACGGATGGTGGCTTGGTAGTGTCGGAAGCTTTCTTTTCCTTAGCTTGCTGGGAAGAGGAAGCCGGCGTAGCGGTTTTTCCCCTAGGAGTGGCCGGAGTGGTTCCTCGCCGAGGTTGAGAAGACTCGGATGAGGCAGAGGAGCTAGGCGTTGATGCTCTTAGGGCTGGACATGGTGCTGCTGCTGATGTTTTAGCAGCCGGAGTGGGTGCTGATGCCGGAGTTGGTGTTGGTACGGGTCTGGTTGTTGGTACTGGTGTTGGAGCCGAAGTTGCTTCAGTGGATGCTGGTTGTGGCGATGCCGAAGTGGTGGATGCTGTCACCTCGGCCGGGCTGGTCTCCCCCGCTCCAAGGTTACCCCCTCTTGCCGGGGTGGAGCAGAACCCGGAGCGGACGGGACTCGTCGTCGCGACGGAGAGAACGGCTGGGTCAGAGAGGTGAAGAGATGCTCGATCCACTTTGAGGGACCTCCACCGGAGCCCTGCAAAAGAGAACAATGTTAGAAGAGAAATCACAACGATGCAAGGGAGAGCAAGTTACGGAAGGCAAAACAACTTACGCATCCGAGGTTTGGGCCTCCTTAGATTTCCGAGCCCTTCGTGCTGGGGCCTTGCCTGCTGGCTTGGAGGCATTCTTGTCCCCAGACTTCTTTCGCCTTTTGGCGGGCTAAGAAGGTCCGGAGGGTGAACTTGAAGCAGCCCCGCGCTTCTTCTTTGGAGCCACCGGAACAGGTTCGCCCGTAGCGAGGGGATGATCCTCGTGGATATGACCACCGGGGTGAGCTGATGGCGGAAAAGCAAATGAAAGGGGGACAGCCTCAACAGGTTCAATCACCTCGACATCCGAGTCATCTTCATCATCAGGCCAATCTCTAATGGAAGAGGATTTACCCGTGGGTCGTTTCATGGCATCGGTCATTGGGAGGAACATCTCCTGGTCCGGCACCTCCTCATCCGGGTTCTCCCGGTCCGGCGCCCACATAAGGGTCGGATCGGTGCCGTCCTCGATGGTCTGCTGAAGAAATTGCTGAGGAAAGAAATGAACGAAAGAGTCCGGAGTAAGTTCACAACATGAAGCTTACCACGGGAGGAAGCCTATTGCGGCAGTAATGCTCCATTCCCCAAGTCCACTCGGAGGAGAAGTCCTTGTGGGTGGTAAAATGAGCCTTAACCCGGCGATAGATCTCCGTGTTGCTCAGCTCGAAGGAGGAGGTCTAGTTGGGATCGCGGCCGAAGCTCATGTGGCACACCTTGTGGGTGCACTTCTGGAGGGGGGAAATCCGGTTGCGCCCGAAAGTGATCATGGCATCCTCGTTGCGCAGCCCGAGCTTCTTCAGCTCCGCGAACATCTTGTTGACTTGATTGGCCAAGGCAGTGGGCTTCTTGGGGATCTCATCCCACAAATCCGGGTTAGGTGGACCCGGAGTATAGGGGAGCAACTGGATCAAGTCTTCAGTGCCCGTATTCCGGACATAGAAGAAGGTCCGGGCCCATCCTTTGCAGGACTCTAACCCGGTGACCCAGGGGAAAACAGAAGACCTCCGGGGTGAAATGGAAGCCGCTCCGAATTGAGTGAGCTGTTTGTCCTCCGGATCAGCGTGGATGTTGGGGATGACATTGCGACGAAGGCCGAAGAACTAGATCCATAGCTCCTTCGTGGGCCACAGTCTGATGTAGCCTTCGATCGTAGAAGCAAAGGTAGAGAGAAGTGATGGCGTTGGCTGGAAGATGGTGCGGCTGGAGCTGGTATGTACTGAGCCAGTCCTAGAAAACATCGCTAACCGGCAACCCGAAGCCCCGTTGGAAGTGGGACAGAAAGACAACGAACTCACCCGGATTGGGTGAGGGGGCCAGTTCATTAGAAGGGAGACGAGCGGCGACGCCGGTGGGGATGCGCCTAGTTCGGTAAAGCCAGTCAAGATCATCTTGACAGACCCATGACCCGACCCATGCACCGTGGTCCGCCGCCGCGGCTTCCTCCTCCATCTCCTGCTCAGCAACGATGAGTTCTTCTTCTGTCATCTGGTCCTCGAGGCCCTCGCTGGCGCTGGAGGCGGCGGGGGACAGTGGCCGGGATTGACGAGGACCCGTGGCGAGAGATTTGCGTCGCGGTGGCGGCGACACAGAGGTGCGACGGCGAAGCGCGGCGGCGACGCTGCTATTTGGTATCACTGGCGGCGGTGCGGTCGCGAGGAAGATGAAGAAAAAGGGCAACAAGCAGAGGGGCGCGGAAGGAGAAAGACCCTAAGGGAAGCACCCCCCTGCTATTTAACCACTCCCACCAGCGGTGAGTGGGATCGTATCCTGCGGACCCGCCACACGCAGTGGCCATGTATCACCTGTTCGGACCAATCAGCAGGGAGCCACACGGAGGGCCACAGAGCGGAGAGAATCCTATGACGTGACACTGTGATGCGAGAAACGAGGAGGCAGGCATGACATGACCCGCGCACAGTGATAACTGACAATTACTGCGGCGGTTACTGCGTAGGCCCTTAAAATAAGACGACATAATGATTACCTTTCACATGGGCTAGCGTACGAGAGAAGGAAACAAGACCTGGATGAAACTGTGGTAACCCGGCCGGCAAGTGGAAACTTGGAATGTGTGAAGGGAACGTAAATCCATATAATCTGAGGTAAAGAGGTAACTCGGTAATAACGGCCGGAGCACAGAATTGAACCTGATGCGGCCTTAGCGGCCAAAGCAACTAAGACCGCACTAGCTTCGGGGACTAATGTTGGGGGGATACCCCCGGGTAGGATCACGCCGGAGTATAAAGGCCGAGTTAGCCGAGGTTCGGCAAGGCCAAAGCATAGGCTAGCCGGGTCACCTCAAGCCCAGCCGAATCACGGAGTGACCCGGACCAGGGGGTGTTCGCCTAACTAAGTCTCAACCGACTAAAGCAGTAAGTCGGAAGTATATGTTTACTTGTATGCAGGAATAGGGGTGCCCGGATCAGCTGTGATCCGGGTCATGTTTGGCTTCTAGGAGAAGGAAGGAATCTTGCTGGTAAAAAAGAGGGCCTGGTACGCACTGCATGAGCGAAGCAGACAAGAGCAGGACTACCCGGTCATGGCCGACATGGGTGACGACGCCCATGTCGGCTGACGCGGGCGCCGCAGAGGCTCACGTAGCTAAAGAAAGTGTGACGCGGGGGAAAAAGCACCCCGGTAGGCTTACCACTTTGGGAGGAGGCATATTCTTAGGAATATGCCTCCACGTATACCCTAGGCAGAAACCGAGCCTCCTCTATAAAAGGGGGGTTGGGGCTTCTATAGAAAGGGTTGGCCTTTCTACTATTCTATTTTGGTTAGGGTTTCAGGTGTGATCTATGGGTGAGAGTAAGAGAGCTCCTTCTTCCTCCTCTCGCCAATACGGCTCTAGGAGCACTTGTAATCCTAGAAGAAAATCAATACAAACTACTGTGTGGAGAATCACTCCACTATCCCTCCCTGGATTCCCCTAGCGTGTATTAGTCCCCACCTTTAGCCTATCCATGGCATCTGCCTTGACACCACCATGACATGTCCTGTTATTGGTGGGCGGGCCGTTGGTGGGGCCACCTTTGGTAGGGCCAATGTTTGTGACTGGTATACCACTGTTGGTCGGTCTAGTGCTGTTACTGGTATTTTCACGATTTACGCTGGTGTCACGCGCGTTGATGACGACGCACATGAAGTGGTTGGGGAAGAAGCTACTCCCGCAACTTTCACATCCGGAGCCGTAGGCTCCATCTTCTATGGCAAGGCTACCCAGATCATATTCGCGACTACTATTGATGTCCGTGCTCCCAGCTGTTGCTGAGGCATTGAGCTCGCTGAGGGTGCCAATTGGTGGAAGGAACCAAGATGCTGGAGCAATCATGGGTGCTGTCGGATGGTCAGGTATGCGATGCGTACCCAGTTGACTGACCTAGAAGCGAAAGATCCCGATCGCGAGGTTGATTCCATCGCCCACAGACTCGAAAGCCGGGCGAGTGACCAGCGTGTGGACGGTGAAGTCGAAAGCGCTGAAGAGCTGGAGAATCTCCTCTATTGTAGAGTTGTAGATCGCGGTTGAAGGAGCCGAAGAAGCCGCCACATCAGCACTCCCATTTCCCACAGACGGTGCCAATTGACGAGGAATAAACTCGCCAATGCCCATTGTTATGGACTTTGGTTTTGGAGAAGGAGGGAGTTATGGAGGCATCAATCGGCTAGCAAACAAGCACACAGGGACACAAGGTTTACCCAGGTTCAGGCCTCGTAGAGGTCCCTATTCCTGCTTGTCTGCTATTGGAATTATTGAACGAATCAAATACTACAGGGGTGCGCAGATGCAATCTGCCGATGGTTGTGGAAACTAGGTTTGTGATTGTCCTCCTCGCCGCCCCCTCCTAGCTTCTTCTTCTTGCGTTGCAAGCAAACGAACAGTCCGTGGGTGTCCCGAATCTTGCATTGGGCCTTAGCAGCGTCGTGGGCTTCCGCCATATCTGGACCGCATATGCCAAGCTCGAGAACTTGTAGGGTATACCCATGTCAGTTAGTTTAGTGTATTTTATTGCTGCTGCAACTAACTTTACTTTCTTGTTATTTATTATTATGCAAATCTATCTCTAGTACTCGTATTTTTGCTCTAGTTTTATTTCCTAGATAATGCAAATGTTTAGTGTGCGTAGAGTTCTATCAGTGGTTGATAGAACTTGAGAGAACATTTATTCTACCTTTATATCCTCGTTGGGTTCAACACTCTTACTTATCGAAAAGTCTACACACGATAACCTATACTTGTGGATTATCAGCTGTTTGTTAAGTTTTCTATACTTAATAGCATAATTTGCCTTCTATTTTGTGTTTGTGGTCAGTGACCTCTGCTTGTAATATTTTGGTTATTTGCTGAGTTATGAGCTCATTGTAAAAACTTTTGTGTCATAGGTTCAGTATTATGTTACCAATTCTCTCTCTGTACGCTTTCGAGATTTAGGTTAGGCTTATATCAGACAGAGGTTTGGGATTTCTCTAGCCCAAATATTGGGGGTGTCACAGCCGCGCGGGGGCTTCTCGCGTCCCAACTCTTGCGGATGTCGCATCTTGCCATTTTATCCGACTTTACACATTTATCCAGGAGAAATTACTATTTCCAGTGGGGGCGCGTTATCGAGATATGTAGTAGTTGATGAAGACAAGTGCTTCAAATCTTTTTTCCTTCCTGTATTTCATTAAAATTCTCTCTTTCCTTCCGACTGAGTCTTCTTAGCCGGCGGAAACATCTCGGCCCATGGCCTTATCTGACCTTCCTTGACTAACAGGGAAACTACGACCTCCAATGGGGGCACGTCAGCGCACCCCCATTGTGTGTCTAGCCTCCAAGATTCGGAGTAGCTGACGTAGACAGGTGCTTCAAATCTTTCTATTTTTGTTCTTGCCCACTCCTAGGCCTAGATATCTGGCTTAACTCCTTCAACCGGACAGGAGGCACATGATTCCACTAGGGGCACGCGAGCGCACCTAGTGGGTGTAGCCCCCAAGGTTCGGAGTTGCTGACGAAGATAGGTGCTTCTAATCTTACTCCTACCTTGCAGCCAGCTCGGCGCAGCCGAGAAAAATAAACATATGAAAAATGGAATGATCATTAGCTCATGAATATATATGTTATATAGGATACATGCTGCTAACTGGATACTATTTTACTTGTTGGAAAAAGACTAGCGCGTGCTCTTCCGGGCACATGGCTAATTTCTCGTGCGTTGTGTTGTTATGCTGTGTCCTTTTCGGGCAAACGAGTTGCGGTCTAGAGCCGGATGCAGAGGGGAGCTGACAATACATGACGCATGGTACTAAAGGATTGGTAGCCAGAACAGCACGAACTATGCCCCGGACCGGGATGTCCAAACCGTCGCGTCTCTCGCTGTTTTTTGTGTGGGTTTCCTCCAGGTTTTGCTCTTGATAGCCGGACAGCCAGGTTGCGGTCCATAGCTGAGACGAAGACTGGGCCTTTGACACCATCGTACGTTACTAAGCCGGTTTATAGAATTGACAGGCCGCAGCCGAAAAAAACCGAAGTTGGTAAAATGACATGCAAATTTATGGCAAAGAGCCCCCGAGGATCTCTCGGGGTTCCACATATTTCATTCATTCATAGGGTTCACATGATACATACACTTCCACATGACTAGGTGTAAAACGGACAGAGCAGAGCTGCGTTCTAGGGAACCCCGGTTTCTTTGTCCGACTTGTCCATCTTGTTCTTGTGTGGATGCTGCACGTCGAGGAGGTAGTACGAGTTGTTGTGCAGGGCTCTATTAATAATGAAGGGGCCTTCCCAAGGCAGCGAGAACTTGTACATACCCTTCGTGTCTTGCACCAGCCGGAGAACTAGATCACCCTTGCGGAACACAACGCGCCGAATTCGGCTCGAGTGGTAACGACTTAGGCTTTGCTGGTACAGTGCCGATCTTGACAGGGATAGCTCGTGAGCTTCCTCGAGGAGGTCCACGTTATCCTCCTGTGACTCTTGGTATTCCTTTTCTGTGTAGAGGAGCTTGCGGGGTGAGTCGATCTTGATATCCAGCGACAGGACAACCTACGAGCCGTAAACGAGGAAGAACAGGGTGACTCCGGTTGAGAGATTCGGTGTGGTGCGTAGGCTCCATAACACGGCTGGAAGTTCTCCGATCCAGCAATAGAGTGACTGCTCCATAGCTCGATGAGTCACGGCTTGATGCCAGCTAGCACTAGGCCATTAGACCTCTCGACCTACCAATTGGACTGCGAGTGCACGAAATACGTGATGTCCATCTGGATCCCCTTGTTGCTGCAGAATTGGGCGAAGGCCCCCTTGGCGAAGTTCGTGTCATTGTCCGTGATGATGTTGTTGGGGTACCCGAACCGGTTGATGATGTTCGTGAAGAAGGTGATAACCATTGCCCCGTCCAGCTTCCAGATAAGCTTTGCCTCTATCCACTTTGTGAACTTGTCTACCACCACTAGCAGATCAGTCATGCCCACACAAGCCCGCTTGAAGGGGCTGACCATGTCCAACCCCTAGACAGCAAAGGGCCACGTGATCGAGATGGTCTTGCATACCGTAGTCGGCATGTGCCTTTGCTGGCACCCATTACATGCGTGGACCAGCTTCTCCGTGTAACACCCTCGAAATGGCTCTATGCAAGTTTTAATGATTCCCGCCAAACCCGCACAGAAACGATTTAAAGATGCCCACCAGGTGCTTGCGTGCAGGTGGAAAACAAAGTAATAACATTACACAATAGTCCACGATGGAACCCACAAAAACATATATATACAACAACAACTCCATGAGTTAAAAATACAGATATACAATACAAAGATCCAAATCACCTTCAACGATACAACATCTGAGTACGGATAAGATGCAAATGGGGCTAAGATTCCTGAAGAAAAACCAATGGCATCCATAACCCTGCCCAGGCCAAGCCGGAAGGGTAACCCTGCTAACGACGTAAAACTTATACCTGCTAAAACAAAAGGGGTGCGGACAAAGGGCAAAGGAAAAAGAGAGCGGTCAGTACTGAGGCCAGTACACGGTGAGGATAGAATTCGGTGGCTCTCGCCTACATAGGTTTGGTTGACTAAAGCGGCAGCGAAGCAGCACTAAACAACCTATAGAGACTCGATACAACTATCGGCTATCAGAGAGAGATAAGAAAGACATGTGCGGGACCAACCTGATACTAACACCAATCATAACCATCCTGGTCTTTCCCCCTCGAGACCAAACGAGGAAGTCAAACCAAGGAACTCACACAGTTGGCAGTTTTATTCATTCCATTATAGTTGCAGCACTCACTAGTCAGATATATATAGCAAGAGTCATCCCGATATCATAAGCAGTGGGCAGTTTTAGTTAACCATTCCATTGTAGTTGCAATACTTACTAGTCAGATAGAATTAGCATGAGACATCACAACTCCAGTAGTTGTTGGCACTTTTATTTACTCATTCCGTTGTAGTAAATCTGATTACTAGACATGTCAATGTCAAATTTATAGCACTACTTTAGTTATAGTTGTCTATGATCGAGATATTGTGCTCCAAGTCATCCATAACTGCAGACACAGCTTTCAGAAATATTTACCCTGCAGGGGTGCACAAATAGCAACACACACACGATCAACCTCGGGAAGAACCAAATAAAACACAACAAGGCATGGCGACAATGCATTCACATGATTCATAAATTATTTCAGGGGGCCACCCCACAAAGCTACCTCCAAAGACATTAGCCGGCTCCGAGGCAGACCCAGGGTTTGCGATGACGGTAGTAAATGACTGGGAATCTAAAAGTGTGTCTGGGCTTGTCGATACAGCATAAACGTGGTGCGGGATCCTAAACAGTACAGGTGCTCCACGCACAATCGTAAATAAAGCAATAAAGCATGGAATAAGTACAGGATAGTAATAAATCCACAAACTAGTTTGTGGCCCCAAGAAATAAATTGTGAATCAAGCTCAGGCAAAGGGGGATTCATAGAGTCTCTCATATGTGGATAGTGCGAATAGTCGAGGAACAGGTATCAAGTACTGGGGGCCTACGGGACACAAATGAGCGTGGAAGAACCAAATATTAGCTATTGCCCACCGGTGCCTGTGCATTAGTTATATCTATTGCCAGCATTTTAATATCCAGTTGTAATTAAAATCATGATCGTCTCCACCATTAAACATGTCTACCATTAAGCATGTGCCAACCTTCCATCAACGGTGGAACGACAACGACGCGAAGCAGCACCTGAGCAAGCAAGTACGACTCGCAAGGCCGACTGTCTATCAAACAACAGGCTATAGGATGTGTCCAAGACAATATAGAGGCTGCAGGGAATATAAATGGTGCACGGAAACTAAAGCATCGCAACACAGATAGCAATAGATCAATAGGAGAAAGTAAAGAATATAAATGTAAAATAGGTAGAAAGGGGGAGATTGCTTGCCTGGGGAACACTACTGAAGATACATATCTGAAGGACTTGCCAATACTCGCATCAACTCAATAGCCTAATCCGCGAAGAACCAAAGAACTAAAAGAAACACCGAATGCACTATTTAATACTACGATAGAAGAACAGGCATGATGCGTGTATGATGCATGACATGGCAACGATCCGATACAATTAGACAATATTAAGCGGAACCGGAGTCCCGGCAATTAATTAGAAGATTCAAGTAATTTAGGTACCCTGCAATTTAAATGTTGTATTAACAAGGCTAAACATGCTATCGATTCGCTACACAAATTTAAATGGAGCCAATATAATACTAGAAAAACCTGGATATGGCCTCCATATTTAATTATGAGGTGAATCGATAAAGTATCCACAACCCAGAAAACATATATGCAAGCATGTACAATTTATATGCAACAAGATATATGTCATTTATAAAAATAAGGGTCTCGGAAAGAGGGGTCACACATCTCGGTTCGGAGATCCTAGGGTTCAGAGGGGTCAGGTTTGGTCTTAAGACTCCGATATCGGTCTTCGAATCTGTTTCGGCGCACTCGGGGTCTTGGTGTGTTTGGGTCCATGAAGAACATCTTGTTGATCCGGCATTATCGCCCCCGGCTTCCATGTTAGAGTTCTCGGGTTCAATGAAGGAGGTCTTGATGTACCGGTCCGGTGTCGAACTTCGGGTACCATAGGTTCTCGGCGTGGTTCTCTTGGGTTCAAGCGCCGGTGGCCTTGCGTAGTCCAACAATCCTTGTAGGAGATCTCCGGGTTCCGCGGTGGAGTTCTAGGGTTACACGCGACAACACCTCAATCGGTAGCATACCACTGCACCAACGGGAACCGAGCAGGAAGCATGCATCAACATCAGTGCTCAAACACCAAGACGGCCAGGACACAAAACTTCACAGATGGGGTGAGCTGCAGAGAGGAGGGCCTCACAGAGCCGCCGAGGCAACCTTGCCCTAGCGAAAAGCTTGTGCAGAGGTGCCGTAGCGGTGGCTTGCAGAGACAATCCCATGGGCGGCAGAAGAAGCCGACGAGGAAGGGGCACCCGCAACAGAGGAGGCGCAGGAGGGCGCGACTTGATGGCACGGAGAGAGGCGGCAGCGGTGGGCTTCACGAATATCGGCACTGGAGGCACCATGGACGGGGAGAGCTTGGCCGCAGGCGGGGAGCCATAGAGGACGGCGCCGACCGGAGCTTGGCGGGCGTGTTGCTGCATGGGAGAGGATGACGAGGGCCTCCACGGTCGAACTGGAGCACCAAGAGGGCGTGGTCCTGTGCGCGGACGGGGGTGAGGAAGCTCGGCCGGCGAGGCGAGCTCGAGCGGTAGGGGCTCCTGGCGACAGTGACAAGCTAGAGAGGAAGAACCGGTGGGGCATGCAGGAGAGGTGAGTGGCGCCAGTGGCTAAATGGATGAGCTTGTCTTGGATGACAGGGAGGTGCTTGGGGGCACTGGGCATAGGGCAGAGGGGCTCCACGACGATGCTTGTCTGCGAGGAAGGAGGCGAGGTGGGGTGCTCGCGTCCGGGGCATGGGTAGGTGGGGGGAAGCGGAAAAGGATGCGGGAGTGGTGGGGCCGACTGCGGGGCGGGGCCAAGCTTTGATAGAGCTAGTGCGGGGAAGGAGGCGTACGAGGAGCGGGGTTGGGTGCTAGGTCGGTTTGGGGCGAGGTTGCGGTGCACCACAATTGTGAGCTGGCTGCACGTGCGGATATGTGTTGGTCGGCAGTGGCGTGGTTGGGACTAGATGGGATTAGGTAGGGTAGTGTTAGGGTTTGGTCCAGAGGTGGCCGACTGGGCATTTGGGCCTAGCTGGCAGCCTCCTAAAAATAATATAAATATTGGTTATTATTTTAAGAGACATTTGTAATTTGTTTTTAGACAAACAAAATATCAGGAAGAGACCAGAGTTTTGATTTGAATAAAGATGGGGAATATTTTAGAATACAAAACTAGGCTTTTAGAAAATAGTTTTAGGCAAACCATGCAAGATGACATGACAATGCTCAAATGTGATGTGGCATGATGACATGAGCATGTGGTCATGATGATGCACAAAAAAAAAACACAACGATTTTCTAGTAGTGGTTTTATCGGGGTGCTATGCTCCATATCGTCAAGTGTGGTGGGCCAGTAGAAGCCATGGCGGAACGCCTTGGCGACTATTGCCCGGGATGAAGCGTGATTCCTACACACACCCTGGTGAATGTATTTCAGCACCCGGTAGCCTGTGTCCATGTCAACACACCGCTGGTGTTGGGAATATACTTTCCGGGTATCCTCACTGTACCTCACTGACCAGGGTGGCCCACTTCGGGTTAGTGCTTTGTTTCATGTGCAGCCCAGTCAGAGAGAAGAGATGGAGTCCAGTCCAACTACGGGAAGACCCAGAAGACTTACCAACATAGGCCCATAGTGTTACTTGTAGTTCAAGATGTACTCTGTAACCGACTCTTAGTCATAGCCAGATAGGTATCTCCTGTAAACCCTAAGCCGGATATCTATATAAGTCGTCCTAGAGAGAGCCTTTAGAACACCCTCACAATAGTCTAGAATCTCAACTCACACAGGCGAAACCCTTGTAACCCATATTTTGGCTCTGCCGTATTACTGGGTTGCTAGCAGGAGTAGGATCCGTCCAAAGCCGGCGAATTCAAATCTGTGTAAACTTGTGTGCTCACCGTCTCGGAATACCATACGGCTCACACACTCTCTTCCCTATGCCTCGAGGACCCCCTCATGGCGTACTTGCCATCAATCCGATGATAGTTGGCGTCCACCGTGGACCAAGAGATTTTCGGATCTGTGATCCGGGCGGAGTATCATCAAGATCTACTTCAATCTCGTCAATGATGACAAAGAAAATTCTGTTGCGTGCTCGGGGGCTCAATATCGCCGATGCCCTCATACGCAGCTGACCCAATCTACAAGATCGGAAGTTGAAAAGCCTCTAGTTATTAAATCTCGTGGATCCCTCGCAGTCATAATTAGGCTGGATCGGATTATACAAAAGGTTTATGAGCTCAAGTCGGAGGATTCAGCGACCATCCTCATGTTTGAACCCTCCGTGATCGGTGATGTATCATGCACGTACGTGGGGTAGCAGACAGACCAATACAGTTTCTGTCAAGATCCATTGGCCGAAACCTGCAGGCGCGTAAACCTGAAGCAGAGCTAGTAACCAAGTTATTGGGAAAACTAGCTATGCCTCGTGAAGGGTGCCTTCGTGCGAAGCAAAGATCAAAGCCAGAATCAAATTGATCAAATCTACTGGCTGCTTCACGTGCAAGTACTGTATGCATTCAATGATCGGATGATGTACTGATCTAGACCTGCCTGCATGGATTTTCCGGCACGATGTTAATCTATGCATTAATTTTCTGGGTGGCGGTGATGTATCATCCACTCGACATTCGACGAATCTATTTCGAAACTAACAATGGGACGAATTCGTGTTTATCTCGGCCTCTCTATGATGTACTATAACTTTACCATGGTCGGATTCAAATCCACTATAGCCAGATCCGACTTCGTCGCTACCAAAACTCCGTATAAAACAGCTAAGTCCTTATTTAATTAATATTTTAAATTCTTTTGATCATGAAATAAAACCGTGGTTTCCAAATTATGTACCGCGTATACTGTTTCATCTTGATCATATTTTCTGGCAAATCTTATAATACTCGGAAGTAATGTGCTCGTATTTTATTTAACTGGATTTGCTGCTTAACGGCTTTGTGCCATGATATATGCTGCCTTTAGGCATAAGTCTGACATATTTTCTAGCTTTGGTTATTTGTCTGATTGCTTAGACGCGGGCATCTTCTGAGTAGTGAATTTTTGGTACTGGAAGTCGGCTCTGTTTCCGAGTTTAAGCTGGTTTACCAATTGAGCTCCGTTGCTCGGAAGTGTTTCCGTGCTAAAGGTTGGCTGGCTCTAGAAAGGGACGAGGCAGAAAAGCCAGATAAACGATAAGCTAGGAAATTTGCTTAAGTCTTATCAAGCAAAATATGTAACTGCATAGTTTATCATGCTTAAGTTACTTGTTTAACTCCATTACAATTCACAATAATAATATTAAGTTTTTTATTGCGTCCCTTTGTTGGACTTGACCAACAGAACAGTTTAATACAATTGTACATTTATTTTTTGTCTAGTTTTAGCCTACCCTTGGACTCGGGGTCTGCGATCGCCAATGTGTTTTTTGATTAAACCACCATGACCCTCGGGGGCTGCATCCAAGAAGATTACTGAGTCTCGAATTGACTATTAGTCGCTTTGAGCCTCGGGGGCTACTACCATTCGATCTACAAACGATGCAGGTACTACTGAGCATCGAGCCACCTTTCGAGCAAGTCAACTCAACACTCGGGGGCTACAAGGGGCTGCATCCCAGCCTCGACAAAAATCCGATTTACGAATAATCTAAGATATTTCAAATTCGTGGATTTCCTTTGGAAGTTCATGTTTTGAGATCTTCATATGAAGGATATTAAAATCAAGTCAGCTTGGAGAGCTCCCTGTATGTGCATATCTATCTAGAAAAATCTAGCTAATGGTGCTCGGGGGCTTGAGGTTAATAATGCTCAAGCCTAGCCTAACATGCAGCGACCTTAGCGTCTGTGATTCGGCAGGCTTTAAGTCCATAACCTGGATTAATATTTCCGATTTAGTTTGAATTGAGTGGGAAAGAAGTATAAATGACTATTGATTATCCGACTTCATCAAACTCGGATAAAATTTATATTATAGTCTCAGCACCGCTTCAAGATGCTCTAGTTGAAGACTGCTAACGACTAAAGGCGGAAAATGGATTAAGAGATCTATAATCCGACTGAAGATCTCGGAGCGCTCTAGGGGCTACTAGCGCAGAGGCGTTGGTAAGGAAGAAAGAGGAGATCTTGAGCCCTTATATCACTCACCTGCGCTAAGATTCGTGCGAGATAAATAGTAACTGTGCCACGCATCGTTAAAGGAGTTGGGTAACCTCCTCGCGAGGATTACGCTGCCTCGATCTTCGCGTACGCATTAAAACGACGCCTCGGTTCCACGAAAGGCGGACCCACCAACGGTCGTTCTGATAGGAAATGTCTATCACTGATGTGACTTGACTATAACCAGTGTCAGATGACGTCAGAGACCAAGTTCCGGCTTAGTTTGAATTTCGAGATGGAAACCCAAATAACGTCACAGGTCAGACTCATTTTTGAGACCCGAATCATATCTTTTCTTTTGAAGTTTCAGGAACCCTTCAAGATTCTACAAGCCGAAGATCAAGCTAGACGATGATGAATCCAACTTTGGATCTTGGAGACTTCTGGGGGCTGTTGTTGGGGATATACTTTCCGCGTATCCTCATTGTATCTCACTGACCAGGGTGGCACACTTCGGGTTAGAGCTTTGCGTCCCAGGCGGCCTAGTCAGAGAGAAGAGATGGAGTCCAGTCCAGGTACAGGAAGGCCCAGAAGACTTACTGACATAGGCCCATAGTGTTACTTGTAGTTCAAGATATACTCTGTAACCACTCATAGTCGTAGCCGCATAGGTCTCTCCCTTAAACTCTTAGTTGGATATCTATATAAGCCATCCTAGGGAGAGCCTTTAGAATACCCTCACAATAGTCTACAATCTCAACTCGCAAAGGCGAAACCCTTGTAACCCACATTCCGGCTCTGCCGTATTACTGGATTGCTAGCAGGAGTAGGATCCATCCAAAGCCGGTGGATTCAAACCTAGGTAAAATTGTGTGCTCAGCATCCCGAAATACCGTACATCTCACACCTCTCTCTTCCACACACCTCGAGGACCCCCTCATGGCGTACTTGTCATCAATCCGACGACACCTGGTATATGCTGGAGACGTTGCGCTTGTAAAATTCCTTGTAAAATTCCTTGTTTCCTCCTTGGAGAGGGAAAGAACTTCACTTAGGTAGTAGACGAGTCTCTGAACCGACATAGCCTTGCCTTCCTCGGGGCGGTCCACCACTAGGACGATGCTTACGACCTGGTTGATAGCTGGTATATAGAGCAATATCAGCTCCTTCTTAGCTGGCGTGTCCAACATCAGTGCTGTGGATAGCATGCGCTTGAGGTCATGAAACACGGCATCCGCCAACGAGGTCTAGGAGAACTTGTGCATCTTCTTCATCAAACTAGTAGAGCGGAAGATCTTTCTCGCCCAGCCGGCTGACGAAGCGGCTGAGGGAGGCCAAGCATCCGGTGAACTTTTGGACTCCGAGCAAGCTCTTGGGCGGATGCATCCTCTCGATGGCTGCGATCTTCTCTAGGTTCGCCTCGATCTGTCGTTGTGAAAGAAGGAAACCGAGGAGTTGGCCGAATGGGATGCCGAAGATGTGCTTCTCCTGGTTCATCTTCATCTAGTACCGGTGGAGGTTCGCGAACGTCTCGCTCAGGTCATCAAGGAGGGTGCGCTTCTCCTTCGTCTAGATCATGAGGTCATCCATGTAGGCATGCACATTCCGGCAGATTTGTGAGTGCAAGGACTTCTACCTGCAATGTTGATAAGTGGTGCCTGCATTTTTCAAGCCGAAAGGCAAACATAGAAATAAGCCTCGTACGGTGTGATGAACGATGTTTTCAACTGGTCAGCCGGATTTAACCGGATCTGATTGCAACCGGAATAACAGTACAGGAAGGAGAATAAGTCACAGCCGGTCGTGGAATCGATAACTTTATCAATACGGGACAAGGCGAAGGGGTATTTTGGGTACGCCTTGTTCAGGCTCGTGTAGTCGATACACATGTGCCAGGTCTTGTTCTTCTTAAATGCCAGAAATGGGTTGGCCAACCAGTCTGGGTACTACGCCTCCATAATGAACCCGTCTACAAGGAGCGAGGTGATCTCATCACATATGACTTTTCTCTTATCCTCCACGAAGCAACATAGGGGTTGCTTGACTAGCTTGGCATCTGTCCACACATGAAGTGACTACCTGACAAACTTCCTTGGAACACCCAGCATGTCCTTTGGCAACCATGCAAAGATGTATCGATTCTCACAGAGGCAGTCGACAAGCATGCTTTCCTATTTTCTCTCCAAGCCGACACCAACAGTGACGAACATGGTCGGGTCGGATGGGTCAAGCAGGATCTTCTTTTTCTCCTTGGCTGGTTGAAAGGACATGTCTCTAGTCGGCTTCATGCTCCGGCACTTCCTGCTGAGCCAACGCAACATTGCTCATTATCTCGCGCTTCTCCTCAGCAATGATGAGGGCTTGAGCAATCTATGAGCCTTCTGCTGCACATTCAATCGTCCGCCTGTAGCAGCCGGCCATGGTGATCACTCCATTTGGCCCCGGCATATTCGTCTTGAGGTATGCATAGTGGGGGACGGCCATGAACTTGGCGAGGGCGGGGCGTCCTAGTAGAGCGTGGTAGGTGCTGGTCAGGTTCACCACCTCGAACCAAACTGGCAAGTGACAGAAATTCTCCTCAGATCTAAATATGACATCCAGCCGGATTTTCCCCATCGGAGTGCATGGGGGTCCCAACATTACGTCGTGGAATAGCGTGGATGTCAGATGCAGGTCACACTCCCAGATGCCTAGCTTCTCCAAGGAGGCTCGCAAAGTAGGTTGAGGTTGCTGCCACCGTTGACGAGGACACAAGAGAAGCGATAGGTGCGCTTGTTGGAGACAAGGATAGGATCAAGCTGATCCTCTCGGATGCACGTGATGGGTCTCTCAGACTAGTTCAAGTCCTGGGGGACGATCGCACAACCCCCAAGATTTGGGAATAGGTCTAGCTGGTCCTCTCGGCTCCAGGTGATGGTAGCCAAGGACCAGTTTAGGTACTGGCGACCAAAGGAACGATGGTGCTCACCTCCGCGATGCGCCGTTTGTAGCTTTGCTTGTCGTCCGGCTCGAAGACGAAAATGCGGTAGTTGGTGTGCTCCTACGGGTACCTATTGTTGTTATTGTCGGCTGCCCAAGCCGGTGGTGGCGGTCCACCAGGAGGGGGTGGGGGTGGAGTGGGCAAACCACCTTGCGCCATGATCTGGTGGGTCCAGCTGCAATTCTGGGTGGTGTGTCTAGCCTTCTGGAAAGGTACACTGTGGTACTTGCACGGGTTGCCGAACATTTGCTCTAAGATGAACCATGGCATCTACCTCCTTCCATCACCAGCGGGTGCGTCTGGGGTGCCCTCTAGCGTGTTGACCTGCCTTGAGTGTTAGCAAGGTTCTTGATATCCAGCTGGGCGCTTTCCCTGGAAGCGGTTGTCATTTCCTGGCTGTCTAGCTGATCCGACCTCTCCACCTAGGTTACTTGGCCGTTCTCGACCAGGATCAGTTGGAACCGGTCGAATCTTGGCGTTTACCCGAAGGGGCTTCTTCATTGATGCATCAGCCATGGCATCCTGGTCCGCGACCATCATGATTTCTACCATGGTCTTCGGCTCATCACATAGCAGCTGGTGGCGAAGCATGGTGCCCTCTCGGTATCCTTCGATGAAGAACCTGATTGCCTAGCTCTCCACCACACCTTCACAAGAATTGTGTAGCTCCGTCCATCTGGCGAGGTACTCGCGGCCCAACTCACGGTCCCCCTGGATGCATAAGGCCAGGTCATGAGGGCGACCCGGACGCTTGTACGTGCTGTTGAAGTTGCGGACGAAGACCTTCTCGAAATAAGGCCATGCATTGATGCTATTGGGCGCGAGGCTGTTGATCCACGTTCTTGCCGACCCGGTCTGCATGAGGGGAACATAGTGCCCCGCCACGTGCTTGTTCCCATGTGCGATTGCGACTGCCTTGGTGTAGTAGGTCAGCTAATCCTCTGGCTTCATACTGCTATCGTACTTGGGGGTGTCCCGCGACAACATGAACTTCTCCGGGAATGACTCGTTCCGGATAGGCGGTCCGAAACAAACCGCCCCATATAGTCTTCCTCCTCTGTAAGGCGAGCTTGCCCTAGGAGTTCGATGCGATCTCACGCATCCGGTGTATCCAGGTTGGGCTCTCCTAATCATCCTGAGAGGTGGGAGCCCGCTGGCCGTGCCGCTCCGGCATGCGGAGGGATGGGTGGCAGCTTGCTGTTCACCACGCCCTACTCGTTGCTCGGCTGGCTCTTGTGGCCCGAGTCATGGCACTTGCTGGGGGGTTTTCTCGCCGGAGGAGAAGATGCTTGCTAGGTGTTGCGAGGTCCACCCCAGCTGTTGTCGGGCAGCTTACTCCCCTTGGAGTCGCTGGGGTTCTCATGAATCTTCCGGATGGCATCGTCTTGCTCGTCCACTATCCAGAGAATCTCTTCCACCCGCGTGTCTTGTCGGGCTCATGCTCCTCCTTCCAAGATGGGGAGCTCTTTTGCCGTGGCTCGCACCGTGCGCATGTTCTTGATGGGCGTGATGTAAGCGGGTTTGGTGATAAGGGGAGGTGGCTCTAGCTCGCCGTCCCTCTCCATTCGGGCTCCCAGCTCACTTCCCCGATGCTGCACTTGCCCTCGCCGGATCGGCTCGGCTCATTGTTAGCCGGGATAAGGCCATGGGCACGACAGTACTCGTGCAGGGTTCTCTCGATCTGTTTCTTGTCCGCAACCAAGTGAATGGCCTCCTTCAGGACGAACGACCTTTCCACGGTGATTTTCGTGGAGGATTCCTCTAGATTGTCTCGGGGGCAACAGGTTTAGGATCCTGTCAATGGTGAGCTCCACCGAGTCCTTCTCCCCCGGAGGGGTGCATGTTCTGACTCCTTCCAAGTACACTCCAGAGCAGAATGACGCTGGTGCATGCTGGAGTCGGCCATCATGACCTCCACGCCGCATGAAGCGATGTGCACACTGCTGAGAGAGAGCAGCGGCTCCGTGACAAAGACGATCTCCTAGTGGAAATGCTCAAGCTCAGTGGAAACGTAAACCGGTAGGTCGCCGAATAGCAGGATGGTGCCATTTGCTGGAAAGGTAGATTCTGTGAAGCACGAGGCGTTGTCGATAACATAGTCAAATTTTCCCAAGGTAAGAACGAGGCTGGAGGCGATGCGCTCGTTAGCTGAAGTGTGGGGTCCCATGCGGAAACGTTACTCCGGACGAAGCCATCTTGCCCCACGGTGGGTGCCAACTGTCGTAGTATGTGGAACGGCAGTGCCTAAGCAGGATAGATAGAGGGGTGGTAATAAGAAGTAAAGCTACGACGGCGTCCACAAGCGGGATCGGATACGAGCAAGCATAGCTGGACGCAAGAAGTACACAGGTTCGAGGCCCTCGTGAGTAGGTAACACCCCTACTCCTGCCGATCTAACTATGAGGTGATCAACACCAGGACTACAATCTACTCTTCAAGCTGTATGCGAGATATCAAACTACCAGAGAATGATATCTGTGAGATTCGACACAATTTTGATGGATTTTATTGATGGTTTTCTCCCAGATTTGATCGTTTTCTGGCTTTACCTAATGCTAATACTTCAGCAGCAAAGAAAACTTGGATTTTAATGTGTTTTTCAGGTTCTGAATGTCATCAGAAGGATTTAACTAGAGAAATACAATATTCTCGAGAAAACAAGAAAGTCCCACTTTGGAAGCACGCGAGGGAAGCTCACAGAGGCAGTAACGAGCAACAATATAGCTTGAATATTTTTCCGGCCGTATAGTTCCCGCCGTATAGTTGCCTCCGCCTCTGTCTTGTCAAAAGGGACAACTTCTGTGAAGGGACCGAGAGCGAAAACACAACACAGCAGCCGCCACACCATCCAGAAGGGAGAAAGAAGGGATCCGAAGAAGCAGGAGAAGATGTTCTTCATCTCGCTCTACGATCTTCAACCTCCTAGCCAATACTTGTACTTGAGAGAGAGAGGGATCTCCACCTTACAAGACTAGGGTTTGAGATTGTTTCTTCCCATCTTGAATTGTGTTGGATATTTTTCTATTCGTAATGTGGATCTCCATCGTAATACCAAGACGAATTCCTTTTATTTGATTATATTGATGATCCGTTCTTCTCTCATGTGTGAGTAATTCCCTTGGGCATGGGAGATGTAGGGGATTGGTGAGATGTGATGTGCCTTCATATATATTCCATTAGTTTGTGATTGATTCTAATTACTATATTATATGTGCTTGAGTATCTTTGGGATGCTTAATGCTTGTTATCCAATTAGGGCCCCAGACAACATGTTACCTTGTTCTACATAGATAAGATCTTGTACGCTAGTGGACCAGCGACCCCCGGGTGACACGGGGATACCGATGGATAGTTAGTTGACTCGAGGATAACAAGTAACCACAGTTCTTATTGCACTAGTACGACGCAAGGAGCTTAATCGCTAAGGGACCTGAAGGGTCTTAATCGTCTAGTGTTTGACCATGGTGTTGGTAGAAGGCTAGTAGGATTATTGAAGATGGGATGAAATCTACCAAGAGGAGTTCCAGCTAATTATGGGTTGCTCGCCTACACATATATCTATAAGATTATAATTGTTACATTTACCACTCGTCCACATGGCACATTCACTATCACCATCAATTGAATCTCCCCGCGCCTTCTTTCGCCATATGCAGGAAACAACAAACAAGCAAAGTCGTGCTTTACTTTTATGCATTATATTTCTGCAACTTACATTTCAGTTCTATTTAAATCTACCGCATTTAGTCAAAATCCCATTTTTATTTCAACATTTGCATTTAATTCACTCGAAAACCTGTGAAAACTTCGGGTGTGACAGAGACTTCATCAATAAACACTTACCTTTGGGCTCCCTGTGGGATCGATATCTGAATTTGGAAACTAGCTACAAACGATCTATGCTCTTGCAGACATCAAGCTATTTTCTGGTGGCGTTGCCGGGGAGCTAAGCGCTAGCATTTGTCTTTTTACATTTTAGGTGTGGCTACTACAAAAAGTTCTCCTTAGGAGACAAAGGGTCTGGCGCTCTAGTAGGACCTACTTGTCAGATTATATTGAGCACGTGCCTGCTTAGAGGCGTGAAGAAATTATTGAAAAACTTTTAAGATCAAATAAAGTTGAAGTTGAAAACCTGAGTGATATTATGGAAATCATGTCTATTTATAGGACAACTCCTATGAAACCTGAGAAAACTCTCAGGGAGTACAATGCTCCAAGTTCTTAATTTCTTAAACAACCAATAGAGTTCCCCAATCATGGAGTTAGAGAATATCGATTTGATGGTGGAATTATTAAAAATTTGTAGGAGAAAGCTTTCAATGGAAAGGAAGATGAAGACCCAGGAAGACATATTAGAGAGTTTGACGATGTGATAAAATTTCTTGGACCAGAAGGTTTGCCAAGAGACTTCTCTCGTATTAAATTATTTCGATGGTCTCTTAAAGGTAAAGCTCTAGACTGGTTATATTCTATCCGTCGCCATTACATTAAATGTTGGGAAAACCGCATTAGTAAATTCATAAAAAGGTTTCTTCCTTTTAAAAAGGTAACAGAACTAAGAAAGAACATAGGAAATTTTAGGCAGAACGTTGGAGAAAACTACCCACAAGCGTTGGAAAGATTCTTTGGAATGATCAATAGTATTCCTAATCATGGCTATTTTGAACTAAGAGTCTGCCATTTATTTTATCATGGTATCAATACTGATTGTAGAGAACTGCTTGACTTCTTAGCAGGAGGATCAATAAATACTTGAACAATTAAAGAATACTTGGAATTAATGTCTACTAGGGCTAAGAATGATTCTTTATATAATCCTGATTTTGGCATTAAGCCAGAAAAAGGGATACTTCGGATAACTTCTGATCTTATGCCTAAGGGACGCAAAACTATGAAAGAAAAAGTTATACCTTATGAACTTACTAAAGAAAACAAAGAGGATTTGTTACAAGTTTGAACTGAAGAAGATGAAACTATAATTTTTTTCAAGAATTAAAACATAGACAAGTAAAATCTCACAATAACTTGCATAAGCAATTCCAAAAACAAAAAAAGATTTTGGTGGAACTCATTAAAAATTATGATGAGATTGGCCAAGAAATAAAACTATTTCATAATTATCTTAGTATGATTGAAACCCAGTGTGAACAAATAGCATCTGGTTATCAAATTTTTCTTCGTGATGATAAAGATATTTTTGTTTCTACTAATGTTGTCACAAGAAGGGGTGTAGTTGTTACAGGACCCTTAGGACCACCGGAATATGAAGCTGAAAAAGAGCGTAAGGAAACATCCTTGCTCGAAGCAAGTCAAGATGATGATACATTGGTGGATCCTCGAGATGAAACTAAAACACAAGATCAAACCAAGGAAGGGAAAAATGATGCACAAGATGATCATTATGACTCTGATGCAGAAATGGTTGATCCAAGAGAAGATAAAGAAACAAGTAAAGAAGATGAAGTTGTTGTAGTAGAAAAGAAGAAAAGCAATAAGCAACAAAAAAGAAAGCAACAAAGGAGCCTGACCCTCCGAAAAAGGTAAAAAACAAGAGTAAGTCAGGTGAGAAAAAGCTTCCTTATCCAGATCAAAAAAAGAAAGCACCGGATGAGGTAATTTATAACTCTTTTACAAAGGCACTCAGTGACCTTCCTCTGGAAATTCCATTTGCATATTCAATCAAAGTTCCTACTTATGGTAAATTCCTTCGTGATATTCTTAGTAGAAAGAAAGAAATAACTAAAACTGTTTCCATGGTAACAAGCTATCTTGCTAACGGGAAGCTGTTGTGTAAGTCTAGAGATCCTGGAATACCAACTATATCATGCTCAATAGGTAAAACAGATATTCCTAATGCCTTATGTGATCTAGGAGCAGGAGTTAGTGTAATGACATACTCCCTCTATAAAAGGTTAGGATTAGGGGACTTTTCTCCTACTACTATCACTTTACAGATGGCTAACAAGTCTACTAAATAACCTGTTGGTATGATTGAGGATGTCTTACTTAGGATAGATGAGCATGTTATTCCCACTGATTTTATTATTATTGAAATTCCAGAAGATGAAAGATTATCTATCATACTTGGAATACCCTTCCTCAGTATTGTAGGTGCGTCGGTAGATTGTGCAGAAGGGAAGATAATCTTCAATGTTCATGATGCTGAAATCATCCGGTATTTTCTAAAGAACCTAGAAGTAGGAGAAAGATATGTTCCACCGACTAAAAGAGTTCATGTGGTAAGTGCCATTGATAAGGGGCAACCAAAGGTAAGAATTTGATAACAGAAAAGAGGTTGAGTGATTCAACCATTCTTAATAAATACTTAATGGGAGTCAACCCATTTTCGTAGAATAGAGAATAAGAAGTTCATCGCATTCCCACCACTTTTTCACATACATTCTTGCAGCAGCGCGCCCTTGAAGATGCATCTATTAAAAAGTAGTAGAAATGTCAATTGAATGAGTAGAGAATAATAATAAGAATAAAAGTTTGAGTTTTCTATTTACAGAAGCTAAAATTTTGCTCTTAATATGCTAATGTTCGTCAACAGTTTTTACGATCAATATAGAAACTTGCTATTTCGCTAAGTTATGGGATAAGAAGGTATCCTCGAAGAAATAGAATTTTTTTGATGGTTACTAATTGTTTAACGATCAACCATACGGCGGGAATAAAAATTCCGGCCATATAGTTCTGGTCGTATAGTTATCTTTGCCATCAACAAATTTTCTTTGAAGGCACAGAGAGTTTAACGACCAACTATATGGCAGGAATAAAAATTCCGGCCGTATAGTTCCGGGCGTATAAATATCGAGGCCTTCGTACAAAAATTTCTGAAAGGTACTGAGAGTTTAACAACTAACTATACGACAGGAATAAAAATTCTAACCATATAATTCCGGTCGTATAGATGTCGATGCCTTCGTAGAATTTTATTCCTAAAGTACTGGGAGTTTAACGACCAATTACATGGCGGGAATAAAATTCCGGCTGTATAGTTCCGGCCGTATAGATATCGATGCTAGTTTTAGAAATTTATCTCGAGAGACAGACAGTTTAACGACCAACTATACTGCGGGATCACTTTGATCCGGCCATATAGTTGCGTCTATATACTTGTTTTCCTATATAAAGAAACCCTAGTTGGCGGCACCTCCGGAACTATACGAGCGGAGCACCATCACCCGCCCGTATAGTTCCGACCATATAGTGCGGTGGGACCAGAAAATCGGACCGGGGCGGCTAGGTCTTCCTCCTCCCTCATTATTTCTCTCATTTTCTCTCTCCAAACCTCTCAAAATCCACCTCGAACTCTTGATTCTTCATGGATTTCATTCATTTTAGTGGGGGAATCAACATATCGGTATGTTTCTCTCCCTATCCATGCTTTATTTTCAGATTTCCATGGTTGAAACTCTCACATTGATCTAGTGGATGAACTCAAGCTTATTTAGTTTTCCCTATTAATTTCTCATGTTAGGATTGGATTTTTCCATGTAGAATCGTTCATATATCATATAGAAACTATATGCCTAAGGTTTGATGGTGAAATTTTTCAGTGCATAACGATGAACAAAATCGGTAGCCTTTTTCGTTCAAGCAAGCGCCAACGGGGAGAGGGCTCAGTCTCGGCGGCCCGAGCCCCGCGCAACTCCAACATGGACATTGTCTCATCGAGGAGGGTGCTTCCCACATGTTGGGCAGACCACAACTTTCTCACGGCGGCAGGGTTGAAGAAGGACTTCAACCTCATGGGCAACAGGTCGGGGTTGGCGGTGCTTAGCTTCACAAGCCACGACACCTACGCTGAGCTCACCCATGAGTTCCTTGCCTCCTTCTACGATGACCACAGGGAGAAAGGTAACATGTTCACGATAAGCTTCACCATGAACCGTACACACTATGAAGTTAATTTTGAGAAATTTTGCAATGCTTTCAGCTTCCCTCATACTAGGGAGCCCAATATTACTAACCTCTATAGCGTCACACGTGGAGAGACTTGGGAGGTTATTTCTGTTAATGGTGGCAGTCACTTTTATCAGAAGAACATGGCCACCATTCAGAACCCAACCATCCGGTACATTGCTTTGTTCCTCGCCAACACAATGTTGGGAAGGGGTGATACTAGTTCCATGGCCAATGCGAACATGGCAATTATCACTAAGGCTCTCTTCCCCAATGCAACGCAAAGCCCCAGTCCTATATCTCTACTCATCCAGCACTTTCGCCACCAAAGCAACAAGAATAAAGGTGATATTCACATTGGTGGATCGGTAACCTACCTTGCCTATGCATTAAACACTGCACTACCTGTTATGGAACCTATTGGCTGCTCCAAACTCATGGACGTCAAATATTTGACTGCTTGTGGCTTCCTTGGTGTTTACCATGCTAACCGGAGGCTCCGACTATATCAATTTAGTTATCTTGATGACACACATGTTGAGCAGGTCCAGTTGCCATGCCCCCAAGCCTTCTTGATTGTAGAGAAGGACACTTGGATCCTCACCAAGAACCTAGTGACAGAGATCTTGGCTGAGCTCTAGCCCGAGGAAGAGGAAGATGAAGGGTAGCAAGATGAGCAGGAGCAGGAGTAGGAGGGAGAGCAAGGATACAACCCTTCTTGCGAAGGACAACAGCATCATCATCCAGGAGGAGCGTGGGAGTTGTGGCCCAACAAACCACAGCAGGGGTACGACTACGTCCTCTATTAGGAGTTCCAGCAGCTCAACCAGCGTGTTGGGAAGATCGACCACACTCTTCAGGATGTGAATGAAGATGTGAACGCTTTGACTCACAACTTCAGTCACTTCATGACCCACTTCCTCGACTTCTACCAACAGTACCCGCGCCAGCTGCCCAATGACAGCAACAACTAAGCCTGGCAAGAGCCTAAGCTTGTGGGAGGTTTGAAAACCTCCAAACTTTGCATTCATATTTTTATTTCTTCTTTTGATTTATTTCTTCAATATTGCATGTTTATTTTCAGTTTTATATCTTCAATATTTCTTCTTTTGATTTTAGTTGTAATTTTAAGGGTAAGTTTGTTTCTTTGTTTCTCTCGGAGATTGCTTAATTTCAGGTGATTTGGCAATATGGAAATATAGGGGAGGTTCGACTTGAATACAAGAGTGAAGCAAGTATTAGGAGGTATCACATTCCTTTCATCACACTCTTTGCAACATTAAATTGATCCTACAATTATTTACTTGTTTGCACTGGAGTCGCTCCCCACTTAGCTTGTTATCCTACAAATCTATTCCTTTGCTAGTGTCTCCTTTTTAGCTTTTAAACAATGAGCAATGAACTTGGTTAAAATACTTTCTACATTTTTACAACAAGAAAAAGCATCTGAAAGATGACTTGAGTCCATGCTTAGCTCAAAGAATTTGATTTTAGAACTACTCCATCCCATTTGAGCTTGATATAAATAAACTCGATAGATCTCGTGATTGAAATTGTTTGATTAAATGGATGCTTCGAAATAGTAGAAATTAGCCACTACTTTTTCTAATAATTAACATAAGATATTGCTTTACGCGTGTGATTACAACTCTATCGTGCTCCATGGGGAACTATTTACTCCGCTGGCCAAGAAATTATCTAAATGTGGGAAAATACTTGATTTTGGCTATTGAGTTATGTAAACGTCTCTAGCAGCAATGCTATGACATGTAAAAAAATTAGTCTCCTCGCGGTTTCACGTTCCAAGTGAAGTTGTTGTAGTCCTCTGGCCCATTATTGATCAACTTCATTTATTGGCATGGTCACGAGAGCAGAACACAACCCCAATTAACATGTTAAAAATACTGGTGTGATTTCTCTATCAAATAGCTGAAGTTTTTGAAAGACAAGAGAAAGAAAAAGGTTCTTTGAGAGTCTTGAAATTTTGACATGGGAGTAGATGAGTTGTTCTTAAACTAAATGTTTTGATGCCAACTTGAGTACTCTTAATTGGTTCAATGAACAAGAACAAAAAGGTTTTCATCTCTCAACAAAGAGGGGCAGCAAAAGAATTTGTCTCACCTTCCTAGCTAAACTTTCGACACTTGCTTCGGCATATGATTTATTTGCTAACAAGATATACGTGATTAGGAAGTGGACTCAGTGCAATCTTGTGAATACTTGTATGATCATATTTAAGATTGCAGGAACTGTGAAGAAAAGAATTTGACACCAATTCAAACTTGTGAGTTCCTTTATTTTCAGTCTTGAATCTCTGTTATTTTTCCTTATTTCCTTGTCACTCGAGGGCGAGCAACATCTGACCTTGGGGGAGTTGATAGCTTTTAGATTTGACACATTTTTTATGACTATTATTCATGGTTTTCTCCCGAATATGATCATTTTCTGGCTTTACCTAACGCTAATACTTCGATAGCAAAGAAAATTTGGATTGTAATGTGTGTTTCGGGTTATGAACGTCAGCATAAGGATTTAACTAGATAAATACAATTTTCTAGAGAAAACAAGCAAGTCTCACTTTGGAAGCACGCGAGGGAAGCTCACAAAAGCTCTAACGAGCAACTATACGGCAGGAATTTTTTTCTGGCCGTAGAGTTCCCGCCGTATAGTTGCCGCTGCCTCTTTCTTGTCAAAAGGGACAACTTCCATCAAGGTACCGAGAGCAAAAATACAAAACAGTAGCCGCCACACCATCCAAGAGGGAGAAAGAAGGGATCCGGAGAATAAGGAGAAGATGTTCTTTATCTCGCTCCATGATCTTCGACCTCCTAGCCAATACACCCCTGTAACCACTACATATACTTTAGAGAGAGAGATGGATCTCCACCTTGCAAGACTAGGGTTTGAGATTGTTTCTTTCCATCTTGAATTGTGTTGGATATTTTTCTATTCTTATTGTGGATCTCCACGGTAATACCAAGACGAATTCCCTTTATTTGATTATATTAATGATTCCTTCTTCTCTCATCTATGAGTAATTCCCTTTGGCGTGGGAGATGTAGCAGATTGGTTAGATGTGATGTGCCTTCATATATTTTCCATTAGTTTGTGATTGATTCCAATTACTATATTATGTGTGCTTGACTATCTGTGGGATGCTTAATGCTTGATGTCCAATTAGGGGCCCAAACAACATGATACATTGTTCTACATAGATAAGATCTTGTACGCTAGTGGACTGGCAATCCCCGAGTGACACGGGGATATCAATGGAAAGCTAGTTGACTCGAGGATAACAAGTAACCACTATGCTTATTGCATTAGTCCGATCCAAGCAGCTTAATCGCTAAGCGATCTGAAGGGGCTTAATCGTCTAGTGTCTGACCATGGTTTTGGTAGCAGGGTAGTAGGATTATTGAAGTTGGGATGAAATATACCAAGAGGAGTTCCGACTAATTATGGGTTGCTTGCCTACACATATATCTATAAGATTATAATTTTTACATTTACCACTCGTCCACTTGGCACATTCACTATCACCATGAACTGAATCTCCACGCGCCTTCTTTCTCCATCTGCAGGAAACAACAAATAGGCAAAGTCAGTCTTTACTTTTATGCATTATATTTCTGAAATTTACATTTTAGTTCTATTTAAATCTACCACATTTAATCAAAATCTCATTCTTATTTCAACACTTGCAGTCAATTGACTCGAAGACCCGTGACAACTTCGGGTGTGACAGAGACTTCATCAATAAACACTTACCTTTGGGCTACCTATGGTATCGATATCCGAACTTCATAACTAGCTACAAACGATATGTGCTCTTGCAGACATCAGAGACCAACCCCTGCTACGAGGGACCCACTCCCCGTATATAGGGCGGGGGCAGCGGTTACATTGGCCAGGCCAGCTGGCGGGCCCCAGCCGGCTGGTCACCTACCGTACCACGAAGTGGAGATTGTGTTGACAGTGTCTGTCGTGTGATACACCATGCGTACAGTGAATGTTGTGTGAGCTGTTGCGAGCATAGCGTCAACAATCATCCAATGTACCCCTCGTCAGCTACAAAGTCTTTGGTATGGGCTTCCTCCCCTGTCTCCTTTACGTCTTGTCGATAGGCCAGGGCGTACTACGCACTATGCCACGTGTCACCGTGCATGATGCTTCTGAATTAACTCCGTTCGGCTAGGATTGTCTAGTCGGACCGATACCTTGGTGGTCTTGTTTCATCTGGCTGGTTGGTGCGCTGGTTCGACCTGATCTAGATTCCTCTCTATGCTTTGTCTTGTGGTTCCGTCTGGTTGGGCTCCTACAGCCGGCTAGTACCCATGCTGCTTTGTTCTTATCCAGCTAGCCTACCCAGGGGTCATCCCCCTGACACTTATCATTACATGCTGACGAATGGGGCTGCGTTCGGTTGGGTACCGTAGTGGACACCTCTCTCCACTTATCCACATTAGAGTGGGACCCACAACTTATGGACGTGAGTGTCGAACCAACAACTTACCTAGGTTAGCGTTGTAAGATGGGAGCCTGAGCTAGCTCTACACATGTGCTTGTTCCCATGCCATTGCCTCACCTTGCTTTTCCCGCACCCCATTCTTCTTCTCTAGCGATGGCAGCCCTTCTTTGGCCGGCGAGTGATGTCTAGCTTCACTTAGGCCTCTCGTTCATACCAATTTCTCTCTATTTTCTTGTTATTCCCACAGAATTTAGGATTTAGGGTTCATGTTGGTGTTTTCAGATCCTAAAGAAATGCAGGAATTTCTAGTGGATCAATGTGTACATTGATAGGCTGACTGGAGGAATCAATTGGCGTAACTCGGGAGATCAATGGGGGGCTTGTTGTGCAGAATGCATCTAATAGAGGAGCCATTCCGATGATTCCCAATGCAGAATTGGTGGAACTAACGAAAATTAACAAGTAGTTAGGACAACTAATTGATTTGAATAAGCAAGCAAATCTGATGGCTAGGGGATTTTTATATTGTATAATTGCTACGGGATTCTTGTACTTGCTGTTCATCAGTCGCTAGAAGTTGTGACAAACTTAGTTAGGGATTTTATGTACATTTAATAAAGTTAAACTTTAATATTATTTTACATTTAAATTCAAAGGATCCCTAAATTTAGTTTGTTTTTCAAGTTAGTGTCTCTTGCAATCAAGTAATCTATAAGGTGAAAGTCAAACTTAAGATTTAGGGAGAAGGAAGTATAGGAAATAAGAAAATAATAGAACTCTTGAACACTTTCAAATTAAAAACATTATAAAAATCTTGATGTAAAAGAGAGTTTATCTTTTTAGAGGATGAAAAGTAATGCAGTCACTAAAATCTTTATGTGTCAATCATATACCAACATTATAAAACTCTTGAACACATTCAAATTACACTTTCTAAATGATAATGTTTTCCTAAGAATATCTTCAGAGTTTTTTCATCTACAAAGAGTGTAAAGTAATGCATAAACTGAAGGGATCCCTAGACTGAAAGCTTTATGTCTCAAGAATATACCAAAATTATACAACTCTTGAAAACTTTCAAATTACACTTTGGACATGATAATGTTGTCCTAAGAAAATCTTGAGAGTTTACCATTTTTAGAGTGTGAAAAGAAATTCATAAACTAAAGGGATCCCTAAACTAAAATATTTATGTCTCATGCATATATCAAAATTATAGAACTCTTGAACACTTTCAAATTGCACTTTGGACATGATAGTGTTTTCCTAAGAAAATCTTGAGATTTTACCATTTTTAGAGCGTGAAAAGTAATGCATAAACTAAAATCTTTATGTTTCATGCATATACCAAAATTATACAACTCTTGAACACTTTCAAATTACAGTTTGGACATGTTAATGTTGTCCTAAGAAAATCTTGAGAGTTTACGATTTTTGGAGAGTGAAATAAAATGTATAAACTAAAGGGATCCCTAAACTAAAATCTTTATGTCTCATGCATATACCAAAATTGTACAACTCTTGAACACTTTCAAAATACACTTTGGACATGATACTATTATCCTAAGAAAATCTTGAGAGGTAACCATTTTTAGAGCGTGAAAAGAAATGCATCAACTAAACAGATCTCTAAACTAAAATCTTTATATCTCATGCATATACCAAAACTATAAAACTCTTGAACACTTTCAAATTACACTTTAGACTTGATAATGTTGTCCTAAGAGAATCTTGAACACTCATGCATATATGGAAATTATAGACCTTTGAACAATTTCCCTTCATTTGTTTCTAGAAATAAAGTACCAGTGGCATAGATAGAGAGGGGTTATCCTGCCTATTAGATCACAGAGGATAAATGGTTGGTGCGAACAATCCGCGTGATAACTGTCCTGACCAATTCGGGCGTAGCAGCCAAACTGAGCACTCATTTGGGCTTTTGTGATTGTTTGTGACTAAGCGAGAGGGTAAAATAGAGTAGTATCCAAAAACAAAGGGCAAAACAGACTAAGGGATTCAAATATAAAATAAAAACAGATTTAAAAATGAAAAATGTGTGTTTTACACAATGAAATACATCATGGCCTACATCAAATTATTTGCAATTGAAATATACACGAGTGTGCCAATTATGGCCTCATTCAAACAAACTATGTTTTTGGGAAGGATGTTTTGGGAAGGGGTTTGAGTCGAAAGCCATCCACCTTCATAGCTAGTAGGTGATTTGAGAAGTGGTGATTTAGGGTAAAACTTGATTTCTCTACATTTCTTAAGGTTTCCTTGCTGGCATGTCACCTAAGAAGACTCCATGAGTAGGTTCCACTATGTTTTGATCTTTTTTTAATTTATTGTGCATAAAATGACTTAATTAGCTTGCTAAACCCCATTCATTGTCTCTCTGTTGACCTACCATTGGAGGGTAAAACTAACTATATTGCACGCCCTAGTGTTAGTACTCGAGGATAAAACTATGTATAGATAAATTTCTAGTGTTAGTACTCGAGGGTATAATTGTGTACACCTAACGTTCTAGGGTTAGACTCGAGGGAAAAAATGTGACGTATCGTACGTGTGTCACGGTGCATAGTGTAGTAATAATCACGTTTCGTTGTTCACGGTGCAGTCTCATACGCGCTTAGTATGTCGTGCATGGTGGTGCAATGAAACGTCCATTTCCTTCACCTTTATAGATCCCGTCTCCCTCTTCACCTACCCACTATCACTCACTCACCCAATCGCTCACTCATGAAACCGTATCCACTATCCCATCACCTTCTGCAAACTTTGAAGAAAACCCCAACCGCGCCGGTGATGGAGAAGAAGGATGCATTAGCCATCGTCTCCTCCAATGCCACCGGCGAAGATGCCCCCGCCTCTGTCTGGATTCCCGTCAAGGCATCGAGGAAATATGTCGTCCCATCTAGGCCCTTGTCCCCACTTCTGACATAGTCGCCGGTGAGAAGGCCCTCGCTAGTCATAGGCATATCCCACTCGATTGGGACCTCTATGAGAAGGAGGCGTACATCTTATCGGAGAACCCCTACGACACCAGTATCTTCGACCCATGTTAGAAGGTAACTAGAGTTTTCTCCCATTCCCTTTTTCTTCTCCCATTCCCATCATTAGATGCTAGATCTTTTGTTATTAGGGTTCAGTAGTTCACATTTCAATTGTTGGATGCTAGATCTTCTTACAGCAGCTAAACATCTTGTGTTTGATCTCGTGTTTCAATGAATCCGCATGTTCGCATTTCTATCCTATTTTATTTGTGCTTCGAGTTTTAGTTAAGGGATTCCCTAGTTAATACTAGCGCCGATCTGTAGTTGTAATCAATATTAGATTTTCTTTTATATTTTGGGATGAAGGAATTTAACACTCGGTTAATTTATGCAAAAACTCATTGGATCTCAGTCGGTTAATTTATGCAAATAATAAATCCAAATAATCAAGGTATCTCAGTAATTTCCTTATTATCATGCACACTACTATTTGTTTCAACAGGTGTAGAGCAACAACGTCTGTAATGACAACAAGTCTAGGAACACCAAGACTCGTCAGGTGCTGAGGAGGCTGTAGTCTGGCCATTACGACACCAACTTCGCTTGTGATATCTATAGGTGCCCCTTCTTCAAAAGGATATCGGTGTCACCGACTTCAACTTCCTCGGGACACATGCCGAAGACATGAGATCCTGCAACCTAATTGCCGGCGAGATCGTGAACGTCCACGCCTTCTTTGCTAAGAGTAAGGCACTGGGCATTCACCTCCGCAACCTCCATCAGGTGTCCATCATAGAGGGTAGCATGTCTCCAATCAATCCTAGAGGTTCCCAAGGTCAAGGGACTAGGCAACAAGATGCGGAGGAAGCGTCAAAGGGAGGAGGCGGAGGCCAAGATGTGCTGAATATGTGTGCTGCTATTGTAAAGCGGCTTATTTTGTTTTTATATGTTGTTTGTTGGCTACTGAGCTTTGTATTGAACCTCGTTAAGTATCCTACTCTATATTGCTAATATATCCTATATTAGCTGTTGTGAGCTGCTTATCTATATTTGTTTTGGTTTTTGAATGTATGTATGATGCTGGTGTGATTTGCTTCTCTAGATTTGCTACCAAATTTGTCAAAAAGGTGGTCCAAAATGAACGAATGTTTGCAGAGAGAAGCTGGTCTGGATTTTCTACCAATTTGGGAAAAAATAAACATAACTATTAGTGAGAGTGAGGAAAAATGCGCTCTGAAAACTGCCAATTAATGATAAAAAAAAATATTGCCAATTTGGGCAAGAGAGAAAGAACCCACTCGTGTGCACTACCAAATGTGGTCCCGACCTACTAGCCCCAAACGGTCCCACACCATCCATCCCCATGCATTAGCATTGGGGCGAGGCTGCGGTGCACCACGATGGTGAGCTAGCTGCACGCGTGCATGTGTGTTGGTTGGCGGCGGCGTGGTTGGGACTAGATGGGATTAGGTAGGGTAGAGTTAGGGTTTGGTCTGGAGTTGGCCGGCTAGGATTTTGGGCCTAGCTGGCCGCGTCCCAAAAATAATGTAAGTTTTGGTTATTATTTTAAGAGACATTTGTAATCTGTTTTTAGACAAACAAAATATCCGAAAGAGACCGGGGTTTTGATTTGAATAAAGACGGGGGATATTTTAGAAAACAAAACTAGGCTTTTAGAAAATAGTTTTAGGCAAACCATGCATGATGACATGATGATGCTCAAATGCAATGTGGCATGATGACATGAGCATGCGGTCATGATGATGAACAAAAACAAAAAACACAACGATTTTCTAGTAGTGGTTTTACCGGGGTGCTACAATTCGACACCAGTAACAATGGATCTCGCCCTCGAGATACGCCTCATGGTACCGGGAAAAAGACTCGCGATCTGAATCTTCTCACTTCGTGTAGATCCTCGTGACACCACTAACAAGTATTCTTTCTCTGTCTTGAAATTGGCGATACCACGAACAAGGATTGTTGCTCACATTGTCGAGAGAACACTCAGGAGGACAAAGGACGAAGATAAAGGTATCACAAGATAAGGCCACCTTTAACTTCCGTGAGAGGAGAGAATAAGTGCAATCTAATCCACTTCAATGTACGAGAGCGAATACAATGAGTAGTCAGCATGGGGGCCAATCCTTCACGCACCCAAACTATCACTCTGCACATGCAATAGAAAAACGTGACACCCATTCCCGCAATTCAGACTGAAGATCTCGACAAGCGAGGTTCGGAAACAAAAGAGTGATGCAGGGTCTTCATCGGACCTGATGTAGCTGATGATGATGTCGTCAAGTTGGAAAACACTGGAAGATACAAAGAAAGATTTAAGTGGATTTTGATCCACCGAAAAGTACAACAGATGAAGGGTTACTCAGATAGCACGAAGACCAGATGTGGAAACACTGTTGCAAGAGGAAGGAATCGAAACCCCAAAGGTACGACAGAAACCCAACCACAAGAAATCTTGGACTCAAAGAAAGGTAAGATAGCAGATTCAAAACACATATAGATAAGAGGAGGTTAGCATAGGGATAAGGAGTAAAAGCATATCTAATCAGATCTATCCAACTGATTTTTTTAAAATAGTTTTGACACTCTACATCGTCCGTTATCTAGGTTATCCTACAGGCTGGGCCAGTGGGGTATTGCAACTGCGGAGCTCCGATACCACTTTGTAACACCCTCGAATCGGCCCTATGCAAGTTTTAGCAATTCCCGTCAAAGCCGCACATAAACGATTCAAAGATGCCCACCAGGCACTTGCGTGTGGGTAGAAAACAAAGTAATAACATTACACAATAGTATACGATGGAACCCACAAAAACATATATATACAACAACAACTCCTTGAGTCAAAAATACAGACATACAATACAAAGATCCAAATCACCTTGTGACGAGGGTTTAACTCATCAATGCCCATTGTTATGGACTTGCGTTTTGGAGAAGGAGGGAGCACTGGAAGCATCAATCGGCTAGCAAACAAGCACACAGGGGACTCGAAGATTTACACTGGTTCAGGCCTCGTAGAGGTCCCTACTCCTGCTTGTCTGCTCGTGGAATTATCAAAGGAATCGAGGATTACAATGGTGCGCAGATGCAATATGGCGAGGGTGGTGGAAACTAGGGTTGCATGTGTCCTCCTCGCTGCCCCCTCCTAGACTTTATATAGATAGGCTAGGTCTCAGGTAGCAGGTCGAGTCGGTTACAGGTTAGGGTTTTTCCTTTGAACTTTCTATCTTTAGCTTCTTCTTGTTCCGCAAGTAATCGAGAGTCTGTAGGTTACTCGAGTTCTCCATTTGAGCCTTGACGAGGCCGTGGGCCTCCACTGTATTCAGGCCATATATACCAAGCTCGAGTACCTGTAGGGTATACCCATGTCAGTATCCCCCGAGTGTCAGGTGGAATCGCAGATTCGATTGGGGACTTTATGAAGCCTTTCGACTGCTCTGTTTGTGTCATAGGGATTGTTGATGTGCCTGATTTAACCGATGTATTCGTATCAGTTAACTACCTCAGGGTAAAACAACACAATCTACTCGAACTCGAGTCCCTAGACTCAAATTTGAAAAAGTGCTGGCGTAATTCGACTCGAGCCGCGGAGGTCTTACAGGAGTCGAATTCTAGTATATGGGTGTGAGCACTCGACACGTCCGTCAAGGCATGTTCATTGTACCTGTAGGCACGGATACATTTCTGGTAGTGCGCAGCAGATGCGTTGCCGGGCCTTATTCAGGTCTTACCTTCACACAGCAAGCGCGACATCCGAAATTTGTCATCGCGGAGATGATTCAGGTGACCCAGGAGACGCAATCTCTTTGTAGGGAAAAATCCTGAGGCTGTGTCGCCATAAACTTCAAGTGTGGATGTTATCGACACACATTATGATGTACAAATAATCATAGGGTGCGCTACCAGCGCTCCCTATGGGAGTAGCCCCCGCGTGCCTGGTGCAGTCGAAGACTCAGGCAGGGACTAAAGAACTTTTGCGACTGCTGTCGTCTTTTGTTTGCTTGTTTCAGTCGAATTTGTTTCCAGTGCTCCCTATGGGAGTAAACCATGTCCATAATTGAATCACGGATTTCAGTGAATGGGTATGATTTAAATGTCCATGTTCCTACAGAAGAGAGAAAAAGAAAAATCGTAGGGTGCGTGTCAGCGCTCCCTATGGGAGTAGCCCCTGAGTGCTCGGTGGAGTCGAAGACTCGAGCAAGGACTCAAGTAGTCGAAGTTCTCTGCTACTCAATTTTGATGACATCAGTGCTGACGATATGATGATCTCATTTGCCTGCGTGAGCGGTTTTGACGGTACATGATGAGTGGTGGGTCCCATTTTCTGACCATGACTTGACCGGGCGTGCATAATATTTGTTTTAACTTCACCTCCTTGATTTCCGCACGTAATGGATTACAATGAACATCACGCGTCTTCGGGTCCTCCACGTGTCAATCACAATGAACGTCACGCGTCTGATAGGGTTTTTGCTGGTCGTTGGATTACATCTTCCAGGGGGTTAAGTAGCAGTGCTACGATGGTAATTTTCCCATCTGCTCTTTTTCTCAGCCTTTGTCTCCGTCGCCATTGCTGCTTTTCCTCTGCTTCCTAGAGTTCATCTTTCTCGCGGCACTGGACCAGCTCCGCGTATTCCATAGCTACTTCCTCCGGTCGCATCGCCACCATAGGATGGGGAAGAAGAAGGGAAATGCTGCGGCTGAATCCACCGCTGCCACTGTTGCTGCCAAGAAGAAGGGAGGTGCTTCTCTTTTTCTTCTGATTTTACAGTCGAATTTTTTCATCTATACCATCTGCTGATCCTTTGCTATTTCTTTTGTTGCAGCTTATTGTGAAGGAAGCCGCTCTCCTGGCAGAGCAGGTGCTTGCGATGGGTCGCTAGTATGCAATGCTGGACAATCGCCATCGCATGGTTGAAAGTGAGTATTTTTTGCTTCTTCTTCGTCATATTTGTGATATATTCGACTGACGGTCTGCCTTTGTTTGTTTCGCAGCTGAGCATAATGCACTTCTTCGCGACGCCGCTTCCCTAGAAAAGGCGCTCACCATGGCTATGAAGAGTCGCGATGAGGCAATCGCAGCACATGATGAATCGTAGAAGCGCGAAGAGGATCTGCACGCCTCCATCGCAGCTAGGGAGAAGTTGTTCGAAGCACAACTTTTCTCGATTGCTAGGGCTCTCTCAGGTATTTCCTTGTCTGGATTTTCGTCGTGTCCTTTCTTTTGAATTTGCTGCTGTTCTGACTTTTGTGCCAATGCTTGATTCTTGTGTAGATGCCAGCGGCCTGAGCTTTGACCCCCAGGCACTGTGTTGTGATGATGCCCTGGTAGGTGCCGTATCGGCAGTCGAAGATCGCAGTGCTGCCGTTCAGCGGGCGCTCACCAAGGCCAAGGGCGTGCTCAGTCGCCTCAGTGAAGAGCTGGCGCCCAAGGCTGAGTTAATCGAGAATATGGACAATCTGGTGGAGTCCCTTGCCGGAGGCATTCCTGCAAGCTTCAAGAACTCACTATGTGCGGCTGGCGCTTCGATGTCACTCGCAATGGTTCAAGCCCATGGAGTTGAGATTGGTCCTGCAGCAGTCTCCAAGGCGATGCTTGTCAACACGTATGGCCAACAGGTAGTCTTTGCTCCTTTCGCAGCTGCCTACGGCAAGTACGGGCTGTAGCTGATCAATACAGTTGCGAAGTATTCTAATGAACTGCAGCAAGCCAAAAAGGCGGCGAAGGCTGCGGTGTCAGGGGCCGGTAAGAAGTCTATGGCGTCTGATACCGCCACATACTTGCTGAGGCCCCCAAAACCGAAGTCCAAGTTGAAGAAACTAGTTGCTCCTCAGTAGCCGTGTCTGTAATAGTTAAATAGCCTATCTCTTTTGTCTAGAACATGCCTCTGGCGAATATATCTGCTGATACTTTATGATGCTTTGAATGCACTCGAGTCTTTTGTATATGCATCACCTTAGTCTTCTTATTGTCTCTTGCTTGCCTTGTGATAGGGAACATCGAGTGGTCCTTCGAGTGAACCTCTGAATATGCCATCCGTTGATGATACTTTGGCGCAGTCGCGCTCAAGGGTAGATGAATTGTCTCTGCTCTCTTGACTCCGTGACCGCGTGAAGCAGTTGGAGTGCGAACTGCCTGTGCTCCGTGGTAACGCAGATGTGTGGAAGTCGAGGGCGGAGAAGAACGTCGGCCGAGAGCAATATTTGCTAGGGGAGGTGACGCAGCTGGGCGACCAATTCAAGTGTTAGATTTCTTCTTACTTATCTTTTCTTGTAGTCACCCGCAATAGTTTATTGTCCTCATACGTTTGCCTTTGCGTGGTATAGTTGTCAGTGCACGCCATCCGCAGGATGAGAAGGATAGGATTTCCATCCGTATGAATGATGTGACCCAAGAGCAGCTTCAGGCGAGTGGATACTTCTGGGTCGATCATGATCGTGCAATCACACTTGCGACCCTGTAGGATCGTCCGTCGCGAGTGCTTCACTTCCTGAAGAAGTCGCAATCGTGCTTGAAGAAAATTTACCAGACGATGTTCCCGCTGGACGTCATTCCGTCGAGCCTGCTGGCCCTTCTTGCCAAATTCCAAAACTTGAGTGCGGTCCGCAAGTGTGTGCGGCAACAGTTAGTGGCTGGTGCCAAGGCTGCTCTATTGCAGGTGCGACTGCATAGGCCTGACGTAGATGTGGCAGCAATTGCGGCCGGACCACCAATGTCGCCAGTAGGTTCGACTTGGAACATGGTACCTCACTACCAGGCGGTGGATCGCCAAGCGGAGGAAATTGTCGACTTCTTCGAGGAGCAGACCAACGTTCCTTTGTTACAACATTAGTTTAGTTTGTATCATGCACATAGTTGCACCAGTGTTGTAAAGTTCATATATACATGCTATGTATAATTGATTGGCGTTGATATATATAAAGAGCTTGTTAGCGTGTATGTTTTGCGAGTGCGTTGCACTATGCAATTCCTTTTTGTTAGCCTGACTTGTGTTTATCTTATCACCTTGCCTACCTGTCAGGTGCGTTGCAACTGGGTTGGTGTTTATCAAGGGTTTCGATTGGTGCATCAGCTACTCAGGATATCGCGTTAGTTCGCAGAATATATGTGTGTAGGGTGGCGCAACCCCTGAGTGGATAATTTGCAAAAATAAGAGGAACACAGAGTTTTGGGGCACTTAGCTTTATTTATTCGCAGGATAGTACGTGGTACAATGTGTGGCTAGGTAGACTTGGCTGAGTAGCCTTATTTGCAATAAAATAAAAGACGACTAAGGGTAGAAGCATCGCAGCTACGCGACGTTCTAGGGGTTGGAGTATGCGACTCCTGTCTCAAAATCTCTAAGGCGATAAACGCCACCTGGGATTACTTCTGTAATCACTTATGGTCCCTCCCAGGGGGACTCGAGCTTGAGATGCCCTTGTTGTTTCAGTCGCAGGACCCGGTCTCCTTCGACGAAGGACCTAGGGCATAGCCTTCTGCTGTGGTAGTTGCGCAAGTTCTGCTAGTAGATCGTTGATCATTCCACGGTGATTTCTCGCGCCTCGTCAAGGAGGTCGATGGAGTCTTAGAGTGCAAGAGTTGACTCCTGCTTGTTGTAAGCGACCACTCGTTGTGCTTTGTATCGTAACTCTACAGGTAGTACCGCTTCAGCCCCGTGCACCATGAAGAACGGGGTGTACCCTGTGGCGCTGTTTGGAGTTGTGCGTAGGCTCCAGAGTACCAATTGCAGGTTGTCTGGCCAGCAACCCATGGCCTGTTCGAGTGGCCTGAGGAGTCGCTTCTTGATGCCGCCGCAGACGAGCCGGTTGGCTTTTTCGACCTGACTGTTTGTATGTGGATGTGCCACGGAGGCATAGCTGGCATTGATTCCTAGATTCTCGCAGAATTCTTGGAACTCCTTGGATGTGAAGTTCGTCCCGTTGTCCATGACGATGTTGTGTGGTACTCTGAAGCGATAGACGATGGGCTCGAAGAACTTTACTGCACTGTGTCCTGACTGGTTAGTCACTGGCATGGCCTCTATCCACTTGGTGAATTTGTCGACTGCGACCAGGAGGTAGACATAGCCTCCTGGTGAGGACTTTGGGAGCTTTCCGACCATGTCGAGCCCCCATTGCACGAAGGGCCAGGCCAATGGAATTTGCCGGAGCTCCACGCCAGGTGCCTGTGGTTTGTCCGCGAATCGCTGGCAAGCAGTTGCATTTTTGGACGATGTCCTTGGTGTCACGCATGGCTGTAGGCCAGTAAAATCCAGCTCGTAGAGCTTTGGCGACGAGGACTCGACTGCCAGCGTGGTGCCCGCAATTCCCCTCATGGATGTCTAGGAGAACAGCCCTTCCATGAGTGTTGGAGACGCATCGTTTGAGTACTCCTGTAATGCTGCGCTTTTATAGTTCGCCGTTGATAATAGCGAATGCCTTGGATCACCGAGCAATGTGTCGCGCATCAGTCGGGTCGTCCGGTAGCCTTTTGCTGAGTACGGTTGAGTCCAGGATGGCTTGATCATCATGATGCTCATCAGTCCTTCGAGTCCTGTGTCAAGCTCCAAGTTGCCGAGTGCCATTGGCTCATTGGGCGGCGCAACCCCGGAGTCCGTTGCTGCGCTTTTTTTCTTCTCTGTGGCCTTTGGCTTGATGGAGCATTCGCAGATGCGCTTGAGAAATACCCAGGTGGTATGGGGGCACAAGTAGAGCCAATGTTAGCGAGTGCTTCCGCCTCTTCATTGCTTTCGCGGCCTATGTGCCGCAGCTCGCAACCGTCGAAGTCCCCTTCGAGTGTGTTGTAGAGGTCACAGTAGGCAAGCAATCGAGAGTCCGTAGGTTACTCGAGTTCTCCATTTGGGCCTTGACGATGCTGTGGGCCTCCGCTGTATTCAGGCCGTATATACCAAGCTCGAGTACCTGTAGGGTATACCCATGTCACCTTGAAAACGATACAACATCCGAGTACGGATAAGATGCAAATGGGGCTAATAGCCTTGAAGAATAACCAATGGCATCCATAACCCTGCCCAGGCCAAGCCGGAAGGGTAACCCTACTAATGACATCGAACTTATACCTGCTAAAACAAAAAGGGTGCCGACAAAGGGCAAAGGAAAAAGAGAGCGGTTAGTACTGAGGCCAGTACACGGCGAGGCTAGAATTTGGCGTCTCTCGCCTAAATAGGTATGGTGGACTGCAGCGGCACCGAAGCAACACTAAACAACCTATAGAGACTCGATACAACTATCAGCTATTAGAGAAAGATAAGAAAGACCTCCGCGGGACCAAACTGATACTAACACCAATCATACCCATCCTGGTCTTTCTCCCTCGAGACCAAACGAGGAAGTCAAACCAAGGAACTCAGACAGTTGGCAGTTTTATTCATTCCATTATGGTTGCAACACTTACTAGTCAGATATATATAGCTCGAGTCATCCCGATATCATAAGCAGTGGGAATTTTAGTTAACCATTCCATTGTAGTTGCAATACTTACTAGTCAGATACAATTAGCATGAGACATCACAACTCTAGCAGTTGTTGGCACTTTTATTTACTCATTCCGTTGTAGTTAATCTGATTACTAGACATGTTAAAGTCAAATTTATAGCACTACTTTAGTTATAGTTGTCTAGGATCGAGATATTGTGCTCCAAGTCGTCCATAACCGCGGGCACGGCTTTCAGAAAGATTTACCCTACAGGGGTGCACAAATAGAAACACACACACGATCAACCTCAAGAAGAACCAAATAAAATACAACGAGGCCTCATGACAATGCATTCACAGGATTCATAAATTATTTTAGGGGGCCACCCCACAAAGCTACCCGCAACGAAGTTGGCCGGCTCCGAGACGGACCCAGGGTTTGCGATGACGGCGATAAATGATTGGGAACCCGAAAGTGTGATTGGGCTTCTCGATACACCATAAACATGGTGCAGGATCCTAAACAGTACAGGTGCTCCACGCACAATCGTAAATAAAGCAGTAAAGCATGGCATAAGTACATGATAGTAATAAAGCCCCAAACTAGTTTGTGGCCCCAAGAAATAAAGTGTGAATCAAGCTCAGGCAAAGGGGGATTCATAGAGTCTCTCGTATGTGGATAGGGCGAATATTCAAGGAACAGGTATCAAGTACTCGGGGCCTACGGGACACAAGTGAGCGTGGAAGAACCAAATATTAGCTGTTGCCCACCGGTGCATGTCCATTAGTTATATCTATTCCCAGCATTTTAATAGAAAGTTGTAATTAAATTCATGATCATCTCCACCATTAAACATGTCTATCATTAAGCATGTGCCAACCTTCCATCAACGGTGGAACGACAACGACGCGAAGCAGCACCTGAGCAAGCAACTACGACTCGCAAGGCCGACTATCTATCAAAAACAGGCTATAGGATGTGTCCAAGGCAATATAGAGGCTGCATGGAATATAAATGGTGCATGGAAACTAAAGCATCGCAACACGGATAGCAATAGATCAATAGGAGAAAGTAAAGACTATAAATTTAAAATAGGTAGAAAGGGGAGATTGCTCTCCTGAGAAACACTACTGAAGATACATATCCGAAGGACTTGCCAATACTCGCATCAACTCAACGACCTAATCCGCGAAGAACCAAAGCACTAAAAGAAACACTGAATGCACTATTTAATACTACGGCAAAAGAACAGGCATGATGCGTGTATGATGCATGACATGGCAACAATCCGATACAATTAGATAATATTAAGAGGAACCGGAGTCCCTATAATTAATTAGACGGTTCAAGTTATTTAGGTACCCCTCAATTAAAATGTTGTATTAACAAGGCTAAACATGCTATCGGTTCGCTACACAAATTTAAATGGAGCCAATATAAGACTAGAAAAACCTACATATGGCCTCCATATTTAATTATGAGGTGAATCGACAAAGTACCGACAACCCACAAAACATGTATGCAAACATGTACAATTTATATGCAACAATATATATGTCATTTATAAAAATAAGGGTCTCGGAAAGAGGGTCACACATCTCAGTTCGGAGATCTTGGGGTTCAGACGGGGTTGGGTTCGGTCTTTAGACTCCAAGATCGGTCTTCGAATCCCTGTCGGTGCACTCGGGGTCTTGGCGTCTTCGGGTCCATGAAGAAGGTCTTGTTGATCCGGCATTATCGCCCCCGGCTTCCATGTTACATTTCTCGGGTTCAATGAAGGAGGTCTTTGTAACATCCCAAATCTTTAATCAAGGTTAATCAAGATCCATATCACCCAATTTAGTGTTAACAAAAACTTTTTCCCATTAAAAGAAATAAGAATGCATATGTGTGTTGCATTAATATTGGAATTGATGTGAATTGCCATGATTGTTTGTTCTAATGGTTGTAAAACGACTCTAAGATGAATGCCACAACATCTAAATCATTCCCAAGCAAAATCCAAAGAAAAAGAAATTAAATAGAATAAAAAATGGAAATGGTCACTTTTGCCATTTTAATCAACTAGCACAGTGGCCCTCGCAAATGCGAGGGCATCATATTAAAGTGTCTAAGAAATATGTTTCACATTTCATTAATATTCATAATACTCCATCTATCCCAAAATTACGGACTTGAGGTTTGTCTAGATTCGCATGTATCTAAATACTAAAATATGTCTAGATATATTCAAATCTAGACAAACTCAAGTCAGCTATTTTGGGACGGAGGGAGTATGTGATTAGAAAAGTTAAGGTTTTATAGCTGCCTAATATTAGGCAAAGTGAAACCACGTATGTGGTACATATCTTTGACTACCTTAATTTGGAGATGCATCGTTGTAGTTCCAGTTTTGAATTGCAATATGATATATTACCATATGAATCTGTATATTTTTACTATTGGCCTGCTAGCTTGTAGATAGTCTTTATGTAATGCTCAATAGATGTGCAATGTCAAGGTTACACTTGCATGTTGTTCATATTAGATGTATGGTTATGCAATTATTGATACTACGGTCCAAATAAAAATTAGCATGCACCAGAGCAATAGCATGACGTTGTTTACTCACATATAGAAAATTATTGTCGATTGTGGTTTGTTTAAATTTATAAGTTACAAAATATCAACACATTTATGAATATGTGTGTCCTATTTTCGGCATTTGACATAATTATGCCAGTTGGGACAACATAGTTCCTGATTTTAAACAATTATCGATTATTGTGTGACTTTGCTCACACTTAGTCTAGTCAAATATAACGGCACCACCATGTTCGATTTCAATCGTTCATCAATATTCCTTAGTATCAGTTCAATAAAAGGTCCATTTGGATTTGTCTGACTTTCCATTTGTCAAATTTTCTTTCGTACATTGCCGGAATTTGTAAAAAAATCGAGAGACCTTTTCTTTTTTCCTTTTATTTCTATTAGTAACTATATTCTTGATTTTTCACACATTTCTAGGTTTTGTCCTTTTAATAAGCTAATTGATGGAATTTCTAGTATGATCTTGGTTAATTATATTGTTTATTTTTTATTAAAACAATTTTGGAGGACAAAGAGATCTACGCCACACTTTTCTCGGGAACTTAGCTGAATTTTATTGATGGAGATGACGCCGGTGATACTCTCCATACCTGGCTGATTACTCTCTAAGGAGCCAATTAGTCACAGCATCATGTTGTGTTAATTCCTCGTTCTTATACCTTAGTCGTACAATATTGTTATCCTAAAAAATAGATAATGTCAATACTTTTGAGGGACAATACCGAACTGTGACCTTAAATCATACTTCCCATACTTCTTCCGTTCCAACTTAATTGACACAATATTTTTCAAAATAAGCGAACCAATGCACTAAAACACGTCCAAATATCTGTGTATTCCTTTCCAACTTAATTGACACAATATTTTTCAAAATAAGCGAACCAATGAACTAAAACACGTACAAATACGTGTGTATTCAGACAAAAACTCTGACAAAGGTTGCCTCAATTAATGTGGAACCGATGGAGTACCTAAGACTAAGAAAGAAATCATACTCAACGCAAAAAAATCCCCATGTGAGTATTAGATCATGATGACCTATTAACTACCCCTCTGGTTCATATTATTGTTCTCAACTTTATCTAGATTTGGATGTACCTAGTTAAGGATTTAGACTAGATGCATTTGTATGTAGACAAAGTGAAGAACATTAATATGGACAGGAGGAAGTATTTCTAACAAAGTCAAACTTTTAGAAATTACAATAGGAGAAACTATTGATATATTGGACAAATCATAGATAAAAAAAAAACTTATCAGCTAGCGCTAGAACCTCTCACTATGCGTATTCCATCAACGAGTATTTAGAACAGTATAGCAGTAGCTAGTAGGTGCACCTGAATGATAGAATTCGACAGCGTTGGCAGATCCTTCCTCGGAGGTGCAAACATATTGCAACTCTAGATCGACTTTTTTTATGCATGCAATACACATCACGCCTAGTTCAAACTCTGTACCCTCCCATGTCGGGTACCATAATCCAAGAAGTTGCCCATCGCTCTTTTTATATTCGTTGCTGCTCCTCGTGCCGCCGGCAGCGAACGATACCGGAGACTGAGGGTGCGCGCATGCAAAATCAAGTTGACCTGAGGAGCGCCCATGGATTACAAAGATGAGTTTCGATCGTTAACTCACAGATCCATGTCCCTTGCGGGAGTTAATTGCATGCATGCAAATCCCGATCAGGCCAGTAATTCGTAAAGTCCTTGACACGCGCGTACTACCTGAAAGTTGTGGGCTTCATCTCTTTGTGGTCGTGCATCGATCGCCTGTTCTTGACTAAAGGCGCCCGAGGCTATCCAACCTCTAAAGGCGCCTGAGGCTATCCAACCTGCTACCGAGGACGAGAGTTGAGGATTTCGACAGCTGCTCGAACGATATTGTCTGTAAATAAACTGCACGGGAGAGATGGAGAACGGCTAGGGTTCTATTCTATGAAAATAAACTGCACGGGAGAGATGGAGAACGGCTAGGGCTCTATTCCATGAAAATAAACTGCACGGGAGAGATGGAGAACAGCTAGGGTTCTATTCCGTGAATGGTTATTTCATAATGGTATGTGTGGGTAATATGTTCTAACTTTGGTTACCCCGATGATCTATTGGCTATGGTTTAACTTTTTACTAAATCAAGGGCCAGAAGTTTTGCTTTTTTGTTGGATTTTCTTGGGTTTCCATCTTTTTTCTGGTTAACCCATCATGTACTTTTAATATATAATAGACTTGGTCAATTTGGGTGTTTCTAGAACTCAAATTCAAACAGAAACAATTGTGGATCTTTGCACCCCTTGCTAGTACAAGTAGTGATATACCAAGACCCACTTTGTGATCTTCCAAAAACATTTAAACTCTAAATTTAAAAGACATTTGAAAATGGAATCAAGTGTAGGTACCTAGACCACACTTTTTCAAAAACCACTCAAATGAATTCAATTTGACAAATCCTAGCAACCAGAGATACTTAAGCATGTGAATAACAACTCCACCAAAATTCATTCCAAAATTCAAAACTTGATTCCTTTCGGCCATTTTGTCAAATACTTTGTGTCCACTAATCAGACAAAGATCAAAAACACTAGTGTGAGCAGTGTTCTGGCAAAACTTGTCTCCCACATTGCAACCACAGCCTCCCTAGTGCACCCCTACCCTTTTCTAGCCCGGCCAACCAATATGCCCACGACCAAATGGTGATGCCTTTAAGGTCGAGCAGCTAGCGCCGCTAGCCCTGCCCACCTTGCCCAACACATCGACCGTGCACCACTCTCTCCTCCAGGCCAGCCCCAGCTCGAAGACACAGAGAGGAGGAGCCAGGAACCGCCCCGCCCGGAACGTGTCTGCCATGCCGATGCCGCCCGCAGTTCACGCGCTGTCCCCTGCTCAACTACACCTCGCCTCGCTCTCGCCGCCCACCTACATGATCAACACTATCCCAGGAAGCTAACGGACACGCCCGTTTCCTCGACCGTGCCCCGTAGTCGCTGGCCACCGGAAAGTTCGCCTTCGACAGAGGCAGCGTGCGTGCAACGCTGCTCACTTCTCCCGACCGAAATTCACTGCACGGGCGCTGCCATGACGACCGCCAGGGAACCGCCCACCGTCCTAGCCTACCACCCAAGCCTCAAGCTTGCTATGCCGTCGTCTCCGACGAGCTCCGCCCATCCCTCTCTGCACCCCTCGCCCCGCTATAAATAGAGCGCCTCCCAACACCGTTTCCTCACACCATTCGCATCCACTCCCCCTTAGAAACCTCCCAGAGCCCCACCGGAGCCAGCCGCAGCCCGTAGCGCCCCAATTTGGCCGGAGTCTGCCGCGGAAGGAGGAGTAGGGCGCCAGTGATCTAGGCCATCTCGCGGGACAACGCCGGTACCAGGAGAACCGCCGTCATTGACTCGTCCATTTGCCCGCCTCGCCGCACTCGTTGGAGCCCTGGTACGGCCTCACTGCACCCTCACCGACCGTGCTAAGGTTCGTCCCCGTCGAGAACTGTTCTGGCATGGACGATGGCTATGAGCCGTTGATCTAGGATCTAATCCTGCGGCCACCGTCCCCCATACCAGTTCGGCAGCCCATGTCCCACTGACAGGTGAGGCCCTCACCTAAAACCAGCCTAGGCGCTGCGTGGAGTAATGTGGGCCGGCCCATTTATTTCCCGCGCGACCCATTTGATTCAAATAAATCCTTTTCCATTTTGGGTGAAACTTAGTTTTGTCCCTTAGTTCAAAAATGAACTCAGCAAGATCTACTGAATCAAATTGAGTGATTCCAATTTTGTTGGAAAGGTAATTTAAATATCTATCCAAGCCCGTTGGATTTAAATCAATTAGAGTTATATATATCTCCTAGAAAAAATAACAAGACATAAGCTTTTTCACATTCAAACATTTTTCTAAAATCAACCATAATAGCTTTTGAGTTGATTCCAACTCTCAAAAATAACATTTAACTATACCTATCTGAATATGTAATAATATTAAGGTTTGCAGCAGTGACTTTGGACTAGTTCCAAAATAATGCTATATAGGCATTTCTAGTCACTTTAAATCATTAAATATTAAACTTAAACTTATTAAAATATGATCAAACCTTTAAATCACATTCCCATATAGTAGAATATGTGGTGATGACATGTGTCCATATGATCCCATATTTTAATTGGAGAATATTAAATCTTAGTTATTTTTCAATGAGTCGAAATTACTTTTCTCAAATAAAATGAATGAAACTAGTCATTAAACCTTGTGATGTTTGTGATGATACTAGATCATCCAATGTGTGCCTTAGCGTGCTAAATAGACTAGTTAAGTATTGTTTGGTAATTATGTATCCCGTATGTATTTACAGACGATAGTACCGAACAAGTCTTCGAGGAGGAGGAGTTCTACCAAGAAGAGGAGGAAGAGAATTTCAACCACTACACCAACCAAGGCAAGCTATTATTGGAAAGCTAACACTAACAAGTATTATACTTAACAAGCCATCACTAGATTCAAGTTAACTCAAGCAAGATGCATTAGGCATGCTTGGTTATACATGTTGAACGGCTGCGTCCTAGCCTCGACAAAAATCCAGTTTACGGATAATCGAAGAAATTTCCAATTCGTGGATTTCCTTTGAAAGTTCATGTTTTGAGATCTTCATATGAAGGCAATTAAAATCAAGCCAGCTTGGAGAGCTCCCTGTATGTCCATATCTCTCTGGAAAAATCTAGCTAATGGTCCTTGGGGGCTTGAGATTAATAATGCTCTCGCCTAGCCTAACATGCAGTGGCCTTAGCGTCTGTGATTCAGCAGGCTTTAAGTCCATAACCTGGATTAATATTTCTAACTCAGTTTGCATTGAGTGGGAAAAAAGAATTAATGACTATTGATTATCCGACTTCATCAAACTCTGATAATATTTATATTATAGTCTTAGGACCGCTTCATGATGCTCTAGTTGAAGACCGCTAACGACTAAAGGCGGAAAATGGATCAAGATATCTATAATCCAACTGAAGTTCTTGGAGCGCTCCGGGGTCTACTGGCGCAAAGACGCTGCTGAAGAAGAAAGAGGAGATCTTGACCCCTTATATCACTCACCTGCGCTAAGATTCGTGCGAGATAAATAGTAACTGTGCCACGCATCGTGAAAGGAGCTGGGTAACCTCCTCACGAGAATTATGCTGCCTCGATCCACGCGTACGCATTAAAACGGCGCATCGGTTCCACGAAAGGTGGACCCATCAACGGTCGTGCTAACAGGAAATGTCTGTAAGTGACGTGACTTGACCATTACCAGTGTCAGATGACGTCAGATACCAAGTTCCGGCTTAGTTTGAATTTCGAGCTGGAACCCGAATTACGTATTTATAGGTTCGACTCATTTTTGAGACCCGGATCGCATCTTTTCTTGTGAATTTTCAGGAACCCTTCAAGATTCAACAAGGCGAAGATCAAGCTAGACGATGATGAATCCGACTTTGGATCTTGGAGACTTCCGGGGGCTGCTGTTGGGGATATACTTCCCGGGTATCCTCACTTTACCTCACTGACCAGGGTGGCCCACTTCGTGTTAGAGATTTGCTTCACGGGCAGCCTAGTCAGAGAGAAGAGATGGAGCCCAGTCCAGCTACAGGAAGGCCCAAAAGACTTACCGACATAGGCCCATAGTGTTACTTGTAGTTCAAGATGTACTCTGTAACCGACTCGAAGTCATAGCCGGATAGGTCTCTCCTGTAAAACCTAGGCCGGATATCTATATAATCCGTCCTAGGGAGAGCCTTTAGAACACCCTCGCAATAGTCTACAATCTCAACTCGCATAGGTGAAACCCTTGTAACCCATATTCCGGCTTTGCCGTATTACTGGATTGCTAGAAAGAGTTGGATGCGTCCAAAGCCGGCGGATTCAAACCTAGGTAAACCTGTGTGCTCACCATCCCGGAATACCGTACGTCTGACACCCCTCTCTTCCACACGCCTCGAGGACCCCCTCATGGCTTACTTGTCATCAATCCGACGACAGCTGGTATATGATGGAGACGTTGCGCTTGTAAAATTCCTTGTTGATGATGGTGTACGTGTGCGCGTGCCGCCGGATCTGCATAGCCTCCACCTCGTCATCCAGAAGTTCTCCATTGGTGATGAAGTTCATGAAGGACTATACCCATGATGGTACCTCCGGATGGTGAGAACACTCTCGTGCACCAGCTAGAGGATGTATGCCTGCCGGCCGGCTGGGATACCCAATTCGGTAGCCCCCGAGCCACTTTAGTCTTTTGGTGACACCACACCCGACGAGCCGGAAGCCCCCTGGTCTTTCGAACCGGGTGGTGCTGGCTCCTTGGAGCCGGTATGGGCCTTCTTGCTGGCAGGTTCCAGGGGTTCCAGGTCCTTTGAGACGGCAGCTCTGATTTTCTGGCCTAGATGATGGAGTCAGACTCCAGAGATGGGGTGATGGAGGGCTTGTGCAGGTGCTCCAAGGACACCACTGGTGGAATTGCCTACTTGGTGGACCCGACTTGTGCAAGCGAGTTGGCTTCCTCGTTGTTGGCGTGGGGGACGTGATGAAATTCACATCCGTCGAAGTAGGTGCTAAGATTCTGCATGTGGAACCAGTATGAACCATGTTCACATCCCAGGCGTCTCATTCCCCGGATACCTACTACACCATCAGATCCGAATCCTCGAAGCACAGGATCCGCTTGATGCCAATATCCTTGGCAAGCTGGAGGTCGCGCGCCAATTCCTTGTATTTGGCCATGTTGTTTGAGCCCTTGAAGTGGATCTGGAGGACGTACTGCAGCCGGTCTCCCTTGGGCGAGGTCAGGCCGATGTCGTCTCCCAAGCCCCCGAGCATCTTCGAGTTGTCAAAGTGCATCTTCCAATGGTCCAAATCAGGAACTGGCAGAAAATACTAGGTCTTAGCCCAGTCGACCAGGAACTCCGCCAGGGCCTGCGACTTGATCGTCAACCTCGACTTGTACTCGATGGAGTAGGCGGTAATCTCAATCCCCCATTTGGCAAGTCGGCTGTTGGTGTCATTGTTGCCAATGATCTCTGAAAGGGGGGTGCACACCACCTTAATCGGATGCTCCTGGAAGTAGTGCTTGAGCTTCTTGCATTCTAGGTACACTCCATAACACATCTTTTGGTAGTGTGGGTAGTCCTGCTTGGAGAGGGAAAGAACTTCACTCAGTTACTAGACGAGTCTCTGAACTGACAGAGCCTTTTCTTCCTCGGGGCGCTCCACCACTAGGACGATGCTGACGACCCGGTTGATGGCTGCTATATAGAGCAACATCGTCTCCTTCTTAGCTGGCGTGGCCAACATCAGTGCTGTGGATAGCATGCGCTTGAGCTCATGAAACACGGCATCTGCCTGCGAGGTCTAGGAGAACTTGTGCGTCTTCTTCATCAGCTAGTAGAGCGGAAGAGTTTTCTCGCCTAGCCGGCTGACGAAGCGGGTGAGGAGGCCAAGCATCCGGTCAACTTCTGGACTCCGAGCAAGCTCTTGGGTGGATGCATCCTCTTGATGGTTGCGATCTTCTCCAGCTTTGCCTCAATCTGTCGTTGTGAAAGAAGGAAAACCGAGGAGTTGGCCGGATGGGACGCCGAAGAAGCACTTCTCTAGGTTCATCTTCATCTAGTACCGGTGGAGGTTCACGAACGTCTCGGTCAGGTCATCAAGGAGGGTGCGCTTCTCCTTTGTCTAGATCACAATGTCATCCATGTAGTCATGCACATTCCGGCCGATTTGCGAGTGTAAGGACTTCTACATGCAACATTGATAAGTGGTGCCTGCATTTTTTAGGTCGAAAGGCATACATAGTACCTCATACGGTGTGATGAATGATGTTTTCAACTAGTCAACTAGATTTAACCGGATTTCATTATAACCGGAATAATAGTCCAGGAAGGAGAATAAGTCACAGCCGGTCATGGAATCGATAACTTTATCAATACTAGGCAAGGCGAAGGGGTATTTTGGGCACACCTTGTTCAGGCTCGTGTAGTCGATACACATGCGCTAGGTCTTGTTCTTCTTAAACGCCAGAAATGGGTTGGCCAACTAGTCTGGGTACTATGCCTACATAATGAACCCGTCTACAAGGAGCCAGGTGATCTCATCACATATGAATTTTCTCTTATCCTCCGCGAAGCAACAGAGGGGTTGCTTGACTAGCTTGGCATCCGGCCACACATGAAGTGACTGCTCGACAAACTTCCTTGGAATAGCCGGCATGCTTTCCTATTTTCTCTCCAAGCCGCCACCAATAGTGACGAACATGGTCAGGTCGGATGGGTCAAGCAGGATCTTCTTTTTCTCCTTGGTGGGTAGCAAGGACATGTCTCTAGTCGGCTTCATGCTCCAGCACTTCCTCCTTAGCCAATGCAACATTGCGCATGATCTCACGCTTCTCCTCAGCAATGATGTGGGCTTCAGCAATCTGCGAGCCTTCTGCTGCACATTCAATCGACCGCCTGTAGCAGCCGGCCACGGTGATCACTCCATTTGGCCCCGGCATATTCGTCTTGAGGTATGCTTATTGGGGGACGGCCATGAACTTGGCAAGGGCGGGGCACCCGAGGAGAGCGTGGTAGGTGCTGGTCAGGTTCACCACCTCGAACCAAACTGGCAAGCGACAGAAATTCTCCTCGGATCTAAATATGGCGTCTAGCCAGATTTTCCCTATCGGAGCGCATGGGGGTCCCGGTAGTACGTCGTGGAACAGCGTGGATGTCGGTTGCATGTCACGCTCCTAGATGCCTAGCTTCTCCAAGGAGGCTCTTAGAGTAGGTTGAGGCTGCTTCCACCGTTGACGAGCACACGAGAGAAGCGATAGGTGCGCTTCTTGGAGACAAGGAGAGGATCAAGCTGATCCTCTCCGATCTAGGTGATGGGTCTCTTGGACCAGTTCAGGTACTGGGGGACCATCGCACAACCCCCAAGATTCGGGAATAGGTCTGGCTGATCCTCTCGGCTCCAGGTGATGGTAGTCAAGGACCAGTTCAGGTACTGGCGACCAGAGGAATGATGGTGTTCACCTCCGTGATGCACCGTTTGCAGCTATGCTTGTTGTCCGGCTCTAAGAAAAAAATGTGGTAGTTGACGTTCTGCTTCGGGTACCTATTGTTGTTATTGCCAGCTTCCCTAGCCGGCGTTGGCAGTCCACCGGGAGGGGGTGGGGGTGGAGTGGGCAAACATCCTTGCACCTTGATCTGGCGGGTCCAGTTGCAATTATGGGTGGTGTGCATAGCCTGCTTGAAAGGTACGATGTGGTACTTGCACGGGTTGCCGAACATTTGGTCCAAGATGAACCATGGCTTCTGCCTCCTTCCATCGCCAGCGGGTGCGTCTGGGGTGCCTTCTAGCTATTGGGCCACGTAGAGATAAACAAAACTTTTTCCCTACGCAGTGATCCCAAGATCCAGCTCAGGTAGAAGGCCACGAGGATTACCACTAGACGCACAATTGCGGAATTGATGAAGCATGTCACTTGATGCAGTGCAGTCCTCGCGATCCGTTCCGGTTCCACGATCCACGATCCGGTCTTTCTTCACGATCATCGAAGTGCTGAACGTATAGCACCTCTATCGGTATCCACACGTACGAGGAGGAGCACCGGCGATGGCCATGCTTTCCGAATCATATCTTCCGAGAGGGCCCAGAGAATATCTCTCCAGGTGGAGGGGCAAAATCCCATCTTGGTCATTCACATCACGCAGCTTGATTCACAGTCGACCTGAACTTCGCCTTTATAATTGCTCATTGACGAAACAGCATTTGACAGAACCTAAGTCGGTGATCCTCAACTTGGATTGTGCAATAACCTCAGGTCTAAGGATTATATTGATTGAGATATGCAAATGACGACTTGTTCGTTGCATCTCAATATGGGTTAGTCCGACTCGCTAAACTCTTTAGCCGAATCCGTGTATGTCGGAATAGCATCTCCATGCCCATGACAAGTGGAACCTAGTCATCTGCTGACTTTCACATTGGTCTAAGTTGTTTGTCCAGCACAACATCGATGACCAAGGACAATTAGTATGAACAATATGAATATATAGTTCCACAATCGAATCACATATTCGATGATACATATCAGTAGTTCATACATGGACCATAACTTTATGAATACACAGGAATAACATCATACATGATTGCCTCTAGGGCATATTCCCAACACTAGCATGTTGACGTGCCTTGAGTGTTAGCGAGGTTCTTATTATCCAGGTGGGTGCTTTCCCAGGAAGCGGTTGTCATTTCCTGGTTGTCTAGCTAATCCGACCTCTCCACCCGGGTTACTTGGCCATTCTCGACCCGGATCAATTGGAACCGGTCAAACCTTGGCGTTCACCCGAAGGGGCTTCCTCATTGATGCATCGGCCATGGTGTACTAGTCTACGACCATCATGATTTCTACCATGGTCTTTGGCTCGTCACATAGCAGCTGATGGCGAAGCATGGTTCCCTCTCGGCATCCTTCGATGAAGAAGCCGATTGCCTAGCTCTCCACCACACCTTCACAAGAATTGTGTAGCTCCGTCCATCTGGCGAGGTACTCGCGGTCCGACTCACAGTCCCCCTGGATTCATATGGCGAGGTCGCGAGGGCGACTCGGACGCTTGTACGTGCCGTTGAAGTTGTGGACGAAGACCTTCTCAAAATCGGGCCATGCATTGATGCTATTGGGCACGAGGCTGTTGAGCCATGTTCTTGCCGACCAGGTCCGCATGAGGGGAACATAGCACCACCACGTGCTTGTTCCCATGGGTGATTTCGACTTCCTTAGCATAGTAGGTCAGCCAATCCTCTAGCTTCATACTGCTATCGTACTTGGGGGTGTCCCACGACAACATGAACTTATCCGACAATGACTCGTTCCGGATAGGCGGTCCTAAACAAACCGCCCCCATAGAATCTTCCTCCTCTGTAAGGCGAGCTTGCCCCAGGAGTTCGATGCAATATCACACATCTGGTGTGTCCGGGTTGGGCTCTCCTAATCGTCCTGAGAGGTGGGAGCCCGCTGGCCGTGCTGCTCCAGCAGGCGAGGGATGGGTGGTGGCTTGCTGTTCACCACTCCCTGCTCGTTGCTCGGCTGGCTCTTGTGGCCCGAGTCATGGCACTTACTGGGGGTTTTTCCCGGCGGAGGAGGAGATGCTTGCTAGGTGTCGTGAGGTCCACCTCGACTGTTCTCGGGCAGCTTACTCCCCTTGGAGTCGCTGGGGTTCTCATGAATCTTCCAGATGGCATCGGCCTACTCGTCCACTATCCGGAGAATCTCTTCCACCCGCGCGTCTTGTCGGGCTCGTGCTCCTCCTTCCAAGATGGGGAGCTATTCTTCCGTGGCTCACGTCGTGCACATGCTCTTGATGAGCGTGAAGTAAGCAGATTGGGTGATAAGGGGAGGTGGCTCTGGCTCGTTGTCCCTCTCCATTCGGTCTCCCAGCTCACTTCCCTGATGCTGCACTTTCCCTTGCCGGCTCGGCTCATTGTTAACCAGGGTGAGGCACGCGACTATACTCGTGCATGGTGCTCTCGATCTGTTTCTTAGCCGCGACCAAGTGAATGGCCTCCTGCAGGAGGAACAACCTTTCCACGGTGATTTTCATGGCGGTTTCCTCCGGATTGTCTCGGGGGCAACAGGGGTGAGGATCCTGTCGATGGTGAGCTCCACCTTGTCCTTCTCCTCTAGAGGGGTGCAAGTTCCGACTCCTTCCAAGTACACTCCAGAGCAAGATGACGCGGGTGCGTGCTGGAATCGGCCATCACGACCTCCACACCGCGTGAAGCGATGGGCACGGTGCCGTGAGAGAGCAGCGGCTCCACGACAGAGACGGTCTCCCGAGGGAAACACTCCAGCTCAGTGGAAACATAAACCAGTAGGTCGCCGAAGAGCAGGATAGTGCCATTTGCTGGAAAGGTAGATTCGGCGAAGCACGAGGCTGGAGGCCACGCGCTCGCTGGCTAAAGTGTGGGGTCCCGTGTGGAAACGTGACTCCGGTCGAAACCATCTTGCCCCATGGTGGGCGCCAATTGTTGTAGTATGTGGAATGACAGTGCCTAAGCAGGCTAGATAGAGGTTTACTCATAAGAAGGAAAGCTACGACGGCGTCCACAAGAGGGATCGGATACGAGCAATCATAGCTGGATGCAAGAAGTACATAGGTTCGAGGCCCTTGTGAGTAGGTAACACCCCTACTCCTGCCGATCTAACTATGAGGTGATCAACACCAGGACTACAATATACTCTTCGAGCTGTATGTGAGATATCAAACTACTAGAGAATGATATCTGTGAGATTCAACACAATTTTGATGGCTTTTATTGATGGTTTTCTCTCGGATTCGATCGTTTTCTGGCTTTACCTAATGCTAATACTTCGGTAGCAAAGAAAACTTGGATTTTAATGTGTTTTTGAGGTTTTGAATGTCATCAGAAGGATTTAACTAGAGAAATACAGTATTCTAGAGAAAACAAGCAAGTCCCACTTTGGAAACATGCAAGGGAAGCTCACAGAGGCTCTAACGAGCAACTATACACCTGGAATATTTTTCCAGCCATATAGTTCCTGCCGTACAGTTGCCGCCGCCTCTGTCTTGTCAAAAGGGACAACTTCCGTGAAGGGACCGAGAGCGAAAACACAACACAGCAGCCGCCACACCATCCAGAAGGAGAAAGAAGGGATCGAGAGAAGAAGGAGAAGATGTTCTTCATCTCGCTCCACGATCTTCAACCTCCTAGCCAATACACCCCCATAGCCACTACTTGTACTTGAGAAAGAGAGAGGGATCTCCAATTGGCAAGACTTGGGTTTGAGATTGTTTCTTTCCATCTTGAATTGTGTTGGATATTTTTCTATTCTTATTGTGGATCTCCATGTAATACCAAGACGAATTCCCTTTATTTGATTATATTGATGATCCGTTCGTATCTCATGTGTGAGTAATTCCCTTGAGCGCGGGAGATGTAGGGGATTGGTGAGATGTGATGTGCCTTCATATATATTCCATTAGTTTGTGATTGATTTTAATTACTATATTATATGTGCTTGACTATCTTTGGGATGCTTAATGCTTGTTATCCAATTAGGGCCCCAGACAACATGATACCTTGTTCTACATAGATAAGATCTTGTACTCTAGTGGAACGGCGACCCCTAGGTGACACGGGGACATCAATGGAAAGCTAGTTGACTCGAGGATAACAAGTAACCACAGTTCTTATTGCATTAGTCCGACGCAAGGAGCTTAATCACTAATGGACCTGAAGGGTCTTAATCGTCTAGTGTTTGACCATGGTTTTGGTAGCAGACTAGTAGGATTATTGAAGATGGGATGAATATACCAAGAGGAGTTCTGGCTAATTATGGGTTGCTCACCTACACATATATCTATAAGATTATAATTGTTACATTTACCAGTCGTCCACCTGGCACATTTACTATCACCATAAACTGAATCTCCCCGCGCCTTCTTTCGCCATCTACAGGAAACAACAAACAAGCAAAGTCGTTCTTTACTTTTATGCATTATATTTCTGCAATTTACATTTTAGTTCTATTTAAATCTACCGCATTTAATCAAAATTTCATTCTTATTTCAACACTTGCAGTCAATTCACTCGAAGACATGTGTCAACTACGGGTGTGACAGACACTTCATCAATAAACACTTACCTTTGGGCTCCCTGTGGAATCTATATCTGAACTTGGAAACTAGCTACAAACGATATGTGCTCTTGCAGACATCAAGCTATGTTCTAGCGGCGTTGTCGGGGAACTAAGTGCTAAGTGTTTGTCTTTTGACATTTTAGGTGTTGCTACTACAAAATGTTCTCCTTAGGATACAAAGGGTCTAAATGCTCTGGTAGGACATACCTTCCAGATTATATTGAGCGCGTGCCTTCTCAGAGGTGCGAAGAAATTATTGAAAAACTTTTAAGATCAAATAAAGTTGAAGTTGAAAACCTGAGTGATATTATGGAAATCATGTCTATTTACAGGACAACTCCTATGAAACCTGAGAAAACTCTCATGGAGTACAGTGCTCCATGTTCTGAATTTCTTAATCAAACAATAGAGTTTCCTAATCATGGACTAAGAGAATATTGATTTGATGGTCGAATTATTAAAATTTTGCAGGAGAGAGCTTTCAGTGGAAGGGAAGATGAAGACCCCGGTAGACATGTTAGATAGTTTGACGATGTGATAACATTGCTTGGACCAAAAGGTTTGCGAAGAGACTTCTCTCGTCTTAAATTATTTTGATGGTCTCTTAAAGGTAATGTTGTAGACTGGTTATATTCTCTCTGTTGCCATTACATTAAATGTTGGGAAAACTTCATTACTAAATTCATAAAAAGGTTTCTTCCTTTTAAAAAGGTAACTGAACTAAGAAACAACATAGGCAATTTAGTTAGAACGTGGGAGAAAACTACCCACAAGCCTTGGAAAGATTGTTTGGAATGATCAATAGTATTCCTAATCATGGCTATTCTGAACTAACAATCTGCCATTTATTTTATCATGGTCTCTATACTGATTGTAGAGAACTGCTTGACTTCTCAGCAAGAGGATCAATAAATACTTTAACTATTAAAGAATGCTTGGAATTAATGTCTACTAGGGCTAAGAATGATTATTTATATAATCTAGATTTTGGCATTAAGCCAGAAAAAGGGATACTTTGGAAAACTTTTGATCTTATGCCCGAGGTACGAAAAACAATGAAAGAAAAAGGTATACCTTCTGAACTTTCTAAAGAAAAAAAGAGTATTTGTTACAAGTTTTAACTGAAGAAGATGAAACTATAATTTTTTTCAAGAATTAAAACATAGACAAGTAAAATCTCACAATAACTTGCATAAGCATTTCCAAAAACTCAAAAAGATTTTGGCGGAACTCACTAAAAATTATGATGAGATTTTCCAAGAAATAAAACTATTTCATAAGTATCTGAGTATGATTGAAACCTAGTGTGAACAAATAGCGTCTGGTTATCAAAATTTTCTTCGTGATGATAAAGATATTTCTATTTCTACTAATGTTGCCACAAGAAGGGGTGTAGTTGTTACAGGACCCTGAGGACCACCGAAATATGAAGCTGAAAAAGAGCATAAGGAAAAAGCCTTGCTCGAAGCAAGTCAAGAAGATGATACATTGGTGGATCCTGAAGATGAAACTAGAACAAAAGATCAAACCAAGGAAGACCAAAATGACGAACAAGATGACCATTATGACTCTGATGCAGAAATGGTTGCTCCAAGAGAAGATAAAGAAACAAGTAAAGAAGATGAAGTTATTGTAGTAGAAAAGAAGAAAAGAAATAATAAACAACAAAAGAAAGCAACGAAGGAGCCTGACCCACCGAAAAAGGTAAAAGACAAGAGTAAGTCAGGTGAGAAAAAGCTTCCTTATCAGATCAAAAAAAGTAAGCACCGGATGAGGTAATTATAACTCTTTTACAAAGGCACTCAGTGACCTTCCTCTAGAAATTCCATTTGCGGATGCAATCAATGTTCCTACTTATGGTAAATTCCTTCGTGATATTCTTAATAGAAAGAAAGAAATAACTAAAACTGTTGCCATGGAAACTAGCTATCCTACTAACGGAAAGCTGTTGTCTAAGTCTACAGATCCTGGAATACCAACAATATCATGTTCAATAGGTAAAATAGATATTCATAATGCCTTATGTGATCTAGGAGCAGGAGTTAGTGTATGCCATACTTTCTCTATAAAAGGTTAGGATTAGGGGAGTATTCTCCTACTACTATCACTTTATAGGCGGCCGACAAGTCTACTAAACAACCTGTTGGTATGATTGAGGATGTCTTACTTAGGATAGATGAGCATGTTATTCCCACTGATTTTATTATTCTTGAAATGCCAGAAGATGAAAGATTATCTATAATACTTGGAAGACCCTTCCTCAGTACTGCAGGTGCGTCGATAGATTGTGCAGAAGGGAAGATAATCTTCAATGTTTATGATGCTGAAATCATCCGGTATTTTTCAAAGAAGCTAGAAGCAGGAGAAAGATATGTTCCACCGGCTAAAAGAGTTCATGTTGTAAGTGCCATTGATAAGGGCCAACCAAAGGTAAGAATTCGATAACAGAAAAGAGGTTGAGTGATTCAACCATTCTTAATAAATACTCAATGGAAGTCAACCCATTTTCATAGAATAGAGAATAAGAAGTTCATCGCACTCCCACCACTTTTACACTGATATTCTCGTAGAAGCGCGCCAGTGAAGATGCAGCTATTAAAAACTAGTAGAGATGTCGACTAAATGACTAGAGAATAATAATAAGAATAAAAGTTTGAGTTTTCTATTTATAGAAGCTAAAATTTTGCTTTTAATATGCTAATGTTGGTCAATAGTTTTTACTATCAATTTTCTGTTAGAAACTTGGTATTTCGCTAAATTATGGGATAAAAAACGTATCCTCGAAGAAATAGAAATTTTTTGATGGTTACTAATGGTTTAACGACCAACTATACAGTGGGAATAAAAATTCCGGGTGTATAGTTCTAGTCGTATAGTTATCTTTGCCATCAACAAATTTTCTTCGAAGGAACAAAGAGTTTAACGACCAACTATACGGCATGAATAAAAATTCTAGCCATATAGTTCCGGCCGTATAAATATCAAGGCCGTCGTACAAAAATTTCTGAAAGGTACTGAGAGTTTAACGACTAACTATACGACAGGAATAAAAATTCCGACCATATAGTTCTGGCCGTATAGATATCGATGCCTTCATAGAATTTTATTCCTAAAGTACTGGGAGTTTAACGACCAACTATATGGCAGGAATATGCTGTATAGTTCCGGCCGTATAGATATCGATGCTAGTTTTAGAAATTTATCTCAAGAGACAGACATTTTAACGACCAACTATACAGCGGGATCACTTTGATCCGGCCGTATAGTTGCGTCCGTATACTTGTGTTCCTATATAAAGAAACCCTAGTTGGAGGCACCGCCGTAACTATACGAGTGGAGCACCATCACCCGCCCGTATAGTTCCGGCTGTATAGTTCGGTGCGACCACAAAATCGCACCGCGGAGGCTAGGTCTTCCTCCTCTCCTCATTATTTCTCTCATATTCTCTCTCGAAACCTCTCAAAATCCACCTAGAACTCTTGATTGTTCGCGGATTTCATTCGTTTTAGTGGGGGAATCAACAGATCGGTATGTTTGTCTCCCTATCAATGCTTTATTTTTAGATTTCCATGGTTGAAACTCTCACATTGATCTAGTGGATGAACTCCATCTTATTTAGTTTTTCCTATTAATTTCTCATGTTAGGATTGAATTTTTCCACGTAGAATTGTTCATATATCATATAGAAACTATATGCCTAAGGTTTTATGGTGAAATTTTTCAGTGCATAACGATGAACAAAATCGGTAGCCTTTTTCGTTCAAGAAAGTGCCAACAGGCAGAGGGCTCAGTCTCGGGGGCCCGAGTGCTGCGCAACTCCAAGATGGACATTGTATCACCGAGGAGGGTGCTGCCCACATGTTGGGCCGACCACAACTTTCTCACCGTAGCAGGGTTGAAGACGGACTTCGACCTCTTGCGCAACAGGTAGGGGTTGGTGGTTCTTAGCTTCACGAGCCACGACACCTACGCCGAGCTCACCCATGAGTTCCTTGCCTCCTTCTACGACGACCACAGGGAGAAAGGTAACATGTGTACGATAAGCTTCACCATTTTACATACACACTATGAAGTGAATTTCGAGAAATTTTGCAATGCTTTCAGCTTCACTCATACTGGGGAGCCCAATATTAGTAACCTCTATAGCGTCACAAGTGGAGAGACTTGGGAGGTTATTTCTGTTAATGGTGGCAGTCACTTTTATTAGAAGAAGATGTCCACCATTCAGAACCCAACCATCCGCTACTTTTCTTTGTTCCTCGCCAACACAATGTTGGGAAGGGGTGATACTGGTTCCATGCCAATGTGAACATGGCAATGATCACCAAGGCTCTCTTCCCCAATGCAACGCAAAGCCCTAGTCCTACAGCTCTACTCATCTAGCACTTTCGCCACCAAAGCAACAAGACTAAATGTGATATTTGCATTGGTGGATCGGTAACCCACCTTGCCTATGCATTAAACATTGCACTATCAGTTATGGAACCTATTGACGGATCCAAACTCATGGACGTCAAATATTTGACTGCTTGTGGCTTCCTTGTGTTTACCATGCTAACTGGAGGCTCCGAGTATATCAATTTAGTTATCTTGATGATAGACAGGTTGAGAAGGTCCAGTTGCCATGTCCCCAAGCCTTCTTGATTGTAGAGACGGACACTTGGATCCTCACCAAGAACCAAGAGACGGAGATCTTGGCTGAGCTCCAGCCCGAGGAAGAGGAAGATGAAGGGTAGCAAGATGAGCATGAGCAGGAGCAGGAGGGAGAGCGGGGATACAACCCTGCTTGCGAAGGATAGCAGCAGCAACCAGGAGGAGCCTGGGAACTGTGGCCCAACCAGCCACAACCGCGCTACGACTACGTCCCCTATTAGGAGTTCCAGCAGCTCAACTAGTGTGTTGGGGAGATCGAGCACACTCTTCAGAATGTGATGAAGATGTGAACACTTTGAATCGCAACATCAGTCACTTAATGATGCACTTCCCTTACTTATACCAGCAGTACCCACGCTAGCCGCCAAATGATGGCAACAACTGAGCCTGGCAATAGCCTAAGCTTGGAGGAGCCCTAATCTAGATTCCTCTCTATGCTTTGTCTTGTTCTTCCCTCTGGCTGGGATGCTCCAGCCGGCTAGTACCCATGCTACTTTGTTCTTATCTGGCTAGCCTAACCGAGGGTCATCCCCTTGACACTTATCGTTACATGCTGACGAATGGGGCTGTGTTGGGTCGGGTACTGTAGTGGACACCTCTCTCCACTTATCCACATTAGAGTGGAACCCAGAGCTTATCCACGTGAGCGTCTAACCAACAACTTACCTAGGTTAGCGTTGCAAGATGGGAGCCTAAGCTAGCCCTACACATGTGCTTGCGCCCATGTCATTGCCTCACCTTTCTTTTCCCGCACCCCATTCTTCTTCTTCTCTAGCGATGGCAGCCCTTCTTTGGTCGGCGAGTGATGTATAGCTTCACTTAGGCCCCTCATTCATACCAAATTGTTCCAATTTCTCTCTATTTTCTTGTTATTCCCACATAATTTAGGATTTAGGGTTCATGTTGCTGTTTTCAGATCCTAAAGAAATGCAGGAATTTCTAGTGGATCCATGTGTACATTGATAGGCTGGCTGGGGGGATCAATTGGCGTAACTCGGGAGCTCAATGGGGGGCGTGTTGTGAAGAATGCGGCTAATAGAGGAGCCGTTCCGATGATTCCCAATGCATAACTGGTGGAACTAAGGAAATTAACAAATAGTTAGGACAGCTGATTGATTTGAATAAGCAAGTAAATCTAATGGCTAGGGGATTTTTATGTTGTATAATTGCTATTGGATTCTTGTACTTGTTGTTCATCAGTCGCTAGAGGTTGTTACAAACTCAGTTAGGGATTTTGTGTACATTTAATAAAGTTGAACTTTAATATTATTTTACATTTAAATTCAAGGGATCCCTAAATTCAATTTGTTTTTCAAGTTAGTGTCTCTTGCAATCAAGTGAATCTACAAGGTTAAAGTCAAACTTTAAGATTTAGGGAGATGGAAGTATAAGAAATAAGAAAATAACAGAACTCTTGAACACTTTCAAATTAAAAACATTATACAAATCTTGATGTAAAAGAGAGTTTATCTTTTTAGAGGATCAAAAGTAATGCATTCACTAAAATATTTATGTCTCAATAATATACCAAAATTATACAACTCTTGGACACATTCAAAATAAAGTTTCGAAAAGATAATGTTTTCCTAAGAAAATCTTGAGAGTTTTTTCATCTACAGAGAGTGAAAAGTAATGCATAAACTGAAGGGATCCCTAGCCTGAAAGCTTTATGTCTCAAGCATATACCAAAATTATACAACTCTTGAACACTTTAAAATTACACTTTGGACATGATAATGTTGTCCTAAGAAAATCTTGAGAGTTTACCATTTTTAGAGTGTGAAAATAAATTCATAAACTAAAGGGATCCCTAAACTAAAATATTTATGTCTCATGCATATATCAAAATTATAGAACTCTTGAACACTTTCAAATTGCACTTTGGACATTATAGTGTTGTCTTAAGAAAATCTTGAGATTTTACCATTTTTAGAGCATCAAAAGTAATGCATAAACTAAAGGGATCGATAACCTAAAATGTTTATGTTTCATGCATATACCAAAATTATAAAACTCTTGAACACTTTCAAATTACACTTCGGACATGATAATGTTGTCCTAAGAAAATCTTGAGAGTTTACCATATTTTGAGTGTGAAAAGAAATTCATAAACTAAAGGGATCCCTAAACTAAAATATTTATGTCTCATGCATATATCAAAATTATAGAACTCTAGAACACTTTCAAATTACACTTTGGACATGATAGTGTTGTCTTAAGAAAATCTTGATATATTACCATGTTTAGAGCGTGAAAAGTAATGCATAAACTAAAGGGATCCATAAACTAAAATCTTTATGTTTCATGCATATACCAAAATTATACAACTCTTGAACACTTTCAAATTACACTTTGGACATGATAATGTTGTCCTAAGAAAATCTTGACAGTTTACCATTTTTGGAGAGTTAAAAGAAATGCATAAACTAAAGGGGTCCCTAAACTAAAATCTTTATGTATCATGCATATACCAAAATTGTACAACTCTTGAACACTTTGAAATCACACTTTGGACATGATACTATTGTCCTAAGAAAATCTTGAGAGTTTACCATTTTTAGAGCGTGAAAAGAAATGCATAAACTAAACAGACCCCAAAACTAAAATCTTTATATCTCATGCATATACCAAAACTATAAAACTCTTGAACACTTTCAAATTACACTTTGCACATGATAAATGGTTGGTGCGAACAATCCGCGTGACAACTATCCTGACCAATTCGGGCATAGAAGCCAAAGTGAGCACTCGTTTGGGCTTTTGTGATTGTTTGTGACTAAGAGAGAGGGTAAAACAGAGTAGTATCCAAAAAAGAGGGCAAAATAGACTAAGGGATTCAAATATAAAATAAAAACAGATTTAAAAATGAAAAAATGCATGTTTTATACAATGAAATACATCATGGCCTACATCAAATTATTTGCAGTTGAAATATACACGATTTTGCCAATTATGGCCTCATTCAAACAAACTATGTTTTTGGGAAGGGGTTTGAGTCGAAAGCCATGCCCCTTCATAGCTAGTAGGTGATTTAGGGTAAAACTTGTTTTCTCTATGTTTCTTATGGTTTCCTAGCTGGTATGTCACATAAGAAGACTCCATGAGTAGGTTCCACTATGTTTTGATCTTTTTTTAATTTGCTGTGCATAAAATGACTCAATTAGCTTGCTAAAACCCATTCGTTATCTCTCTGTTGACCTGCCATTGGAGGGTAAAACTAACTATATTGCATGCGCTAGTGTTAGTACTCGAGGATAAAACTATGTATAGATAAATTTCTAGTCTTAGTACTCGAGGGTATAATTGAGTACACCTAACGTTCTAGGGTTAGACTCGAGGGAAAAAACGTAACGTACCGTACGCGTGTCACGGTGCACAGTGTAGTAAATATCACGTTTCGTGGTTCACGGTGCAGTCTCGTACATAGTTAGTCTGTCGTGCATGGTGGTGCAACAAAATGTCCATTTCCTTCACCTTTATAGATCCTGTCTCCCTCTTCACCTACCCACTATCACTCACTCACCCAATCGCTCACTCATGAAACAGTATCCACTGTCCCATCACTTTCTGCAAACCTTGAAGAAAACCCCAACCGCGTCGGTGATGGAGAAGAAGGATGCATTAGCCTTCGTCTCCTCCAATGCCACCTGGGAAGATGCCCCCGTCTCTATCTGGAGTTCCGTCAAGGCATCGAAGGAATACATCGTCCCATCCAGGCCCCCATCCCCACTTCTGACGTAGTCGCCGGTGAGAAGGCCATCGCTAGTCGTAGGTAGATCCCACTCGATTGGGACCTCTATGAGAAGGAGGAGTACATCTGGTCGGAGAACCCCTACGACACCAGCATCGTCGACCCATGTTAGGAGGTAAATAGAGTTTTCTCCCCTTCGCTTGTTCTTCTCCCATTCCCATCATTGGATGATAGATCTTCTGTTATTAGGTTTCAGTAGTTCACATTTCAATCGTTGGATGCTAGATCTTCTTACATCAGCTAAACATCTTGTGTTTGGATGAATCCGCATGTTCGCATTTCTATCATATTTTATTTGTGCTTCGAGTTTTGGTTAAGGGATTCCCTAGTTAATACTAGCGTCGATCTGTAATTGTAATCAATATTTGATTTTGTTTTATATTTTGGGGTTAAGGAATTTAACACATGGTTAATTTATGCAAAAACTCATGGGATCTCAGTCGGTTAATTTATGCAAATAATAAATCCAAATAATCAAGGTATCTCAATAATTTCCTTATTATCATGCACACTACTATTTGTTTGAACAGGTGCAGAGCAACAAAATTTGTAATGAAAACAAGTCTAGGAACACCACCTCATCAAGTGCTAAGGTGGCTGTAGTCTGGCTAGTACGATACCTACTTTGCTTGTGATGTCTATAGGTGCCCCTTCTTCAAAAGGATATCGGTGCCACCGACTTCAACTTCCTCGGGACACATACCGAAGACATGAGATCCTGCAACCTCCATGTCGCCGAGACCGTGAACGTCCACACCTTATTTGCTAAGAGTAAGGCACTGGGAATTCATCTCCGCAACCTCCAGCAGGTGGCCATCACAAAAGGTAGCATGTCTCCAATAAAGCCCAGAGCTTCCCAAGGTCAAGGGACAAGGCAACAAGATGTGGAGGAAGCGTTAGAGTGAGGAGGCGGCGGCCAGGAGGTGCTGAGCACATGTGTTGCTGTTGTAAAGCAGCTTATTTTGTTTTTATATGTTGTTTGTTGGCTACTATGCAACGAATGTACTGAACCTCGTTAAGTATACTACTATCTATCGCTAATATTTCCTATATTAGCTGTTGTGAGCTGCTTATCTATATTTGTTTTGGTTTCTGAATGTATGTATGATACTGGTGTGATTTGCTTCTCTAGATTTGCTACCATATTTGGCAAAAAGGAGGTCCAAAAGGAATGAATGTTTGAAGAGAGAAGCTGGTCTAGATTTTCTACCAATTTGGGCAAAACATAAACATAACTATTAGCGAGAGTGAGGAAAAATGCGCTCTAAAAACTGCCAATTAACGATAAAAAAGAATATTGCCAATTTGGGCAGGAGACATAGAACCCACTCGTGCATGCTACCAAATGCGGTACAGACCTACTATCCCTAGACGGTCCCACACCACCCCTCCCGATGCATTAGCATAGCGCAATCCCAACCTACTAGCCGCAAATGGTTCCACACGGCGCGGCCCCACATGATAGCATAATGGTCAACTTGATGGCAGCAGGCGTTCGAGCTATTTTTAAGAGTTTTAGATAAGTGCATGGGAAAAAGTGAGAAAAATATTAGCGACTAGGGAAAAATGAGTACAACTAAGGAACCAAGGACACAAAAATAGAAATCCCTAAAACGTATTGGGGGTGTATGTTCCTTACGAATCAATAAATCATGTCAAATAAAAACTAAAAATAACATAGTTCAAAAGGATATCCAGGAGAGGTCCAAGTTCACCTCATAGTACACATGTCTTACACTTATTAATAGAAGAAGAAGTTTAGTTCATACATCCCCAGGATTCCTAAACTCATCAAACATATTGAATTTTTTTGCTTGTTGAGAGACAGTGGCATTTGCATGATCTTCTGCTTCACTACTCTTAGCAGCTCTTGATGTAGCCATGAATGGATCCTGATGGGTTCGTTGCATGGATAAAGAAAATTTTCCTATGGAATAGCAAGGAGAAAACCTAGCAAATCAGATTTATGAGATGTATGTAATGAGAAGATAGATCTAATCTACTTACCCTCAAAGATCACGAGTGGTTAACGATCATGGATGATGTAGTTGTTCACTTGCGTTAGTTCAAACTGATGGAGTCCTGTAATCTGGCATCACCTCCCCGATATCCACACATTCTGGCTTGGTGGCGTATCCTCCTTCTTGATCCCGCAAGAGAGACATATAAGATCTCCACGAGGTTTCGGAAGCACAACAACAATGCTACTATGGTAGAGAAGAATTTCAGCGAGGCTTCGCCATGCATCATTCCATAGGAGAGGGGAAGTATCTGGAGAGAGAGGGGAGGCGATGGCCAGAGCAATGGGGTGTGGCTCCCCTACCACTCCCCTCCCTTTTATAACCTCCCCCTGCCATTTTCCCCTTCTAGGGTTGGAAAACCTAGGACACATGGTCCTAGGTGTTAGTGGCGCCTTGGCCCACTAGGGCGTAGGTGCCCCCACCCGGGCCCATGTGTCCCTACCTTGTAGGTGGACCTCTGGGAGCATTCTTGAACATTCTGGTCTCATAGAAATATTTTGAACTATTCCTGGAAATGTGGAATATACTTATCCTTACCTTCACACCAATCCAAAGATCCTCGTGATATCAAGGATCTCATACGAGACTCCAAATCAACACTTGATCACATCATCTATAATTTCAACGAAAACAAGCAACATAGAACCTTTATGTGGGTGACCCTATGGGTTTGATAACATGCATACATGATCGAGACATCTCCCCGATCAATAACCATTAGTGGGATGTCCATAGTGGTTCCTACATATTCAAGGAAGTTCTTTTATCAGTTGAACCACAATGTCAAAGATTCAATCAATCTGGTATATGATTCCTTTTGTCTCACGATATATGTCAGAGAAAGCATCCCGTGGAGGAACAAGGGGTCCAACAAGTCCTGAGTTCACGAGGGGGTTGTATACGCGCTCCGAGCTTCCCAGCAACGACGACGACAACATGGCACAAACACGACAGAGGGTGATACTGGTTTTTGTACCCAGGTTTGGGACCCTCATGAAGAGGTAAATCACCTACTCCTGCTTTGTTGTATTGCTTGCGGTGTCTCACGAGGGTACAATGGTGGATGATCGCGGTGATCGACCCCTTCCAAGGTAGGAGAAGGCCTCCTTATATAGTGGAGGCGGGACTCTTCCCCCGGTTCATGGGCTGGAAGGGTCACCTCATAGCCGCTCCTCAATATCCCGGTCTACAAGACTACTTTGTGTGGACTCGGTTTGGCTTGCTTGGGGCTACCCGCCATCTCACAAAGCTGAATCCTTTTACATCTCTTGTTTCCGCATGAGGCTGCCAGTATCCTTCCTTGCACCGAAATGGCAACGGGGGGAGCTGCTACCACTAAGGTCCTCCATCCCGCTTTTTACACCGAAGGAGCCAGACCGGCTCCTCTTTACCGAGGCCATCCGGGGGGTCCATAGTCCAGATGGGGTGGAGCGTGCTTGTATGGTTGCATTATCCTTGTCACCTTTGCTGCGTGATTACACTCGTGCCCCTAGGGTACGTACCAATGTATCCGAGGCCTAGGGCGAGCTGTAGAGCCTCGTGGGGCTTTCCTTCACGAGACGACCTCCTGAGGCCAAGTCACACGTAGCTGAAGCTTGAGGCTTTTGAGGGGATACCCCTGGACGTCCCCTCTTGAGGAACCGCTGCTTGAGCATTGCCTCTAGAGGATGCCGCTGCCTAGGCAGTGGGCCTATCGGCCAATGGGGTGTGGCACAGTGGTTGCCAGGACCCCGATAATAGCCCCCAGGGGCTTGCCGTGCGTGCATCCCTTGGTGGGCACAGAGGGGCAAGGGCCCAAAACAGTCATCGAGCCCCAGTTCCCTCTCAGTGGACACGGGTCTGGTCCCACGCTCATCCTGGCCGTGCACACGAAAAGGCCATCGATCCTCCTTCGTCGGTTGTGGTAGAAGCGACCCTGCCTTGGGAGTTGTTCCCATGATGTGACGGCGTGTAGTGACGCCACCCCTCGTCTTGTTGAATCAGGGCATGAGCGTGCTGCCTTCCCCTTGATGCTACTTCCTCTGCTCCTCCAACTCTTATTTCTTGTTCCCAGAGCTGAAACCGTGTTTCTCCCCTTGATGCCTAAGCGCTTCTCAACCAGTGAGAAAGGAAAGTCTGTGATGGTGGATGCGAAGGAGACTCCACCAGTGAATTATAGCCAGGGAGGCCACCCGGGAGTGGTCACAGTAGGCATGGTGGCTGTGGCGCCGCCCTACCTCCTCTTTTGGGGTCGTCATGCTGGCTGCAGGGGAGGTGCCAGCCAGGCGCGGCTAGGGTCGCCCTCGCGGAAGTGGCCTTTGGCAATACGAGGGACACGGCGGAGGGTCCAGCAGCATCTCGTAGCATGCGCTACTTCCTTCTCTGCCTCCCTCGGTGGTCGCGTCAAGGCCGAGGACAGACCCGGGCTTGTCCGGGTCACTGACTTTTTCCTCATCTTCTGGGGCAACGACTGGTCCTTGAGGGTGAAGCTTCCCACGCGCTTCACCCTCACCGTCTAGGGCAGTGTCAGGGAGAGCGTGCGGCTGAAGCACTCGAGTGGTGGCGACAGCTGGAGTGTGACCATCGAGTCCCTGGCGCTGGGCTAAATCTACTTCACTTTTGTGTGGGAGCGTTTTATCCGCGACCACGAGATTGTGCACGGTTCAGTGCTGAGGCTTTGGTAGGTCAGCAATAGGGACTTCATCATGTTGGTGTATGACCCGCTGATGTGCCGTGTTGACTATCCCTATCACCTCTGGGGCATTTAGGTGGGGCTCCAGGCCATACCGCCGTAGTGCCAACGGGGCCACATGTATTTTGCAACAATAGATGTGATGTTGTAGAGTTCATACCCTTTTGCCCTTGGAGGCGTAACTGTCATGAAACTTGCTTGGCGAGCTTTTTACGCTAATTGCTTTCTTAATTTTCCTTGCTTAATTTTAGGGTGGTTCATGCTAAATGTATGGCCCACGATGTAATTTTCCCTCTTTTCAGATCCTTGATGTAATGCACTCCTATCGTCCAAGTAAGTGGTAAAATTTAAACGAATTTATGTTTAGTTGTCGATGAGCATAAACATTCTTAGATTTCAAGACGAACGGACCAAGGTCATGGCCATATCTACATCATAATTTATGCTAATGAGGATCCCATATCAAAGAATTTGCATGCCACCAAAATTCGCCATATTTTGAAAAAATATCAAAGTGGAAGTAGTATGAAGAGTATAGCTCAATCGGCTGCTCTCTCGAGAAGGAGCTGACACGACTATTTTACTTGCTTAATTTAAGGGTGCTTCATGCTAAATGTATTTACCTCGATGTAATTTTCCCCCTTTTTAGGTCTTTTGCATAAAATGTACTCCCACCGTCTGTGTAAAATTAAAACCAAAAAGTAAGTGCTAAAACTAAACAAATTTAAGCTTAGTTTTCAATGAGTATGAACATTCTTGGATTTCAAGTCGAACGACCAAGGTCACGGCCATATGTACATCATACTTTATGCTGATGATTCATAATCCCATATCCAAGAAAATGCATGGCGCCAAATTTGGCCATATTTTGAAAACAAATGAAGAGGAAGTAGTATGAAGAGTATGGCTCAATTAGCTTCTCTCTCAAGGAGGAGCCGAACCCGACTATTTTCCTTGCTTAATTTTAGGGTGCTTTGTGCTAATTTTCTCCTTTTAGGTCGTTGATGTAAAATGCACTCCTAGCGTCCGTGTAAAATTCGAACCTAAAAGTAAGTGGTAACATTTAAGCAAAGTTATGGTTAGTTTTCAATGAGTATGTACATTCTTGGATTTTAAACCGGACGACCAAGGTCATGGCCATATCTACATCACAATTTATGCTGATGATAATACCATATCCAAGAATTTGCGTGCCTCCAAATTTTTCCATATTTTGAAAATGATCGAAGAGGACGTATTATGAAGAGTATGGCTCGATCAACTTCTCTCTAGAGAAGGAGCCGACCCGACTGTTTTCCTTGCTTAATTTTAGGATGCTTCATGCTAAATGTATGGACCTCAATGTAATTTTACCTATTTTTAGGTCCTTGATGTAAATTGTACTCCCATCGTCCGTGATGTTCCCATATTTGGGAGGAAATGGGTGAATCATGGCATGTTAAAAATGTTGCCACTCGGAGTTTCCGACCATTAGGAAAAGGGGAAAAATCAATTTTCCAAGTGATAAGAGTGCATCTTCTGTAAGGCAAGTAGGAAGAATATGTATTTTATGTAAAAAAACAAAGAGAAAGAAGAAAAACTATGAGCATAGAGGAACCATCTCAAGAGAGAAGCGAAGGGGAGGAGTTGAAGTCGGTGCGATATCAGAGCAAAGCTGTGATGGCTTCCAGACACGAGGTATAGGGTTTAGTCACCTAGTAGTACTAGTAGTACAGAACTAGTAGTAAATTCCAGGACCTTTACTATATATGCACACAAAACAAATTGTGTTTTCTCTCTCCTTTACAACGTCATCACCATCCCCACATGTCGGCTAGCTGATCTCTCCCTCGTCCAATATTTAGGGCTACACACGTGTGTCGACCTGCCTTATCGGTGGCTCCGTGTTGGTATCAGGCGTGCTGTGTTGGTGTGCATAAGATTGAACCATTTTTGGGCTTAGTGGCAAATGGTACAGTACTTATACTATTAGTGGAGTCCGAGTTCAAATTTCCTGGTTTCGAAATTTTCACTTCCTTCCCATACATCCGGGGGGAAGGTTATTCAAAAGATAGTGGTGCACAAGGGATTGTTTATATTGTATGCAGTATGTCCCATTGCATTCAATGTATTTCATTATGATCCCATTCTCGTTCCATTTCACACACACCAAAGAGGAAGCTACCAAGCACACCCACAGTACGCTGGTTCAGATGTACATTAGGAGTGGTACAAAGGGTATGGCTCAGTTGCTTGCTTGAGAAGGACCAGGGCCCGACTACTTTTCATTTCTTCATTTTAGGTCCCTTTGTGCTAAATGTATGGACCTTTATGTAATTTTCTAGTTTTTGAGGTCTTTGATGTAAACTGTACTCCCACAGACCATGTCTAATTTTAACTAAAAGTAAGCTCGATAGATTGCTCTTAAATTTTCAAAAAATCTTTTGAAGTTAAGCAGGAATTTGGTACATGAAAAACCTCCGAAAGTTCTAAAAAATTCATGTTCTTGTTATCCATCCCCATCCTGACAAAGTTGACACGGTTTTGATCACATTTCAAATAAAGAATAAAAAAGTATAATATTTTTGTGGCATCATGTTACTTGTATCCAGAAACATGCATATAGAAAAGTATAATACGACATTAATTACTAGTTATTCTTTGGTTTTGATTATACTTTATGTTGATGATCCCATATACAATAATTTGCATGCCACCAAATTTGGCTATGTTTTAAACAAACAAAGAGGAAGTAGCATGAAGAGTATGTCTCGATCAGCTACTCTCTTGAGAAGGAGCCAACCACCTGTTTGCCTTGCTTAATTTTAGGGTGGTTCATGCTAAATGTATGGACGTCAATGTAATTTTACCTTTTTTAGGTCCTTGATGTAAAATGTACTCCCACCATCCGTTTAAACTTCGAACCTAAAACTAAGTGGTAAATTTAAACAAACTTAAGCTTAGTTGTCAATGAGTATGAACATTCTTGGATTTCAAGCCGACCGACCAAGTTCATGGCCATATCTACATCATACTTTAAGTTCATGATGATCCCATATCCAAGAATTTACACGTCGCCAAATTCGGCCATATTTTGAAAATGATTGAAGAGGAAGTAATATGAAGAATATTGTTCGATCGGCTGCATTCTCGAGGAGACAACCCAAATTTTTCCTTTCTTAATTTTCGAGTGCTTCATGCTAAATGTATGGACCTTGATGTAATTTTAAGTTTTTTAGGTCCTTGATGTAAAATGTCCTACCACAGTCCGTGTAAAATTTGAAACTAAAACTAAGTGATAATATTTAAATTTATTTAAGCTTAGTTGTCAATGAGTATGAACATTCTTGGATTTCAAGCCAAACAACCAAGGTCATGGTTGTACCTACATCATACTTTATGCTGATGATTCATGATCCCATATTCAAGAATTTGCATGCTGCCAAATTTGGCCGTATTTTGAAAACAAACAAAGAGGAAGTAGTATGAAGAGTATGACTCGATAAGCTTCTCTGTCGAGAAGGAGCAAAACCTGACTGTTTTCCTTGCTTAATTTTATGGTGCTTCGTGCTAAGTGTATGGACCTCGATGTAATTTTACCCCTTTTTACGTCCTTGATGTAAAATGTACTCCCACTCTCCGTGTAAAATACGAACCTAAAAGCAACTGGTAAAATCTAAACGTATTTAAGCTTATTAGTTGTCAATGAGAACATTCTAGCATTTCAAGCCGAACGACCAAGGTCATGGCCATATCCACATAAATATTTATGATGATGATGATCACATATCCAAGAATTTCATATCGCCAAAATTGGCCATATTTTAAAAACAAACAAAGAGGAAGTAGTATGAAGAGTATGGTTTGATCAGATGCTCTCTCGATAAGGAGCCGAACCCAACTATTTTCCTTGCTTAATTTTAAGGTACTTTGTGCTAAATGTATGAACCTCAATGAAATTTCCCCGTTTTAGGTCCTTATTGTAAAATGTACTCCCACCATTTGTGTACAATTCGAACCCAAAAGTTAGTGGTAAAATTTAAACGAATTTAAGGTTAGTTGTGAATGAGTATGAACATTCTTGGATTTCAAGCTGAACAACCAAGGTCATGGCCATATCTACATTCTACTTAATCCTAATGAGTCATGATCCCATATCCAAGAATATGCATGCCGCCAAATTTGGCCATATTTTGAAAATAAACGAAGAGGAAGTAGTGTGAAGAGTATGGCTCGATCATATTCTATCTCTAGAAGGAGCCAAACCTGACTGTTTTCCTTTCGTTATTTTACGGTGCTTCGTTCTAAATGTATGGACCTCGATGTAATTTCCCCCTTTTAGGTCCTTGATGTAAAATGTATTCCCACCATCCACGTAAAATTCGAACGTAAAAGCAAGTGATAAAATTGAAACATATTGGAGCTTATTAGTTGTGAATGAGTATGAACATTCTTGCATTTCAAGACGAACAACCAATGTCATGGTTATATCTACATAATACTTTATGCTAATGATGATCCCATATCCAAGAATTTGCATGCCGCCAAATTTGGCCATATTTTGAAAACAGATGAAGTGGAAGTAGTATGAAGAGTATGGCTTGATCAGCTTCTCTCTCGAGAAGGAGCCAAACCTGATTGTTTTCCTTGCTTAATATTAGGTGCTTCATGCTAAACGTATGGACCTTGATGTAATTCTTCCTCATTTTTATGTCCTTGATGTAAAAGATACTCCCACTATCCGTTTAAACTTTGAACCTAAAAGTAAGTGGTAAAATTTAAATAAATTTAAGCTTAATTGTTAATGAGTATGAACATTCATGGACTTCAAGCCGAACGACCAAGGTGATGGCCATATCTACATCATAATTTATGCTCATGATGATCCCATATCCAAGAATTTGCATGTCGCGAAATTTGGCCATATTTTGATAATGATCGAGATGAAGTAGTATGAAGAGTATGGTTCAATTAGCTGCTCTCTCGAGGAGCTGAGCTGACTATTTTCCTTGCATAATTTTAGGGTACTTCATGCTAAATGTATGGATCTCGATGTGATTTTCCCCCTTTTAGGTCCTTGATGTAAAATGTACTGCCACCCTCCATGTAAAATCCAAACCTAAAAGTTAGTGGTAAAGTATAAACGAATTTAAGGTTAGTTGTGAATGAGTATGGATCGATCAGCTGCTCTCTCGAGAAGGAGATGAACCCAACTGTTTTCCTTGCTTAATTTTAGGGTAATTCATGCTAAATGTATGGACCTCGATATAATTTTCCCCTTTTTAAGTCGTTCATGTAAACTTTACTCCCACTGTCCGTTTGAAATTCAAACCTAAAAGAAAGTAGTAAAATTTAAACGTATTAAGCTTAGTTGTTAATGAGTATGAACATTCTTGGATTTCAAGCCGAACAACCGAGGTCATTGATACGTTGCTAACGTATCCATAATTTTTGATGTTCCATTCTTGGTTTTTATCTACTTTCTTATGTTTTGTTCCAACTTTGGAGTACTTTTGATACACTTTCTTGTACTAACCTATTAACATGATGCCACAGTGCTAGCTGTCTGTTTTCTGCTGTTTTTGCTTCCAGGAAGTCAGAAAATGAATATTCTCGGAATTGGATGGGACAAAAGCCAAAGTCAGTTTTTCACCGGTGGGGACATGGAGCCAGAATACGAGAGGGAGAGTGGCCAGGTGGTAGCCACACCAGCTGGATGTGCAGCTAGACCTAGCCCACGCCAGCGGGTGGTGCGACCGCTCAGGGCACCCCCTCAGCCTCCCTTTTCACCTATAAGATTCCTCCGATACAGAAACCCTCTGTACCTGAACAAAATTCCACGAAAGATTCTGTTGCCGCGATCATCTCCATCCCTAGATCGGGAGGGATCTGAAGCTATTCCCGGCACCTTGCTAGAGAGGGGGAATTCACCCTGGAGGCCTTCTTCATCATCATGCAAGCCTTCGGTGTGATGCGTGAGTAGTTTATCCTTGTACTACGGGTCCATGTAGTAGCTAGATGGTTGGTTCTTCTCCTTGGTGCTACCATGTCTAGATCTTGTGAGCTCTGTTCATGATCAAGGTCATCTATTTGTAATCCTACATGTTGTGTTTGCGGGGATCCGATGGATATTGCGATGCTATCTCAGATTGATTATTGATTCTATCATGTCTTTGTTATTTGTGATCTTGCATGCTTTCTGTTGTTAGTAGCTATCTTGGCCAAGTAGATGCTAGCAACTCCAAGAGTTAGTATTTATGCTCGATAGTGGGTTCATGCCTCTAGTAATCTGGGGAAGTGAAAAAAATCTCTAAGGTACTAGATGTGTTGTTGCTACTAGGGAGAAATCAACATTTCTTTGTTTGTAGAACAATCGTATTGTTTACTTTACACGTAATCCGTAATTCAATTATATGTTCTTGCAACTTAATACTGGAGGGGGTTCGATGATAACCTGAAGGTGGATTATTAGTCATAGATGTAGTTGGATTACAGTCTATGTATAATGTTATAATGCCCAATCAAATCTCAAAGGAGTCAAGATGATTAGTATATGAATGTATGCTTTCTCGATGTTTGTCAATTTCCCCGCTGTAATTTGTTCGCCCAACATGTTATCTATCTTAAGGAGAACCACCAATAGTTAACTACGGACCCCGGACCTTTATTTTACAATCAATCTACAACTGTTTACTGTTTTCTGTTTAATTTCTTCAAGATTTTACTTTCTTCCACTCGATACGTTTAATCATTTGTTTTCAGCAAAACTGGTGAGATTGACAACCTCATCGCAAATTGGGGGCAAAGTTCTGTGATTCTGTTGTGCAGGCCTCCACGTTGCTGCTGGCACCGGTAGTGCGCCCTGCCAAAGTCCAGCTAGCAATACCTTGGAGGTGTTTCCTTGCTCCTACTGGTTCGATAAACCTTGGTTTCATAACTAGGGGAAAACTTGCTTCTATGCTCATCATACCTTCCTCTTGGGGTTCCCCAAAGAGCTCGATATAATTTGGGCCATCAAGCATATTTTCTAGCGTCATTGCCGGGGAGTCAAGGACATCTTCACAAGGGGAGTCCCTCATAACCAATCTCTTTACTTTGTTGTTTTTGTTTTGCTTAGTTTATTTATTTTTCTTAGTTTGCTTGTTTCTTTATCAAAAATACAAAAAAAAATTAGTTCTTACTATAGTTTTATTTTCGTTGGTCTGTTATTGTCTTGCTTTATCATGCTTTCTATCAATGGGTGGTTTCTTTGAAACTAAATCTAATTGGCAAGGGGGTTTCACGGAAGAACAAAAATATTATTATAAGGAACACCGCTTGTCACAAAAAGGGAAACACTTTGGGGAACAAATTGATAAATTGTATACCATTGCTAGAAACGTGTGCTCTACTTATAATGTTACTTATTGCTCTGATAAATCTTGTTGCTGTAAGAGGTATAAACACCTCCCTTTTCAGTGTGAGTATAATGATGATGTTACCAGATCTTCTCATGTTAAGGGAAATTATGAATTTTATGATGTGGAACAAATTGAAGAATTTATTGCTTGGAAGGGTGCATTCGAACTAGCTTATTTGCTTGAAAATACTGATGATGCACCTTATAAATATGAGGTTTATGATATACTTCAATTTTGCTTTGATAATTACAAGGAAGCAAATGGCTATATTCTTGAATATCTTAATAGATGCTCTCCGCCAGCGGAAGAGACTAATGCCTTGCAGGAGCCTATGGAAGAAGAAATTGCTGAAACTAGAAGCTCATTGGATGAAAAAGAGGAGGATAGTGATGATCAAGAGGAGGAAGAATGGATCTACCCATTCCTACCTTCAATGAGAGTAAATCTTTACCCCTTAGAATATTTGATTGTCCCCCATGCTTACTAAAGAAGGATGAATGTTATGTCCCTGAGGATTCTTTTGAAAATGTTTATAATAAAGCTCTAGTGCTTGCAGATCATGAAAAGAATGCTTTATGTGATAGTTATATTGTTGAGGTTATTCATGAGGCTACTGAAAATTATTATGAGAGGGGAAAATATGGTTGTAGAAGTTTTCATGGTATTGAAACACCTCTCTATGTGCTGAAAGTTTTGAAGTCACTCTTGTTTTATCTTCCTATGCCTGTCACTTTGTGCTTTGTGAATTTATTTGAATACATGATTCCTATGCATAGGAAGTGGGTTAGACTTAAATGTGTTTTGAATTTGCTTCTTGATGCTCTCTTTTACTTCCATTCATATTTCTTATGTGAGCATCATCGAAATTCTTATGCCTAACTTAAAGGCGTTAAAGAAAAGTACTTACTGGGAGATAATCCAAAAGTTTCAGATGAGTATTGAAGTTATTACTTCTGTAATAACCGCTCCTTATGCTTTTTATTTTTTTTGTGCCAAGAGTAGCCTCTAATGAGACAGATGTAATGCTTAGGAAAGTTGCTGTCGCGAAACAGACTTCTGTTCTTCACCATAAAAATTCGTGTAAAACCTCTGTACGTCTTTTGGAGGCGTGAATTTTTATTCTTTTGCCCCAGGTTGTTATATAACTTTCGTTAGTTCAACACTTTTTAATTTGAGCAACAGAAGGTCTTCAGAAAAATTCGTTTTTACCTGCTGGTCTGTTTTGACAGGTTTCTGCCATTATTTGAATTTGCTTCTTGTTGGTTCCTTTTGAGTTCGTTTGGGGAATTGAGATTTTTGAGGGAACTTCTACAATATCTTGTGTTTTAATGGAAGTTTCATTGTTGTTGAAACTGAACCTAAAGATTTATTATCTTGAGTGCACTAATGTTGCTAATAAAGATTGTGTGATGTTTTGTATGAAGTAAAAATTTCAGGTGTATGGAAGGAATGAGTAATGAGATGAAGAATTGACTAAAGCTCAATCTTGGGGATTCCATGAGTGTCACCCAAGAAATATCCAAGAATTACAAGCGTTAAAGCTTGGGGATGCCCAAGGCATCCCGTTCTTCATCAATAAAAATCCCAGGTTTCTCCCAAACACTTCACTTTTATTGTTTCATACATAGTTGTGTTGTTCTTGGAGCATCTTCTTTTTCGTTTTCGTTTCGTTTTTCGTTTTCTTGGTTTTCTTAGTTTTCTTGAATAAATTGGTTGGACCCCCTCTTTCATACATTAGTTTTCAAATAGTTTGGTTTGGATTGGAAAAGAGTAGGAAGGTTCATGCTTAAGTGGTAAAGAGAGGTTGTTTTTGACTGTGGCCTATGCTTTGTCATGCCATGATTGATATTGTTTTGGCTTTATGCTTAGTGATATTTGATATAGCATTACATGTTATAAACAATTGAGATTTCTAAATGTGCCTTGGAAGGATCATGCGTTGTTTTAGCATATTAAATCACAATATTGTGGTATTATCCTTTGATGCTTTATTTGGATTGACTTGGCGCATGCTCACACCATGTTAATGATCCTTTAGTTTTTGACTTGTAATATCACTTTCTGCTTTAATCAATGATGTTTTGTCGCTCTGCATGATTATGGCCATTATTGCTCTCTTAGTTGGTCGCTCCCAGTCTTTTGCTAGCCTCCGTAATCAAATATGAGTTCCACTCATGCATCCAACTCCTAAAACCATGTTATTCCAAAGAGTCCACCATACCTACCTATTAGCATTATCTATTCCAAGTATATTCATGTTTTTTTCTACCTTTCGAATTAAACTTGGTATGTGAAAATTAGTGATTAAAGCTCTCACGAACTTGATGGCACACTCTAGTTTCTTGCATTTAATAAACTTGACCCATTGTGTCCATCTCTGTTGCGTATATGCTTGAGCTTTATAAGTTGAAATTAGTAGAACCATGTATCATGGGGAACGCTTTCAACATTGCACTTGTACATTGTACCCCATTGATATCATGTTCTTTTGCTTATCGATCCTGGCGGTGTGAAATAAAAGTGGAACTTGTAAGATCATGGAGTTTGTATGTGTGTTAGAGAAACGCCTGGGTCACTAGCCTAAGCCATGCCTAGTGATGGTGGAAACTTGCAGCATAACCATAATGAGCACTCTATGAAGCAACCTCAATAAAAACCTATGCAAATAGCAAATAAAAAGATTGCTGAGATGCTCATTGTCTACTTGCCTTGTCATTTTAATTATGGGATAGCTCATGTATCATGTGCAAGGGGTACCCCGTTGGCGGTACTTTATGATACATATGTACTTACAATGATAAGATCTTACTTGTGACTAAAGTTGACTATCATGAGGTTTGGTCTTCGTAAGTAAGGGGCATGAGATTTCGGCTTATAACTTGTCAAGCATATCCTCTTAGTTGTGTCACTTTAACCTTAATCACTTAAATATTCTTATGATAGGGGCAATGAGAGCTGAAATCTAACAAGTACCACAATTTTTGGAAGCTCTTTATGAAACTTGAATCTGTACTTCCTTCTATGAAGGCCTTTCTTTTACTTTTATGTTGAGTCTCCACCTTCTACCTTTATGCACCTATTTTGAGAGCATAGTGGCCATTCTTAGTTCTATGTGCATTGTCCCAAGACTTGTTGATTGATGCATAACTTGATATTGTTTGTGCTTAAACTACTTGTATCTAGTCACTCTTATGAACTTTGAAGGTGTCTTATGCATTTATGTTTGCTAGTCTATGAGGGACAAGCTGAATACCACTATGCTATGTTTTCTTTATGTGAAACAAATAAACGTCTTGCAAAGCAATGTTATTCATGAATCTTTTGTTTGTGCCTTTTCATTTTGCAACACAATTGCTTTGTCTTACTGCTAGAACTTTATCTTTCAGGCTATGTTGAAGTATTATGATCCCAACTTTCAATGTTTTACAAATACTTTGATCAAGTTTATGATGGTGCATGTCACCTAAAAAATTATTCTTTCCTTTTATCACTTACCTACTCGAGGACGAGCAGGAGTTAAGCTTGGGGATGTTGTTACGTTGCTAACGTATCCATAATTTTTGATGTTGCATGCTTTGTTTTTATCTACTTTCTTATCTTTTGTTCCAACTTTGGAGTACTTTTCATACACTTCCTTGGACTAACCTATTAACAAGATGCCACAGTGCCAACTGCCTGATTTCTGCTGTTTTTGGTTCCAGGAAGTCAGAAAATGATTATTCTTGGAATTGGACGGGAGAAAAGCCAAAGTCAGTTTTTCACCGAGGGGGACACAGATCCAGAATACGAGACGGAGAGGGGCCAGGGGCAACCACACCACCTGGCCACGTAGCCAGGCCTGACCCGCGCTAGGGGGTGGTGCAGCCACCCAGGGCACCCCTCGCCCTCCCCATTTGTCCAATACCAAAACCCTAAGTACCCGATCAAAATTCCATGAAAAAGTCTGTACCCGCCGTCATCTCCATCCCTATATCAGGAGGGATCTGAGCTCTTCCCGGCATCCTGCCGGAGAGGGGGAATTCACCCTGGAGGCCTTCTTCATCATCATGCAAGCCTCCGGTGTGATGCGTGAGTAGTTCATCCTTGGACTACGGGTCCATGTAGTAGCTAGATGGTTGGTTTTCTCCTTTGTGCTACCATGTCTAGATCTTGTGAGGTCCGTTCATGATCAAGATCATCTATTTGTAATCCTACATGTTGTGTTTGCAAGGATCTAATGGATATTGAGATGCTATTTCAGATTGATTATTGATTCTATCATGTCTTTGTTATTTGTGATCTTGCATGCTTTCCGTTGTTAGTAGCTATCTTGGCCAAGTGGATGCTAGCAACTCCAAGAGTTAGTATTTATGCTCGATAGGGGGTTCATGCCTCTAGTAATCTGGGGAAGTGATAGAAATCTCTAAGGTCCTAGATGTGTTGTTGCTACTAGGGATAAAACAACAATCCTTTGTTCATAGAGCAATCGTATTGTTTACTTTACACGCAATGCATAATGCAATTATCTGTTGCTTGCAACTTAATACTGGAGGGTGTTCGGATGATAACCTGAAGGTGGATTATTTGTCATAGATGCAGTTGGATTATGGTCTATGTATAATGTTGTAATGCCCAATCGAATCTCAAAGGACTCAAGATGATTAGTATATGCATGTATGCTTTCTCGATGTTTGTCAATTGCCCCGCTGTAATTTGTTCACCCAACATGTTATCTATCTTAAGGAGAACTACCACTAGTGAACTATGGACCCCGGTCCTTTCTTTTACAATCAATCTACAACTGTTTACTGTTTTCTATTTACTTTCTACAAGCATTTACTTTCTTCCACTTGATACGTTTAATCCTTTGTTTTCAGCAAAACCGGTGTGATTGACAACCACATCGCAAGTTGGGGGCAAAGTTCTATGGTTGTGTTGTGCAGGTCTCCACGTCGCTGTTGTCACCGGTAGTGTGCCCTGCCAAAGTCCAGCTAGCAACACCTTGGAGGTGTTCCCTTGATCCTACTGGTTCGATAAACCTTCGTTTCATAACTGAGGGAAAACTTGCTGCTGTGCTCATCATACCATTCTCTTGGTGTTCCCCAATGAGCTCGATATAATTTGGGCCATCAGTCATCGCCATATCAACATCATACTCTATGCTGATGATTCGTGATACCATATCCAAGAATTTTCATGCCGCCAAATTTGGCTATATTTTGAAAACAAACGAATAGGAAGTAGTACGAAGAGTATGGCTCGATCAGCTTCTCTCTCGAGAAGAAGATAGAATATTTTCCTTGCTTAATTTTAGGGTTCTTCATGCTAAATGTATGGACCTCGATGTAATTTCCCCCTTTTTAGGTGCTTCATGTAAAATGTACACCCACCATCCGTGTAGAATTTGAACCTAAAAGCAACTGCTCAAATTTTAAATGTATTTAAGCTTATTAGTTGTCAATGAGTATGAACATTCTCTGATTCGAAGCCGAACGACCAAGGTCATGACCATATCTACCTCATACTTTATGCTGATGATGCATGATCCACCATATCGAAGAATTTGCATGCCGCCAAATTTGGCCATATTTTGAAAACAAACGAAGAGGATGTATTATGAAAAGTAGGGCTCAATCAGCTGCTCTCTCGAGAAGGAGCCAAACCCGAGAATTTTCCTTGCTTAATTTTAGGGTGCTTCGTGCGAAATGTAGGGACCTCAATGTAATTGTCCCTCTTTTTAGGTCCATGATGTAAAATGTACTCCCACCGTCCAAGTAAGTGGTGAACTTTAAACGAATTTATTCTTAGTTGTCAATGAATATAAACATTCTTGGATATAAAGACGAACTTACCAAGGTCATGGCCACATCTACATCATACTTTTGCTAATGATGATCCCATATCCAAGAATTTTCATGCTGCCAAAATTGGCCATATTTCAAAGAGGAAGTATTATGAAGAGTATGGCTCGATCAGCTGCTCACTTGAGAAGGAGCCGACACGACTATTTTCCTTGCTTAATTAAAGTGTTCTCCGTGCTAGATGTATGGACCTCGATGTAATTTCCCCCTTTTTAGGTCTTTGATGTAAAATGTACTCCCACTATACGTGTATAATTCAAAGTACGTGGTAAAATTAAACAAATGTAAGCTTAGTTGTTAATGAGTTTGAACATTCTTGGATTTCAAGCCGAATGACCAAGGTCATGGACATATGTACATCATACTTTATGCTGGTGATTCATGATCCCATATCCAAGAATTTGCATGCTGCCAAATTTGGCCATATTTTGAAAATAAACAAAGAGGAAGTAGTATGAAGAGTATGGCTCAATCAGCTTATCTCTCGAGAATGAGCCAAACTCGACTATTTTCCTTGCTTAATTTGATGGTGCGTCGTGCTATCTGTTTAGGCTCTTGATGTAAAATGTACTCCCATCGTCCAAGTAATATTTGAACCTAAAGGTAAGTGGTAGAATTTAAGAGAATTTAGTTGTCAATGAGTGTGTACATTCTTGGATTTAAATCCAAACAATGAAGGTTATGGCCATATCTACATCATACTTTCCGCTGATGATGATCCCACATCCAAGAATTTGCATGCCGCCAAATTTCGCCATATTTTGAAAACGATCGAAGAGGAAGTAGTATGAATAGTATGGCTTGATTAGCTGCTTTCTCGAGAGAGAGCCAAACCTAACTGATTTCCTTGTTTAATTTTAGGGTGATTTGTGCTAAATGTATGGACCTCGATGTAATTTTCCCCTTTTAGGTCCTTGATGTAAAATGTACTCCCACCATCCGTGTAAAATTCGAACCTAAAAGCAAGTGGTAAAATTTAAACGTATTTAAGCTTATTAGTAGTCAATGAGTATGAACATTCATGCATTTCAAACCGAATGACCAAGTTCGTGGCCATATCTACATCATACTTTATTTTATGATGATGATGGTCACATATCCAAGAATGTCATACCGCAAAAATTGGCCATATTTTGAAAACAAACAAAGAGGAAGTAGTATAAAGAGTATGGCTCGATCAGCTGCTCTCTCGAGAAGGAGCTTAACCCAACTGTCGGGGGGATAACCCTCGGGTAGACCAAGATGGGACCAACTAGCTAGCACCAAGGAGCTCATGTCGTCTAGACGCAGATCAAGGAAACACTGCCGGGTGGAATCCCCCACCCGATCCGCATTCAAGTTTCCCCGGCTGGCCCGTATAGCCGGGTAGCCAGAAGAACCGGCTAGAGGCCGCTCCTAGCCGGCCGCCTTGGATCCGCTGGCCATGGGGGTGACGCTCCTTGCTAACCGCACCTTGGACCGGACAGGGTGGATATCTCTAGGACCTCAGCGACGGCTCCACCGCACCTAGGGAATCCTTCGCCGCACCCGGGGACTACCGGCTCTAGGACCTCCGTGACGACTTCACCACACCCGGGGACTACTTCGCCACACCCCGGGACTGCCGGCTCCTAGACCTCCATGACAGATTCACGGCACCCGGGGACTACTTCATTGCACCTGGGGATTGCCGGCTCCAAGGTCCCCGTGACGGCTTCACCACACTAGGGAAGTGCCACCTCCATCCTAGACGCTGCCGGCTCCACTACTCCATCCGGTCGGCCTCCGGATGAGCCCGACCCGGTCATCCTGGCAAAAGTGAATCTACTAATTCAGGCGGGGTGCGCCATCCAGGAAACCCCAACATGGGCCAAACCATTAATGGATTTCCTGGCCAGAGGAGAGCTACCCGAAGAAGGGGTAGAGGCAAGACAGGTGAAGCGCAGAGCCAGCGCATACACCATCATCAACAACGAGCTCTACAAGCGTAGTGTTTGCGGCATTTACCAGTGGTGTGTGAGCCAAGAGGATGGAATCTGGCTGCTGACTGACATCCACCAAGGCGAATGCGGACACCATGCGTTGTCGAGAACCATAGTGGCAAAGGCATTCCGCCATGGGTTCTACTGGCCCACGACACTAGAAGACGCTGAACAAATCGTCAAAGCATGCAACGATTGTCAGCGGTTCATATAGCAAAAGCACACTTCGTCCGCAGCACTCAAGACAATTCCCATCACCTAGTCGTTTGCCGTCTGGGGGCTGGATATGGTTGGCCCTTTCAAAATGCCCAGATCCGGCATGACCCACTTGCTGGTGGTGGTGGACAAGTTCACCAAGTGGATAGGGTAAAAGCCAATAAAGAAGCTGGATGGACCAACGGTGGTCAAGTTCTTCACAGACATAATCACACGCTTTGGCTACCCCAACAGCATCATAACTGACAACATCACCAATTTTGCCAAGGGAGCTTTCGCGCGATGTTGCGGAGACAAGGGCATCCGCCTAGACCTTGCATATGTGGCACACCCCCAATCCAATGGGCAGTGTGAGCGAGCAAATGGCCTAGTACTAGCCGAAATAAAACCTCGGCTGATCGAGCCATTGATGCGATCCCCCGGCTGCTAGATTGAAGAGCTATTGACTGTGCTTTGTAGGCTTTGAACCACACCAAACCGGTCCACCGGCTACACTCCTTTCTTCCTCGTCTACGGGGCGGAGGCGGTCCTGTCCACAGACATCGAGTTCGACGCACCCTACAAATTGCTCTACACAGAATAGCAAGCCAAAGAAGCACGGGAAGACAACGCCGATCTCGTTGAAGAAACACGCGAGCTGGCCTTGTCAAGATCCGCCATCTACTAGCAAAACTTGCGTCATTACCATGCCAGCCGGACCCGCAGCGTCTTGTTCCACGAGGGCGAACTGGTGCTAAGGCTAGTCCAAGAAACCAAGGGGATGCACAAGCTGTCTCCGCTTTGGGAGGGCCCATTCATCATCAGCTGTGCACTGGAGAACAACTCATACTACCTGATCGACGCCCGCAAGCCAGAAAATAACAAGATGGATCGCTCAGGCGAACAAACTGAACGTCCATGGAACGCGAGCCGGCTTCGCCCATTTTACACTTTAATAAGAAGTGTATGTATCTTACCTCTATCTAATGAACCAAGCATGGGAGACTCGACACAGTCTCGGGGACTCCGCAATAAATTAGCAAGTCATGCTGCACAATTTGGTTTTCCGGCTGCATTGCTTCAACCCCGGAGCCGGCGATCCGTCTCGGGGAATCGAAGGTTGGCCCAGACAGCTGCACAATCCACGCGGCAAAGAACTGTATGCGGTTCCTAGGGTTTCCTCTTTGGTTCCAGCTGCAGACCGCAAGACATCCCGGTTGCACTCGCAAAAGCCACGAGGAAGAAAAAATGTCTAGACGTCCCGGTTGCACTCGCTCGCCCAAGGACAATGACCCAAACCCGAAGTATCGTGCAGTACGCCTACTAAGTTACCCCTTCAACTGCGGCTAAAGGCTAGCAAGGGAACAACATCAAAACTGGCCAATGCTCAGTGAGAAAAGGGCAAAGACATTGGATTTGCACGAAACAAGAAAACGACAAAACTAATAAATCTAAGATTACAGTTTAACTTGCATATGCTTAACCAGGCAAACAACTGGTTTGTTTCTATTTGTGCATGAGCCAAAGTTCCACAACGACCACCCAAGTCGGAGGCTAGTAGCTTCCAGGCGGCGGAAGAGCAGGTCAAGGAGATTCGACCCGGCTGTATACTCCAGCCGGCCCGAACCTTGGCTCTACACCCTATGGGTGTGCTTACGCGCCCCCACACAGAAACCTGCAACAGACAACAACATAAAGGAGCTTCGACCCGGCTGTATTCTGCAGCCGGCCCGAACCTCGGGGACTACACCCTGTGGGTGCACTCGCGCGCCCCCACACAGAAACAAGCATGTAGAAAATGCAGAACATAAAGTGCAAACAAAAGAGCACGAGCAAATGTACAGAGAGAGACGATCTCCCACAAGAGTTCAATAATAGGAACACAGACAATTGTTCGACAACACTAAGAAATAGCAAGTTTTTCAATCAGAAATACTACCGGCATACCGGGGATCAAGTTCACTGGCGGGCAGAAGGGCCAGAGGCATCAGCTGGAGCTTGGCTGCTGGAGGCGACGTCTGTCGAGGAGGTCTATGACGCAGACAGAGCATCAGTCCAAGGCGCATCTAGGCTATGATAGTACCGCTTCGTGCCAGCTGGTTCGCTGAAGTCCCGGTCCAACGCAACGAAGCTCCCAATCGTCATGCCACAGGAGCGGATGTCAAGAACCTCGGCGCGGAGCTGGTCATAGCTGGTCCCTTGCTGAAATCCGCGGGAAAGGCTCCGCAGATCCACATCCAGGTACCAGGACTTCAGTAGCGCCAGCACCATCTCCGCGCTGCCACGAGCCTCCCACTCCCGGGCCACATTCATGAGGTCCGGAGCACCCAAAAGACGCTTGACCAAGACATCCATGGTGGCAGGCAGGGCAGCTTCGGGGCAGACGTAGTTATAGACCTCGAGAGCAGCGATACGAAGCCAGTTTACCTCCTCGCTGACGACCGCCACCAGCTCCCCCGGGTGGAGATCCCGATCCGGATCCGTCTTCGCAATACGGCTCAACGCCTGATCTATTGCCTCAGGATACTGAGCTATAGCCGAGAGAAGAAACAATAATGAATACCGACCGCAAAGGGCAAAACGGCAAGATCGGCTTAAGTTGAGGGTACTTACTGATAACGATCTCAGTGATCTGGCAAATCTCTAACGGCGCCGCCGCCTCCTTGGCCTTAGAAGCATTGAGGGAATCATCATGGGTGGCATAGAGCTTCTCCAAATTCTTCAGCGCCTCGGCCCGGGTGTCCGCCACCTTCTTGGCTTTGCCGGCCTTGATCTCAATCTGCTGCTGGTTCCGGGCTATGATAGTACCGCTTCGTGCCAGCTGGTTCGCTGAAGTCCCGGTCCAGCGCAACGAAGCTCCCGATCATCATGCCACAGGAGTGGATGTCAAGAACCTCGGCGCGGAGCTGGTCATAGCTGGTCCCTTGCTGAAATCCGCGGGAAAGGCTCCGCAGATCCACATCCGGGTACCAGGACTTCAATAGCGCCAGCACCATCTCCGCGCTGCCACGAGCCTCCCACTCCCGGGCCACATTCATGAGGTCCGGAGCACCCAAAAGACGCTTTACCAAGACATCCATGGTGGCAGGCAGGGCAGCTTCGGGGCAGACGTAGTTATAGACCTCGAGAGCAGCGATACGAAGCCAGTTTACCTCCTCGCTGACGACCGCCACCAGCTCCCCCGGGTGGAGATCCCGATCCGGATCCGTCTTCGGAATACGGCTCAACGCCTGATCTATTGCCTCAGGATACTGAGCTATGGCCGAGAGAAGAAACAATAATGAATACCGACCGCAAAGGGCAAAACGGCAAGATCGGCTTAAGTTGAGGGTACTTACTAATAACGATCTCAGTGATCTGGCAAATCTCTAACGGCACCACCGCCTCCTTGGCCTTAGAAGCATTGAGGGAATCATCATGGGTGGCGTAGAGCTTCTCCAAATTCTTCAGCGCCTCGGCCCGGGTGTCCGCCACCTTCCTGGCTTTGCCGGCCTTGATCTCAATCTGCTGCTGCTGTGCAGTCAGCTTGGCAATCTGGTCCTGACGGATCTTGTTGGACTCCTCTAGCCAGGCGACCTCCTCCTTCAGTCGGGCCACCTCGTGGTCCCGGTCCGCCAGCAAAGCTGCAGGAGGGTAACCAATAATTAACAAGAAGCACGAGAAATTGTGCAATCGAGAATATATGGCGCAACAAGCAATCTTACGGCCCAAGTCCCGCGAGGTCTTGGCAGCGTCAACAAGAGCCCTCTGCACAAAAAGAGAAGTGAGAACAAGTCACGGCGCAAGACGACGAACAAGCATCAAGATTGACAACCGAACACATACCTCGACGGAGGCCCCCAGCGCCTTGGCTTGGTCGAGCCCCTGCTCCAGCGCCTCCACCAGCTGCCAAGCCTGGCTAACGGCCCGAGGCGCTGCCCCTGACAACTAAGCCAGGAGGGCGTCCAATGGCGGTGCAGCCCGAGCCGGCATCTAGCCGATGACCTGGAGGTCATCATCGCTCACTAGGCCGCGGAGGGCCCAACCTCCGGCTGGATGTAGGCCTTCGGCTGCGGCACCTCCACTGGCTCCTCCACCCGATAGGCGCAAGACGGCGAACAAGCATCAAGATTTACAACATAACACATACCTCGACGGAGGCCCCCAACACCTTTGATTGGACAAGCCCCTGCTCTAGCGCCTCCACCAGCTGGCAAGCCTGGCCAATGGCCAGAGGCACCACCCCTGACAACTACGCCAGGAGGGCGTCAAACAGCGGCGCAGCCCGAGCCGGCATCTAGCCGATGACCTTGAGGTCATCATCGCTCACCGGGCCGCGGAGGGCCCAACCTCTGGCTGGACGTAGGCCTCTGGCTGCGGCACCTCCACAGGCTGCTCCACCCGGTAGGCGCTAGAGTCAGCGCCCACCGTCGGGCCGGGGGGAGGCACGGTCGTGCCGACACGCCCAAGCAGAAGGCCCTCAGCAAGCCGAGAAACGGCCCTGGCCTGGTGAAGCGTCGCGGGCGCAGCCAGCGGCACCACCTCCGCCACATCCACACCGGCCCCAGCCGGCTGTGTAGCTGCCGCCTCGGGGGCCGGAGGCGGTGCGGCCTTGGGAGCTGAAGCCAGTGCACTCGCCTCTACAGCAGTAGGAGGGGTGGACGCGGTGGCTACGATAGCGGAGCCTGGCAAGGCCATCGCCTCACTGCGGAAAACACAAGGAATGAGCAACGCAGATGCGAGCAAATCAACAACAAATACCAGGAGGACAGGAGCACCTACCCGACAACGCTCAGGATGGTGGCCGCGGGTCTGGGGTAGCGTGCCTGCCTACACCACGAGACGGACTATTTCCTTGCTTAATTTTAGGGTACTTCATGCTAAATGTGTGGACCCCGATGTAATTTTCTGCTTCATAGGTCCTGTAAACTTTACTCCCATCATTCATGTGAAATTCAAAGCTAAAAGCAAGTGGTAAAATTTAAATGTATGTAAGCTTAGTAGTTAATGAGTATGATCATTCTTGGATTTCAAGCCGAACGACCAAGGTCATGGCCATATCTACATCATAATTTATCCTCATGATGATCCCATATCCAAGAATTTGCATGTCACCAAATTTGGCCATATTTTGAAAATGATTGAAGATGTAGCATGAAGAGTATGGTTCGATTAGATGCACTCTTGAGAAGGAGTTGACCCGACTATTTTCCTTGCTTAATTTTAGGGTACTTCATGCTAAATGTATGTACCTTGATGTAATTTCCCCCTTTTAGGTCGCTGATGTAAAATGTACTGCCACCCTTAATATAAAATTCGAATCTAAAAGTTAGTGGTAAAATTTAAACGAATTTAAGCTTAATTGTTAATGAGTATGGCTCGATCAGTTGCTCTCTCGAGAAGGAGCTAAACCCGACTATTTTCCTTGCTTAATTTTAGGGTATTTCATGCTAAATGCATGAACCTCGATGTAATTTTCCCCTTTTTAAGTAGTTGATGTAAACTTTACTCCCACCGGCCGTGTGAAATTTGAACCTAAAAGCAAGTGGTTAAATTTAAACGTATTTAAGCTTACTTAGTAACGAGTATGAACATTCTTGGATTTCAAGCCGAACAACCAAGGTCATGGCCATGGCTACATCATACTTTACGTTGATGATTCGTGATACCATATCCAAGAATTTGCATGCAACCAAATTTGCCTATATTTTGTAAACAAACGAAGAGGTGGTAGTATGAATAGTATGGCTCAATCAGCTTCTCTCCCAACAAGGAGCTAGACTGTTTTCCTTGCTTAATTTTAGAGTTCTCCATGCGAAATGTATGTACCTCGATGTAATTTCCCCCTTTTTAGGTCCTTGATGTAAAATGTACACCCACCGTCCGTGTAAAATTGGAACCTAAAAGCAAGTGGTGAAATTTAAATGTATTTTAGCATATTAGTTGTCAATGAGTATGATCATTCTTGGATTCGAAGCCGAACGACCAAGGTCATGGCCATATCTACATCATACTTGATGTTGATGATGCATGATCCACCATATCCAAGAATTTGCATGCCACCAAATTTGGCCATATTTTGAAAACAAACGAAGAAGAAGTATTATCAAAAGTAGGGCTCAATCAGCTGCTCTCTCGAGAAGGAGCCAAACCCGAGTATTTTCCTTGCTTGATTTTAGGGTGATTCATGCGAAATGTAGGGAACTCAATGTAATTATCCCTCTTTTCAGGTCCATGATTTAAAATGTACTCCCACCATCCAAGTAAGTGGTAAACTTTAAACGAATTTATTCTTAGTTGTCAATGAGTATAAACATTCTTGGATATGAAGACGAACATACCAAGGTCATGGCCATATCTACATCATACTTTATGCTAATGATGATCCCATATCCAAGAATTTGCATGCTGCCAAAATTGGCCAGGAAGTATTATGAAGAGTATGGCTCGATTAGCTGCTCTCTCGAGAAGGAGCCGACATGACTATTTTCCTTGCTTAATTAAAAGGGTTCTTCGTGCTAGATGTATGGACCTCGATGTAATTTCCCCCTTTTTAGGTATTTGATGTAAAATCTACACCCACTATCCGTGTAAAATTCAAAGTACGTGGTAAAATTAAACAAATTTAAGCTTGGTTGTCAATGAGTATGAACATTCTTGGATTTCAAGCCGAATGACCAAGGTCAATGCCATATCTACATCATACTTTATGCTGGTGATTCATGATCCCATATCCAAGAATTTGCATGCCGCCAAATTTCGCCATATTGTGAAAACAAACAAAGAGGAAGTAGTATGAAGAGTGTGGCTCAATCAGCTTCTCTCTCGAGAATTAGCCGAACCCGACTATTTTCCCTTCTTAAGTTTATGGTGCGTCGTGCTAAATTTATGAACCTTGATGTAATTTCCCCCGTTTAGGTCCTTGATGTAAAATGTACTCCCACCGTCCATGTAATATTCGAACCTAAAGGTAAGTGGTAAAATTTAAGAGAATTTAGGGTTAGTTGTTAATGAGTATGTACATTCTTGGATTTCAAGCCAAACGACCAAGGTTATGGCCATATATACATCATACTTTATGCTGATGATGATCCCATATCCAAGAATTTGCATGCCACCAAATTTGGCCATATTTTGAAAATGATTGAAGAGGAAGTAGTATGAAGAGTATGACTCGATTGGCTGCTCTCTTGAGAAGGAGCCAAACCTAAATGGTTTCCTTGTTTAAATTTAGGGTGCTTTGTGCTAAGTATATGGACCTCAATGTAATTTCCCCCTTTTTAGGTCCTTGATGTAAAATGTACTCCCACCATCCATGTAAAATTCGAATCTAAAAGCAAGTGATAAAATTTAAACGTATTTAAAGTTATTAGCAGTCAATGACTATGATTATTCTTGCATTTCGAGCCGATGACCAAGTACATGGACATATCTAGAACATAATTTATGATGATGATGATAATCACATATCCAAGAATTTCATACAGCAAAAATTGGCCATATTTTGAAAACAAACAAAGTGGAAGTATTATGAAGAGTATGGCTTGATCAGCTTCTCTCTCGAGAAGGAGCTGAACCCAACTATTTTCCTTGCTTAATTTTAGGGTACTTCATGCTAAATGTATGGACCTCAATATAATTTTCCAATTTATAGGTCCTTGATGTAAACTTTACTCCCACCGTCTATGTGAAATTCGAACCTAAAAGCAAATGGTAAAATTTAAACGTATTTAAGCTTAGTTGTTAATGAGTTGAAAATTCTTGGATTTCAGGACGAACAACCAATGTCATGGCCATATCTACATCATACTTTATGCTGATGATTCGTGATACCATATCCAAGAATTTGCATGCCGCCAAATTTGGCTATATTTTAAAAACAAATGAAGAGGAAGTAGTATGAAGAGTATGGCTCGATCAATTTCTTTCTCGAGAAGGAGCTAGGCTGTTCCTTACTTAATTTTTTGGTTCTTCATGCTGAATGTATGGGCCTCGATGTAATTTCCCCCTTTTTAGGTCTTGATGTAAAATGTCCACCCACCGTCCGTGTAAAAGTTGAACCTAAAAGCAAGTGGTGAAATTTAAATGTATTTAAGCGTATTTGTTGTCCAAGATTATGAACATTCTTCGATTCCAAGCCGAACGACCAATCTCATGGCCATATCTACATCATACTTTATGCTGATGATGCATGATCCCACCATATCCAACAACTTGCATGCCGCCAAATTTGGCCCTATTTTGAAAACAAACAAAGAGGAAGTATTATGAAAAGTAGGGCTCAATTAGCTGCTCTCTCAAGAAGGATCCAAACCCGACTATTTTCCTTGCTTAATTTTAGGGTGCTTAGTGCTAAATTCATGGACCTCGATGTAATTTTCCCTCTATTCAGGTTTGTGATGTAAAATGTACTCCCACCATCCAAGTAAGCGGTAAACTTTAAACAAATTATGCTTAGTTGTCAATGAGTATAAACATTCTTGGATTTCAAGACAAATATACCAAGGTCATGGCCATATCTACATCACACTTTATGCTAACAATGATCCCATATCTAAGAATTTTCATGCTGCCAAAATTGGGCATCTTTTGAAAAAAATTAAAGAGGAAGTAGTATGAAGAGTATGACTCGATTAGCTGCTCTCTCGAGGAGGAGCCGATATGACTATTTTCATTTCTTAATTAAAGGGTGATTCGTGCTAAATGTATGGACCTCGATGTATTTTTTCCCTTTTTAGGTCTTTGTTGTAAAATGTACTCCCACCGTCCGTGTAAAATTCAAAGTGGTAAAATGAAACGAATTTAAGCTTAGTTGTCAATGAGTATGAACATTCTTGGATTTCAAGATGAACGACCAAGGTCATGGACATATCTATATCATACTTTATGCTAGTGATTCATGATCCCATATCCAAGAATTTGCATGTCGCCAAATTTGGCCATATTTTGATAACAAACAAAGAGGAAGTAGTATGAAGATCATGGCTCAATCAGCTTCTCTCTTGAGAATGAGCTGAACCTGACTATTTTTCATGCTTAATTTTTGGGTGCTTCATGCTAATAATATGAACCTTGATGTAATTTCCCCTGGTTAGGTCCTTGTTGTAAAATGTACTCCCATCGTCCGTGTGAAATTCGAACCTAAAGGCAAGTGGTAAAATTTATGCAAATTTAGGGTTAGTTGTCAATGAGTATGCTCATTCATGGATTTCAAGCCAAATGTCCAAGGTTAAGGCCATATCTATATAGTACTTTATTATGATGATGATTCCATATCCAAGAATTTGCATGACACCAAATTTGTCCATATTTTGAAAATGATTGAAGAGGAAGTAGTCTGAACAGTATGAGTCGATCAGCTGCTCTCTCGATAAGGAGCTACCCCGACTATTTTCCTTTCTTAATTTTAGGGTGCTTCGTGCTAAATGTATGGACCTCGATGTAATTTTACCTATTTTAGGTCCTTGATGTAATACGCACCCCCACCGTACGTGATGTTCCCATATTTGGTAGTACAAGGGTGAATCATGGCATGGTAAAAATGTTGCCACTCGGATTTTCTGACCATTCGGAAAAGAAAAATATATATTTTCCAAGTGACAGAAGTGTATTTTATGTAAAGAAAGTAGGAAAAATATCTACTTTTTGTAGAAAAATAAAGAGAAAGAAGAGAAACTATGAGCACAAAGGAGGTATCCCGAGAGAGCGGCGAAGGGGAGGAGTTGAAGGCGGTGCGATATCGGAGCAAACCTATGATGGCTTCCTGACATAAGGTATAGGGTATAGTCACCTAGTAGTACTAGTAGTAATTTTCAGGAAATTTACTATATATGCAAAAAAACAAAATATGTTTTCTCTCTTCTTCACTGCCTCGTCACCATCCCCACATCCCGGCTAGTTGATCTCTCCCTCGTCCAAAATATGGCGCTAGCACATCTGTCGACCTGCCTTATCTTCGGCTTCATGTTAGTATTAGGCGTGATGTGTTGGTGTGCCTAGGAAGGAACCATTTTGGGGCTTAGTGGAAAAAGGTACAATACTCATACTATTATTAGAGTCGGAGTTCAAACTTTCTCGGTTTCAAAAATTTCACTTCCTTTCCAAACATCCAGAGGGAAGGTTATTCAAAACATAGTGTTGCACAAGGGATTGTTTATACTCTATGCAATATGTCCCATCGCATTTGATTTACTTTATTATGATCTGGCCAGCTTGACGACTACTCTGTATTACTCCATTCTCGTTCAATTTCACAGCCTGTGAAGAGGAAGCCTCATAGCACACCCGCATCATGCTGGTTCGAAAGTATAGTAGGACTAGTACGAAGGGAATGGCTCAGTTGCTTGCTCGAGAAGGACCCGGACCCGACTACTTTGCATTGCTTCGTTTTAGGGCCCTTTTTGCTAAATGTATGGACCTCTATGTAATTTGACATTTTTTGAGGTCTTCGATGTAAACTGTACTCCCACCGACTGTGTCAAATTTTAACTAAAAGTAAGCGCGATAGATTTCTCTTAAAAATTTCTAAAAATATTTTGAAGCTAAGAAGAAATTTGGTACATCGAAAAAACCGAAAGTTCTAAAAAAATCATGTTCAGATAAAATGGCTTTGATAACATTTCAAATAAAGAATAAAAAGTACAATGTTTTTTTCTGGCATAATGTTACGTGTATCCAGAAACACGCGTTATAAAAATTATAATACCGACATTATTAGTTATTCTTCGGTTGCGATAACACTTTATGTTGATGATCCCATATCCAAGAATTTGCATGCCACCAAATTTGGCCATATTAAGAGGAAGTAGTATGAAGAGTATGGCTTGATCAGCTGGTATCTCAAGAATGAGATGATCCGACTATTTTCCTTGCTTAATTTTAGGGTGCTTCGTGTTAAATGTAGTGACGTCGATGTAATTTTACCTTTTTAGGTCCTTGATGTAAAATGTACTCCCACCATTTGTTCAAATGTCGAACCTAAAAGTAAGTCATAAATTTAAACAAATTTAAGCTTTGTTGTCAATTAATATAGATATTCTTGGATTTCAAGCCGAATGACCAAGGTCATGGCCATATCTAAATCATACTTTAAGCTCTTGATGATCCCATATCAACGAATTTTCATGTTGCTAAATTCGGCCATATTTTGAAAATGATCAAGGAAGAAGTAGTACGAAGAGTATGGTTCAATTGGCTGCTCTCTTAAGAGAAGGGGCTGACCCAACTGTGTTCCTTGCTTAATTTTAGGGTGCTTCATGCTAAATGTATGGACCTCGATGTAATTTTAATTTTTTTAGGTCCTTTATGTAAAATGTACTCCCACCATTTGTGTAAAATTCAAAACTATAACTAAGTGATAAAATTTAAACATATTTAAGCTTAGTTATCAATGAGTATGAAAATTATTGGATTTAAAGCCGAACGACCAAGGTCATGGCCGTACCTACATCATACTTTATGCTGCTGATTCATGATATCATATCCAAGAATTTGCATGCCACCAAATTTGGCCATATTTTGAAAACAAACGGAGAGGAAGTAGTATGAAAAGTATGGCTTGATCAACTTCTCTCCTGAGAATGATCCAAACCTCACTATTTTCCTTCCTTAATTTTAGGGTTCTTCGTGCTAAATGTATGGACCTCCATGTAATTTCCCCCCTTTTTAGGTCCTTGATGTAAAATGTACTCCCACCTTCCGTGTAAAATTTGAACCTAAAAGGAAGTGGTAAAACTTAAACGTATCGAAACTTATTAGTTTTCAACGAGTATGAACATTCTTTCATTTGAAGCCGAACGACTAAGTTCATGGCCATAACAACATCATACTTTATGCTGATGATGATCCCATATCCAAGAATTTGAATGCCGCCAATTTGGGCCATATTTTGAAAACAAATGAAGAGGAACTAGTATGAAGAATATGGCTCGATCAGCCTCTTTCTCGAGAAGGAGACGAACCCGATTGTTTTCCTTTCTTAATTTTAGGGTGCTTCGTGCTAAATGTATGGACCTCGATGTAATTTCCCCCCTTTTTTAGGTTCTTGATGTAAAATGTACTCCCACCGTTGATGTAAAATTCGAACCTAAAAGTAAGTGGCGAAATATAAATGTATTTCAGCTTATTTCTCAATGAGTATGAACATTATTGGATTTCAAGCCGAACGACCAAGGTCATGGCCAAATTTGCATCATACTTTATGCTAATGATGATCCCATATCCAAGAATTTGCATGCCGCCAAATTTGGCCATATTTTGAAAATGATCGAAGAGGAAGTAGTATGAAGACTATGACTCAATCAGCTGCTCTATTGAGAAGGCGCCAACTCAACTATTCTCCTTGCTTAAATTAGGGTGCTTCGTGCTAAATGTATGGACCTCAATGTAATTTTGCCCCTTTTTTAGGCCCTCAATGTAAAATGTACTCCCACCGCCCATTTAAACTTCGAACCTAAAAGTAAGTTGTAAAATGTAAACAATTTTAAGCTTAGTTGTCAAGGAGTATGAACATTCTTGGATTTCAAGACGATCGACTAAGGTCATGGCCAAATCAACATCATACTTTATGCTCTTAATGATCCCATATCCAAGAATTTGCATGTCTCCAAATTCGGCCATATTTTGAAAATGATCGAAGATGAAGTAGTATGAAGGGTATGGTTCGATCAGCTGCTCTCTCGAGAATGAGCCGAGCAGACACTTTTTCTTGCTTAATTTTAGGGCACTTTATGCTAAATGTATGGACCTCGATGTAAATTTCTCCCTTTTTAGGTCCTTGATGTAAAATGTACTCCCACCATCTATGTAAATTTTTAACCTAAAAGTTAGTGGTAAAATTTAAACAAGTTTAAGCTTAGTTGTCAATGAGAATGAACATTCTTGGATTTCAAGCCCAACGACCAAGGTCATGGACATATGTACATCATACTTTATGTTGATGATGCATGATCTCATATTCAAGAAATGTCATGCCGCCAAATTTGTCCATATTTTGAAAACAAACGAAGAGGAAGTAGTATGAAGAGTATGGCTCGATCAACTTCTCTCTCTAGAAGGAGCCAAACCTGATTGTTTTCCTTGCTTAATTTTAGGGTGCTTCGTGCTAAATGTATGTACCTCAATGTAATTAGGCCCCATTTTTAGGTTCTTTATGTAAAATGTACTCCTACCGTTGGTGTAAAATCAAACCTAAAAGTATGTTGTCAAATTTAAATGTATTTAAGCATAGTTCTCAATGAGTATGAACATTTTTGGATTTCAAGCCGAACGACCAAGGTCATGGCCATGTCTACATCATACTTTAAGCTCGTGATGATCCCATATCCAAGAATTTGCATGCCGCCAAATTTGGCCACATATTTTGAGAATAAACAAAGAGAAAGTAGTATGAAGAGTATGGCTTGATCAGCTTCTCTCTCAAGAAGGAGCCGAACCCTAATATTTTACTTGCTTAATTTTAGGGTGCTTCGTGCTAAATGTATGGACCTCAATATAATTCCCCCTTTTTAGGTCCTCGATGTAAATTGTACTCCCATCGTCCATGTAAAATTTGAACCTAAAATTAAGTGGTAAAATTTAAACATATTTAAGCTTAGTTGTCAATGAGTATGAGTATTCTTGGATTTCAAGCCAAATGACTAAGGTATTAGCCATAACAACATCATACTTTATACATATGATTCATGATGCCATATCCAAGGATTTGCATGCCACCAAATTTTGGCCATATTTTGAAAACAATTGAAGAGGAAGTAGTATGAAGAGTATGGCTCAAACATCTTCTCTCTCGAGAAGGAGCTGAAGACGACTGTTTTCCTTGCTTAATTTTAGGGTGCTTTGAGTTAAATGTATGAACCTCGGTGTAATTTCCCCTTTTTTAGGTTCTTGATGTAAAATGTACTCCCACCATCCATGTAAAATTCGATCCTAAAAGTAAGTGTTAAAATTTAAATGAATCTAAGCTTAGTTGTGAATGAGTATGAATATTCTAGGATTTCAAGTCGAACGACCAAGGTCATGGACATATCTACGTCATACTTTATGTTTATGATGATCCCATATCCAAGGATTTGCATGCCACCAAATTGGGCCATATATTGAAAACGAACGAAGAGGAAGTAATATAAAGAGTATGTCTCAATCAACTGCTCTCTCGAGAAGGAGCAGAAACTGACTATTTTCCTTGCTTAATTTTAGGGTGCTTCATGCTAAATGTATGGACCTCGATGTAATTTTACCATTTTAGGTTCTTGATGTATAATGTACTCCCACCACCGCCCGTGTAAAATTCGAACCTAAAAGTAAGCGCGATAGATTGCTCTTAAAATTTTCCAAAAATCTTTCAAAAACCACCGAAAGTTCAGAAAATATCAGGTTCCTTCTATGCATCTGCATCCCAAAAAAGTTGACACGGTTTTGATAACATTCAAATAAAGAATAGAAAGTATAATATTAGTTGTGTGACATCCTGTTACGTTTATCGAGAAGCACGCATTATATAAAGTATAATAATACAAAGATTATTAATTATTCTTTGCATTTGATAAGCTTAGTTGTCAATGAGTATGAACATTCTTGGATTTGAAGATGAACGACCGATTAGGTCATGGCCATCTCTACATCATAGTTGATGATAATGTTCCCATATTTGGTAGATGGGTGCGTATAGCCATGGTAAACAATGTTGGGGGTGGGAGTTTAGAACTAGTCTTAAGAAAAACATGTTCAAATTTCTAAGTGTATCTTTAGGGTCTATGTTGTAAAAGTGTAGGTCTTGGAAGTATTTTGGTTTTATTTCTGGACCGCTATCTAATTTTTATGCCGACTCTTGAATTTTAACACAAACCTTCTTGGTACTTCAGGAAGATTCATTGTTAGAAAGAAAAATAAAAGGTTCCCACTGATCGGAATTATTTTTTTTAAAAATAAGCACGAATATTTTGGATCTGAATGCCATATATCCAATATTCAGAGAAAGAGGACTATTGCGAAAAACTTCAGTAGTCTGTACTTCTACTGAACCAGGGGCACCAGAAAATTAAACCCAAAGCTGTCAAAGAAAAAATGGAGGAAAAATCGAAGAGCAAGAAGAAATTATATGAGAATATGCTAAATGGGAGGCAATGCGAGAGTAGCGAAGTAGTTGAAGGCGGTGCGATGTCAGAGTAAAGCTATTTTGACGGGTTTCTGTCACGAGGTATAGGCACCTACTACTAGTATATGTTTTATCTCTCCTTAGCTGTCTCTCACCATCCATCCTTCCTCTCCCCTCTTATGCAGAGCCCCACGCACACCGCTCGGAAAATCTCTCCCTCGTCCCATAGTATGGCCCCGTGCATGTGTGCCTTGGTATGGTCACACCATGTATGCGTGTCTCTGACGTGTTTATTTATAAGTGTCTCTAGAGTCTTAGTCAGCTGCCTTGGTGTGCATATATAGGAAGCAAACATCGCAGGTATCACCATGTCCTGCTCCGTTTGATGCACAAACCACCACTTGGACAATTGTTTTTGCATTTTTCACCAGCTGTTGGTCTGATCCGTTGCAATTTCCACCACTTGGTTATTTAACCTATTTAGCTCTGCTAACAACATAATAGATAGTTAGTACTCCCATTAATTATCAAATTTGTAAAAACTTACATATTCATAAAAGGTTAATAATTAATCCAATAATTATAATTTTTTAAATGATTTGTTGAATGTAATAGTCTCTACTCTATATGTAGCACCATTTTGGGGCTTGCCGCAAAAATATAATATTAGAGTCAGAGTTCAAACTTTCCTGGTTTTGAAATTTTCACTTCCTTCCTAAACATACGGAGGGAAGGTTATTCAAAAGATAGTGGTGCACAAGGGATTGTTTATACTGTATGCAGTATGTCCCATCGCATTCGAGGCACTTCATTATGATCTTGCCAACTATCCTGCTGTACTCCGTATTACTCAATTCTCGTTTCATTTCACACCCTACGAAGAGGAAGCCACACAGCACACCCGCATCCTGTTGGTTCAAAAGTACAGTAGGAGTAGTAAGAAGGGTATGGCTCAGCTGCTCGCTCGAGAAGGAACCGGGCCTTATTGCTTTTCATTGCTTCATTATTTAGGGACTTTGTGTTAAATGTATATACCTCTATGTAACTTTCTACTTTTAAGGTCGTCGATGTAAACTGCACTGCCACCGACCGTGTTAAATTTTAACTAAAAGTAAGCGCAATAGATTTCTCTCAAAATTTTCGAAAAAACTTTTGAAGCTAAGAAGGAACCCCTATCCAAGAATTTTCATGCCGCCAAATTTGGCCATATTTTGAAAACAAACAAAGAGGAAGTAGTATGAAGAGTATGGCTCAATCAGCTGCTTTTTCATAAAGGAGCCAAACCCAACTATTTTCGTTTCTTAATTTAGGGTGCTTTGTGCTAAATGTATGGACCTCGATGTAATTTTCCCTTTTTAGGTCCTTGACGCAAAATGTACTCCCACCACCGCCCGTGTAAAATTCGAACCTAAAAATAAGCGCGATAGATTGCTCTTAAAATTTTCCAAAAATCTTTCAAAAACCACCGAAAGTTCAGAAAATGTCATGTTCCTTCTATGCATCTGCATCCCAAAAAATTTGACACGGTTTTGATAACATTCAAGTAAATAATAGAAAGTATAATATTAGTTGTCCGACATCCTGTTACGTGTATCGAGAAACACGCATTATGTAAAGTATAATAATACAAACATTATTAATTATTCTTTGGGTTTGATAAGCTCAGTTGTTAATGAGTATGAACATTCTTGGATTTCAAGACAAATGACCGATTAGGTCATGGCCATCTCTATATCATAGTTGATGATAATTTTCCCATATTTGGTAGATGGGTGCGTATAGCCATGGTAAACAATGCTGGGGGTGGGAGTTTCGAACTAGTCTTAAGAAAAACATGTTCAAATTTCTAAGTGTATCTTTAGGGTATGTGTTGTAAAAGTGTAGGTCTTGGAAGTATTTTGGTTTTATTTCTGGGCCGCTATCGAATTTTTATGCCAACTCTTGGATTTTAACACACACCTTCTTGGTACTTCAGGAAGATTCCTTGTTAGAAACAAAAAGAAAAGGTTCCCAGTGATCGGAATTATGTTTTTGCAAAATAAGCACGAATATTTTGGATCTGAATGCCATATATCCAATTTTTAGACAAAGAAGACAATTGCGAAAAACTTGAGTAGTCCAGTACATCACTATTAGTTCTATAAAATACTTTAGTACTGTAATAAAACTGATAGAACATTTGACAGATTCACGAGCATTTGAAAGATTCAGCAGCACTGAATAAAACAGGAAAATATCATTAGATTCCAAATACACAATCAGCGGGACTTGACAGATTCAAAAACATTTCAAAGTGACCAATTTAGTAGTACATATAATGACCAAAATAATTGATAGATTTGACAATGCAGACAACAAAATTCAATAGATGTAGCAAGCCCATAATTTAAAAGGACAGAGAGATCATATTCTAGGGATTGTTCGTCTGCGGCCCGAAAGTTCCTGGGCGAGCGCATGGCGGTACCTAAGTTCCCTATAATTGCCGCGATTCATAAAGTTGGGCTGCCAACTACTCAGAGGGGCCATTTCAAGGCAAACTCATCTCACCCCTGCCGATACAAACATTCCATTATACTGCCACGTGAAGTAGACGGTCGGGACCCACATGTCGGTCATCTGTCCGTGATGCGAGTGCCAACGCGGCAACGTCTTAGGAAAATCGAGGAACTAAGTGGATTGGATGAGTTGACCAATTTCACAAATCCATTCCCTCCTTTCTCCTAGCACCGGCGGCTTCGAAATCCACCCTCCAGGCAGGACGATCCCTTCAGACATTTGACTTCTGGCGCCAAGTTGCTGCGCCCAGTCGCTGATCCTGAGCTCCAATGGTGCATGTCGTAGCCGCCATTGAGAGGCTCTAGCCCGCCTCCGCCGCCGACGAGCCGAGCAGCTCGGAGGATGGCAGATCCTACTACCAAGGAAGTAGAAGTTCTGGCTACATGCGGGTGAGCTACCCTTCTCTTTGCTATTCGCACTAATTATAACTGCTAGCTGGCTACTGAACCTACCATTGTTTGTTAGCCCAATGCTGACAAACATATTTTGTCCATAGTTTTCTGTCAAGTGGGATCTCCACGGACCACCCTTACCTGGTTACGGTAGTCCTCCTCAGGTACGACTCTAAATTAGCAAGGGTGAAGGGCAAGTGGTATGGACATCATTGTATCACATTGGAAGAAGCGCATGCGCAGATCTGCACTATCTATGGTATGGTTGTTTCTCTGCGTAATCATGATGAATTATGGACGAAGAAGACTGCAAAGTTCAGCTTCATGGATGAACGTGGCATCATGGTTTCTCTAACGTGTGATAGTCAGCTAATTGGGTTGATGAAAGGTATGCTTCGGCTTGCATGTTTGAGCTGAATTGTGATGTACTGGATGTGGAAGATTTTCCAACTGGGAGTCGCCCTTCTATTCTTGGACAGGGTGGTCGCTCGAACCCAATTAGCTCCTAGTAAGCAAAAGTCTCTTGGGGTTCGTATGTTTGTGTTGAATTGTAATTTTTGTTTATTTACTCTGTAGATATTTGGCAGTTATGTAATAGTCCTATTTCTTTGACAGGAAGCGCCGCAAGGTTAGAAATATGACTGCTGGATCAGTAATTTTCCTGCCTGAAGAAGGTAAAAACGAGTGGAAAGATGATGCTGGAGACGATTCTGGTGCTGATTGTCACGGCGATGCAGAGTACATGAAGCTAAGAAAATTGGCAATGAGGAAGAGGAAGAAGCAGGAAATGAAGAAGCTAGTGGATGTGAAGGCTTGGCACCCAGGCCTTGGAAGAAGCCTGCTGGCAATGAAGATGCATAGTAATGTGTTGAACTTGAACCTATATATGTAATCCGGTTAAATTCTGGAGCTCTATGTGTGGAACTTTGCTGGGCGAAACAATCTACCCACGTTCTCTAAGTAAAATGTACCGTCACTTAGGGTTTGGAAACGCCTGATTCAGTAGTAGAATCCGAAAATTTTGATTGTGCCACTACTATCTGAAAACATGCAGCACCGGTTCCACGATTGCTGAGGGGCAGGATGTCTCCAAATTCGATGGAATGTAAGTGGCACAGAAATAAATTATTTAAGCTGCTACACTCTATGAACCAGCAACTTATTTCAGTTGCCGCACAACAACATGGCAACCAATAATGCCCAGATGAGTAGGAAATTGGTACCACTTTCTGGCCTAATCTTGAGCCCGTCTATCTCACCGCCACCCTGCTCCTGCATCCCCTTCATCCGGGGAAGCTCCTGGATCTCCAGTAACCGGGTGTACATGCTTCCACTTTATAAATTGTGGTTGTGCCATTTGCATGCGGCACAATCCACGTAGATTACGTTTAGACAAACCACCAATGTCATAATACCACCATGATGAGACAAAAGGAAGTAATGTAGGGTTAAGACAGATTAACGGGCGGCCAAGTTTTTGCCTCTCAGGACTCCGGGACCACTAGTTCAGACCGCTAGGTCAACAACTACACCTATTAAATCTTAAAAAGGCACGGAGCTCAAGATAAATTGAACTAGTTATCACACATCTCCTCGATCTTCCTAATCTTAGCCCGATGTGCATCTTCCTGCGAGAGCAAGGATCTAATCGTCTGCTCCTTCCTTTTAGCATCTTCCTTGCACAACTTCAATTATTTCTCTGCATTTTTCCTCATGCACTTGTCAATACTCATAGTTGTGAACTATTGGACTTTGGCCTGGTGAAGATCAACCCTTGCTTGAGTCAGTAATTGTTCTGCTTTAGCCTTCATGGCCAACGCCATGTCCCTCTCCTTTCGACTTCGCTAACCTCATCTTGCAACCTGAAGAGATCTCGGTTAAGCTTGGTCGTGTTATCTGGTTCCCATAGCTTCATCTCAACAATGTCAAGAAGTGAGCTGAATACGGATTCTTTCAACTCAACAGTCATTTCCCATAGCGTGTCCAGTGTTTTCTCCATAGATTTGGGCCACTCTGGATCTACCCATTTGACAACAGTTCACCTTCTTCCTTGCATCATTGCACGATGTCCTTGACACCGTAAAAACCTCCTGACTGCATTTCTTCCTTCGAATGCTACAAATTTAGCGGGCACATATCCATGTTTAGATAGCAGAGGACTGTCTTCATCCGCTAAACCATGATAGTTCGAGTCATACATCGTCTAGTTGGCCTAACACATCATACGCGCATGAGTAAATAGAGTAGACCTAGCTCAAAATCGATAAATGGACACAGATGATAGATATAGAGATGAGACAACTCACATCGAAATCACCATCCCTGTCGTGACGACGTGTTTCCTCGTCGTCTCCCCTTGAACCCATGGTGAGAGGGGAGGGGGTGGCTGCCGGAGAGGGGATTGGGATCGAGGCGCCATTGGCTTGCGGCTATGGCAGGATGGGAGTGAAGTGGGGAAAGTGGCTTCGAGGGGAAGGAAGATAAGTACAGGGAGGAAGAGAAGTAATGGTGACGTGACACTGGAATATGGCCCACTGAACTCGTGAGTCGTGACACTCGCAACAGGGGAGCACTCGGTGTTGCCAGTTTGTCCAGAGCAAGAAGGCAGCAAGCGTGGCCAATCATGCCTCAGAACATCCGACTCACGGGTCGCTCTCATGAATACCATCCCAATCATCCAAGCGCCACGATCGAACGGTATGTAACAATTATCATGCAGAACAACTGTGTTAGGGTGTGTCTTCTAGAAGACTCGGTCTAATGGCCACCATTGGGGGGGCTAAGGTTAGGGCTCTCCTAAGGTTAGGATCCATACGTGTTTTATGAGAATAACACACATGCAATGACACTAGTGATGTCTGGTTTGTGAAAAGAACACACATGCAATGACTCTAACACTAGATTGTGAAAAGAACAGGCAATACAATTACTCTCGTGGATCCATGTGTGGTTTGTGGGAAGAACAGACATTCACTAACTCTAGTTGTGGTTCATGAAAAGAACACATGTGCAATGACTCTAGATGTGGTTTATGAGAAGAACACACACGCAATGACTCTGGCTGTGGTTCATGAAAATAAAAGACACGCAATGACATTGGGGGATCCATGTGTGGTTTGTGGAAAGAACAGACATACAATGACACTGGTGTGGTTCATGAAAAGAGCATACATGCAATGACACTGGTGGATCCATGTGTGGTTTATGGGAAGAAAACACATGGAATGACACTGGTGGATCCATATGTGGTTGTGGAAAGAACAGACATGCAATGACCCTAGCCATGGTTTGTGAAAAGAACAGACATGCAATGGCTCGAGCTGTGGTTCATGAAAAGAACACACATCCAGTGACATTGGTGGATCCATATGTGGTTTGTGGAAAGAACAAACATGCAACAACTCTAGTTGTAGTTTGTGAACAGAACACACATGCAATGTCATTGGTGGATCCATGTGTGGTTTGTGGAAAGAACGAACATACAATGACTCTAGTTGTGGTTTGTGAAAAGAACAGACATGCAATAACACTGGTGGATCCATGTGTGGTTTGTGGGAAGAATAGACATGCAATGACTCTGGTTGTGGTTCATGAAAAGAAAACATATGCAATGACACTGGGTGTGGTTCATGAAAAGAACACACATGCAATGACACTGGTGGATCCATGTGTGGTTTGTGGGAAGAACAGACAGGCAATGACACTGGGTGTGGTTCATGAAAAGAACACACATCCAATGACACTGGTGGATCCTTATGTGGTTTCTGGAAAGAACATACATGCAATTACTAGCTGTGGTTCATGAAAAGAACAGACATGCAATGACACTGGTGGATCCATGTGTGGTTTGTGAGAAGAACAGACATGCAATGACTCTAGTTGTGGTTCATGAACAGAACACACATCCAATGACACTGGTGGATCCATATGTGGTTTGTGCAAAGAACAGACATGCAATAACTCTAGTTGTGGTTAATGAAAATAACAGACATGCAATGATACTAGTGGATCCATGTGTGGTTTGTCGGAAGAACAGACATGCAATGACTCTGGCTGTGGTTAATGAAAAGAAAATACATGCAATGCCACTTTGTCTGGTTCATGAAAAGAACACACATGGAATGACACTGGTCGATCCATGTGTGGTTTATGGAAAGAACAGACATGCAATGACACTAGGTGTGGTTCATGAAAAGAACACACATGCAATGACACTGGTGGATCCATGTGTGGATTGTGGGAAGAACAGACATGCAATGACTCTAGAGGTGGTTCATGAAAAGAAAACACATGCAATGACGCTGGGTGTGGTTCATGAAAATAACACACATGCAGTGACACTGGTGGATCCATGTGTGGTTTGTGGAAAGAACAGACATGCAACGACTCTAGTTGTAGTTTGTGAAAAGAACACACATGCAATGTCACTGGTGGATCCATGTGTGGTTTGTGGAAAGAACAAACATACAATGACTCTAGTTGTGGTTTGTGAAAAGAACAGACATGCAATAACACTGGTGGATCGATGTGTGGTTTGTGGGAAGAATAGACATGCAATGACTCTGGCTGTGGTTCATGAAAAGAAAACATATGCAATGACACTGGGTGTGGTTCATGAAAAGAACACACATGCAATGACACTGGTGGATCCATGTGTGGTTTGTGGGAAGAACAGACATGCAATGACACTGGGTGTGGTTCATGAAAATAACACACATGCAATGACACTGGTGGATCCATGTGTGGTTTGTGGAAAGAACAGACATGCATTGACTCTAGCTGTGGTTCATCAAAAGAACAGACATGCAATGACACTAGTGGATCCATGTGTGGTTTGTGAACCTGAGGCAGCAATGACACTGGTGGATCCATGTGTGGTTTGTGGCAACAACAGACATGCAATGACACTGGGTGTGGTTCATGAAAAGAACACACAGGCAATGGCACTGGTGGATCCATGTGTGGTTTGTATAAAGAATAGACATGCAATGACACTAGGTGTGGTTCATGAAAAGAACACACATCCAATGACACTGGTGGATCCTTATGTGGTTTCTAGAAAGAAGAGACATGCAATGACTCTAGCTATGGCTCATGAAAAGAACAGACATGCAATGACACTGGTGGATCCATGTGTGGTTTATGGGAAGAACACACATGCAATGACACTGGTGGATCCATATGTGGTTGTGGAAAGAACAGACATGCAATGACCCTAGCCATGGTTTGTGAAAAGAACAGACATGCAATGGCTCGAGCTGTGGTTCATGAAAAGAACACACATCCAGTGACATTGGTGGATCCATATGTGGTTTGTGGAAAGAACAAACATGCAGCGACTCTAGTTGTAGTGTGTGAAAAGAACACACATGCAATGTCACTGGTGGATCCATGTGTGGTTTGTGGAAATAACGAACATACAATGACTCTAGTTGTGGTTTGTGAAAAGAACAGACATGCAATAACACTGGTGGATCCATGTGTGGTTTGTGGGAAGAATAGACATGCAATGACTCTGGCTGTGGTTCATGAAAAGAAAACATATGCAATGACACTGGGTGGATCAACGTGTGATTGCAGCGACACTGGTGGATCAATGTGTGATTTGTGGAAAGAACACACATGAAATGACTCTAGCCGTGGTTCATGAAAAGAGCACAAATCCAGTGACACTAGTGGATCCATGTGTGATTTGTGAAAAGTACAGACATGCAATTACTCTAGATGTGGTCCATGAAAAGAACACACATCCAGTGACACTGGTGGATCCTTATGTGGTTTGTGAGAAGAACACACATGCAATGACTCTAGCTGTGGTTCATGAAAAGAACATACATGCAATGACACTAGTGGATCCATGTGTGGTTTGTGGAAAGAACAGACATGCAATGACTCTGGCTGTGGTTCATGAAAAAAACACATCCAATGACACTGGTGGATCCATATGTGGTTTGTGGAAAGAACAGACATGCAATGACTATAGTTGTGGTTCATGAAAAGAGCAGACATGCAATGACACCGGTGGATCCCTGTGTGGTTTGTGGGAAGAACAAACATGCAATGACTCTAGCTATTGTTCATGAAAAGAAAACACATGCAATGACACTGGGTGTGGTTCATGAAAAGAACACACATGCAATGACACTGGTGGATCCATGTGTGGTTTGTGGAAAGAAAAGACATGCAATGACACTTGGTGTGGTTCATGAAAAGAACACACATGCAATGACACTGGTGGATCCATGTGTGGTTTGTGGAAAGAACAGACATGCAATGACTCTAGCTGTGGTTCATGAAAAGAACAAACATGCAATGACACTGGTGCATCCATGTGTGGTTTGTGGGAAGAACATACATGCAATGACTCTGGTTGTGGTTCATGAAAAGAAAACACATCCAGTGACACTGGTGGATCCATGTGTGATTTTTACGAAGAACAGACATGCAATGACTCTTGCTGTGGTTCATGAAAAGAAAACACATGCAATGACACTAGGTCTGGTTCATGAAAAGAACACACATGCAATGACACTTTGGATCCATGTGTGGTTTGTGGAAAGAACTGACATGCAATGCCACTGGGTGTGGTTCATAAAAAGAACACACATGCAATGACACTGGCGGATCCATGTGTGGTTTGTGGAAATAATGGACATGCAATGATTCTAGCTATGGTTCATGAAAAGAACATACATGCAATGACACTGGTGGATCCATGCATGGTTTGTGAACCTAAGACAGAAATGACACTAGTGGATCCATGTGTGGTTTGTGGAAAGAACATTGGGTGTGGTTCATGAAAAGAATACACATGCAATGACACTGGTGGATCCATGTGTGGTTTGTGGAATGAACAGACATGCAATGACACTGGGTGTGGTTCATGAAAAGAACACACAGGCAATGACACTAGTGGATCCATGTGTGGTTTGTGGAAAGAACATACATGCAATGACCCTGGTGGATCCATGTGTGGTTTGTGGGAAGAATATACATGCAATGACTCTGGCTGTGGTTCATGAAAAGAAAACACATACAATGACACTGGTGGATCCATGTGTGGTTTGTGGAAAGAACACACATGCAATGAATCTAGTTGTGGTTCATGAAAAGAACAAACATCCAATGACACTGGGTGTGGTTCATGAAAAGAACAGTCATGCAATGACACTAGTGGATCCATGTGTGGTTTGTGGAAAGAACAGACATGTAATGACTCTAGCTGTGGTTAATGAAAAGAGCACACATGCAATGACACAGGTGGATCCATTTGTGGTTTTTGAGAAGAACAAACATGCAATGACTCTGGCTGTGGTTCATGAAAAGAACACACATCCAATGACACTGGTGGATCCTTATGTGGTTTGTGGAAAGAACACACACGCAATAAATCTAGCTGTGGTTCATGAAAAGAACACACATCCAATGACACTGATGGATCCATGTGTGATTGGTGGAAATAACAGACATGCAATGACTCTGGTTGCCGTTTGTGAAAAGAACAGACATGCAATGACACTGGTGGATCCTTATGTGCTTTGTGAAAAGAACACACATGCGATGACTCTAGGTGTGGTTCATGAAAAAAACACACATCCAATGACACTAGATGTGGTTCATCAAAAGAACACACATCAAGTGACACTGGTGGATCCATATGTGGTTTGTGGAAAGAACAAACATGCAATGACTCTAGCTGTGGTTTGTGAAAAGAACAGACATGCAATGACACTGGTGGATCCATGTGTAGTTTGTGAGAACAACACACATGCAATGACACTGGGTGTGGTTCATGAAAAGAACACACATCCAATGACACTGGTGTATCCTTATGTGGTTTGTCAAAAGAACAGACATGCAATGACTCTAGTTGTGGTTCATGAAAAGAACAGACATGCAATGACACCGGTGGATACATGTGTGGTTTGTGGAAAGAACAAATGTGCAATGAATCCTTCTGTGGTTCATGAAAATAAAACAAATGCAATGACACTGGTGGATCCATGTGTTGTTTGTGAGAAGAACACACATGCAATGACACTTGGTGTGGTTCATGAAAAGAATAGACATGCAATGACACTGGTGGATCCATGTGTGGTTTGTGAGAAGAACAGACATGCAATGACACTAGGTGTGGTTCAGGAAAAGATCACACATGCAATGACACTTGTGGATCCATGTGTGGTTTGTGGAAAGAACAGACATGCAATGACTCTAGTTGTGGTTTGTGAAAAGAACATACATGTAATGACGCTTGGTGGATCCATATGTGGTTTGTGGGAAGAACATACATGCAATGACTCTGGTTGTGGTTCATGAAAAGAAAACACATGCAATGACACTGGGTGTCGTTCATGAAAAGAACACACATGCAATGACACTAGTGGATCCATGTTATGTTTGTGGAAAGAATAGGCATGCAATGACACTAGGTGTGGTTCATGAAAAGAACACACATGCAATAACACTGGTGGATCCATATCTGGTCCGTGGAAAGAACAGACATGAAATGACTCTAGCTATGGTTTTTGAAAAGAACAGACATGCCATGACACTAGTGGACACATGCAATGACACTGGGTGGGGTTCATGAAAAAAAAACACATCCAATGACAATGGTGTATCCTTATGTGGTTTGTGAGAAGAACACACATGCAATGAATCTAGTTGTGGTTCTTGAAAAGAACACACATGCAACGACACTGGTGGATCAACATGTGGTTTGTGGAAAGAACACACATGCAATGACTCTTGCTATGGTTCATGAAAAGAGAACAAATCTATTAACACTGGTGGTTCCATGTGTGGTTTGTGAAAAGAACAGACATGCAATGACTCTAGCTGTGGTCCATGAAAAGAACACACATCCGGTGACACTAGTGGATGAGAAGAACACACATGCAATGACTCTAGCTGTTGTTCATGAAAATAACATACATGCAATAACACTGGTGGATCCATGTGTGGTTTGTAGAAAGAACAGACATTCAATGAGACTGGCTGTGAGTCATGAAAAAAACACACATCCAATGACACTGGTGGATCCATATGTGGTTTGTGGAAAGAACAGACATGCAATGACTCTAGTTGTCGTTCATGAAAAGAACAGACATGCAATGACACCGGTGGATCCATGTGTGGTTTGTGGGAAGAACAAACATGCAATGACTCTGGCTATTGTTCATGAAAAGAAAACACATGGAATGCCACTGGGTGTGGTTCATGAAAAGAACACACATGCAATGACACTTGTGGATCCATGTGTGGTTTGTGGAAAGAACAGATATGCAATGACACTTGGTGTGGTTCATGAAAAGAACACACATGCAATGACACTGGTGGATCCATGTGTGGTTCGTGGAAAGAACAGACATGCAATGACTCTATCTGTGGTTAATGAAAATAACAAACATGCAATGACACTGGTGGATCCATGTGTGGTTTCTGGGAAGAAGATACATGCAATGACTCTGGTTGTGGTTCGTGAAAAGAAAACACATCCAGTGACATTGGTGGATCCGTGTGTGGTTTGTACGAAGAACAGAAATGCAATGACTCTTGTTGGGGTTCATGAAAAGAAAACACATGCAATGACACTAGGTGTGGTTCATGAAAAGAACACACATGCAATGGCACTGGTGGATCAACGTGTGGTTTGTGGAAAGAACACACATGCAATGACTCTAGCTGTGGGTCATGAAAAGAGAACAAATCTAGTGACACTGGTGGATCCATGTGTGGTTTGTGAAAAGAACGGACATGCAATGACTCTAGATGTGGTCCATGAAAAGAACACACATCCAGTGACACTGGTGGATCCTTATGTGGTTTATGAGAAGAACACACATGCAATGACTCTAGCTGTGGTTCATGAAAAGAACATACATGCACTGACACTGGTGGATCCATGTGTGGTTTGTAGAAAGAACAGACATTCAATGACACTGGCTGTGAGTCATGAAAAAAACACACATCCAATGACACTGGTGGATCCATATGTGGTTTGTGGAAAGAACAGACATGCAATGACTCTAGTTGTCGTTCATGAAAAGAACAGACATGCAATGACACCGGTGGATCCATGTGTGGTTTGTGGGAAGAAACAACATGCAATGACTCTGGCTATTGTTCATGAAAAGAAAACACATGGAATGCCACTGGGTGTGGTTCATGAAAAGAACACACATGCAATGACACTTGTGGATCCATGTGTGGTTTGTGGAAAGAACAGATATGCAATGACACTTGGTGTGGTTCATGAAAAGAACACACATGCAATGACACTAGTGGATCCATGTGTGGTTCGTGGAAAGAACAGACATGCAATGACTCTATCTGTGGTTAATGAAAATAACCAACATGCAATGACACTGGTGGATCCATGTGTGGTTTCTGGGAAGAACATACATGCAATGACTCTGGTTGTGGTTCATGAAAAGAAAACACATCCAGTGACATTGGTGGATCCGTGTGTGGTTTGTACGAAGAACAGAAATGCAATGACTCTTGTTGGGGTTCATGAAAAGAAAACACATGCAATGACACTAGGTGTGGTTCATGAAAAGAACACACATGCAATGACACTGGTGGATCAACGTGTGGTTTGTGGAAAGAACACACATGCAATGACTCTAGCTGTGGGTCATGAAAAGAGAACAAATCTAGTGACACTGGTGGATCCATGTGTGGTTTGTGAAAAGAACGGACATGCAATGACTCTAGATGTGGTCCATGAAAAGAACACACATCCAGTGACACTGGTGGATCCTTATGTGGTTTATGAGAAGAACACACATGCAATGACTCTAGCTGTGGTTCATGAAAAGAACATACATGCACTGACACTGGTGGATCCATGTGTGGTTTGTAGAAAGAACAGACATTCAATGAGACTGGCTGTGAGTCATGAAAAAAACACACATCCAATGACACTGGTGGATCCATATGTGGTTTGTGGAAAGAACAGACATGCAATGACTCTAGTTGTCGTTCATGAAAAGAACAGACATGCAATGACACCGGTGGATCCATGTGTGGTTTGTGGGAAGAACAAACATGCAATGACTCTGGCTATTGTTCATGAAAAGAAAACACATGGAATGCCACTGGGTGTGGTTCATGAAAAGAACACACATGCAATGACACTTGTGGATCCATGTGTGGTTTGTGGAAAGAACAGATATGCAATGACACTTGGTGTGGTTCATGAAAAGAACACACATGCAATGACACTGGTGGATCCATGTGTGGTTTGTGGAAAGAACAGACATGCAATGACTCTATCTGTGGTTAATGAAAATAACAAACATGCAATGACACTGGTGGATCCATGTGTGGTTTCTGGGAAGAACATACATGCAATGACTCTGGTTGTGGTTCATGAAAAGAAAACACATCCAGTGACATTGGTGGATCCGTGTGTGGTTTGTACGAAGAACAGAAATGCAATTACTCTTGTTGGGGTTCATGAAAAGAAAACACATGCAATGACACTAGGTGTGGTTCATGAAAAGAACACACATGCAATGACACTGGTGGATCAACGTGTGGTTTGTGGAAAGAACACACATGCAATGACTCTAGCTGTGGGTCATGAAAAGAGAACAAATCTAGTGACACTGGTGGATCCATGTGTGGTTTGTGAAAAGAACGGACATGCAATGACTCTAGATGTGGTCCATGAAAAGAACACACATCCAGTGACACTGGTGGATCCTTATGTGGTTTATGAGAAGAACACACATGCAATGACTCTAGCTGTGGTTCATGAAAAGAACATACATGCACTGACACTGGTGGATCCATGTGTGGTTCGTGGAAGGAACAGACATGCAATGACACTGACTGTGGTTCATGAAAAAAACACACATCCAATGACACTGGTGGATCCATATGTGTTTTGTGTTAAGAACATACATGCAATGACTCTAGTTGTGGTTCATGAAAAGAACATACATACAATGACACCGGTGGATCCATGTGTGGTTTGTGGGAAGAACAAACATGCAATGACTCTTGCTATTGTTCATGAAAAGAAAACGCATGCAATGCCACTGGGTGTGGTTCATGAAAAGAACACACATGCAATGACACTTGGTGTGGTTCATGAAAAGAACACACATGCAATGACACTGGGGGATCCATGTGTGGTTTGTGGAAAGAGCAGACATGCAATGACTCTATCTGTGGTTCATGAAAAGAACAAACATGCAATGACACTGGTGGATCCATGTGTGGTTTCTAGGAAGAACATACATGCAATGACTCTGGTTGTGGTTCATGAAAAGAAAACACATCCAGTGACATTGGTGGATCCATGTGTGGTTTGTACGAAGAACAGAAATGCAATGAATCTTTTTGGGGTTCATGAAAAGAAAACACATGCAATGACACTAGGTGTGGTTCATGAAAAGAACACACATGCAATGACACTGCTGGATCCATGTGTGGTTTGTGGAAAGAACAGACATGCAATGACTCTAGCTGTGGTTATTGAAAAGAGCAGACATGCAATGACACTGGTGGATCCATGTGCGATTTGTGAGAAGAATAGATATGCAATGACTCTGGCTGTGGTTCATGAAAAGAACACACATCCAATGACACTGGTGGATCCTTATGTGGTTTGTGGAAAGAACACACATGCAATGACTCTAGCTATGGTTCATGAAAAGAACAGACATGCAATGACACTGGTGGATCCATGTCTGGCTTGTGGAAAGAACAGACATGCATTGACTCTAGCTGTGGTTTGTGAAGAGAACAGACATGCAATGACACTGGTGGATCCATGTGTGGTTTGTGAAAAGAACATGCATGCAATGACTCTAGCTGCGGTTCATGAAAAAAACACATCCAATGGCACTAGTGTATCCTTATGTGGTTTGTGAAAAGAACACACATGCAATGACTCTAGGTGTGGTTCATGAAAAGAACACATATCCAATTGCATTGGTGGATCCATGAGTTGTTTTGTGGAAATAATAGACACGCAATAACACTGGTGTGGTCCATGAAAAGAACACACATCCAGTGACACTGGTGGATCCTTATGTGGTTTATGAGAAGAACACACATGCAATGACTCTCGCTGTGGTTCATGAAAAGAACATACATGCACTGACACTGGTGGATCCATGTGTGGTTCGTGGAAAGAACAGACATGCAATGACACTGACTGTGGTTCATGAAAAAAACACACATCCAATGACACTGGTGGATCCATATGTGTTTTGTGTTAAGAACATACATGCAATGACTCTAGTTGTGGTTCATGAAAAGAACATACATACAATGACACCGGTGGATCCATGTGTGGTTTGTGGGAAGAACAAACATGCAATGACTCTGGCTATTGTTCATGAAAAGAAAACGCATGCAATGCCACTGGGTGTGGTTCATGAAAAGAACACACATGCAATGACACTTGGTGTGGTTCATGAAAAGAACACACATGCCATGACACTGGGGGATCCATGTGTGGTTTGTGGAAAGAGCAGACATGCAATGACTCTATCTGTGGTTTATGAAAAGAGCAAACATGCAATGACACTAGTGGATCCATGTGTGGTTTCTAGGAAGAACATACATGCAATGACTCTGGTTGTGGTTCATGAAAACAAAACACATCCAGTGACATTGGTGGATCCATGTGTGGTTTGTACGAAGAACAGAAATGCAATGAATCTTTTTGGGGTTCATGAAAAGAAAACACATGCAATGACACTAGGTGTGGTTCATGAAAAGAACACACATGCAATGACACTGCTGGATCCATGTGTGGTTTGTGGAAAGAACAGACATGCAATGACTCTAGCTGTGGTTATTGAAAAGAGCAGACATGCAATGACACTGGTGGATCCATGTGCGATTTGTGAGAAGAATAGATATGCAATGACTCTGGCTGTGGTTCATGAAAAGAACACACATCCAATGACACTGGTGGATCCTTATGTGGTTTGTGGAAAGAACACACATGCAATGACTCTAGCTATGGTTCATGAAAAGAACAGACATGCAATGACACTGGTGGATCCATGTCTGGCTTGTGGAAAGAACAGACATGCATTTACTCTAGCTGTGGTTTGTGAAAAGAACAGACATGCAATGACACTGGTGGATCCATGTGTGGTTTGTGAAAAGAACATGCATGCAATGACTCTAGCTGCGGTTCATGAAAAAAACACATCCAATGGCACTAGTGTATCCTTATGTGGTTTGTGAAAAGAACACACATGCAATGACTCTAGGTGTGGTTCATGAAAAGAACACATATCCAATTGCATTGGTGGATCCATGAGTTGTTTTGTGGAAATAATAGACACGCAATAACACTGGTGTGGTTCATGAAAAGAACACACATCCAATGACACTGGTGGATCCATATGTGGTTTTCGAAAGAACAGACATGTAATGACATTGGGTGTGGTTCATGAAAAGAACACATATGTAATGACACTGGTGGATCCATATGTGGTTTGTGGAAAAAATAGACATGCAATGACACTGGGTGTGGTTCATGAAAAGAACACACATGCAATGACACTGGTGGATCCATATGTGGTTTGTGAGAAGAACACACATGCAATGAAAATGGGTGCGGTTCATGAAAAGAACACACATACAATGACACTGGTGGATCCATATGTGGTTTGTGGAAAGAACATACATGCAATGACTCTAGTTGTGGTTCACGAAAAGAACAGACATGCAATGACACCGGTGGATCCATGTGTGGTTCATCAGAACAACACACATGCAATGACTCTGGCTGATCCATATGTGGTTTATGAGAAGAACACACATGCAATTAACTCTAGTGGATCTATCTTGGCATAATTTAATGTATGCCATGATGTATTTCATTGTACAAGACACTCACTTTCGATTTTTATACTACTCAGTTTTCCCTTGGTTTTTTGGTACTACTCAGTTTTGCCCTTCCACTCTATCTCTCTTTCCTAGAAGCCCAAACATGTGCTCACTCTGTCTGCTACGCCCTGATTGGTTGTCATAGTGGTCACACGCATCGTGCGCACCAACCGTTGATCCTGGATGATCCAACGATGATCGTTGCACATGTCGGCCCCTTTAGAGTATAGCGTGAGACATCACGGACGTCTCCCTTGGCGTGAGACAGCACAGACGTCTCCCTCTACAAGAAGGAACACGATGTCGTCCATGGAAAAAGTCGTCAAGTGGTCATGTCACGTTTAATCTAGTCTGCAAAGGCTACTACTGCTACTACAACACATGCACAGGGCAATGGGGTCATCGAGTGCACGGTTGTCGATGGGACGCTGCAATTTATTGCCACTTGATTTTCATAAGACATATCCCATTTTTACATAGCGCTCTCAATCTCACTTCCAACTGGGCCCTATTGCAAGTAACTTCCATGAGTCAAGGGCCCCCCTCGAGTAGATCTAATGTTGCTAGAAATTGGTTCCACGCCACTTGCATGCAGTGGAATCGAGGTCTGCCATGAGCGTGTTTTCAATGCAGCTCTAAAGTCAAGATCGTGGTTGTTTGAAAAAAGGGGAACCCAAAAAAAAGGTGGAGATTGTGGTAGCCCCCCGCCCACCACATGTGTCCACTCGAGGACTACGAATGGTCCGATGTGTATAAACCCGCTCGACCTTCTTCTTCCATGTGCTCGTGTCATTTTCCCCCAATCTGGCTAGTCCCAAAACCCCAATCTGCACCTACCGCGCATGCCGAAGCTCCCTCGCTTGCACTACCTCCTTCCCTAGGTGCGCCATGAAGCGTACGCATGGAGACGAGCCGAAGGTGAAGCCAGTTGAAGGCGCAGTAGGAGATGGCTCGGTCATCACCAAGAAGGCGGAGGCGTCTTCTCTGGGCACGAATGCCGCTTGTCGCTGCACCATCGAGGGTTCGAGCTAATCCGTCCAGCCAGTAGTCATCGCCGCCGAGCAGGAGGTGGCCGAGAACGTCGTGGGTGCCAGCGGTAGATTTGGATGGGCGGTAGGCGGCAGGCGGAGGCAATCCGGTGCTCTATATCAATGACCCATTGCCGTCCAAGGAATCTTCGATGCAACCGCAGAGAATGACGAGATCGAGGAGGAGGTCCCTGATGAGGAGTCCGATGTACTACATTGCTAGCTTCTCTAGTCGCAGCCGCAGATTTCACTGTTCATACATAGGATTTGCTCAATCGTGTACAGATTCTTTTGCTCTTGAAGTAGGGTAGTACATACATGGTTCGATCGGTCGATTTATGCTTCTACCATCTAGTCACAAAACCCCAATCCGTCTAGTCAGAAAACCCCAATCTGCTTATCTGCCATCTAGTTGAGTTTGCTAGTTGAGTGTTAATTTCGATACACAACATGCCTATAACATTACATTTATATTCCTTACTGAGCCCAATGATTCAATTTTTCCCCAAAATAGTGCAAGGGTATCTGATGGTGTCGTTTTCTTAGGGATGGTTAGTGAACCTGAGGTTGAAATGCACATAAACAATATAGGTTGTGCTGTTGGTATTTTGGTTTTCCGACTCCATCTATGAAAAAAAAGAGGCCCTAAATTTTTTCTCATATGGAACCTATATATATAATCTTTTATTTTTTTATCTATGAATGCGTCGTATGATGCATCTGTATATCCCTAAATATTGATTTGTATGATTACATTTCAATTTCTTATTGTGGCCAGTGATTAAAATCTTCCCCAAAGAGGGCAGACACATTGGGGTCATATTTTTCATGGATGAGTTAGTGAACCTGGGGCCATGTACAAGATCAATATAAGTCGTGCAACTGTTACTTGGTGCGCTTACGCCATCCTTGAAGAAAATTATGAGGCTGCAATCTTTATTCTACATTCGTAGAACTATGATATTTGAATTATCTATTCCATTCATTCATAGTGTATAAGAATTACATTTCAGTTTGTCACCGAGGCCGATGATTGAAATTTTCCCCAAAAGAGTTCAAGGGGAGACACATATGATGGTGTCATGTTTTAGGGATGGGTTGGTGAACCTGAGGCAGCAATGCACACAAACAATATTGGTTGTATTGTTGGTACTTTGGTTCTCCAACTCCATATGTGAAACAAATTATGAGGCCCTTGATTTATTCTCATATGGAACTACATACATGATCGTTGAATTGTTTCTGATCTTTGAATGATTCGTATGATGCATATGTATATGAATGGTTTGGATCATAAGTATTTTTAACATGTACCTGAAGATTAATTGTTCGGTTTTTTTATTTATAATTACAATATTTAGGCTTATTTTTGTACCTGACTATGTATATCCCTTAATATTGTTTTGTACGATTACATTTCAATTTCTTATTGTGGCCAATGATTCAAATTTGCCCCCAAAGAAAGACAGACACATTGGCGTCAGTTTTTTCATGGATGAATTAGCGAACCTGGAGCGATGTACAAGTACATTATAGGTTTTCCATTTGGTACTTGGTTTTCCCACTCCATCCATGATGAAACTTATGAGGCCCCTAGATTTATTCTACATACAATCTGATGCAATTAATTGTCATTGTGTTCAGATGAGATGATATATGAACTGATCAAACTATTGCTGAGATGCTTTCTCTTTGATATCCACGTATATATTGTCTTATATATAAATGTTGTTAATTCTTGAGTTATAATACAATTCAATCATATGTATGAGTTCTAAGTTATGTTCTTAAAAATCAACTGGACGATGATGATGAATTGGACGATAGTAAGGAATCCAGGGACAACAAGAGCCGCTACGTGCTCAGGCGGTTACGGTGTGGGCTAATCCGTTTCTACCATAGGGGAGACTGTTTTTCCCATTTTGTAGCAGAGCAATCAATGTCGACCTCGAAAGCATGATCCAGCACGCGGTGGGCATTACCAGAGGCGGAGGAAGAAGGCATATGACGATTACCTTGGCGCGGCACACAACCTTCGGAAAATTCCTCCGGGATTCTGTCAGGACTAACATGTATCCCATCGACTAGGCTGTCCCTGCCTCCTGCTAATGCCCCTGCCCTACTAGGCATCTCTGTGTCCCGGCCTCCTGTGGCCGCCCCTGCTTTTATTTTGTTTTAGTTAATTATTACCCGTGTGTGGCATGTAAGACAATATTTCCGTGGAGTCTCTAGTGAACCTTCTATATTAATCTACTCCTTTATATGTAGTGCCTTAAAATTTAGAGTGTTCAATTATATTACTAATCATGCTCATGCACACTACAAAATATTTCTAGTGCTTGATTATATTGTAATTGTCAAGGAATACATCAACAAGTTAAATTGGTCGAAATTTTGTATCGAAGTAACTAAATGATCTCACATCAGCGATGGACGTTGGAAGAAGCCGAAGGCATCAGCCGAAGACCTTGGAGAGGCACGCAGTCTTCAGCAAATTCTTTACAGGTTCAACAACGCGTTACCGCCGCCCAACTCCAAATTCGCTTAAAGGTCCAACATGGCAGAACTTGAGCTGCCACAGAGACCTCGGCAAAGGTGGCAGAATTGGTGCGGGTGCAACCACGGCGACGGTGAGCTCGGATTCTAGAGGAGGAAAACAGAACCGAGCATGGTCAACACGGTGACATATCTCACTGGGAAACAATTCTTGTCCCTGCTCCGTGCCATGGGTGGGTCCATGGTGTGGGCGAGCTCCGACTCGGGATAGGAAGGAGAGCTGGGCCGAGCAGGTTCATCATGTACCAGCTCTACGCCATCACCGCGACCACAGATTGCCACTCTAAGAAGAAGACGCGTAATGGATGCAGGCGCCAACGCTGCAAGCCTACAGGGAGGAGAGCAGGGCCGAGCAGGTCCGTCCATGTCCCAGCTCCTTGCTATGGTTGCGATGCCCCACAGATTGCCGCTTGGGGGAAGAAGAATACGCGATGGATGCAGGCGCCAACGCTGCAAGCCTAATTAACACCTAAGCGATGGAAGCGACGTAACGGCGATAACTGACAAGGGGGCCTAACTTGACGGCCGTTAGCCTGATATTTTGTATTGAAACAGAAAGTTGAGTTTGTGCCGAAAAAGTCCCTCTGAGTATTTGGCACACCAACTGTAGTCATTGCGGCTGATTTCAGGCAACTTGGGTACCACGTTGCCTGGGCGCCCCAACTTTTGGGCCGCAAAATGATATTCTCCATATTCTGTCCATGTTCCAAAAGAAGAGAAAGACCATCTACTGGTCTTGATCTAACAGTACAAGGAATGTGTTAACTAGTGACCCCTAATATTGGTCACTAAAAGGTCATAGTAATCCATATATGACCTTTCTATGACCAAAACAACTAGGTCACATAGTGAGGATCACTATAGAAATCTCGCGACCTTTTTGTTGAATTAGTCATGGACTACTATGACCAAAATAGATGGTCATAAAGAAAAGTTTCCATCACAACGACTTGGCCCGACGGTCATCATCGAAGGTGTGTCTTCCGCGACGAAATTCTCAGCTCGGCCATGGCCGATGGAATTTTTTTCCGGTTTCGCGGCCCTTTACTATGACGGATCCGCTAAAAATGTGTAGGAAGCTCGGCCAGCGTGTGGAAGAAGCAAGCTTTTTTTTTCCTCATGCGATGTTGACTCGCCAAAGTCTTTTGAGGCATTTGGGTACCGGACGTTAGTGACTCTAGCGGACCATAACGTTGCTCCTCTCTGATTTGAACTCGATAACGTTGCTCGATGCGCCTGCCGTTTAGTCAGGCTGCTAGGGCCCACATGTCGGCCTCCCATTAGAAGGATCGTGTGTATGATGGAATTTTTTTCCTTTGCTCGTGCTACCCTGTTCTGAAGTTGATAGTGCTGCTTGATGCATATACCGTTTAATCAACCTCCTGGAACCACATGTCATCCTCTCATTAGAAGAAACATGTGTATGATGGAACTTTTTGCTTTGCTAGCTACCTCATTCTGAAGTTGATAGCGTTGCTCGACGCATCTACCATTTAACCAACCTGCTGAGCCTCACATGTCATCCTCTTATTATAAGAAATGTGTGTATGATGGATTTTTTTTCCTTGGCTCACGCTACCCTGATCCAAACTTGATAGCGTTGTTTGATGCATCTACTATTTAATCACGCTGCTGGGCCGCACATGTCATCCTCTCATGAGAATAAACGTGTGTATGGTGGATTTTTTACCCTATATCGCACCTTTATGTTCCAAACTTGATAGCGTTGCTCGCTGCATCAACCATTTATTCAGGCTGGTGGGTCCCTTATGTCAGCCTCACATTAGAAGAATCGTGGGTATGATGGAATATTTTTATTCTCTAGCGCTACCCTGTTCCGAGCTAGATACCATTTCTCAACGAATATGCCGTTTGCTCGTGCTGCTGGGTCCCCCCGTTTCACCTCTCATTATAAGAAACATGTGCATGCTGAATTTTTTTCTCGCCCGCCCCTTCCTGTTTCGAACTAGCAACGTTGCTCGATGCAGCATCTATATAAGGTCGTGCTGCTGGGTCCCACATATCAGCCTATCTACAAATGAAACATGCAAATGATGGAATTTGTTTTGGCCATGTCCGCTGTTTTGACCTTAGCAACTTGCTGGGTCCTAGATGTCAACCACCTCTGTGCAGGAATCGTGTATATGCTGGGTCCCAGCTGATAGCCTCTATTTGAAGGAAACGTGTGTATGTTGGACAGTTTATCCGGGTCCCAGATGTCAGCCTCAGAGTACAAAAAATGCTCATAAATGCCGAACTAAAAATATTATGGGCTAACTCGGGGCGAATGCGCTATTCGTCATGGCTTATATTCCATGGGCTCACTCATAAATTGAATGGGATATGGTCGGTGGCTAAAAGACCACAAAAAGGTCGAATTAGAAGGTATTGGGCTATGCTTGGGGCTGATAAGTTAATTTCATGGGTTATGCTTGGGCCTGCTGGGTCCGACATGTCAGCTTCTCTGTAAGTGCAACGTGTGTGTGATGGACTTTTTTCGGCCGCGTACGCTGTTTCACCGTGGCAGACATGTATGGTCTTACTGTTGGGGCCCTTATGTCAGCCTCTCTGGCATGCTCTGGCTTGTGGGTCCCTGATGTAGCCTTGTATATTCTGTCTGGTGGGTCCCTGATGCGAGCCTCTCTATACAAGTATTTAAACTTGTTTTTCAAACTCGCCCTCAAAACAATCTGGATTCGTGATGTCAGCCTCTACGTAATTTGATATTGCTAGAAGAAAAAAATGTAAACCCAAGATACGATTCGAACAAGAGAAGTTCAAATCGAATAAACATAAACTGAGTGCGTTGCCACTACAACAAAGATATTTATAGAATAAATATCATTAAACTTTTATTAGTACTACAATTTATGTATTAGTCTTCTTAAAAATATTTTATGTGTCTATGTTTATCTCTTTTAAAATATAACAGAGCAGCGCTCCTGGCATCTCAATTTATAAAATGACACATAATGGAGTGTTTTCTTAAACATGGGTAGGAAGATTTATTTATTTATTTTGAGAGGTGGGGGCAATGCCCAAAATGCCGAATTAAAAAGAGTTTGGCTATTTTACGTAGGCTACTCTACATGGTTTGTACTCCGTAGGCTATGCTCCATGGGCTTCATTCTCAAATTTTAGTTGACTGTGCTCAGCAGTCCCCTAACCCCTAAAAGGCTGAATTAATATGTTCTCGGCTATGCTCCACGGCCTCCTTTTTCAAATTTCACTGGGCTATGGTCAGAAGTCCCATGAATTAATATGTTCTAGGCTAAAGAGGGGCCGAATGAGCTACTAGATTTCTTCTCCTGTTAATAAAAATTGCATTATGATGTGCTTGGACGGATTCAAAACAATGAATTTAGAGAGGGAGGGGGAAAACAATAATTCTTTTTTGAAGTTATTCATATCAAAATTTAGCAGTACAGAATAAGGTAGAAAAAACTTGGTGCATGATCAGTTTGCCCTATTCTCCAAAGAGACCATAGGAGCAAGAAAAACTGACGATCAAGTCTGCTTCTATGTGAATACCTCCTCCTTACGTCGATGTCTGTGTGATCGCCCATATGCAACCCAAACTGCACAACACTAATGTAGATAATTGTGACAATGCTAAATTTCAAAAGAAAATCAAGACAATCTGATGCACTTCATCTAAACAAGTACCAGTACATCATAGTTCATTCGACAAAATATTGTACTAATAGTAACGACAGAGAATAGAAAATTTCAGTAGCATTTGAAAGATCCAGCAGTACAAAATAAGATCGTGAAAATATCAGACACATTCCCGGTTGATATTCAGCGGCACTTGACAAAGTCAGCAGAACATTCATAGTGATCAGTTTGACAAGTTCAGTAGCATTTGAAAGATTCAACAGTACATAATAAGAAAGAAAAATATCGACAGATTCCCAGTTCACATTCAGCGGCACTTGGACATACTCAACAGCATTTCAAAGTGATAGATTCAGTTTGCCCTTTTCTTCGAACACTCGTCATTGGAAGAAACAAACTGACGATCAAGTCTGCTTTTGTGTGCATGCCTCCTTCTCACATGAATGCCTGTGTGTGACCTCCATAGGCAACTCAAAATTCCCAAAGCCTTGTCTAGATTATGAGTTCATGACAAGGCCAAGTTACAAAAGAAAAGCAAGACCATCTACTAAACTTGATATAAACTGAGCTATCCTATTACATAATATTATGATTACTTATGGTAGTTTGGTTCCAATCGCAGGCATTGGTTATGCTCAGGATGAACCATAATGGAATCTCCGGAGATTTACATGCAATGTTGGTTGAGAAACCAACAACTGCTTCTTGGGTATTTAGACTGAAGCGGCATATTTCAAGAAGCAGTGTATATCCAAGTCATATTTGATGGTGGGAGGTGTAGACATAGTTGCTTCTCGTCAGATATCCTGGGGCCACATCTGCACCGCCTACCACAATATTAATCGAATAGTTCAATCCAAGGAAAACGGAATATGCTCCTAGGTTAGCAATCTCTATCCATGGCTTAGGTGGATACACGTAAGCAGTGTACTTTGAGTACACCTTGCACCCAAACCCAGTAGCATAGGTTCCACAAGTGCGACCGCAACGATCAACACTATGACAACAACAGGATTGCCATGACCATAATAAGTACTGCCATAAAACTCCTCATCAGTAACGCCCATGGTATGGATAAGAAGAAGGCGAGATTCATCTGCAGATATTGCTAGGAACCGTACACCAGGTTCGTGCTTGTCATCATCGATGGCATCAAGGTTGCCCTCCACGAGATGCGCGACAGGTGGTGACAGGAGCAGAATATGACCTACAAAAAGAAACGACGGCCAAATCAACCAACACTAGTTTACATCCATTAAAATTGAAGCTAGTGTTTAGAACAGAAATGGATCAAACTTACCAAAATACAGACGATTCCATACATAAACACTGTCACTCTCAGTGGCTGCAAACACCAAACCCTTGTGGATAAGTGTGTTGCTGTATCTGAAATAGCACCGGAACTGGTTCTCAAGAACTGTCCATGCATACTCATCGCCATCAAGGGTAGCAATTGAGTAGTCGAAGATAGCGACAAGAGAGATATCTAGATAATCCTCCGCAGCTATGGAATCTCGGCAAATAGCAATCTTCTGGAGGATAATAGGGTGATCATTATGCATGAATGTAAACGGATCATTGGTGGGTCAAAACTCATTGACATGTGGGAGAGGAACGTGTTGATGAGTGTACACATTGACAAGCTCCCACTTGCACTCGGACCCAACAGTGGCGATCCAATCTCCATTGGCACCTACCCACTGCCTACCCATACAATTACGGAACACAGCGTTCGAGGAGAACCTATCTAGCGGCGTCAGCTTGCATGTCCTGCCCTTGCCCTCGAAGTACTCATTTCGTTCCCATGGTTTCTTAGTCGGGTGAGAATGAAGGACACATGGGAGGCTAAACGGCTGAGAAGCATGTAAAGTTGCACTATATTTTGCCGAGTCAAGAAGATGTTTGGACAAATAGGCGAGGCTCATGGCGGTGATGACGTCACATATGGTTATGAGTTCTTCAAGCGGGCCTTCGGTATAAACATGCTGGAATAACTCAGAATCATCACCGTCCTTGCTTAGTCCTGACATCGCAGGGGAGCTTATGGAAGTTGGGACAGTGGCTTGATTTGGTTTTCTGGAAAAGAGGGAAGATCGATGAAGGTAGGCGGGACAGGGAGAATAACAAACACTCTCATACTGTGCAGTGAACACGACCGGAAAGCGGCATCGTGGAGGAGAAGAATGGTGGCGCTTGGCATAGAAGTAGGGATAGAGCATATAGGCGAGGTTGAATAAAATGAAAACAAACGCATGTTCCTATGCGCTAATCCCTTCAGAGAATATGCATACTCATACTTTGAGTACTAATCTGCTCCCAGTTCCCTCCACAATAAATCTTTCTTGTAAATCGAAGAGGAAGTAGTATGAAGAGTAGGTGCTGATCATTTGCTCTCTCGAGGAGCCGAGCCCGACTGTTTCCTTTGCTAATATTTATGGTCCTTTATGCTAAATTCATGGACCTCGGTGTAATTTTACCTTTTTAGGTCCTTGGTGTAAATGTACCCCCACCATATGTGTAAAATTCTAACCAAAAAGTGTAAGCGGTGAAATTTGAACAAATTTAAGCTTAGTTGTCAACGAGTATGAAAATTCTTGGATTGCAAGACGAACGACCAAGGTCAAGGCCATATCAACATCATACTTTATGGTGATGATGCCATGTCCAAGAATTAGCATGCCGATAGATTTGGACATATTTTGAAAACAATCGAAGATGAAGTAGTGTGAAGAGTATGGCTCGATCAGCTGCTCTCTCGAGAAGGACCCATACACGACTATTTTCCTTGCTTATTTTTAGGGGGGGTGCTAAATGTATGGACATTGATGTAATTTTCCCTTTTTTGGGTACTTGATGTAAAATGTACTTCCACACACCGTGTAAAATTCTAACCTAAATGTGTAAGTGGTGAAATTTCGTTGATTTTAAGCTTACTTGTCAATGAGTATGAACATTCTTGGATTTCAGTTGAACGACCAAGGTCAAGGCCATATAAACATCATACTTTATGCTGATGATCCCATATCAGAGAATATGCATGGCAACAGATTTGGCCATATTTTGAAAATAATCGAAGAGGAAGTAGTATAAAGAGTTTGGCTCAGATCAACTTGTCTCTCGATAAGGAGCCGAAACAGAAAGTTTTCCTTTGTAGGGTCATTTGTGCTAAATGTATGGACCTCCATGTAATTTTCCCTTTTTAGGTCCTTGATGTAAAATGTACTCCCGCCGACCGTTTAAAATTATAAACTAAAAGTAAGTGGTGAAATTTAAACGAATTTAAGCTTAGTTGTCAACGAGTATGAACCATATTATTGGATTTTCAAGACAAACGAACACCATATCTACATCATACTTTATGCATATGATCCCGTATCCAAGAATATGCATGCCGATAATTTTGGCCATATTTTGAAAACAATCGAAGATGAAGTAGTGTAAATAGTGTGGCTCGATCAGCTGCTCTCTAGAGAAGGAGTCAAACCCAACTATTTTCATTGCTTAATTTAAGGGCCCTTTGTGATAAATGTATGGACCTCGATGTAATTTTCACTTTTTTAGGTCCTTTATGTAAAATGTACTTCCACACCCATGTAAAATTCTAACCTAAAAGTGTAAGTGGTGAAATTTCGACGATTTTAAGCTTACTTGTCAACGAGTATGACCATTATTGGATTTCAAGCCGAGCGAACAAGTGCAAGGCCATATCAACATCATACTTTATGTTGATGATCCCATATGAGAGAATTTGCATGGAGGCAAATTGCCCTATTTTGAAAACAATTGAAGAGGAAGTAGTGTGTAGAGTTTGGCTCAGATCAGCTGATCTCTCGAGAAGGAGCCGAACAGGGATTTTTTTTCCTTTTAGGGAGATTTATGATAAATGTATGGACCTCAATGTAATTATTGCTTTTTTGGGTCTCTGATGTAAAATGTACTCCGACCAACCGTGTAAAAATCTAACCTAAAAGTAAGTGGTGAAATGTAAACGAATTTAAGCTTAGTTGTCAATGAGTATGAACCATTCTGGGATTTCAAGATGAACGACCAAGGTCGTGATCCCATATTCAAAACTTTGTACCACGACAAATTTTGCCATATTTTGAAAACAATCAAAGATGAAGTAGTATGAAGAGTATGGCTCGATCAGGTACTCTCTTGAGAAGGAGCCAAACCCGACTATTTTCCTTGCTTAATTTTAGGGTCCTTTGTGCTAAATGTATGGACCTCAATGTAATATTCCCTTTTTTAGGTCCTTGATATCAGATGTACTTCCATGCCCATGTAAAATTCTAACCCAAAAGTGTAAGTGGTGCAATTTCAAAAAAAATTAGCTTACTAGTCAATGAGTATGACCATTATTGGATTTCAAGTCGAACGACCAAGGTCAAGGCCATATATATCAACCATCATACTTTATGTTTATGATCCCATATGAGAGAATTTGCATGGCAATAAATTTGGCCATATTTTAAAAACAATTGAAGAGGAAGTAGTATGTAGAATTTGGCTCTGATCAGCTGATATCTCGAGAAGGAGCCGAACCAGAAATATTTCCTTTTAGGGAGATTTATGATAAATGTATGGACCTTAATGTATTTTTTGCTTTTTCAGGTACGTGATGTAAAATGTACTCCGACCCACCATGTAAAAATCTAACCTAAAAGTAAGTGGTGAACTTTAAACGAATTTAGGATTAGTTGTCAATGAATATGAACCATTATGGTATTTCAAGATGAACGACCAAGGTCATGATCCCATATCCAAGAATTAGCATGCCGACGAATTTGGCTATATTTTGAAAACAATCGAAGATGAAGTAGTGTGAAGAGTATGGCTCGATCAGCTACTCTCTCGAGAAGGAGCCGAACTCGACTGTTTTCCTTCCTTAATTATAGTGTCCTTTGTGCTAAATTTATGGACCTTGATGTAATTTTCCATTTTTAGGTCCTTTATGTAAAATGTACTTCCACGCCCGTGTAAAATGCTAACCTAAAAGTGTAAGTGGTCAAATTTTAGGGCCCTTTGTGCTAAATGTATGGAACTCGTAGTAATTTTCCTTGCTTAGTTTAAGGGTCCTTTGTGCTAAATGTATGAATCTCGATGTAATTTTCACCTTTTTAGGTCTAATAGTGTAAGAGGTGAAATTAATGCGATTATTTTAAGCTTACTTGTCCACGAGTATGAACATCTTGGATTTTAAGACGAACGACCATGGTCATCAAGGCCATATCAACATCATACTTTATGCTAATGATCCCATGTTAGAGAATGTGCATGGAAACAGATTTGGCCATGTTTTGGAAACAATCGAAGATGAAGTAGTATTAAGAGTTTGGCTTACATCAACTGATCTCTCGAGAAACAGTCGAACCAGAATTTTTTCCTTTTAGGGTCCTTTATGCTAAATGTATCGACCTTGATGTAATTTTTATTTTTTGAGGTTCCTAATGTAAAATGTACTCCGATCGATCATGTAAAGTTGTCAACGAGTATGAACCATTCTTAAATTTCAAGACAAACTACCAAGGTCAAGGCCATATCTACATCATACTTTATGCTCATGATCCCATATGCAAGAATTTGCATGCCGGAAATTTTGGCCATATTTTGAAAACAATCGAAGATGAAGTAGTATGAAGAGTATGGTTCGATTAGCTAATCTCGTGAAAAGGAGCCGAAACTGATTTTTTTCCTTGCTTAATATTATGGTCCTTTGTGCTAAGTGTATGGACCTCGATGTCATTTTCCCCCCTTTTATGTGCTTGTTATAAAATGTACTCCCATCGACCGTGTAAAATTCAAACCTAAAAGTAAGTCGTGAAATGTAAACGAATTCTAGGTTATAGTTGACAACGAGTATGAACATTCTTTGATTTCAAGCCAAACGACCATAAGGTCGAGGATATATCTCTACATCATACGTTATTCTGATGATCGAGTATCCAAGAATTTGAATGGTGATAGATTTGGCCATATTGTGAAATCAATTGAAGAGAAAGTAGTATGAAGAGTATTGCTCGATCTACTGCTCTCTCGAGAAGGAGCCGAACCCGATTGTTAAATGTATGGACCTTGATGTAATTTTCCCATTTTTTAGGTCCTTGATGTAGAATGTACTCCCACCGACCATGTAAAATGCTAACCTAAAAGTAAGTGATGAAATTTCAACGAATTTAAGCATAGTCATCAACAAGTATGAAAAAATCTTGGATTTCAAGCCAAACTACCACGAGGTCAAGGCCATATCTCTACATCATACTTTATGTTGATGATCCCATATTCAAGAATTTGCATGGCGACAAATTTGGCCATATTTTGAAAACAATAAAATAGGACATAGTATGAAGAGTATGGCTTGACCAGCTTCTCTTTCGAGAAGGAGCCGAACCTCACTGTTTTCTTTTCTCAATTTTAGGGTCCTTTATGCTAAATGTACGGACCTCGATGTAATTTTCCCTTTTTAGGTCCTTTATGTAGAATGTACTTTATGCTTATGATCTCATATCCAAGAATTTGCATGCCGAGAAATTTGGCCATCTTTTGAAAATAATCGAAGATTTAAAAACAAAAATAATAAATTTCATTTTTCCAAGTGACAGAAATTTATTTTCTGAAAACCAAGTAAGAAGAATTTATTTCCTTTTTTCTGTTAAAAAATAAAGAGCGAGAAGAGACTATATGAGCATAGAGGAGGCATCGAGAGAGCTGCGAAGAGGAGGATTTGAAGACGGTGCGATGTCAGTACAAATATGGGATGGGTTCCTGACACGACGTACATGATACAATGAGTAGATTAAATTTTAGGACCACGATATTTATGCACGGAAAAGAAAATGTGTTTTCTCTCTCCTCCACTACCTCGTCAGGCTAGTCATAGTGGGAGTAACTTGGGTAGTAGGAACATAGTCCTACATATATTGCCAACAGTAAACATTTAGATGACATGCCATGCAATTAAATGATGAAAGAGAACCTTGTGGTAACTAGATATGTTAACATCACACATTTCAAGACAAAATGAGTCTACATTGCAATAAACGAGGCTTTGCATGATACCACACCTATATTATTTCCAATATGGAGGTAGTAACTGTGACTAGTAACATATGCATGTTAGTACTAAGTTACTCCCTAGTATGACCAGCCTCACCACTCCACACCCCGACCAGCTGATCTCTCGCTCGTCCACAAAGTGGCACTGCACACGCGCATCGACTAAAAAGATGCCTTGTGCCGGTGGCTCTGTGTCTGTGTCTGGCGTGTTCGTCAGCTGCATTGGTGGGAACCATTTTAGTCCTTGGCGGCAAAAAGTATTACTACTACAATACAATAGAGTAGCAATTCAAACTTTCCCGATTTTGAAATTTTCACTTCCTTCACAAATATCAGGGGGGAAAGATATTCAAACGATCGCCATTCGTAGTACTACTAGTACAAGTACGAGTACTACTTAAGTGTTGGACAAGGGATTGGTTGATCTAGTCACCAAAAAACCAAAAATGTCCCATCGCATTGGATGCTCACCATTATGATTTGACCAGGCTTCCTACTCCGCACTACTCGACCTCCATACCCTAGGAAGAGGAAGAACCAAGCACACCCACATCAAGCTAGTTCGAAAGTGAGGAGCGCTCCTTTTTTTCGTGAAGCAAGTAGTACTCCCTCCTCCCCAAATTAGGACGCATATTACTTCTGGTCAGAGTCAAATTTAATAAACTTTGACTAAATGTACGACATCAACTCGATGTTATTAGAATAAACATGAACTATATTTTCATATTATATGCATTTTTATTAGAAAATTCAATATGTTTTTACATATAGTTGGTGGAACTTTATAAAGATTGACTTTGACCAAACCTAATATGCGTCCAAAATTGGGAAAGAGGAAGCAGTACGGAGAGTATGGCTTGATCAGCTACTCTCTCGAGGAGTGATACCCAACTATGTTCAATTCCTTGTTTAGGTTTAGGGTCCTTTGTGCTAAATGTATGGACCTCTATGTAATTTTACCTTTTTAGGTCCTTGATGTAAAATGTAGTCCCACCATCCGTGTAAAATTGTAACCAATAAGTCTAAGTGGTGAAATTTAAACGAAATTAAGCTTACTTCTCAACGGGTATGTACATTCTTGGGTTTCAAGCCGAACGACCAAGGTCAAGGCCATATCAACATCATACATTATGTTTATGGCCCCATACGAGAGAATTTGAATGCTAATAGATTGGGCCATATTTTGAAAACAATCGAAGAGGAAGTAGTATGAAGAGTTTGGCTCAGATCAGCTAATGTTTCGAGAAGGAGCCAAACCAGAAAGTTTTCTTTAATGGTCCTTTGGGCTAAATGTACGGACCTCCATTTAAATTTCCCTTTTAGGTCTTTGATGTAAAATAAGCTCCCACCGACTGTGCAAAAATGCTAACCTAAAAGTAAGTGGTGAAATTTAAACGAATTTAAGCTTAGCTATCAATGAGTAGGAACTTTCTTGGATTTCAGGCCGAACAACCACATGGTCTAGGACATATCTCTACATCATACTTTATGCTGATGATCCTATAACCAAGGATTTGCATGGTGACAAATTTGTCCATATTTGTAAAACAGTTGAAGAGGAGGTAGTATGAAACGTATGTCTCAATCAGCTACTCTCTCGAGAAGGAGCCAAACCTGACTATTTTATTTTCTCAATTTTAGGATCATTTCTGCTAAATGTATGGACCTCAATGTAATTTTCCCTTATTTAGGTACTTGATGTAAAATGTAGTCCCACTACCCGTGTAAAATTCTAACCTAAAATTAAGTAGTGAAATTAAAATGAATTTAAGCATGTTGGTCGTCGAGTACGGAAAATTCTTGGATTTCAAGACGAACAACCAAGGTCAGGGCCATATCAACATCATAATTTATGCTGATGACCCAATATTAGATAATTTGCATGACAAAAGATTTGTCCATATTATTTTAAAAACAATCAAACAGGAAGTAGTATGAAGAGTTTGGCTCAAATCAGCTAATCTTTCGAGAAGGAGCCGAACCAATGAAACAAAAGGTTTTTCTTTTAGGGTCCTCTGTGCTAAATGTATGGACGTCGATGTAATTTTCCCCCTTATTAGGTCCTTGATGTAAAATATGCTCCCACCGACCGTGTAAAATGCTAACCTAAAAGGAAGTGGTGAAATTTTAATGAATTGAAGCTTAGTTGTCAACGAGTATGAACTTTCTTAGATTTCAAGCCGAACGACCACAAGATCAAGGCCATATATCTACATCATACTTTATGCGGATGATCCCATATCAAAGAATTTGCATGGCGACAGATTTGGCCATATTGTGAAAAAAAACCGAAGAGGAAGTAGTATGAAGAGTATGGCTCGACCATCTACACTCGTGAGAAGGAGCTGAACCCGACTGCTTTCCTTGCTTGATTTTATGGTCCTTTGTGCGAAATGTATGGGCCTCGGTGTAATTTACCCCTTTTTAGGTCCAAAACTGTAAGTGGTGAAATTTATACGATTATTTTAAGCTTACTTGTCAACGAGTATGAACATTCTTGGATTTCAAGCTGAACGACCATGGTTGTCAAGGCCATATCAACATCATACTTTATGCTCATAATCCCATGTTAGAGAATGTGCATGGCAACAGATTTGGCCATGTTTTGGAAACAATCAAAGAGGAAGTAGTACTAAGAGTTTAGCTAGATTAGCTGATCTCTCGAGAAGGAGTCGAACCACAAAAATTCCTTTTAGGGTCCTTTATGCTAAATGTATGGACCTCGATGTAATTTTTGCTTTTTTGAGGTTCCTGCTGTAAAATGTACTCCGATCGACCATGTAAAGTTCTAACCAAAAAGTAAGTGGTGAAATTTAAACGAATTTAAGCTTAGTTGTTAATAATTATGAACCATTCTTCAATTTCAAGACAAACCACCAAGGTTAAGACCATATCTACATCATACTTTATGCTCATGATCCCATATCCAAAAATTTTCATGCCGACAAATTTGGCCATGTTTTGAAAACAATCGAAGATGAAGTAGTATGAAGAGTATGGCTCGATCAGCTACTCTCGTGAGAAGGAGCCAAACCTGACTATTTTGCTTGCTTAATTTTAGTGTCCTTTGTGCTAAATCTATGGACCTCGATGTAATTTTCCCCCTTTTTAGGTCCTTGTTGTAAAATGTACTCCCATCGACCGTGTAAAATTCTAACCTAAATGTAAGTGGTGAAATTTAAATGAATTTCAGCTTATAGTTGTCGATGAGTATGGACATTCTTTGATTTCAAGTCGAACGACCACAAGGTCGAGGCCATATCTCCACATCATACTTTATTTTTATGATCTAATATCCAAGAATTTGCATGGCGGTAGATTTGGCCATATTGTGAAAAAAATCTAAGAGAAAGTAGTACGAAGAGTATGGCTCAATCAGTTGCTCTCTCGAGAAGGAGCTGAACCTGATTGTTTTCTTTGCTTAATTTTAGGGTCCTTTGTGCGACATGTATGGACCTCGATGTAATTTTCCCCTTTTTTAGGTCCTTGATGTAGAATGTACTCCCACCAACCGTGTAAAATTCTAACCTATTAGTAAGTGAAATTTCAACGAATTTAAGCATAGTTGTCAATGGGTATGAAAAAATCTTGGATTTCAAGCCAAAAGACCATGAGCTCAAGGCCATATCTCTACATCATACTTTATGTTGATGATCCCATATTCAAGGATTTACATGGTGACCGATTTGGCCATATTTTGAAAACAATAAAAGAGGAAGTAGTATGAAGAGTATGGCTCGACCAGGTGCTCTCTTGAGAAGGGGTCGAACCCGATTATTTTCTTTGATCAATTTTAGGGTCCCTTTGTGCTAAATGTATGGACCTCGATGTAGTTTTCCCTTTTTAGGTCCTTTATGTAGAATTTACTTTATGCTTATGATCCCATATCCAAGAATTTGTGTGCCGAAAAATTTGGCCATATTTTGCAAACAATCGAAGATATTAACAATAAATTATAGTCAATTTCAATTTTCCATGTGACAGGAATTTATATTGTGAAAAGCATGTAAGAAGATTTTGTCGATCAGCTCCTCTCTCGAGGAGCCGTACACGACTGATTTCAATTCCTTGTTTGGTTTTAGGGTCCACTACAAGAATCTGGGTTGTTCATGACGATCTAATATCATCGTGGATGAGGGCCAAAACAGCGTAGATGGCCATCCGCGATGAATTCTGTGACGAAAAAAATAGGTCACGGACCTCACGTCATAATTCAATCCTTGACGTTTTTTTGTCTGAAAACGGCACGGCCCATCCGTGACGTTCCTCCAATTTCATTGCGGCAAACTGGTCTGGCCCGACCCAGCCTGGTCTATCATGACATTTTTATTTCGTCATGAACGATGCCACATGGCGGAAGACACCGCGAACTGCCGTCAGCGACGTTTGTTGACGTCATTGTTCGCTGTCTATGATGTCATCTAATTCCTGACGTTTTTTTCCGTCACGGCCTGATTACGCTAGAGCTAGTTGGTTAATGTCATCCTTTCATTTGCTTATGTCATCCTTCCCATTTCATCGCGCTGGCGGAGACGAATTTCGTTTTCGTCATGACAATAAGCTGGCCCCTTATGCGTGGCTGATCATTTGTGTGACCCGTGGACCAATAGGAAGGAAACATGTGGTCCATCTGTAGCGCGAATCATGTAGCAATGAGGGTTGGACACATATGTCCAACGCATGACGAATTCAATTTGTGAGGATAGAAGAGATGACATTCCTTTTTCGTAGAGGATGTTGAGGAGTGAAAGTGCACCACGTAGGCGTCTATCGGTGACGGGAATATTTTCATCAACTAAACAAGCATGACGTTTTCATTTACGTCGGAGAAGAGTGCTGGCAATTTTGCTAGATTACACCGTCCATATCAAAATGACAGAAATTGCAGGGCACATGTTTCATGGAACATAAATAGGTTCGTACATAAGGTTCAAACAAAATAAAGAAAAGATCCTAACAAGCTTTGAGTCACACCACCAGTTCACTTACGCATTGAAATTTTGTAATTTGCTGGCTATTTTTCTAGATGGCATTGAAATTTTGGAAGATGAGAAAGATGAAAAGTATTCTAGAGGGCTTACTGTTGCGTTTTTCACACTGTCATTGGAGATGGCCCGGCTTTCATAGAAAAACAAGTCACTTTGATAAGGTTGTCTATTTCTTGTTTGCCTATTTATTAGATAACGGGCCTACACAAAGAGAGATCATAGAGTATAAGAGGCAGTCCTTTTTAAACACAAACAGGGGGAAGTTGAGTAGACAATACTTGACCTGGTTCCTAGGGTCAGTCCAAGAATAAACAAGCTTGCACCACTTTGCACTGTTCATGTGTTCAACAGGAGAAATCCTTATCACTTCATTCGATGGGAGGGCGTCAAAAAACTGCTTCTTCAGGGGATGCCTTTGAATTCTTGCGTGCCTCATTAACTGCTGGTTGCAAGCAACATGCACATCTAGGTGTGATGCATCCATGACAAACTTTTGCAGAAATAAAACATCGTGGATCAGCCTCTGCTTGAACAGTAATGAGAAGAAAAGGGCAGTTGAGTCACAGGACATACGGTAACTCTGTCGTAGAACTCTACTCTCACATCCGGCCTCTCCTTGTACTCTTTCCAGCGGGGGAAGATAGGCATACCAGTCCTGACTATTTTTGCACACTCACTGGCGAACTTGGAAGCAATAGTTATTCCTGGAGGAATGGCAAATGGAAGCTTTCCTCCTTTGGACACGTTCTCACGCTGCGTCCCCATGTTTTTTTCCCTCAAGACAATTTGAGGATCATCATGTTTAATAGTATCTTCAGAAGGATGATGGCAAAAATCATCCACAAACATATAATGTGGAGTTAGTTTTCTACCATATAATAAGTGCCATTCAAATAATATAATGTGCTTTCCTTGGGGAGTTGGTTGCTTGCCTGGGGCAGCTGTCTGCTCCTCTTGGACTGCTATCTTGCTGCCATGGAGTGCTGCCATCTCGATTTGGGCTGCTACCTTCTCTCCTCGAGCATCAGGATCTACAGGACTCTGAGTTTCTTGCGAAGAGGTCGCAGCACTTGGCGGTCTTGGTGGGCGCTGTGGATAACTTGGAGCTGGAAGTACTTCTGGGGGATTCCCCTTGGACCTGGTATGTCTCGTACTTTCTGTGGAGACAGCCATGCTAAACGAGACACGCTTCTAAGAAGCTAATCCACCACCAGCAGCCATCCTTGTCATTATGACAAGTTTCTTCTTATATTTCCTCTTCTCAGTCTACACAATTCAAAGGTAGTCAATTCGGAATAATATAAAAGCACAACATATGTGGAAAATTAAGTAACCAAATAATTACACAAAAGATGAGGATGCAAGTAAGGGGACAACCTCCAGCTCATCCTCCCCTCCTCTTCAGGATAATAGTCAGATCTAGAGCCTTCATCCTTGCTCTTTTTAGGGGAGAATTCAGCGGGAGATGGATAAACAAGGGGCCTAAGACCCATTTTTTGCATCCACACATTGTTTCTCGTGATGTTTTCCAGCCGTGTTTCTTCCATGGGATGCAATTGTGGTTCTATCATGAATAAACAACTCTTTAGTAAGCTAAAAAAATGTAACCTATGTCCTATGGTATTGATTGTTCTATACTAATCATAATGTACAACAATCCACTATGAGGAACTTATACTCTGAATCTAATATCACAAGACTAACAGTGAAGCAGCCAAAGCAAAGCAAGAGACAAGACGATGAACAAGCTGGACAATTCTCCAATTGGTTGCGGTGATAAGCAGAGTGGGACAATAAAACATAAGCGGGATAAGCAGCAATAGTGCAATTAAACAGGAAACATAAGCTACTGTACTGATTGTTCTATAGAAGTCATCATGTGACAACTCACTATGATCAATTTCTACTATGATCATAGGCATATGATGAAGCAGCCAAACTGATGCAAAAAGGCAAGATGATGCAACATTTATCACACGCAAACAGATCATAAGCCGAAATAGTATAGACCTAGTTAAAGAGGATAATCACAATAAAACATAAGCAGGATAAGCACCTATCCTGCAAATAAACAAAATATAACTTATGGTGCTGATTGTTCTATAGTAATTATCGTGTAATAGAGTCCACTATGATAAATTTATACTCTCATCAAAAGACATAGGATGAAGCAGCCAAACCAATGGAACAACCAAGATAATGCAAACTTTATCTTTATGTAAACTAATCATAAGTTGAATACTCTGAATCTCACCTGTCAATTGGTTGGTTGGTTGCACTAATAAGCGGGGAAGGACAATTAAACATCAGAAGGATAAGCATCTTTCATGCAATTAAAATAGGCTATTAAACAAGTCATGACATATGATGTTGATTGTTCAATAGTAATCATCATGTAAAACAGACTACTATGAACAATTTATACTCTGCTCATCAGACATGTCTTGAAGCAGTCAATCTCATGCAATAGACAGGATAATGCAACCCTGATCATAGGACTTGTAAAATCACAAGAAATTTCACAGGCAGAACAAATAAGAAAATAACTATAACAAAAAAGGTAAATTGGTGGCATGAACATGATAATGAACAACATTTTTCAGGCAAAGTAAAAAAACTTGAGAATCGAGGATGAGCGTGTTTCCTTGCCTACAGGTTGTAGGGCCTTTTTGATACCACGTTTCTCGTAGTGACCCGGGGCAGGTGGCATCGATATGGACGGCGAGTTAGCAGACCTCGTCGTCGAGGTGGACGGGCCTTGTCAGTGTGGTGACGGGCCTTGTCAGCGAGCTATACGGCGAGCTAGACAGGGAGATAGATGGCGAGCTATCTGACTTTGTGGGTGGTAGAAAAGGTTAGTTGGCTATCGGCGAGGTGGACGATCGGCAAGGTCGACAGACGTGGTGGATAACCGGGATGGTGAGGAGGGGCTAGGGTTTGTGCTAGGGTGACGGATAGGTTACTACTAGAAGGATGGATGGAGACGAGGGGATTAAAGGAATATGTTGGAGGGACGGATAGCGGCGAGAGGAAAAGGGGGAGGACGGTAGGGAGGATGGCGGGAAGGGCGAGGGGAAAAAGGGGAGGACGGCGGCGCCAAGGGCGGTGGGGAAATTTGGATCTGTCTCATTTTGGCGTGGGGATAAAAAGGGTTTGGAATAGATTACGTAAATGACCTTTGCGTGAATGCTTGGGTGGCGCTGTGCGGGTGGGCTCAAACGTAATTGCAGCTCGATAAATTTTTGTTTGCGTAGAAACTCTCCTGCGCTGGCACCAAATTTTGCGAGGGCGGGAGGATCTGACCTGGAAATTTGGGGTTGGTGTCCTGGCTGTTGGATGCACGATGGAGGGTCCAAACAAATTAACCATATTTTAGAAAGTCTTCACTAAAAAGAGCCTTGTTGAAGAAAAGTATAAATTATTGACGAATAAATCTTAAAAAAAGCAATAATGTGGACTACTAGTGTATATTCTGTCTTGTATAATGATCTCAGGAGAGGTAAGTATTTTGGATAATATATTCAAATTTATAGATAAGATTCAAAATGTGGTTTATTTTGAACAATGGATTTCTCCAAATTAGGGCTGAACGATGGACTTTTATCCTTATTTTGGTTAGTTTTAGGTCATAGCAGCACATATGGTATATATCAAATTAGTTTGAGCCCAAAGAAGATGCATCACTACACAGACAAACATACATATATAGGAAAATTAAAGCAGCTTCCACATATATCCATGTGAATGACTAGAGTATAGTGGATATATCAATGCGGTTAGAACACATGCATGACTCTAGGGGCCAGTGGTCCATGTGTGTGTAAGACTAAATTAAATTAAACATCATCATATAGGAAATAATAAATTACCATCTTTCAATTCGATCTTGCACATGTTGCACTAGTGTGACAAAAGCGTTAAGTTGCATCACAAAATCCACTAGAGTTAGATATCAATGTGTGGTATATATTATTGGAAAAGAACAAATGCAATGATGTGTGGTCATCATCATGTGTGGTCTATCAACAATGACTCTGGTGGCCATATCAATCTGTGGGTTAGGAAAAGAACACATCATTTGCAAAATATGACTCTAGGAGAGACCCATGGTCGTCATAGAGACCAAGAACGACACATGGAAATTAATTAATAAAGGATCTTCCACACATTGCATGCATGGATGCACCAGTGTAACACAAGTTGTGCATCATTGATATCATAGAATAAATAATCCACTTGAGTATATATATATACATGTGGGCGGTCATGTGTACATTTTGCTAACTAGAGGTATATCATTGTGGTTTTGGAAAAGAACAGTGTATGCAATGTGGTCATGTGGGATCAGTGGCTCGGGTGGATATATATCAGTGTGTACTAGGAAAAGAACACACACATCGATCTTGCAATGTCTCTAGGGGATATAGCCATGTGTCAAATTAAATCATCCATGGTCATACAGACCAAAACACATAGGAATTAAAGCAACATATTGCATGTTGCACCAGTGTGACAGAAGTTGCATCACAGAATCCACTAGTGTGTGGTAGATATAGCAGTTACCAATGTGGTTTTGGAAAAGAGAACACATGCAATGTGGTCATGTATGTGGATCAATGACATCTAGCTACTAGTAGCTAGTGTGGATATCAATGTGGTTTAGGAAAAAGAACACATATGCAATAATGACTCTAGGGGTTCCATGTGTACAACCACATGTATGGTCACAAAGACCAATATATGAAAAACACAGCTTCCACACACATGGCATGCATGTTGTACAAGTGTGACATAAGTTGCATCATCCAGAGTTATATATGTGTGGTCATCATGTAGATATATGTCAAAATGTGGTATATTGTTGGAAAAGAACACACATGTATGTAATGTGGTCATCTCATGTGGATCTATGAAAATAATGCAATATATGCATGGAAAAGAACAAACATGCATGCAATATGACACTAGGAGAGATCCATATATGGTCATAGAGACCAAAAACACATAGGTTAAATAAAGGAGAGCTTCCACACATTACATGCATGTAGTGTGATAGAACTATTATTAGTTGTGCATCATCACATAATCCACTTGAGTAGTATATGCATTGTGTGGTCCTGCATATGTGTAGAGATATCATTGTGGTAGGTTTTGGAAGAACAATGTACATACATGCAACTATGGTCATAGATCATCATGGATGTGGATCTATCAATGATTCTGGTGACCATATAAATGCGGGTTAGGAAAAACAACACATGCATGCAACATGACGCCCTATAGGAGATATATATATATATATATTCCATATTGGTCATAGAGACCAAACAACACATAGGAATTAAATAAAGGAGCTTCCACATTGAATGCATGCATGCATGGACCAGTGTGACAGAATTTGTGCATCATCATATAATCCTTGAGTATATGCATGTCTGGTCATGCATATATATGTAGAGAGATATATATCACCTTGTGCTGTTTTGGAAAATAACAGTGTACGTATATATGCAATGTGTGGTCATGTGGGATCAATGTCTCTAGTGGATATATATATATATATATCAGTGTGTACTGGTTTAGGTAAAGAACACACATCATGCAATGTATCTAGGGGAGGATCCATGTGTATTAAACCATGCATGGTCACATGCATATAGACCAAAACACACAGGAAAGCAACATATTGCATGTTGCACCAGTCTGACAGAAGTTGCATACTAGTGTGTGGTAGATATACCAATTAAAAATATGGTTTTGGATAAGAGAACACAAGCAATGTGGTCATATATGTGGATCAATGACATCTAGCTACTAGTAGTAGTGTGGATATCAATGTGGTTTAGAAAAAAACACTTATATATGCAATAATGACTCTAGGGGTCATGTGTACAGCCACATGCATGGTCACAAAGACCAATTTAGGAAAATCACAGCTTCTTCCACACACATTGTATGGATGTTGCACTAGTGTGACATAAGTTGCATCATCCAGAGTTATATATGTGTGGTCATCATGTAGATATATGTCAAAAAAATGTGGTATATTGCTGGAAAAGAACACACATGCATGCAATGTGGTCATCTGATGTGTAACTATCAACAATAATACAATATATGCATGAAAAGAACACACATGCATGCAATATGACTCTAGGAGATCAGATCCATATATGGTCATAGAGACCAAAATCACATAGGTTAAATAAAGGAGAGCTTCCACACGTTGCATGCATGAAGTGTGACATAATTATTATTAGTTGTGCATCATCATATAATCCACTTCAGTAGTATATGCATTATGTGTCCATGCATATATGTAGATATATCATTGTTAGGTTTTGGAAGAACTATGTACATACATGCAAATGTGGTCACAAATCATCATGGATGTGGATCTATCAATGACTCTGGTGACCATATCAATGTGGGTTAGGAAAAAGAACACATGCATGCAATATGACCCCCTATAGGAGATATATATATATTTCATATTGGTCATAGAGACCAAATAACACATATGAATTAAATAAACGAGCTTCCACATTGCATGCATGCATGCATGGACCAGTGTGACAGAATTTGTGCACATCATCACATAATCCTTGAGTATATGCATGTGTGTATGGTCATGCATATATATGTAGAGAGATATATATCATCATCTTGTGTTGTTTTGGAAAAGAATAGTGTGCATATATATGCAATGTGTGGTGATGTGATGGGATCGGTGGCTCTAGTGGATATATATATCAGTGCGTACCGGTTTAGCAAAAGAAAACAACACATCATGCAATGTCTCTAGGGGAGGATCCATGTGTATTAAACCATGCATGGTCACATGCATATAGACCAAAACACACAGGAAAGCAACATATTGCATGTTGCACCAGTGTGACAGAAGTTGCATCACAGAATCCACTAATGTGTACATATACCAACAATGTGGTTTTGGAAAAGAGAACGCATGCAATGTGGTCATGTATGTGGATCAATGACATCTAGCTAGTGTGAATATCTATAAAATTTGGTCATATATATGCAATGTGTGGTCATGTGATGGGATCAGTGGCTCTAGTGGATATATATCAGTGTGTACTAGTGTAGGAAAAGAACACACACATATCATGCAATGGAGCATGTCTGTGTGGTCATGCATCACACAAAGGAAAAGGTGCATCACAAAATCCACTAAAGTTGACTAGATGATACCTATCTCAAAGTTTGAGCCCAAGAAGATGTTGGATCATGCGCTTGCATATCAATCGATATATGTGAGAGACCATATGCTCACTAGGGGCCTAGATATAATGCCTATCTCAATGCAACAACCCATCATACTTTTGTACATATATATCATATACGTAAACACATACATATGCATGCAAGTTCTTCCAACGCTTAGATCCCAAACTAATCTGTACATCCGAAAATACATACTACGTACAAAAAATTAACTAGAAACTAAAATCTAGTTCAAACACATAATGTATCACCACCACTTATTGTCGTCCTTGACTTGCTTCTCCTTCAACCGCTTGCTGTCGCCATCATCCCAAGATCCCTGCTCGTCCCAATACCACTTTCTGTCCTCCTCGCACTTCTTCTCATGGGCTAGCTTGCAACCAGGGCATAGCTCTCTCGCAAAAAATCCCGCCTTAACCATCCCATATTTCATGGTAATGAGCTTACTATACAACTCGTACGCCATGTAGGCGTCTCTAGCTGCATACTCGAGGCGCACCTGGCTCATCGGCTTCCACTCCTAGTAGTCGTGCTTGAGTCGCTTCAATTTCTTCAGTTTTGCATATCATTTATCGATGATTTCTACTGCCAGATCACCCATGCCATCCTTTGTTGGGTATGGTTTGATCTTGTACAGATTTTGGATGTCGGTGTGGTGCCCATCTAAGATTTTTATCAACGCACGAGAAAGCATAACTGTGTCATTTGTGATATCCACGCTAGTGAAAGTTATCCATTTCCTACAAAAGAACTCGACCAGAGCCGGACAATGCTTCTCAATTGGTTTACTCCTGCAGTTAGATGGTTTTAGGGATGTAAGGGAACAAGGGGTGCATAAGTGGTGATCTCAAATTTAAATTTCACATACCTGCAGAACTAGTAAATGAGGACCTTGATGTCTACGCACTTCTATTCTTGTAGACAGTTGTTAGGCCTCCAAGTGCAGAGGTTTGTAGAACAGCAGCAAGTTTTCCATTAAGTGGATCACCCAAGGTTTATCGAACTCAGGGAGGAAGTGGTCAAAGGTATTCCCTCTCAAGAAACCCTGCAATCAAGATACAAGAAGTCTCTTGTGTCCCCAACACACCCAATACACTTGTCAGGTGTATAGGTGCACTAGTTCGGCGAAGAGATAGTGAAATAAAAGTGGTATGAATATAAGACAATGGTGACAGAAAATAACTTGATGGTGTGGAAGAAACTAAAGTCAAACTGAAATGAAGATGGAAGCAGGGCAAACATGTAACAGATCTAGTAGCAAACGGTGTTTTAATGCTTAGAAACAAGGCCTAGGGATCATACTTTCACTAGTGAACACTCTCATATAAATATCGTCTCTTTATGATACTACTCTTAGCTACTCTCCGGTTGGACACTCTAATCGATGGTAGGGCTATAACATCACACCTCAAAGTTTTCTTTTCCCATCTAGATAACCCTACACTGTCACCTTGAGTACTAGATGAGTCCAACAAACACCACAATTTCATAGAAACTTCCAACTCCAAATATAACTCATAACAAGTATATGTAATCTGTAGCCTAAGTGCGACCATGGTGATCACGCTGTCACTTTCACACACATGGGGAGAGCAGAGATCTAATAAAGCACTTGAGTAGCAAGGTTGATCTACAGATTACAAGCTCATGATCACAATATGATCATGTATAGAGAGAGAGATGAACACATAGCTACCGGTAGAACCCTTAGCCCCGAGAGAGAAATACTCCCTCCTAATCATGGGAATCAATAATGAAGATGGAGATGGTGGTGGAGATCAATGGAGCTGGCTCCGGGGGCACTTCCCCGTCCCAGCAGGGTGCCGGAATAGAGACTTTCTGTCCCCCGAATCTCCCCTTCGGTGGCGGCGGCGCTGCGGAACCTTTCCTGGCTGGAGGCTTGACTATCTAGGGTTTTCGCATCGGAAGGAATATATAGGCGAAAGGGCAAGGTCGGTGGAGTCCGCAGGGGCCCACACCACCTGGTGGCGTGGCCAAGGGGGACCCGCGCCACCCTATGGTGTGGCTGGCCCCTGGCCCCTCTCCGTCTTGTCTTCTGGCATCTGATGACTTCCGGAAAAATAGGCACTTTGGCTTTTGTCCCGTCCAATTTCGGGAATATTCATTTTCTGACTTTCCTGGAACCAAAAACAACAGAAAACAGGCAGCTGGCACTGTGCCTCTTGTTAATAGGTTAGTCCAGGAAATCATATGAAAAGTACTCCGAAGTGTGGAAAAAACATAAGAAAGTAGACAAAACCAAGCATGGAACATCAAAAATTATAGATACATTTGCAATGTATCAACATCCCCAAGCTTAACTCCTGCTCGTCCTCGAGTAGGTAAGTGATAAAAACAAAGAATAATTTTTGAGGTGACATGCACCATCATAGACTTGATCAAAGTATTTGTAAAACATTCAAAGTTGGGATCAAACTACTTCAATCATAACATGAAAGATAAAGTTCTAGCAATAAGACATAGCAACTATGTTGTAACATGAAAAGGCACAAACAAAAGTTTCATGAATAACAATGCTTTGCAAGACGTTTGTTTGTTTCACATAAAGAAAACATAGCATAATGGCATTCAGCTTGTCCCTCATAGAATAGCAAAACATATATGCATAGGACACCTTCAAAGTTTATAAGAGTGACTAGATACAAATAGTTTAAAACAAGCAATATCAAGGTATGCATCAATCAACAAGTCTTGGGACAATGCACACAGAACTAAGAATGGCCACTATGCTCTCAAAGTAGGTGCATAAAGGTAGAAGGTGGAGACTCCATATATATAGTGGAAGAAAGGCCTTTATAGAAGGAAGTAGGGATTCAAGTCTCATAAAGAGCTTCCAAAACTTATGGTACTTATAGCTTTCAGCTGTCATTGCCCCTATCATAAGCATCTTGAAGGTGATTAAGGTTAAAGTGACATAACTAAGAGGATATGTTTTACAAGATATAAACCGAAATCTCATGCCCCTTACTTACGAAGAACGAACCTCATGCTACTCAACTTTAGTCACAAGTAAGCTCTTGTCATTGTAAGTACATATGTATCATAAAGAACCACCAACGGGGTACCCCTTGCACATGATACAGGAGCTATCCCATAATCAAAATGACAAGGCAAGCAGACAATGAGTATCTCATCGATCTTTTTATTTGCTATTTGCATAGGTTTTTATTGAGGACGCTTCATAGAGTTCTCATTATGGTGATGCTGCAAGTTTCCACCATGATTAGGCATGTCTTAGGCTAGCGGCCTAGGCGTTTCTCTAACACACATACAAACTCCATGACCTTACAAGTTCCACTTTTATTTCACACCGCCGGGATCCATAAGCAAAAGGACATGGTATCAACTGGGTACAAAGTACAAGTGCAATGTTGAAAGCGTTTCCCATGATACATGGTTCTGCTAACTTCAACTTATAAAGCGCAAGCATATACGCAACAAAGAAGGACCCAATAGTTCAAATTTATTAGATGCAAAAAGTAAAGTGTGCCATCAAGTTCGTGAGAGCTTTAATCACTAGTTTTCTCATAACAAGTTTAATTTGGAAGGTAAACAAATGCATGAATATACTTTGGAATAGCATATGCTAGTAGGTAGGTATGGTGGACTCTATGGAATAACTTGGTTTAGGGAGTTGGATGCATGACTGGAACTCATACTTTGTTGTGGAGGCTAGCAAAAGACAGGGAGCGAGAAACTAAGAATAAAGTGATACGACAAGTTGAAAACTAAAGGATCATCAAGGCTATGGTGACTTGAGATAGTCATAACATGGTGTGAGCATGCACCAAGTCAACCCAAATAAAGCATCAAAGGAGAATACCACTATACTATGCTTTAATATGCTAAAACAACGCATGATTCATCCAAGGCACATTAAGAAATCTCAATTGTTTATAACAAGTCATGCTACAGAAAATAATACTAAACATAAAGCTAAATCAATATCAAGCATGGATGACAAAGCATAGGCCACAGTCAAAAACAAGCTCTCTTTACCACTTAAGCATGAACTTTCCTACTCTTTTCCAAACCAAACCAAACTATTTGAAAACCAATGTATGAAAGAGGGGTTCCAAAAAAATTATTCAGAAAAAATGCAAACCAAATCAAACGAAAAAACAAAATGAAAACGAAAAATAAGACGCTCCAAGAACAATACAACTATGGATGAAACAATAAAAATGAAGCGTTTCGAAGAAACCTGGGATTTTTATTGATTAAGAAGGGGATGCCTTGGGCATCCCCAAGCTTTGACGCTTGTACTTCTTGGATATTTCTCGGGGTGACACGCGTGGCATCCCCAAGCATGAGCTTTAGTCCATTCTTCATCTTATTACTCATTCATTCCATACACCTGAAATTTTTCCTTCATACAAAACTTCAGACAATCTTTAATAGCAACATTAGAGCATTCAAGATAATAAGTCTTTTAGGTTCAGTTCTATCACCAATAAACTTCCATTAATACACTAGCTACTGTAGCACTTCCCTCAAAAAGCTCAGTTCCCCAAAAGAACTCAAAAAGGAACCAACAAGAAGCAAATGCAAAAAATGGCAGAAATCTGTCAAAACAGACCAGCAGGTAAAGACGAATTGTTTTGAAGACCTTTTGTTGCTGAAATCAAAAAGTGTTGAACTAACGGAAGTTAGATAACAACCTGGGGCAGAAGCACAAAAATTCACGCCTGAAAAAGACGTTCAGAAATTTTACAAGAATTTTTACGGTGAAGCACAAAAATCTGTTTTGGGACAGCAACTTTCCCAATCATTACTTCTCTCTCATTAGAAGTTAATCTTGGCACAAAAAGAAAATAAAAAGGATAAGAAGCGGTTATTACAGAAGTAATAACTTCCAAGACTCATGTAAAACTTTTGGGTTATCTCCCAATAAGTACTTTTGTTTAACGTCTTTAAGTTAGGCATGATAGTTTGAGAAGATCTCACATAAGAAATATGAATTGAAGTAAAAGAGAGCATCAAGAAGCAAATTCAAAACACATTTAAGTCTAACCCACTCCCTATGCATAGGAATCTTGTAAATAAACAAGTCATGAAAGCACGAAGCAACAAGCATAGGAAAGCAAAACAAGTGCAACTTCAAAAATTTCAACATAATGAGGGGAAACTTAATATTGTTGAGACACATAAAACCATGTTTCCCTCTCTCATAATAACTTTCAGTAGCATCATGAATGAAATTAACAATATAACTATCACATAAAACATTCTTATCAAGAGCCACATGCATATAATAATTATTACTCTCCACATAAGCATAGTCATTCTTATTAATTGTAGTGGGAGCAATTTCAACAAAATAGCTATCATTATTATTCTCATCACCATAATCATCAAATATAGGAGGAATATTGTAATCATAATTACTTTCTTCCTCAATAGTAGGTGGACTAAAAATATTATATTCATCATTGCAATCATCATATATTGGAGGTTTGGTATCATCATAAGCAATAGAATAGGTATCTTCCAAAGTTGGGGAACTAAAAAGATCATTTTCATAAAAACTAGCTTAGACTTTTCCATAGAATTAGCAATAATTGTGTCCAAAGAATTCATACTAACAACATTGCTATTATCATGCAAATAAAGTTCCTTAGGTTTTTAAATTTTCTCTTCAAACACTTCATGTCCTAACTCAAGATAAATACTATAAAGCTCTCTAATTTTTGTTGTTGTTTTCCATTAAGCCTAACTAGTGAAAACAAGAAACAAAAAGACAAAATTGCAGATTCTAAAGGAAATAACTTCGAGCACTCACACCGGAGGATGTGAGTACCTTTTACCTTACCTCCCCGGCAACGGCGCTAGAAAATAGGCGTTTGTCGTGGGAGGTTCTTCTTCTTTAATCCTCCGATGTGAATACCTTTTACCTTACCTCCCCGGCAACGGTGCCAGAAAATAGCCATTTGTCGTGGGAGGTTCTTCTTCTTTAGTCCTCCGATGTGAATAACTTTTACCTTACCTCATCGGCAACGGCGCCAGACAATAGCTTGATGTCTACGCACTTCTATTCTTGTAGACAGTTGTTGTGCCTCCAAATGCAGAGGTTTGTGGAATAGCAGCAAGTTTTCCCTTAAGTGGATCACCCAAGGTTTATCGAACTCAGGGAGGAAGTGGACAAAGGTATTCCCTCTCAAGCAACCCTGCAATCAAGATGCAAGAAGTCTCTTGTGTCCCCAACACACCCAATACACTTGTCAGGTGTATAGGTGCACTAGTTCGGAGAAGAGATGGTGAAATACAAGTGGTATGAATATAAGACAACGGTGATAGAAAATAACTTGATGGCGTGGAAGAAACTAAAGGCAAACTGAAATAAAGATGGAAGCAAGCAAACATGTAACAGATCTAGTAGCAAACGGTTTAATGCTTAGAAACAAGGCCCAGGGATCATACTTTCACTAGTGAACACTCTCATATAAATATCGTCTCTTTATGATACTACTCTTAACTACTCTCTGGTTGAACACTCTAATCGATGGTAGGGCTATAACACCACACCTCAAAGTTTGCTTTTCCCATCTAGATAACCCCACACTGTCACCTTGAGTACTAGATGAGTCCAACAAACACCACAATTTCATAGAAATATCCAACTCCAAATATAACTCATAACAAGTATATGTAATCTCTAGCCTAAGTGCCACCATGGTGAGCACGCTGTCACTTTCACACACATGGGGAGAGCAGAGATCTAATAAAGCACTTGAGTAGCAAGGTAGATCTACAGATTGCAAGCTCATGATCACAATATGATCATGCATAGAGAGAGATGAACACATAGCTACCGGTAGAACCCTTAGCCTCGAGAGAGAACTACTCCCTCCTCATCATGGGAATCAGCAATGGTGATGGAGATGGTGGTGGAGATCGATGGAGATGGCTCCAGGGGCACTTCCCCGTCCCGATAGGGTGCCGGCACAGAGACTTTATGTCCCCCGAATCTCCCCTTCGGTGGCGGCGGCGTTGCGGAACCTTTCGTGGCTGGAGGCTTGACTATCTAGGGTTTTCGCATCGGGAGGAATATATAGGCGAAAGGGCAAGGTCGGTGGAGGCCGGAGGGTCCCACACCACCTGGTGGCGCGGCCAAGGGGGACCCACGCCACCCTATAGTGTGGCTGGCCCCTGGCCCCTCTCCGTCTCGTCTTCTGGCATCTGATGACTTCCGGAAAAATAGGCACTTTGGATTTTGTCCCGTCCAATTCCGAGAATATTCATTCTTTGACTTTCCTGTAACCAAAAACAGCAGAAAACAGGCAGCTAGCACTTTGGCGCTTGCTAATAGTTTAGTCCAAGAAATCATATGAAAAGTACTCCGAAGTGTGGACAAAACATAAGAAAGTAGAGAAAACCAAGCATGGAACATCAAAAATTATAGATACATTTGCAATGTATCATACCTCCTCATGTATGATGATTTGCACGATAGTGATCTCTTGTGGAGGACTTTTTCGCTTATTTGGAAGGGTGTACTCCTAGTCTAGCCCCACAAACTTGTCCTTCTCTTTCTTCAAGAAATTGCTCAAACCTGGCGAGAGTTGTCTCCACAGTCGCTTGATCATTTGTGTACACAACATTCAATGTCGTGGTGCCGTGGGCAGGGACCAAGTGGGTCTCTGTTGTGCGTTTCCCATCGTCCATGCCTGCAAGGAAATGGGTGAAAGGAAATGCCTGCAAGGAACTGCCTGCGAGAGGAAGAAGATGAACCGACGGTTCCAGAACAGAGGAAGAAGAAGCGCCCAGGAAAAACTGTAGAGGAATGACAGAGGAAGAGGAAGAAGAAGCGCCTAGGAAAAACTGAAGAGGAAGAAGAAATGTGGTAACTACAGCTTCACTTCGAGAACTCAGCGTGGTTACGTGGAGATCGTGGCAGTGCCGCTGGTTCAACAAGTGGGGCCAGTTCCTGCGAGAATATGGAATTAGTTGTGCATTTTTCAATGCCAGATATTGAGAGAAATCATTTATATTTTTTCTTTCATAATTAAACATAATGAAGTTGGTACAGCCCAAGAGATTTGAACAAAAGAGATTTGATAGTTTAACATACAACACCACAAAAGTTTCTGAGCAGGCATTCTTGAAATTTAAATTCTGATGTTTTATTCAGAAGTTCTGAGCTACAACCGACATCACAGAGCCAACGCTCTTGTATTCATCCTCCTCCCACTACTCATCGCTGTCGTCTTCCGCATCCTCTTGTTCCTCTACCGGACCGGTGAACACCTCAATAATTAGCTTGATATAGTTCCTCATCACATTGACCAGGACGATGAGTAGATCATCAAGGCAAATTCTGTTTTTAGCACAGAATTCAGCCCAGGGGTCGGTGAACACAATGCAATCGTCATATACTTCCGATATGCGATATCGCCCCAACATTTTCAGGGCTTTGTTACAATTATTCTTCATGCATACACAATAGAACCCTTTCTTTGGGATTTGGTGTTCCCTTGTGCATCTCAAAGGAATTTCTTGAGTAATAAAAATATATAACAGATCTTAGTTAACTTGCCACCCTGATAAATTTACAAAACAAGAACGAAACGCATAGGAAAAAGTGATTAAACTAACCATCCGATGAAGATCATCTTCATCTTGCACCCAGTGCACCAAGAATTGAGGGATCTCAAAGACCTCATCTTCAGCCAGGTCTCTTATAAACTCCTTGTATAATTCCCAAGATATGGAATTCATTTCAGAGCAACTGACATTACATGGGTGCTGAAATATGGATTTCTCTAATGTCAACTTGCAACAATCTTCGGTCTTATAACACCCTGATCATGCATATGAAATTGAAGAAGGTTTGTGTGTAAGGAACATACATAATTAAGAAACTAGTCATGTGTGCAAGGAAAAAACCATTTCAATGCAAAGAAGTCAATACATACACTGTTCTTGATCAACCCAAGGTTTGACAACATTATCAGCTTTTGACACTTCAACAATAAAGTACCTGTCTACTCTATTGTATGCAAATGTCAGAACATCATTATGTTGAATGTTATAAGTTGCACAAAACCCCCTCCAATATGTCCCAAATAATGCTACAGACCTCCCAAAATTCCCACCATACAGCACATAGAAGTAGTATTCATCAATTGTTCTGTTTTGATCATCATGGCGGTCACTCCGAGCAATGATCTAGGTTAGATGTGGACCAAGAGCGAATTGTCGCATACGCTCAATGAAACAACAAGGAATACCCTACATAAATTTGTGAAACAGAAAAAACCCATGAGATCATGAACATAAAGCAATTTATATAGAATTTTAAAATAAGATATGTATATGCAAATCGAGAATACTTACAAATCCCTCTACAAAAAAGGGTGATCTCACCCTCATTCCAAAATAAATCACATGGTCTGTGTTTCCACTCCCACACCAGGCAGGTTGCTGCTGACATGCCACACATTCGTTTTGAGCCATATTCCTTTTTTTCTAAACACAAAAATTACAAAAGGAAAGGAAAATAGATGATATGATGTTACTAATATTATCACTGATTACATTTTACTTTATAACGACAACTAGTCCTATATATGTGCAGAAATACAACTAGTCTGCAGTTCTACATAGATAATCCTGCAAAAATACAACTAATCATGTGCATATTGTACTAATCTGCAGTTCTGCATACACATACTAAAGATTGTTATTAACAAAATATCAGCACAAATTGTACTAACAAAAAAAATCTGCAGAAATTAAACCCAACAAAATCTGCACATCCTAGATTTACTCTAGAGATTCGATGAAGTAATTTTAGAGAAAACTCTATAGATTCGATGAAGCAATCATAGAGAAAACGCTACAAATTCGATTCGATGAAGAACAAGTACTATTTACACAGCTCTGAAAACCCTACAGATTCATCGAGCTGCTGCTGCTGAAGATCTCTGCCGCCGGTTATACTCCGGTGAAGGGGATTCTTACCGCTGCTGTAGATCCTCGCCGCCGGTTATTCCACGGCAGATTGCGTCCCTCACTCCGCCGTCGTCACGCCCGTGGATGCTGCAGCTCCCCTGCATTTGCCCAGAAAACGCGTGAGCCCGGGCGGCGCGTTGCGCACCTATATATACGCGAAGGAAGCTCGCTTGAGATTGGAGAATATATAAGTCATGCACTTGGTTCCGGTGAAAGCTCATCGGAGAGCACCTCGCCGGAGGCAGCGATGGGGCACGCTCTCTCTCTCTAGCTGCACCTATCTTGTCCACTCTCTCTCTACGTGTCGCTTCGGTTCCGACAAAATGGAGTGAAAATAAAGTCCGTAGAAATTCAATAAAATGGAAAACCTCCAGGTCTCGAACACGCAACCAAGAGGACCTTGACCAGTGGACCCACCTACGATGAACCCCACGTGTCATTTGGACAAGTGAACATTATTTTGCTGACTTATGGGTCCCACGTCTTTGCCGACCACACACTCACCTGAACTCCACCCGGGAGGTTTCGAAATCAGATCTAAATCCAGTCCACCACACGTGGGGGCGGCGTCTCCCCATCAATTTCTTCGTCCGCACTCCAAGGTTGTCCCCTTCCGGCCAACATCTCCGCGCACCTCGTTAGCTCCCCTTCCGGGCGCCATCTCCATGCTCAACTCACTCGTCTCCGTGTCTACCAAGGTAAAAAAATAGTTTGTTTAATTATTCAACACATGGATATCACTTGGATTGTTCATCTACATGAAAATATTCTTAAAAAGGATTATTCTTCTCAGAAAATATGATTAGTTTGTTTAATTTTCCAATAGATTGATAGGAGTTGGATTCGTTGCATGGTTAAGTAAATAGTTCTGATAAATGACTAGCCTCTTCTAAAAATTAGATTTGTTGTTTTAATTGTTCAACACATGGATATGAGTTGGCTTGTTCATTGTAATGAAAACTATTCCAAAAAAACACTAGCATGTTCTAAAAGTTTGATTTGTTTATTTAATTCTTAATAGATGGATAGGAGTTGGATTGTTCATTGTAGATAGTTTACTTAACCCTACAAAGCTGGCCTGAAACAGTTTGTCAGATTTGTCAAGGAGGGATATGGCGACAATGTTGAGGTTCCATGCCCCTGTCGTAAGTGCCTCAACCGAAGAACGGTACATGTAGGCCTTCTTTATCACCACATACCCACCAGTGGCATGTCGCACATGTATACTCGGTGGATACAACATGGAGAGTCACTTGATCTTGTTATTATTGAAGATCCACCCAATGGTGGTAAAAAATGTGGTCATGCTGGTGATGACAATGACAATATGTATACGGATGATGAAGGCGATCATGATGGAGGTCACAGTGTTCTAGATTTGTTGCAAGACCTTAAGCACGTAGGCGATGCATTAACCGCAGACCAAATTGCTGATAATGTCCCAACTGACGGTAAACATGAGAAATTGTTTACAAAGTTGATGGAAGAGGCAAAACGCAAGCTTTACCCAGGAAGTAAACACTCCAGGCTTGCATTTATTGTGAAGCTCCTTCATCACAAGTCATATCATGGGATCATCAACACTGCTTTCAATGATTGGATGAAGCTATTTATTGATGCACTGCCGGATCCCAATATCCTGCCGAGATCATACTGTGAAGCAAAAACTTACCGGAAGGATCTTGGACTTTCCTATGACAGCATACACGTGTGCAAAAACAACTGCATGCTCTTCTAGAAGGACAATGGCAAGCTGGACAACTGAATTACGTGTGGCGCCTCAAGGTGGAAATATCCGGAAAGAAGGTCATCGACTGTTAAAGTGTTGCGTCATTTTCCTTTGGCGCCACGGCTGCATAGATTGTTCACTTTGAGGAAAACAGCGGAGAACATGCAGTGGCACAAGTTATGGTGAATGCCCAGAGATGGTATACTTAGTCATCAAGCTGATGGTGAAGCAAGCAAGGACTTTGACAGAACATGGGAGGACTTTTCAGCTGACCCTAGAAACGTAAGGCTCGGCCCTGCCACCAATGGCTTCAATCCTTATGGAAGCATGAGCACGAGCTACAGTATGTGGCCTGTATTTTCCCTTCCGTACAATCTTCCACCATGGGATTGTATGGATGCATCAAACTACATGCTTTGCCTTCTAATCCCTGGCAAATCATGTCCTAGAAAGGACTTTGATCTCTTTATTGAGCCTCTGTTGGACGATTTGCAACAACTTTGGAAGGGTGTGCGCTCTTACGATGCATTTCAAACGAAACGTTTGATCTTTGAGCAGCGGTTCTTTGGTGTACCCATGAGTACCCAGCTTGCAACACTATGTATGGGCGTACAACAAAAGGATATTATGCATGCCTGCATTGTGACAAAAATCCTCTATCCGAATCCATAAAGAGAAAAATATGCTACATTGGGCACCATCGTTTCCTCCCGAAGCGCCACCGCTTGTAGCGAGAAACGGAGCTTGCCGGCATTCATGATGACCACTCGAAGCTTGGCAAATTTTACTACAGTTGAGTTACAAGCTGAGATGGAGAAGGTTAGGCATCTTAACCTAGGAGATAGATGTGATCCTAGGAGCAAAAAGAGGAAGCGAACAAATCCTTCACCGATCTTGAACCGGTAACATGGTTTCTGGGACTTTCCTTACTAGGCATTGTTGAAACTTTGGCACAATCTCGATGTGATGCACATCGAGAAAAACATCTCCGACAACTTGATTGGCACACTACTTGAACTTGACGGGAAGAATAAGGACACCTTGAAGGCTAGTTATGATTGTGAAGCCCTAGGCATTAGGCGAGATCTACATGTGCAACCCACAGACATAGAGAAGGACCTTCTCTGTCCATATGCACCATATTACCTGAATAAGGATCAAAAGACGGGTTTCTATCAATATTTGTGGGACTGCACTTTTCTAGATGGGTTTTGTTCAAACATGGCCAAATGTGTCAGCGTTCCTACACGCAAGATCACATGACTTAAAACCAATGACTGCCACATCGTGTTGCAGGGAATATTGGCTGCTGGCATGCGAGGGTATTTGCACCCCAATATCTACACGACATTTGGAGAGCTGGGAAGATTTTTCAGGCAATTGTGTCATAAAAACTTGAAACTATCTGTGTTGGAAAGGCTCAAAGATGAATCCCAGTAATTCTGTGCAAACTTGAACACATCTTTCCGCCGGCATTTTTGGATGTGATGGTCCACCTGGCTATGCATTTAACTGATGACGCAATGCTCCGAGGCCCTATGAACTATGGGTGGATGTATCCAATAGAGAGGTTGTTGTGCACGCTGAAGAGATATGTCAGTAACATGTCACGTCCAGAAGGTTCAGTGGCAGAGGCCTATATGGTTGCCGAGTTCGTGACTTTTTTTGCTAGATACCTTGATGTTATTGTGACAAGATTCAATCGACTAGTGAGAAATGTAGGTGACCGACCTGAATCAGCTTGTGATGTGTTTGGCCATGTTGTGAATTTGATTGGAGGAAGCCATGTCACCTGCTATGGAGGAAGAGATGGTACTGATTTGACCCTCCATAGAGAGCTACACATGATGACTTGGTATGTCCTATACAACTGCGAGGAGGATAAGCCATATATCATGTATGTTCTCATATCTCATACTTATGAATCCAATATTGGCATACACCTAAAGATTTTAATTCCAAGTTACTCTCTGGATTGGAGTCTTTGTTGAGAACAGTTGGTGAACGATGGGATACCCAATGTGGAAAGAAGGCTTGAGCAGGGATTTCAAAGATGGTTCAAGGACCATATAAGTTTCCTTTTGCATTTATCTCTGTCCTTTATATATAGCATTTCAATGCATGATTTGACCATATTGTATTTCTGCTGCAGTACATACAGATAATGAAAAAGTGACAGGAGAATCCAGAAGATGTCGATGAAGAGATTTTTGCATTGGCTTATGGCCTAGACTTCCGAGTAAGAACATATTCAGCTTGTATTGTGGATGGTGTTCGGTTCCTCACCGCTGATCATGAGAAGGGCAAGAAAACACAAAACAGTGGAGTAATGACTAACGGTTGTCATTTGGAGAAGGATATACATTTTTATGATGTCCTCAAGGATATCAAGGTGCTGTATTTTAACTCTGATTTGGAACACCAACGATCAGTTGTGTTATGCCACTCTGATTGGTATTATCTTGAGGCCCGCAAGGATACTGAGATGGTGTATAATAAACTCTTCCAGAATGTCAACATTACCAATTTTTGGTACAAAGATGACAATTACATCTTGGCAACCCAGGCTACAAAAGTGTTCTACGTGCTAGACACAGCCAAGGGAAAAAAATGGCGGGTGGTTCAACAAATAGATCAAAGACATAAGTTTGATGTTGCCAAAGGAGTGGAGGAGGAGGAGGAGGCGGTGTATAATGAGACTGTATCTGAGGCTCTACCTTTCAGGAAACATCAACCCTCTATCAACGGAGGCTGCATCATAGATGCTTCAGTGTTCAATCGTATCAGAGGCAAAAGGAAAGCTATTGAAGAGGTGGAACTTAACAGTGAGCCTGACGTAGATGACACCATTGAGGAGTACTACAGTGACAAAGAAGATGAAGAACAAGATGATACAGACGAAGAGTAGTTCCATCTTATGGCGGTGGAGTGTTGGATGATTTGTGTTGCATGCTTGAACCGATGGATGTGTGCATGCGTGTGTTGAACTGATGATCGTGTGTGCATGCTTTGTGGTGCATGCTTGAATTAATGGTTGTGTGCATGCATGTGTTGCATGTTTTGTGTTGAACTAATGGTTGTGTTCATGCCTTTCAACTGATCAATATGATTGTCCTTTAGTTCATGGAATTAATAGTTATTCATTTGGAAAATTAGCCACAAGATTGTTCTATTATTCTGTTCGTCAAACTTGGCTGAACAAAAGCTCTTTTTTGGTAGAAAAATTGTGTTGTTATTCAGTCCGCGTGGGACCCATTTGTTAGCCTACACGACGTTGCCACTGTGAACCAAAACTGCTCACGCATGGGACCCACCTGTCATAGTAGGTAGAAAAAAACCTCTCCCCTCCATGGCACTCCCAAATCCCATACCACTTCCCCCAAATCCGCGCTAGAGAAAACCCTCTCCCCTCCCCGCGGACGACCAAATCCCAACGACGACGGTGGCAGTGGAGGTTGCAAACTGACATGTAAGTTCTCCTCAATGTGGTCGCCTCCTTGTACTAGTTTGACACATCGCCTCCTTGTTCTAGGACACCATGTAGATGTTGTTGTTTAATTAGTTCTAGTTCGATGTGTTGCCTCCTTGTTCTATGGCAGCATGTATGTACTCACAATCTATTGCTCCGCTAGTCGACGTTACTGCTTACGGCAAGGCTCAATCTAGTTCACTGGAAGCTCCCTTTAGTTTACTAACTGAATTAGATTCTCGTAATAATTGACTAATTAGAATTGTATTCTAAATTAATTCTTGTATTTACTCTTTGGGGTAGGTACGATGAAGGCCAGGGAGATACATGAGCAGGTTCTAAAATTGATGCTACTGGCAATACTACTGTATATGGCATAAAAACTAAACATTCTAATTAGTGCAATGTCTAATTTAGGCTAAGGATGTTGTCATCATTGATGTCTCATTTGATGATGATGTGAAGAATCCTGTTGCTGTAGTTTTTCGCAAGGTGAAAGCTAAGATAGCAAGGCGAAGAGCTAAAGGTTATATGAAAAGATTTAGAGCAGTCGAGAAACCAAAGATCCTTATTCCTAGATGTGTGGCATTATATACATGTTTTGCTACATTTATATATATATATATATATATGCAAATACAGATTATTACTTTCTAATATTTTCTTTCTAGGTCCAAGTATGATGGGGATTGAGGAATTCGATGAGCCCTGCATGTTTGGAACCAATTTGGCATTAACTTTTGACGAAGTTGCTTCGCTCAAAGTGTTAGTTAAAGGCCACAAGCAATCTATACCATACTATGTGTGCAAGATGAACAAGTCAAATGTCATCCGTCGGAAGGCTAAAATGGTTAATATTTGACATTTCAATAGTTAAATTTTATTACGCACAGTGAACTCTAGTCAACAACTAATATTATTCTTCTCCTACAGTACTTTTTAGTTAGCTACAACCATGCACACCTCAACCGCTATCTCCTAGAGGTGGTACCACTCGCATGCTCCTACAAGACCACTTTTGAGCATGTTAACCTCTTCCAAGGCATGAATGATGCTGCATGAATGACAAGAGGCTGGTCTAATGTTCTCGAACTCGCTGGGATAAGGGAGAGGAATGTGTGCATCTTCACCTTTTTAAATGAGGGGCTACATGGCTTCATGGGTTGTGTTAATGTTTTGTAGTGAGGCCAAAAAGTATCTGCATATGCTGTGATGTTGGATGAACCATTAACGTAATATGTTGTTAGTGAACTTGTAGTGGTAAGGAACTTGGTGTGAACCTGGTGCTCTACATGCTAAGTAATATTATCTCCATATCCTATGTATATATTTTGGTTCATTGTGTTCATGTTGTTGCTTTCCTGCGACTGAGAGCTGGTATGTAATATACAGAATAAAGTTGTCGATCAGCACAAAACCAATGGATAGACGCATCGGTTGCAAGTTAGTTCTGCAATAGATTGGTTGACGGTTCGATTCCGTCTACCTGCATGAAATGTTTTTCTGTTGTTTAATTTCTATCAAACGCACTGACAGATAGGGCCGGCAGAAAACGTCATGAAGCCGCGTCGAACCTAGCACTATCGTGAGATACACTACGTATGTAACATCGACACCGAGCTGACAAGTGGGGTTGAAGCACGGAGGAGACGGTCAATGCGGAAAAAAGTGTTGAATATGTGCCGTGACGAAATCCACGACGAATTTTGCACCAAACGAAATGGCAAACTGAGCTTCAGGACCTGGGACGAAATCTGCGATGAATTTGCCACGACGAAAACAAGCAACGTCATGGATAACCAGGCTAGAGGGGCTTGGAGCTCGTTATGACGAAACATTCCAAAACGTCAGGAATCCGCGACGTTTTTAGGCCGCATCATAAAAAAACGTCATGAATCGTCCAGATTCTTGTAGTGGTCCTTTGTGCTAAATGTATGGACCTCGATGTAATTTTCCCTTTTTTAGGTCCTTGATGTAAAATGTAGTCCCACCATCCGTGTAAAATTATAACCAAAAAGTGTAAGTGGTGAAATTTAAACGAATTTAAGCTTATTTGTCAACGAGTATGAACATTCTTGGATTTCAAGCCGAACGACAAAGGTCAAGGCCATATCAACATCATACTTTATGCTGATGGCCCCATATGAGCGAATTTGCATGGCAACAAATTTGTCCATATTGTGAAAACAATCAAAGAGGAAGTAGTATGAAGAGTTTGGCTCAGATCAGCTGATCTCTCGAGAAGGAGCCGAACCAGAAAGTTTTCCTTTTACGGTCCTTTGGGCTAAATGTATGGACCTCCATGTAAATTTCCTTTTTAGGTCTTTGATGTAAAATATGTTCCGACTGATCATGTAAAATGCTAACCTAAAAGTAAGTGGTGAAATTTAAACAAATTAAAGCTTAGCTATCAACGAGTATGAACTTTCTTGGATTTCAAGCCGAACGACCACAAGGTCAAGGCCATATCTCTACATCATACTTGATGATCCCATATCCAAGAATTTGCATGGCGACAGATTTGGTCATATCTGTAAAACAATCGAAGAGGAAGTAGTATGAAACGTATGGCTCGATCAGCTGCTCTCTCGAGAAGGATCCGAACCCGACTACTACTCCCTCCGGCCCAAATTCATTGACTTGCATTTATCAAATTCAAATGCATCTAGCACTAGAACATGTTTATATGCATCCGAATCTAGACAAATCTGAGTCAAGAAATTTGAGGGAGTACAATAGAGTAGCAATTCAAACTTTCCCAGATTCGAATTTTCATGTCCTTCACAAACATCAGGGGGAAGGATATTCAATAGATCGTCATTCGCAGTACTACTAGTACTACACAGTATAGTCAGTAGTAAAAAAAGAAACCTTTTTTGACGATAGTACCAAAAGAATGGATGTCGTGGTATTGCCGATGAGTGCGTCATGGAGGGGTCCTCATAGTGCGTGTTTAGAGACGTGGGGTAAGGCGGAGAGTTGACGGGGACGAGGTAACACAACTTACCCAGGTTCAAGTCCCACAATGGTGGCGTAACTCTACTCCTGCTATAAATCACTATAATGGCAATACGCCGAGTTATAGAGATAGGTTTGTTGTGCCAGGTGTTGCGCGTTGTATGCTGCAATCAGAGAATGTGCCCTAAGGGCTCCGGTAGGCCGACTTATAAAGGCTCCAAGACCTAGGGTTATAGGGAAAGGTGCTTGCCAGACAAGGTAAAGAGTCCTACACCTACACGAACTAGTCTTCCGTGTCTTGTACTCCAAGGCTCCGAGTATGTTGGTGACTCCTGTGTATCCTTCCTTTATCTGGCATGGGCCTCCCTTTAGGATCCGTCTAACGGGGCCGCCCAGCAGACCATAGGCCTTACTACCAACTATGGGCCACCCGGGTTAGGCGGATTGGTGACATGCTATGAAGATACCCATATAGCATATCCCCAATAGTAGCCCCCGGAGGACTTTGAAATCTTTCGCCGTCTTGCTTGTTGATCTCAAAATATCCCGTCGAAGTGATGCCGGCAATCCGTCAAGCAATATCTCAAAGGTCACCTAAAGAACCCTGCAATGCTCTTCGGCTTCGCAATGTAGCCGGAGATTCCTTAAGTATTCGTTTCCAGAGTCGGAGGATCTCTGTATTTGATGGAATATTTGGACGTGACACTTCACTTCAACTGTCAGGAGGATGACATAGGGTACATCTATGCTACCTCGAAACTCATAGAAGCAAAGAGGTAATCATTATCTATTTTCACGTGCGCGAAATCCAAAATGGCGGAGCGGCAAAAGACAAAGGATGTGGTGAAATTACCGCGCATGTTCACTTCCACATCGGCAATGTTCCAACCATCAGATCTTTTTTGCACAAATATTGACGTGAGGCTTATATATTTCCACCACAGCCAAGTTATTTCTTTTTACCCGCATTTTCTCCCAGTCTTCATCTTCCTCTAGCCGGGCAACCATTCAAGCTCTCCTGCAAAAAACCCTAACAGGAGCCTTTTCTTCCTCCACACACTCCTAGTCGTAATGGCCTCCAGCAGCTCTGCTCCTTCCTCAGCGGCGATTCCTGAGGCTACGACGGAGCCATCCCATGGAGTTGTCGTTCCGCCGGAGGGGGTGGTCGTCCTCGTCTCCGCCGTGACGGAATCCGCCGGTGTTGACCAAGAACGAGTGGCGCCAAAAGCCGCTGAAGAGGAAAACCACTCCCATAAGGGGGAGTGGAGAGGTTCTGATCTCTCCGTCGAAGATCTCCAAGAGATGATCGACGAGGGGTACCTCCCCGCGGCGGAGATGTTTATCTGGTAGGTGGCACCGGTCAGCGAGGTGGTCCCTTCTCCCCAAGGTGGAGAGAAGGTGTACATCAAATCTCAGTTGGTACGTGGCGTAAGCCTGCCAGTCTCCTACTTCTTCCTAGATGTCCTTCGACACTTCCGGGTACTTACCCACAACCTTTCTCCCAATAGTATCCTAGTCCTTAGCAACTTTGTAGCTCTGTGCGAAGGATATCTAGGGATCAATCCTAGATTATATCTGTTTGTATATTTCTTCTCTGTGAAGAGAGAGTCCGTAGAGTCGAAGGATGAACTGCGGATCTGTGGAACCATTAGCTTCAAGATCTGACCTAGATGGTGCTTCCCCGACATCGTGGGTCATGAATCTTGCAAGAACTGGCAGCGCATGTATTTCTACGGGCCAGATATCCCTCTGCCAGACCGTCTTGAGACCTACCGACTTCGTCGATGGAGCTGCCACCGAAGTGCCCGCATGGCGGATCCCAGCTTCTCTTCCTTCCGATGACAAAGCCAATCGTGCCGTAAGGCGGATCAAATGGCTCGTAGACGGAGGTCTAACGGGCTTGGACCTTGCCATGTGTTGGTACATGAGGCGGATCCAGCGTCTGCGGCACCACGCCCAACTGATGTGCAAATATAGCCAAGACAGGAGGGATCCCATGCGAATTTCCCAAGATAACATCTCTACTGACTCCATCAAGCTCCAGCTAAAGGACATCATCAAGGTGAAGGACAAGAAGCATGGCTTCAAGATCACCTTCAACATGTTCGATTGCAGTACATGCCCTGAGGTAGCTTCTGTTTCCTTTGTTGCTCGTTATATACTCTAAGGTTTTTTCGACTTGAAGTTGTGCATCTAACATTGCCATGTATCCCAGCTGGCGACCTTGGCGGCAGACCAAATGGCCTCCGAGGTCTACGATCCAAAGTTGAAGGATATCCAGGTGGTGTCCGACGACGACGCCTCCAAGGATCAGCCAGCTCCGGCAGCACGAAAGCGGAAGAGCTCCACCTCTGACGCTGCTACCGAGGCCAAGAAGAAGAAAAGAACGGAAAGTGGAGTCTCCAAACATTCCACTGCCACCTTAGAGGCGGAGAAGAAGAAGATGTCCACCGACATTCCCCTTGCCAAGGCTCCTGCCATGAAGTAAGTACTTTCATTCTCCGGCTTGTATTTTCCAGCGCACCCCTTTTTTCAACTCTGTACTTATACTTTGTATGTTTCAGGAGGAAAACCGGTGTTAGTTTGAAGCGATGCTCCAAAGATGTTGGACGGTCAAAAAACATTCGTGACATGTTGACCAAGGGTCCATCTACCAAGTCCTCTCCCGCCACCGCTCCCCCTACTCCTACCGCCATTCCCTTAGCTGGTCCCACTAGGCCGTCATCCCCCGTCATCCTTGAGACCACCACCATGGAGATAGATATCAATCCAAACCTTGATGTCTCAGGCTCTGTCGAGGCAGACGTTGCTCCTAGCGGCCAACCGACACAAGAGAGAACCTCCTCTAAAGTGGTTGAAGCTCCGGCTAAGGATGCCACCGAGAAGGAGAAGGAAGTGGAAGAGGTGGACGTGGAAGCTGCGATTGAGGCGGGAGCCTCTCCGCCATCTACTACCTTGAAGGTGTAGGAGGCAGCTAGGGCTTCATCCATGCCTTCGTCTTCGACTTCTCCATTTGTAGCGACTTCTCCGACGTTGAGCCTAGATGATCTGTTCAAGCAGGCCGTGGCAATCTATAAGAATGCTCGGACCTTTCATGATTCCTACGCTCATCTGGCCAACATACTCAGGATCATTGCCATCGTAAGTTTTTTGAACTTCACTTGCTTTACTTTGTGTAGTATATCCCACTGCAGACCCTGAGCTCTTAGGCGGATAAGTCAATAGTTATTGGCCTGAGTGCTCCAAAGAACTAAGTGTAGAACTCATCCGTGTAGCCCCCGGGTGTTTAGTTGAAACTGAAAAGTTCTGACTAGATGCTCTAGAGAAACTAGCTTACTTTAAAATCATGTACTGTAGCCCCCGAGCGTTTAGTTGAAACTTGAATAGTCAAAGTCTATTTCCTAGGACAACTCCTTGCTTTCTCATTGAGTCATTTTTTCCGTATTCTGATAGCACTTTCTGATTTCCATTTTACAGAAGCCATTGCCAAGGTGAAGAGCATCATCGAGCAATCCAAGCATATCCAGGAGCTCGATGATGAAAAAAAGATTCTGAAGAAGGACCTGGCTGATGCCGTCAAGGGCCATGAGGCGACGATGAAGCTATGCAAGAGTCTGCTGACACCGATATGCAGTGCCTGAAGGACGAGATTGCTCAACTTAAAGACCAGAACCAAGCGGCCGAAGAGCAGAAAGCTAGGGGTCTTGAGATTTCAAGTCAGTCTATAAGGAGCGTGATGACTTTGCGGAGACATGCATGCAAGTGGAAACGAGCATCTTCGGTAACCTTTCTCTGTCTTGGTCATTTTTTTGTAAATTGGATAACCATTTGTCTTGTATATACTCATGGTCCTTGTATGTTTGTGCAAACCACAGCTCCCATTGGCTTAGCCAACTTGGGTGAGGGTGCTCCGAGTTGCAAGGAACGATGATTCTTGCCGGCAACTTCGTCAGCACCGCCATTGCCCAAGACAAGGAGATAGCTCAACCTCATGGCATCAATATCAAGGCGGCAGATTGAGCGGCCAAGTTTTCAGAAATCCTACGCCGAGCCCCCGAGAAAGTCAAGGACTAGAAAGCCTTTTGCATCCGGGCTGGTGCTAGGATGGCCCTATCTCTGGTCAAGCCTCACCTATGACAATGCCGACATCGACATGGTGACCTCTGGCATGCCCAAGCTAGAAGAGGAAGGACAAGAGATTGATAGCGATGATATTTGGAACTCTCTCGCCACATTTGATACCAGGGTTGCCAAGATGGTCAAGGCTGATGTCTTTGTGCCTGCCGAGTCTAGCCCCTATCCTTCAGAGTTTGACGAGCTCTCCTGGCCTGGCTCTCCTGATGATGCCACCACGAAGCCCCCTGTAGCAGAGCCATAGGAAACAATGTCTGTATTAAACGTATCTCTGCAGAATGTATGCGGAAAAAACTTATGTTTGTCTAAGGCGGAAAAACTTGTACTCAAGTTTCCTGCAACTTATCTGTTTCCAGCATGTGTATACATTTTTTAAGCAAGTGATGGCTTATCCATTATTCTGGTTCGTATGCTTGACCTTTCGTGAGACAGAAGACTCGCATCACAGAACTATGCTCTCGGGCGATGATGCTTAATAGCACCGTCCAGAACCTAAGACCAAAATCGCTGGCTTTGAGTGTCAAAAAGTCACTACTCCAGAATCCACATAAAAACTCCAGAAAACATGGAGACCAGAAAATTTAAGCTAACGCCCGTAGGCAGAATTTTCACAAGGGCAAATGCAACCTTGCGCATAAAGGGTTTATATGATCAAAAAATGAACAATTAAAGGAGGTAAGAGACTCACAAAATATGAGTGAACCAAATACTTTGTTTCATTGATCATATAAGAAACTTATTACATAATATAAATGTGCTAAGTGTAAAAGGGACGTAGTTGTGCTATGTTCCATGGCCGATCTGTCTCCGGGTAATCATCATCGGAGTCACATTGCTTGCGCTTACGATTTTTTGGCCTATCTTTCAACTCGCGAATATCGACGCGGTAATAGGAACCATTGAGCATGATTTTCTTATGACGAACGGTCCTTCCCAAGGCGGGGATAATTTGTGTGCGTTTTCCTACTTGAGTCTAATCACCATATCCCCTTCTTTAAACGAGCGATGCTTTACATGGCGACTATGGTAGCCGCGCAACTTCTGCTGGTAGACGGAAGATCTCTGGCATGCTAGCACATGCACTTCTTCAAGTAGGTCCACAGATAGCCGTCTGGATTCTTCGGCATCATCTTCCGTGTAGGCGGAAACTCTTGGTGCATCGTGGAGGATGTCAGATGGGAGAACTGCTTTTGCTCCATAAACCATAAAGAAGGGAGTCAAGCCGGTATGTTTGTTAGGTGTTGTTCGTAAAATCCACAAAACAGATGGTAGTTCCTCCGTCCAGGCTCCTGCTGCTCTATGTAGTGGTGCCTCCAAGCGTGGCTTGATTCCATGGAGAATTAGTCCATTGGCCCTTTCAACTTGCCCATTTGACTGTGGATGTGCCACAGATGCTAGGTAAAGGTGGATGCCTTTCTCATGACATTACTCCTCAACTTCTCCGAGATATAAATTTCTTCCATTGTCGGTTATGATCCTACGTGGGAGACCAAATCTCACCACTAGATCCCAGACAAACTTCAGGGTTGTTGCCCCATCAAGCTTTCTAATGGGTTTAGCTTCAATCCATTTTGTGAGATTATCCACTACTACTAGCAAGTGTGTGAATCCATAGGGTGTTTTCTGCAAAGGTCCCACCATGTCCAGCCACCAGACAGCGATCGGCCAAGTTATTGGTATTGTTCACAATTTTCAGCTGGAACATTTGGTTGTCTTGCATAAAACTGACACCCAAGGCATGTTTGTACCAACTTGTCAGCGTCCACCTTGGCAGTTATCCAGTAGAATCCTTGTCGGAAGGCCTTGGCCACCAACGATCGGGGAGCGGCGTGATGCCCGCAATCTCCGAGATGTATTTCTCTCAGGATTTCAATACATTGCTCTTGGGAGACGCACCGTAGGAAGACTCCTGTGGTACTTATTTTGTATAGCTGGACGTCAATGATGACGTAACCTTTTGCTCTGCGTACTATTTGCCGGCTTTCGACTTCGTTGGCGGGCGAAGTTCCGTCTTGTAGATAATCCATGAACGGCTTCGTACAAGCGGGAGAGGTCACTGTTACCGCGTTAACAAATGAGTCGACTCTATCTAGGTTGTCGGGGTCTGCTCCCTTGATGGATGGAGTCCGTAAATGCTCCAGGAAAACGCCTGGCGGAATCTGTAGACGAGCTAATCCAAGCTTTGACAGCAAATATGTCACCTCATTATCCTGCCTCTTGACGTACTTGACTTCATAGTCGTCGAAGCACTTGGCTATTTCGTCTACTTCGTCTTGATATGCTGCTATCATAGGCTTCTGCGTGTTCCAGGTGCCAGCTACTTGCTAGGCAACCATGTCGAAATCTCCACAACAAAGTATGCGCTTGATTCCCATATCCTTGGCTACGCGAAGTCCGTGAATGAGGGCCTCGTACTCCGCCATGTTATTTGTAGCGTTGAAGTCGATCTGCACGACGTATTGCAACTTCTCTCATGTTGGTGATTGCAATAATACACCAGCCCCCGAGCCATTGAGTAATTTGGATCCATCAAAGTGCATGACCCAATAATCTGGCTCTGGGACAAGAGTGTCTTCTAGCAACTCTGTCCAATCTGCAAGAAATTCCGCCAATGCCTGTGATTTGATAGTGTCGCGTCGCTTGTAGGTGATGTCAAAGGCGGCGAGTTCAATGCCCCACTTTTCCACTATCCCCGTAGCGTCGTTGTTGTTGATGATGTCGGACAGTGGAGCTTTGCTCACTACTGTGATTCGGTGCTCCTGTAAATAATGCGTTAGCTTATGTGAAGCAAGGAAAACTCCATAAGCTATCTTCTAGTAGTGCGGGTAACGCTGCTCAGATTCCGTCAAGACCTCACTTACATAGTAAACGGGTCGCTGACCACTGTGTTAGTGCGGTGGTTCCTTGCGCTTCACCATGATGACGAGGCTGATTACTCGGTTGGTCGCCACCATGTATACCATCATAGGCTCCCTTGGCACCGGTGATGCAAGTATAGGTGGGGAGGAGAGTATTCTCTTCAACTCCTGAAGTGTTGCGTCAGCCTCGTCTGTCCATGTGAATTTGTCCGCCTTCTTGAGCAACTTGTAGAGCCGCATAGCCTTCTCACCAAGTCATCTGATGAACCGGCTTACTGCTACAATGCAGCCTGTGAGCCATTGTATGTCCTTCAGGCATGTCGGGCGTTTGATGTCGAGGATGGCCTTGATTTTCCCCAGGTTAACCTCTATTCCGCGATGCGAAACGATGAAGCCCAACAGTTTGCCGGATGGTACCCCGAAGACACACTTCTTTGGGTTCAGCATCATGTTGTATTTCCGGAGATTGTCAAGGGTTTCCTGTAAGTCAGCGATAAGATCATTTGATTTATTTGACATTACCGCGATGTCGTCCACGTAAGCGTGTATGTTGCGACCAATTTGGTCATGCAGGCAACATTGCATCGTCCGCTCGTGTGTAGCACCGACATTTTTCAACCAAAAGGGCATTGGGACGTAGCAATACGTGCCGTAGGGTGTGGTAAACGAAGTGGCTAATTGGTCCGACTTTCGCATCCAGATCTGGTTGTATCCTGCATAAGCATCGAGAAAACACAAAATTTCCGAGCGAGCCGTCGAGTCAATGACTTGGTCATTGCGAGGCAAAACAAACGGATCCTTCGAACATGCTTTGTTCAAGTCGGTGTAATCAACGCACATTCTTAATCCATTGGTTCCCTTTTGGGGACAAGTATAGGATTTGCCACCCATCTGGTGTGGATAACTTCTCGGATAAAGCCAGCCTTAAGTAACCTAGCTATTTCTTTGCCTATATCCCTTCGTCTTTCATCACCAAAGCATCATAGAGGTTGCTTTACCAGTTTGGCATTAGGATCAATATTCAAGTTGTGCTCGGCAAGTTCCCTAGGTACACCTTTCATGTCGACAGGCTGCCTGGTAAAGATGTCCCTGTTCTCACGGAGGAACTCGACGAGCGCGCTTTCCTGTTTTGGAGGAATCACCTTCGACAAGCTCCACCTACTTGGTCTTGATGGCGGTCTTGGAGGCGGGTTCAGCAGCAGTGATCTGCTTCTTCGAAGTCGGCATCTCCGAGGCATCGACCTGGTTCTGGATCTCCTTGAACTCCACACCATAGAGGACTACTTCGGCCAAGGTGGCTTAGCTGAGCTCGCACTCCCGTGCCTTGGTGAAGCTTCGGTCAATGGTGATGACGCCATTTGGTCCGGGAATCTTGAGTTTGTTGTAGACAAAGCATGGTCTTGCAAGGAAGGAGTGGAAGATGTCGCCTCCGAAGATGACGTGGTACACGCTCTTGAAAGGCACCACTTCAAAGGTCATGCATTCTTGGCGGTAATTGTTTACATCAACAAAAGCGACCGAAAGGGTGATGCAGCCCAGGGAATTTGCTTGTCGGCCAGGAACACGGTGTTGCTCTTCCTTAGCTGGGTCTCCGTCAAGCTCATCTTGTGCAGTGTATCCAGGTACATGATGTTGATGCTGCTTCGACTGTCCATGAGGCACTTGGTGAACTCCGTGCCGTCAATCAAAGGGTTGGTGAACTCCGTACCCTTTTCCAGACCATCAATGAAGGCGGCCATAGCGGTCTGTTCGTGTACCCCTACGCAGGAATCTTTTATATCCATCCAGGAAGAGAGGTAGGAATGGAAGGTTTCATCCTTTTCCTGCACACACCGCTGTAGGTCTTCGATAGTGCAGGACCATTTATACTTACCCTCGAAGTTCTTGGTGAACTCTTCATGCATGTCCAACCAATTGCATTGATATCTCCGGTAAGTCGTCGATCCATTGCCGGGCGGTTCCTGATAGCATGAGTAGGAGGTACTTGACGGTGATGTTGGGGTTTCCCCCTACAATGTGGATCGCTTCGATGTAGTCCTGCAACCATGTTGCTGGCCGGGCAATGCCGTTGTATGGCTTGACGATCTTGTCTATCCGGAGGCCCTTTGGGTAGGTTGTGGCCCGTATGACTGGTCCAAACCAACGTGGCCCAAGATATGGGAGCTCCCGAGTCTTCTTAGATCTTGTCCAACCGTGATCATGCATCATATGGCTCTGGATGCTTCCCTTTTCCGTCATGGGGAGGGGAGTTGTGGCGTGATCTGTGAGATCCGCCATGCCCTCCACCATGATGGCTGCCAGGTGGTGATGGCAGCGGTGGAGGCGGTGGGTTATCTCTCTTGCTGTGCCCCTCCTACGACTCCTCACGTCTGTTGCGGTTGCTTGTCGGACGTGGCGGTTCTTTGTGGGACCTGCTCCTTTGTTCGTCGTGGCCGCTACGCTCTACGGGATGCCGAGGTTGTTTGCCCTGATCGCGTATAATGATTCTGGGCTACGATCGCCTTGGAGATGGCATGCTTGTGCGGTGGCGCGGCTCTGGGTCCTCGTGATGTCGAGATGGTGGTGGAGGTGGTGAATGATGAGGACGAGCCTTTTCTCCTTGGTCGGAGGATATGGGGATAGCGTCAGTCCTGTTGCGTCCTTCCCTCCGTCTTCGCTCTATAGAGCCTTTATGCGATCCTTCGTCACGGGGTGATTTTGGCCTTCTGCAGTTGTTCAGGGTTGATTGGCACAGCTCCGGGTTGGACTCAAGCCTCTGCGAGGTGGCCTTTTCCTGTTGCTTGCATGCCTTAGAGACGAGGTCGTACACCTGAGCAACTGCTTCTGGCGACATGTCCTGCTCCAAGAGGGTCTTGGTGACGGCGATGTTGAGAGCGGGAGTTGGCATGACCTGCCACCCCTCTGAATCTATTTAAGGGGTGGATTTTGTCGGCTTAGACCCGTCAAATCCCAAGCCTCGCCGAATGCCGGGATCTTGGACGAAATGAGCTAGTACCTTCTTTGCCTTATGCTTTAACAGCAATTGGTTGTATTCGGCCTCCATAGATCTTGCCGCCTTGATGGATTGCTGCGCCTTGGCCATGTCTTCGTCCATCTTACCTCCTTGCTCCGCGATGCACTTGGCCTCCACCAAGACTTCTGCATCTTTCTCATCAAGGTCTGTAACTCTCCGAATATAGGCGGTGTTGATTGGTTAGACGAGATGTGCGCTGTAGATTTCTTTGTCGGCGGGAGTGGCTAGTGGGTTGCTAGCTGCAGACGTTGACGGTGGCATTGGCGGATGATTTGATTGTCGGTCCGTATTAGGGGTCGTGGTAAGTTCATGCGCTGGTGGCTGGCGGGTAACCAGAGGAGGCAGAGCCTTGGCCAGAGCGGGAGGCTCGGTGGGTTCTTAGCTGCTGCTGCTCTGGTGACCGCTGGCGTGGGCGAAGCTCTTTCACGTTCCCGTTCCTGTCCCTCTTCTTCCAACACACTCCTAATGGAGACTAGCACCTGGTGGGAAGTATTGGTCTTCTTGGCGCGCTCCTCCTTTTTGATCTCCTACTAGATCTCCTTCATAACAGTGTCATATTCCTCCGAGTTAACGTCCGACCCACCGGCATCCATGTTGATGTCAGCGTAGAGCACATCGAGGATGGAGTCAGAGATAGCCTCGGTGTTGGCGATGGCTGATGTTGAGGGTGATGGAGGCGGGCCGTTGTTGTTGTTGCCTCCTATGACTTCGATGGTGATCACCGCCTTGGCTTCTTCATTGGCGTCCACGTATTGGTTGACGATGGCAACCATCTCACCAAGCGTGAGAGGGCATGCGGCCTGCTGGCTTCGAAGGGTATGTCGAAGGAGGGTTCCAAGTGTCAGCCCCTCCACAAAATGGTACATGACATCGTCGGCGCGGTCGCCCTCTAGGGTTTCCCTCACCCTCATCCATCTGGCAAGGTATTCGCGAGCGGATTCTCCGTCCCTTTGAACCCATCTGGCCAGATCGAAGATGGTGATGATGCTGACAAAGTGTGACATGCGCATCTCTAATGCTCGGGGAAGCCAAGCGGAATTGCGGGGTCCTTCCACCTTTATATCCTTCATAGGGACGGTTTGGGTGGGCCTTGAAGTTTCCTGATCCAAGTTGCCATGCTCCAACGAGAGGTATGGCCAAGATCCTTCCGCGAACGTGTCCTGCTCATAGGCAGTCCGTGCGGGGCTTGACGATTTTCCGGCTTCCTAGGAGCTAGGACCCGAGTCAGTTTCGCCGATGAAGATGTGGATATCTCCGAAGGGGAGTACGGAGCAGCGCGTGGGGTTCGTCTTCACCGGCACCCAAAACTCATCAGGAGGGACGATCGGGATGTTGCCGGAGAAGAGAACGTGACCGATGGCTATGGTATCGCTGATTCCCGCGAAGAGATTGGACCTTGCCGGTGTAGAGCTCAAAGCGCCCCTTGCCCCACGGTGGGCGCTAACTGTCGTGGCATTACCGACGAGTACGCCATGGAGGGGTCCTCATAGTGCGTGTTTAGAGACGTGGGGTAAGGCGGAGAGTTTGCGGGTACGAGGTAACACATCTTACCCAGGTTCAAGTCCCACAATGGTGGAGGAACTCTACTCCTGCTATAAATCACTATAATGGCAATACGCCGAGTTACAAAGATAGGTTCGCTGTGCGAGGTGTTGCGCATTGTACGCTGCAATCGGAGAAGTTGTGCCGTAAAGGCTCCCGCATGCCGGCTTATAAAGGTGCCAAGACCTTGGGTTTATAGGGAAAGGTCCTTGCCGGAGAAGGTAAAGTGTCCTAAACCTACACGAACTAGTCTTCCGTGTCTTGCACACCAAGGCTCCGAGTATGTCGGTGACTCCTGCGTAGCCTTCCTTTATCCGGCATGGGCCTCCCTTTAGGATCCGTCTAACAGGGCCACCCAGAAGGCCATAGGCCTTGCTACCAACTATGGGCCACCCGGGTTAGGTGGATTGGTGACATGCTATGAGGATACCCATATAGCATATCCCCAACAAAGGAAGTCCCAAAAGAGACTTCATTCAACCATTAAGGGGCTATTTGGTTCAGTGGCTATCCAGTGGATAACACGGGCTATCCACTTTTTTTGGTTATCTAGTGATGGGTTTAGAGGGTGGAGGGGGTATGGATAACCACTTTTGGATCAAAATGGTGGTTGAGCATATCCCACAAAAAGAGCTGGATGAACTCAACCACTTTTCGATAGCTCCTCTGAAGCATTTTCTTGTTCGTTCACCCTTCCGCTCGAGAGAAAATAACCATCTTTTCTTGTATATGGGCTCGACACGAGGGTGGCCATAGCGTAGGTCATCGGGCAGAGCGAGTGTTCGAATACGCACACGGGCGTAGGCCGCCGGGTAGAGTGGGCAGGCAGAGGGGGCGCAAACAAGCAAGTTGACATAGGGTCAACAGGGGAAAAAGGGTGGCGAGCTACCAGCAGCCGTGGCCGCTGCTAGGGAAGTGGTGAGGCGGATGAAGAAGACAAGGTGAAAGAGGAAAATAAAAAAAATAGTTGGGCCCATAGATTTTGACTGGCGATCCCTAACCACTTTTTTCCCACTTTACCAAACAGAAAAAATGCTACCCCTAACCAGCTGGTTGGGGATATCCTCATCCCCTAAACCAAACAACCCCTAACATATCAGCTCGAGTTTACATATAAAAGACCCACTACTGAACTAGTGCAGGTCCAGCGCCTCCTAGCACCGAGTCTGCGCCGCCAGCGGTAGCTCGTGACATCGGCACCAACACCAGCTCCAGCGACATAGCCGGCTCCTGACTCATCGGCATGTCTGGATAACACGGCGGCACCTCCTGAGCCATCGGCGACACCTCCTGAGCCATCAGCGGCACCTCCGGATAACGCAGCAGCACCTCTGGATAAGGCGGTGGTACCTCCTGAGCCATCAGTGGCACCTCCGGGCATGGCGGCGGTACCTCCGGAACCAATGAAGGGTAGAAATAGGAATATGCCCATGTGCATGCATTCATTTGTAAAATCCGGGTAAATTTTTCGCCAAACAAAAACCTAAAGAGATCAGAGTTTCTTTCACTATCTAGAGGTAGGAATAGCTCTCTGAAGTGATTTCTATAAATTTTGACATGACCTTTAAGCAATATTGTGTTTTGGGGGGAAATGTTTTCAATTCAATTTGAAATTTAAATCTTTTGAAAAATATTTGCAAATTAGAAGTTAGAAACATCAAGTGGATTTCCAAAATGAAGTATTAACATTGTTGGATTATATTATAGATATTTTAAATAACAATATTAATTTAAGACAAGGAGATTCAAATAAGAAATGAATTCTTATTTCTTTTCTTTATTCCATAATAATATTACAAATGTGGATAATTACATAAAACAAATTATTACAAGGAATACAATCCAATAAAATGAATCTTTATTAAATCAAAGGAATATTATTACAAGATTCTTTTCAAAGCGAATAGAAATAAGATTACAAGATTCATAGCTAACAAGACAACAGCCTTAAGCAAGGAGTTCTGGGCACATACAATGGATGGTAGCACCTCGGAAACCATTTCATCTTAAGGATTTATATCAAACAACAAAAGCTAACAAGTCATCTTCTTAAATATCTATAAGAATCATTGTTTACACTTAATATGTAGGCACATCTGTGAAGATCAGCAGGTAAAAACCTTAGTTTTTATTTAGCATAGCCTCAGACCAGCATCATAGGCTTGGTAAGATTAAAGAGTACCACTAGCTAGTTTATCCAATAAAGTTCCTTCAACTCTCAAATGCTCTAGAGTACAAATAGAAATATCCTAGTATCAGGATAAAGCTTGTGTACCATCCAAATAAAGGTTTCACAAGTATTCATCCTAAACCAAGCTAATCATACACCAAAACATGCAAGTAAACTTGAAGTGAATCACTCAATCATTTTACTGGAATACATTACCAGGAATCATATTCATCTACACAAACTATCCTAATCAGATAATCATATGGAGTATCAACTTAACTCTAATATAAACATATCAACATAGGTCAGTGTATTAGAATTCAGCGAAACATAACTGACAGTGCTACTGTTAGTACAAATAACATTAAGCAGCAAGTGAAAACCACATCACTAGAATCAATAGCCAACAGTTAGCACCATATCATCACCATAGGTACTTATACATTGTTCATTAAACCCAATAATCAACACAGAGGGATAGAACCCTAGCAGCACAGAAGAACCCTGATTAGGTATTCCTCACCATAGGCACCATAGAGTTGCAAGGGAGGACCAGAGGGGGTGAGAGAGGTAGACTTACCTGTAGTCTTGCAGGTGATTAAAAGAGGAAGCAGAATCACCGGCGAGCGCAAACGGTGGCATGGGGAGCACCTGAGGGTGCTGCAATCCGCACCGAGCTATGTGGCGGTGGCCATAGTCACATGGGAAGCAACATCGGCACCATAGAGCCACCAGAGTCGCGGCACAACACCATAGGGTTGGGGGAACACCACATAACTGGCAATCACCAAACCCTATGGTTTGGAGTGGAGGCGACCTAGCCCGAAGGAGCGCCTAACAATGAATCGAACTGGACCAATCGATGGAGCAGCATCAAGTACCTCATCGTGCACCAGGGCGGTGGCTAGAGAGGCCTGGGTATGCCAGAATCGCACGACGGCGGCGGCAACATCATTGCATCTCTATGGGGGCGCGAGAGAGGAATGGGAACGCGTGAGAGAGAGAGATAAGCGAGTGGTAGTGGGCCACTCATTCAATGAAGATTTGGCCAGCCCAAATGTGCCGAGTCAGGGCTCTGCCATCCGCATGGGATTGGTCCAGTTTTAAAAGAAGAAAGACTAAATAATTTATCAAAAGCCCCAAATACCCCTAGGACTAAAAAAGTTCTAATAAATAAAATATAACTCAAATACCAATGAACTAAAAAAAGTATCCTCTATCCAAAAAAAATTAATATAGATCATTTTAGGTAATTAAATTTAGAACTGTTATTACGAATATATATATTCCTTCTGGAAGTTTATAAAAATATATAAAACACTTAAAATTGAATAAATTACATTTTAAGGTCCTAAAAGGAATTACTATTATAGAAAAATACTAGTTTCTATTTTTGAAATGTAAATCAACCATGATAAAAATAAAGTCTTATTTCCTTAAAGGAATTTTACTTAAATATTTAAAAGAGTTAAAACTTAAATAAAATTTTAAGCTCTTAGAATAATACTAGTTACTATAATAATGCTAAATATAAAAATAATATGAATTTAATGATTTTTTTGAGTAATCCTTTTCTTTTATTAATTAAAAGAAACATAAACCCTTTATAAGTTCGGTAAAACACGCAAATAAGGACAATAATAAACCATTGCATGACATTACTATGCATTGCATATTGCTTCTATAAATATTGTCCTTATCGGGCAATAATGGTTTTCTGTAGAAACGAGAGCTCAAGGTCAAGTGGAAGTATCTGACTTCACTACCTTGCAGTCACAAGGCAAGTTCATCACTTGCTCATGTCCTTTGAAGAGTCTTTATGAAAGTATTTGAAATTTGTGTGTTATCATCTATGTTCTAAAAGAGACAGAAAATAAGTATTTTCCCAAACAAATGAAATGCTATTATCATCCTAAGTGATGATAAATACTAAGAATTGAAGTGGAATCTAAGATTTCAGTTGCAGAATAGAGATAACTTAATAACCCGAGACATCAATGATTCTAGCACCGTATATTACGCGTTAACCATAAGATTTGGAATGAGACAGAGAAGTCAGCTAGATCTTCTTCCTTTTGCATGGACGGATGACATGATCATGAGGCTGAGGATTTCTCGTGGAGAAACCTAGCACATGAGTGGAACCCCGTAGTTTCTCGTGATTTTGGTGGCTAGATTATCTTGAGAGGTTGTCAGTGGTTTAGCTGGTCCTTTAAGGGACCTTGATAGGGCATAACCGTCTCATAGTGTGTTCAGGTACCTACCAGAGTTATAGCCGGTCCTATAAGGGGCTTGACAGAGGTGGGGCATGTCCTAAAGGATCATATCTTCATGCGGGGTCGTGGAGAGGGGCAGTGATTGGCTTGGATCACCTACTGGGCCCCACATCACGGAATTGTAGACAGGAAAGTATGCCCAGTTGTGCAACAAGGAGGTGATCTCTTATGGTTAAAGCAACGCACCTCTATAGAGTGTAATAATTGTGACATGTTACTCCCTGTTATGAGAAGGAGCTACGAACGTGGCAGGAAAGGAACTCCATGAAGTTCTGGTCAACCTATGAAGGCTGATGGGCATAGTGTTTAGATAATAAAATCAATCTTTGAAGTAATGTTTACTAAAACTGCATATTACCAAGGAGTTATAGTCCAAGATGGTAGTTAGAGCACCAAACTTCCCACCTTGTATATCATGAACTTGATGGGTAATGTTGTTACTCACTCTTTCCTTTGAACCCCTTGCTAGACTATAAGGGCCAGAAGGATGACCAGATGTATGCGACGGAGGTCCAGAACGATGTCTACTATGAAGATCCGGACCTGTCTGGTGGAATAGGAGGGGTGGACTATGGGATACACTATGGAGCTGAAGAGAACAAGTCAGAGTAGTTGTCAGGCCGGACCTAAGTTGAGCCGAGCAGCACGAACCCTATCGAATAAGTTGTTGAGCTCATGTCTTTATTACCATTGTGTTTTTTGTTTTTCCACTTAACTTATGAAATAAGTTATTTTGTTTGTAACTTTGAATCACTTGAAGTCTTGAACTTCTGGTATTGTAATAATAAGGAAGTGTGTATGTTTGTAATTTGGACCCGCAATATTTCTGTTGTACCACTCTGAGGGATGTGATATTTACAGAATGGTGTTCTATGGATGTCATGTTAACGACTATAGTATACTACACATGCAATGGTATGCTAGGTCACCGTAGCTGGTATCAGAGAAATTGCTTTGACCTTAGGTTAGAAACCAAGTAAAGGGAACTACATGTAGGAGTCTAGGAGCAACGGTAAGAATTCTCTAGATTATATGATGAATATTGAATTGGGAATATTTCGTTCTATCTTTTAGTGCGATAATTCTTTATTATGATGCATCATTATAATTAATGGTTACTAATTATGAATATTTTGTATACAGTTAAAATGGCACCAAAGTTTCCAAAATGGACTTTGGCAAGGAAAGAAGGGATACTCGATGATTATCAACGGACTTTAACTGAACAACTTCGAGAACTTCTGAGGGTTTTTAGTTGCACAACTACTATTCCAGTTAGTACCATGACATACCATGGTGGGAAAATGTTATCCAAATATCGTGTTAGCATCCAACTACCATATAAGCTTGTTTTATATCACAATTTACCTATGGGTGAAGATAGAAGGCACCTAGCAGCATACCATGTTGCTATTCTAGAGGCGATATCCAATGTTCGGGAGCACAAAGCACAAGATTTAGGTGGAAGCACATATTCTGTGATTCCTCATGACTCTGTAGACACGGAGCCAGTTCTGGATCATCTTACTTTTGTAAAGAAGCATCCAAAATTAGCTTCCAAGTTTATGGATCAGTATCGACTGATAGTTCGGTCTTTGTATAAGACAATGCGGTTATTATTGAGGATCAAATTGATATGCTAGAGGATTTAACTAATCCTGAACGAAGGGAGAAGTTAGCATCTCAACTGGAGAACAAAGCAGTGGGTAGGATTAGCCCAACTTTTAAGGATATACCTATAGATCCATCATCTTTCACACCATATCCTTATTCACCTATGCGAGAACCCACTAGATATCCTGATGAGGGTACTAGTCATCTAGTACCATATAATTCTTGGGAAACCGAGGACTCAGCACTATCTATTGGAAACTCCGATGGATGGAGGTACGGATCGATGGATGGATCTATAGGGAATCCTATTCTTGTGGAAGATTTTGTTGGTGATACCGGGCAAACTAGTCACATGGAGTGAGGTCTTATTCCATTGATGGAAGGGATGTCCACGTGGAGGATGTAGATTGCGATGAGGAAGATCCTGAAGAAAGGGTGTTTAAGTCACCAAATCATTATCCTACTCCAGATAATGTGCACTATCCAATTATAGCTGAGGACTATCGTACCCAGTAGAGTACTTGGGGAGCATTGGAAGCAGAATATTCTGTTGATTACTCTAGAGTCGAGATGCAGGAGGCGATTGAAGAAGACAGTGATGGGGATGATTCCGAAGATACCTAACAGGAGTTGGAAGGTATGGACGCACTTTAGATGGATGATGTGTTAAGTCCAGATACTTCTGATACTGAGTATCGGCCATCGAAGAGCCAAGTCGTTCCACAGACGGTGCGTCGTACTTCACGTCAGCACGGTTTGTACTCCGGGTATGTATGATGACCATCACAGCTTCTAGGTAGCGTGACCTTGAGGAGGAGTATTCTAGTCATGATACAAAAGTTATAGTTTGAGCGCGTGATGTAACTAAATAGGTGGTATAGCATCCACATGAGTTTGTAATACCTAAATGGTATGGACTTGTAATGACATTGTACTAACTATGTTGTTTGTAATGTATAATGTGTGAAATGCATATTTGGTTCTTATTTGGATTTGTTTTCAATAGTGTGACTAGTTCTGTGCATGAAGTTGAGCTCAGAACACATATGCATGATGTAATTATGAGTGTTCGCTTTATGTTATAGGACTAGAGGGGGTACAGAAACAGGTGTAGAAGACGAGACCGAACAGCAGCGCATGGAGCGTGAAGCTAAGGGAAAGACGGATGAAGACGCCAGAATGCATGCAAATTTACCACCACCACCAATGAGGCTGTTTATGGAACAGAACTTTATGCAGTACATGCAGATGATGCAAGAGTCCCAGAACAAGTTTATGGAGGGGTTAGTGGATGGAGTGGGACATCAGAGGGAACCTGAAGGATGTGGCATGAGTCTTTCTGACTTTTAGAATGGAAGGCCTTCCCCTTTTGCATCAGCCCCTGAGCCAATGGATGCAGAGGATTGGCTAGCAGATACCGAGAGGAAACTTAAGTCTGTAGGTTGCAGCGAGGAGGAAAAGTTGAGGTATGCGACACATCTCTTAACCGGACCTGCAGCATCATGGTGGGATAATTAGTTAGCAATGCAACCGCTAGGAAGAGAGTATACTTGGGAGGAGTTTAAGCAGAGATTCCACGAATATCATGTTCTGGAAAGTGTTATTGAACTGAAGCATAGGGAGTTTGAAGAACTTCAGCAGGGATATACCACTGTCATGAAGTACATCCGGGAGTTCAGTCAACTATCTCGTTATGCTGAGGATGAAGTGAGCACTGAGGAAAAGAGGAAGAAATGTTTCCTGCGTGGTTTAAATCCATTCGTGAAGATGCATCTGAGGCTAGCCAATAAAGAGACTTTTCAACAACTACTTAATGCGGCCATCACATCTGAGGATGATTATAGGAATGTCCAAGAGGACCGAAGGAAGAGAGCAAAGAAGGAAACCAAGAGGATCCAAGCAAGTAAACCTAAACCTACTATGGAGTTCAAAGCTCGAAATAGGTCCTTTAACAATGGTAACAACGACAATCGTGGTGCAACCACAACCAGGAGGAATGTCATTTGTCACAATTGTAAGCTTCGAGGGCACTTTAGTAGGGATTGCCTAAAGCCAGTGATCATATGCTATGGGTGTGGTTAGAAGGGGCACATGAAGCCCGATTGTCCTAAGAAACCACCATGTGGTTGGCCTACATCAGGCGGTGGTCAAGCAAGAGGCGGAGGCGGACAACCTAACATAGGAGGAAATTTTTATCACGAATGACAATGGCAAGAGGGGTGGACCTACTGGAAAGCTAAATTGCGCAACCTTGGAGGAGGTGGATAACTCGGATCAAGCGGTGATAGGTACTCTCAATATTCTCACAAATCCTGGAAAAGTTCTATTTGATACGGGTTCAACTACTTCATTCATATCTGAAGAATTTTCTGATAAGTTCGTGATCAGAAGGGCACTTTTAGAAAAACCTATGACCGTAGTTACCGCTGGAGGGATCGTGGTAGTTAGGAACATAAAATTAAACCAAGTTATCTCAATTTGTGGTCAAACCTATTATGCGGATCTTTATGTGATTCCATTAAGGGGAATAGTAGTAGTGTTGGGAATGGATTGGATGACTGAGTATGGGGCTCAGATCAATTGTGAGGAGAAAACTGTTTAAATCAAGTCTCCAAGTGGAGGAAGGATGGTCTATCAGGCAGATAAACATAGTCATATCATGGTAGATCTGCAATTGAACTCGATGAAGGAATTCAAATTGGAAGATATTCCTGCAGTGAATGAATTTTAAGATGTTTTTCTAGCAGAATTACCAGGAATGCCACTTGATTGAGAAATAGGATTCACTATTGACGTGGTACCTGGTACAGCACCAATAGCCCAAGCACCATACAAGATGGGACCAAAAGAATTAAAAGAGCTTAAGGAGCAAATTGATGATGTAGCCAGAAAAGGATTTATTCAGGAAAGTGTATCCCCATGGAGAACTCCGGTAATTTGTGTGGATAAAAGAGATGGAGGACAAATAATGTGTGGTTATTACAAAAATCTCAACAATGTCACCATCAAGAACAAATACCCATTACCAAGAATTCAATATCTATTTGATCAAGTCAAAGGATCTGGAGTGTTTTCCAAGATTGATCTAAGATCAAGATACCATCAGATAAAAATCAAACCTAAAGATGTTCCAAAAACAGCATTTATGTCAAGATATGCTCATCATGAGTATCTCTTCGTACCTTTTGGATTGACCAATCCACCAGCTATATTCATGAATTTGATGAACAAAATATTCATGCCTTATCTGGATAAGTTCGTCATAGTATTCACTAATGATATGTTGATATACGCTAAGGATAAAGAAGAGCATGCAGATCATTTGAGGATAGCATTGCAGATCTTGAGAGAACATAAGCTATATGCAAATTTAGTAAGTGTGAATTCTTGTTGGACAAGGTTGAATTTCCTGGTCGTGTGATCAGTAAAGATGGAATTGCAGTAAATCCATCCAAAGTTCAACTAGTGTTGGAATGGAATGCACCAACTAATGTGAACCAAATCCGAGGTTTCTTAGGCATGGCAGGCTATTATCGGAGATTCATTGAAGGTTCTTCCAAGATAGTTGGACCAATGAACAAATTGCTAAGAAAGAATGCACCATTTATATGGGATGAGAAGTGCTAAGCAAGTTTTTCGGAATTGAAAACCAGATTAACAACCGCACCAATCTTAGCTATACCGGAAACAGGAAAAGATTACACAGTATAATGTGATGCATCCAAAGAAGGACTAGGATGTGTGCTAATGCAAGATCGCAAGGTAATTGCTTATGGGTTTAGACAACTCAAACCTCATGAAGTCAACTACCCAACACATGATTTGGAGTTAGCAGCAGTAGGCTTTGCTTTAAAGGGCTGGAGACATTTTCTCTATGGAGCAAGATGTGAACTATACATGGATCATAAAAGTCTCAAATATTTCTTTACTCAGAACGAGCTGAATATGAGGTAGAAAAGTTGGCTGGAGTTGATCAAGGATTATGACCTTACAATTTAACTATATCCAGGAAAGGCCAATGTAGTAGCAGATACTTTAAGTCGGAAGAGTACGGATACTCAACCCATCAATAGAGAATTACCAAAAGTGTTGCAAATGGACCTGGAAAGGTTAGTGATACAATTCCTAAGGACAGAAATTCGTGTTTGCTTAGCTACCATGAGGGTTGTAGAAGAAAAAATCAGTGATCTTCGTCAGGAGATCTATTGACATCAACTTGAGGATCCATTCATTGATGACGAAATCAAAAGAATTTCCAAAGGACAAAAATCAGTTTTTCATCTAGGAGATTATGGATCTTTATGGTTCCAAAACCATCTTTGTGTACCATATGTAGCTGAGATCGGAGAGGATATACTCCGAGAGGCACACGAGACACCATATTCAATTCATCCAGGAAGTACGAAGATGTACATGGATCTTAAGGAATTATTATAGTGGAATAACATGAAGGGAGACATTGCAAAATATGTATCGGAATGCCATACTTGTCAAAGGGTAAAAGCAGAACATCAAAGTCCAGCAGGACCATTACAACCTTTAGAAATTCCAAAATGGAAATGGGAAGAAATTGGTATGGATTTTATCACAGGATTACCTATGACACTGAAGTAGAAGGATATGATATGGGTGACTGTGGATAGATTCACGAAAACTACACACTTTATTCCGGTAAATCAAAAAGATAATGCAGAGAAGTTAGTGGAAATCTATGTCAAAGAGATAGTAAGTAAGCAAGGAGTACCCAAGAAAATTGTATTAGATAGAGGATCTGTTTTTGTTTCAGCATTTTGGAAACAATTACATGAAGCCCTTAGCTCGAAGTTGGATTTCAGCACAACCTATCATCTCAAAACTGGAGGCCAATCGGAAAGAACCAATCAAATCTTGGAGCACATGCTTAGAGCTTGTGCATTAGATTTTGGAGGTTTGTGGGAAGATCATCTACTTTTGGCAGAATTTTCATACAACAATAGCTATCAAAGTAGTCTGAAAGCAGCACCATACCAACTAATTTATGGGAGAAGATGTAGATCACCAATATGTTGGTATGAACCTGGTAGTAGCAAGGAATTTGCACCAGACTATATCAAGGAAAAGCAACATATCATCGATATTATTAGAGATCGATTGAAGATAGCTCAAAGTCGATAGAAGAGTTATGATGATCAAAGTCGAAGACCGTGGCATCCAGAAGTGGGGGGTATGGTATATCTCAAAGTAAGTCCAATGAAGGGAGTTTGGAGATTCAGAGTCAAAGGAAAACCTAGACCAAGATATATTGGACCATTCAAGATACTGAGTCAGAATGGAACAATAGCTTATGCTCTTGAGTTACCAAAATGATTTACTGAAGTTCATAATGTTTTCCATGTGTCACAACTACGAAAATGTCTTAATGTTCCTCATGATGCAATTACACATCAATAAATTGAGTTACAAGGATATTTGACTTATGTTGAGAAACCCTATAAAATTCTTGAAGAGAACTAGAAAATGTTGAGAAACAGGGCAATCAAATACTGCAAAGTACAATGGGAACATCACCAAGAGAGAGAAGCCACTTAGGAGCAAGAGGATGATTTAAAATAAGCATATCCAAAACTATTTAGGTACACATCAACAAATTTCGGGATGAAGTTTAATTTAAGGGGGGAAGTCGGTAACACCCCAGCATTTAGGAACCAACGAAGGGTAAACATAGGAATCTGCGCATGTGCATGCATTCATCTGTAAAATTCGGGTAAATGTTTTGCCAAACAAAAACCTAAAGAGATCAGAGTTTCTTCCACTATCTAGAGGTAGGAATGCTCTCTGGAGTGATTGCTATAAATTTTGACATGACCTTTAGGCAATATTGTGTTTTGGGGGGAAATGTTTTGAATTCAAAATTGAAATTTAAATCTTTTGAAAAATATTTGCAAATTAGAAGTTAGAAACATAAACTGGATTTCCAAAATGAAGTATTAACATTGTTGGATTATATTATAGATATATTAAACAACAATATGAATTTAAGACAAGGATATTCAAATAAGAAATTAATTTTATTTGTTTTCTTTATTCCATAATAATATTACAAATGGGGATAATTACATCAAACAGATTATTACAAGGAATAGAGTCAAATAAAATGAATCTTTATTAAATCAAAGGAATATTATTACAAGATTCTCTACAAAGAGAATAGAAATAAGATTACAATGTGAATCTATGTTGCCTATTGATGACCCACAAGTATAGGGGGTGTATCGCAGTATTTTCGAGGGAAGTGAAACCCAATTTATTGATTCGACACAAGGGGAGCCAAAGAATATTTATAAGCCTTAACAACTGAGTTGTCAATTCAGGTGCACCTGGAAACAATCTTGCTCACATAATTTTATTAGTAGCAACAGTTTTGTAGTAGGAATAGTAAAGCAGCACCAGTAGTAAAGTAAAGACAGTAGTAACAATAGCAGTAAATAGTAGGATTCGAGTGTGGTAGGCATAGGGACGGATGGACGGGCGTTGCATGGAAAAGACAACTCACATAGCAATCAGAACATAGGGCAATTGCAGATAAATAAGATAAAGCATCCAAGTAATAGATAATCCTAGGCATGTGTTCCATATATAGTCATACGTGATCGCAATGAGAACTAGCACAACATCTTTTGTCCTGCCAGCCCGTTTGCAGCGGGGCCTGAAGGGAACTACGAGCAAATAAGCTGCTCCTTTTAATAGAGCACCGGGGCAAAGGATTAACACTCCGTGAACACATGTGATCCTCGCATCAAAGCCATTCCCGCCGATTATCCTGATTTCTGTCACTTCGGGCCATTGGTTCTGGACAATAATGTGTGTATACAACTTGCAGATAAGACCATAAACGATACTATCATAATGAATCAATACCATGTTTAGATCTGAAATCATGGCACTCAGGCCCTAGTGACAAGCATTAATCGTAACAAGTTGCAACAAAGTCATAAAGCACTAATAAAAGATACTAGGCACCATGCCCTAACAATCTGATGCCATTACATGAACGATCTCATCCAATCCCTACCATCCCCATAGCCTACAGCGGGGGATTACTCACTCATAGATGGGGGAAACATGGATGGTCGATGGAGAAGTCACGGTGATGATGATGGCGATGATCTCCTCCAATTCCCCGTCCCGACAGGGTTCCAGAACGGAGTTTCTGGTGCTGTTTCGTGGAATCTAGTGGTGGCGGCGGAGCGGAACTCCTTCTGGAAAAACATCGACCCCCCTGGAGTTTTTAGGTCAGAAGGCTTCTTATAGGCGAAGAGGGAGGCCGAGAGGGTGCCAGGTGGACCCACACCACCCCCTGGCGTGGCCTGGCCTGGCCCGCGCCAACAGGTGGTGTGGCCACCCCCCGGCTCTTCTCCGTCTCTTATTCTGGCTCCTGGGGTCTTCGGGTGAAATAGGATTTTTGGCATATTTTCCGGGATTTTTCCTAATAGTTGATTTTCTGCACAAAAAGTAGACACCAAGGCAATTCTACTAAAAACAGCGTCAGTCCGCGTTAGTTGTATCCAAATCACACAAGTTTAGAGGAGAAACAATAGCAAAAGTGTTCGAGAAAGTAGATACGTTTTGGACGTATCAACTCCCCCCGAGCTTAGCTTATTGCTTGTCCTTAAGCAATTCAGTTGAAAACTGAGTGCGATAAAAGAACTTTCACGAACACATTTGCTTCATATGATGTATATATTCTCAGTATGTGACCAACTACTTAGGAAATTCATAATAAAGAGTATACTACTGAGTCTACTTAATAGTCAATGCAAGCTATGAATAGATTCCAACTCAAAAATAATAAGTAGCATGAAGCATAAACATAAGCAACATTACAATGCTCATAAAAAGGTACGATAGAGTGGTATCTCGCTTGCCTTTGATTATGAATGTCAAGGCACCTCTGAAGTTTAAGTGATGACTAGAAGTAAAGATATCAATGATACAAGCATCAAAGTCATAAAACTAATAATCAAGTAATGAGAGAAGCACAAAGAATGACAACTATGCTCTCAAGAAGGTGCTCGGAGAATATGTGGAGACTCAACAAGTAAAAGAAAAGGTTTTGAATAATTTGAAAATCTTCCAAATGCTGAAAGTATAGTCCTCATTACCTTTGAGCTCTCATTGCCACTATCATAGGCATCTTTATTGTGGTTAAGGTGAAAGTGAGGTCCAATCTAAGTTATATGCTTGACAGACTATAAACTGAAAATCCCATGTCCCATGACAGACTATAAACTTTAGTTACCAGTAAGTTCTTGTCATCGTAAATATGTGCGTATCATAGAGAACCGCCAACGGGGTACCCCTTGCCCGATGATACGGAAGAATCCCCATATCAAAATGACAAGGCAAGCAGACAATGAGTATCTCAGCAATCTTCTTATTTACCACTTGCTGCAACTCGCACTGAGCCATGTGGCAGCAGCCCCAGTCACATGGGCAGCAACGGCGGCACCACAGAGCCACCGGAGTTGCGGCACAACACCACAGGTGCGGCGGAACACCACATCGCCGGCAATCACCAAACCCTAGGGTTCGGAGTGGAGGCGACCTGGGCCGAAGATGCACCCAGCAATGAATCAAACTGGACCAATCTATGGAGCGGCATCGACTACCCCATCATGCACTAGGGCGGTGGCCAGAGAGGCATGGGCACACTATGTCTCTACGGGGGCGCGAGAGAGAAAAGGGAGCACATGAGAGAGAGAGAAGAGAGTGGTAGTGGGCCAGTCGTTCAGTGAAGATTTGGCCAGCCCAAATGGGTCGAGTCAGGGATGGGCCAGCCCAATGGGCTTGGTCCAGTTTTAAAAGAAGAAAGTCTGAATAATTTACAAAAAGACTAAAATACCCCTAGGACTTAAGAGGTTCTAAAAAATAAAAAAAAATACTAAAAATATAAATAAAATACCAATGAACTCACAAAAGTATCATCTATGCATAAATATTAATAGAGAGAATTTTAGGTAATTAAATTTAGAACTATTATTATGAATACATATATTCCTTCTGGAATTTCATAAAAATATACAAAACCTTAAAATTGATTAAAATTCATTTTTAAGATCCTAAAAGGAAGTACTATTATAGAAAAATACTAGTTTGTATTTTTTAAATGTAAATAAAGTGTGATAAAATTAAAGTCTTATCTGCTTAAAGGAATTTTAATTAAATATTTAAAAGAGTTAAAACTTACATAAAATTTTAAACTCTTAGAATAATACTAGTTACTATAATAATGCTAAATATAAAAATAATATGGATTTAATGATTTTTTGAGTAATACTTTTCTTTTATTAATTAAAAGAATTAGAAAACCTTTATAAGGTGGGTCAAACACGCAAAGAAGGAAAATAATAAATCATTACATGACATTACTATGGATTGCATATTGCTTCTCTAAATATTGTCCTTACCGGGAAATAATGGTATTCTGTAGAAACCGGATCTCAAGGTCAAGTGGAAGTATCCGACTTCACTAACTTGTAGTCACAAGGCAAGTTCATCACTTGCTCATGTCCTTCGAAGAGTATTTATGAAAGTATTTGAAAATTGTGTGTTATAATCTATGTTCTAAAAGAGATAGAAAATAAGTATTTTCCCAAACAAATGAAATGCTATTATCATCCTAAGTGATGATAAATACTAAGAATTGTAGTGGAATCTAAGATTTTAGTTGCAGAACTGATAGGACTGAATAACCCATGACATCAGTCACTCTAGCATCGTATATTGCGTGTTAACCATAAGATTTGGAATGGGATGGAGAAGTCAGCTGGACCTTCTTCCTTTCGCATGGATGGATGACCTGATCATCAGGCTGAGGATTTATCATGGAGAAACCTAGCACATGGGTGGAACCCCTTAGTTTCCTGTGATTTTGGTGTCTAGATTATCTTGAGAGGTTGTCAGTGGTTTAGTTGGTCCTTTAAGGCAGCTTGACAGGGCAAAACTGTCTCATAGAGTCTTCAGGTGCCTAGGAGAGTTATAGTCGGTCCAATAAGGGGCTTAACAGACGTGGGCATGTCCTAGAGGATCGTGTCCTCATGCGGGGTCGCGGAGAGGGGCGGTGATTGGCTTGGATCACCTACTGGGCCCCACGTCACGGGATTGTGGACGACAAAGTATGCTCAGTTCTGCAACAAGGAGTTGATCTCTTATGGGTAAAGAAATGCACCTCTGCAGAGTGTAAGAATTGTGACATGTTACTCCCTGTTCTGGGAAGGAGCTACGAACGCGGAAGGAAAGGAACTCCATGAAGTTATGGTTAACCTGTGAAGGCTGATGGGCATAGTTTTTGGATAATAAATTCATTCTTTGAAGAAATGTTTACTAAAACTGCATAGTACCAAGGACTTATAGTCCGAGGTGGTAGTTAGAGCATCAAACTTCCCACCTTGCATATAGTGAACTTGCTGGGTAACGATGTTACTCACTCTTTCCTTTGAAACCCTTGCTAGACTTTGAGGGCCAGAAGGATGACCTAATGTATGCTACGGAGGTCCAGAACAACGTCTACTATGAAGAGATGGACCTGTCCGGTGTAATCGAAGGTGTGGACTACGAGATACACTATGGAGCTGAAGACAACGAGTCATAGTAGTTGTTAGGCCGAAGTGTAGTTACCTAGGTTGAGCCAAGCAGCATGAACCCTATAGAATAAGCTGTTGAGCTCACATCTATATTACCGTTGTGTTTCTCATTCTTCTGCTGAACTTATTAAATAAGTTATTTGGTTTGTAAGTTTGAATCAGTTGAAGTCTCGAACTTTTGGTATTGTATAATAAGGAAGTGTGTATGTTTGTAATTTGGACCCGCAATGTTTCTGTTGTACCACTCTGAGGGATGTGATATTTACAGAATGGTGTTCTGTGGACATCATGTCAACGACTATAGTATACTACACATGAAGTGGTATGTTGGGTCACCGCAGTAGATGATTGAGTTGATGGGTGAAAACAAATTGATAAAGTGAGCTTTTTCCTACTCCCTTCGGTCCAAGATTTTATCACTTAAAACCATATGTTGGTGTCTTTTTTTCACGGAACAATAACCTTTACATTTTGTTTCACAAAACACCAACTTTTGTGGTAGTATTGTTCATAAAAAACACAGAAAATGGTATTAGCTCATTTGATAACTGATTATCTTATTGGGCCTACTTGTCAGAACCACCGTGGCAGCGTGGGTAGCTATAGCATGCCCAGATTTCATTAGTTTGTAAGCAGATTATAACCACGAAAATTATCACTCCGTGTCCAAGAGATTTTATGACTGCAAATTATAACCACACAAAATAAAATATTTAGACAATTAGGACATGGTTCTTTTATACAAAATATTCAGACAATCAGGACAAGTTTAGTTTACTTTTAGTGTCTCCCATCACATACAAAATAAGAGTCTAGAACTTCTGCAATCAGGACATAGCTCTTTTCATTTCATACAAAGTTTAGAGGCTTAATTATCTTTGCTCCTGCTACAATCCTTGCTTGTTACCACCCATGAAGTAAGCGTAAGTACGGGTCTCGGTGTAATGAACCTGTCGCCTTCGTCCACGAACATAATGGAGCTTCAACCTTGGCGGTGTTGTATCTTTTCAAGGCGTAGAGGAATGTTGTTGAGGTGATGTCGGACGTTGCCGAGGTGGAGCTTGTCGTGGTGGTGAAAATGGGACTTGGTGCTTGTGTCGGTGGAGGTGGAGGTGTTGCAACTGGTGCCGAGGTAGGACCTGTAGGCATGTGCACGTACTCGGGCAGCTACCGGTTTCTCTGAAATAATACAAACCACAACATTTAGAAAGGATCTGCATTTATACGTCGATCAAAGCCAAATTGTTCTGCCCCATAAACTAGGTTTCTTCATCTTCTTACTCTAGAGTAACTCTCTTAAAATCCCTAACCAGAAGAAGAAATTGAAGAATTTTTAGCATTACTCACGAATCTTACCCACTGAACAATATGGGATCGTCGGTATCCATGGCCTACATCCTCCATGCTAGCGCATCGTCGAATACGACATGTCTGCTATAGAAAAAAGACGACCACGTTGGACTGCTTGATAGTTGGCTAAAATTTACTAATGGGCTATAAGTGTGGTTTATGTGTTCTGTGCAGCACGTTTCCACAAAAATAGGTGTTTTGTGAAAAAATCACTAAGGGTGTGGTTTTGTGATAAAATGGCACGAACATGTGGTGCTAAGTGATAAAATCTCCTTCGGTCCTATTTTTTACTTTATTACTCAATATATCCCGCTTCATTGGAAGTTGATATGAATACCATCGAACTTGTATTCATCAAGGTATTCGAGGAAGCAAGAAGGATCCTGACAAGCTACTATACTTACTACTCCTACTAGCAACTATTGCTCCTGGATGAAACTATGGAACTTTTAATAGGAGTATCAACTATAAGTACTAGTAGTAGTACTCAAGTATTAATCCTATTTTGTATTATTAGTACTCAACTTTTAGTGCCTAGTCGATCTTGTACTGCCGCTATATTTTTTAAATCATACGATTTATTTAACAAATTTCACGAATAATACACGAATTTGAGGAATTGTGAATCTAGCGTGATATTTGTTAAATTAGCCATACTATTCCAGAAATTTGCTAAACAGATCATATTACTTAAAAAAATTAGTCTTACTGCTGTCAAGGCGAGCAAGGGCCCCTTCCACTGCAAATATTTTGCCTTGTTTTTTTTTTAAATGCTACTCCACCCAAAATTTTGTCTCGTCAGTGACTTTCGTGAGAGAAAAGGCTCATGGATGAAGGAGAATCATCCTTCCTCTCTCCTCCTCAATGGAGCATTGGTTGCTATGTCCACTCTTGCATCTAAGCCTAGCACTTGTTTAGGTGGGAAGCATCGCAGCAATCACCTCTTCCTTCCCATACAAGCTTCCGCGCAATGGAGTACAACCGTGGAGGCACATCAGTGCAGAGAAAGGTGGGGCCCGTGGTGGTCCAGCCCAACTTTCCTTCTATTTTCCTCATGCTTCTACCTGAAAATGAGCTCTAGCTGGATGTTTTAATTCTCTTCCATATTAGGCTGCTCTTCATAGTGCTAAATAACTTAGGCTAGTAAAACTTTCACATGTTACTATAGTACCTTCAAAGTGTATTGGATGAAAACACATATACACCGTTACTTTTAATAGATGTGTCTCTTTCATATTTTTTTGATCTTTACCTATTATAGAGCATAATATTATATAGTGATGATATGTCATACTTTATTATTATGTGGGTCTCACGTGCCAACTTACTAATAAAAGGGTGGTGCACAAATACAAATAGGCCGCTAATCTTGTCCAACTAAACCAGGAATTTGTAAATAATAAGGCCTCAAAATATACAAAAAGGACCCTAGTACAGAAAGGAAAGGCGCAATCAGGTAGAGATTCATTGATTATCAACTGTGGTATATAAAAGAAGGGCACGGCTCGAGGCCGGATCAGAGAGTCCTCATCCCCCGACCCAAATCGCCATGCTTGGGACCATCACTCTGAAGATGGCAGCCACCGTTCTCAATTGTTCCTCCTGCTCCCAGCCCGCGGGTCTATAAGGTCTCTCAATTTCTCCCTCACAATCCATTGATTTTTCTTTTGTCGGTTCGTCCGTGCAACTATTTTATTTTTAGGACTTCCATTTCTATAGTGCGTTGATATTCATCTAGTCTGGAACCTCTGCGTCCGCAAGATCACCTCCTGCCAGAAGTGCAAGCACCCTTGCGGCGGATTCACCCATGAGCCCACCATGGACGCCATCCTATCAACGGCTAGGGTCGAGTGCGCCCACAAAGGCTGCCGTAGTTTGGTGCCCTACTATGAACTCCACGAGCACGAAATCATGTTCCGGTATGCTCCTTGCACTTGCATAGAGACCAGTTGCGACTTTGCCGCCCCGCCGCCAGGGCTCGTTTCCCACCTCGAAGCGGTCCACTCGATCCAAGTGCACAAGATCTAGTATGACACCACCAAAACTTCTCAGGAGCTGTTTCCACTACCGAGCGAGACGTCATGCCGGCTCATCCTCATTGGGGAGCAGGACAGCATCGTGTCCATCCTGACGATTGGCACGATAAGGACGGTCCCCCTCGTGTCTGCGGTTTGTGTTAGGGCCGCGATGTGCGACTTGCCGGTGTATAGGGTAAGGATGTGAGCGGAATGCCCACCGCTGCTCTACTAGACAGACAACAGCAGCAGGACTGGCACTATGATGGTGGAGCTCCACGTGCCAAGCTCAGCTAAGCCAGGCAAGATTGCGTTTGAGGACCTTACGTCTTACCTGGCGACACCGTCTCATTACCTTCTCGGTCCTGCTACGTCGAAGGAGCTGTGTTTTTTTCTTTCGTGTCGAGTTTTAGTGGTGATGTAAGCTGCTATTAATTGATTTCATTGCAGAAATATCGTTTGCATACCAAGAATGATGGATTTTGTAGTAGTAGTGCTCTATCTTCGTCCCAAGAAATAAGGCTCCCTTATTTTTTGTATGACCAAGATTTTCTCTAAATATATATAAAGAATGTTGGTACTGTACAAATTTGGCATCATTGGAAAGTGTGTTTCAATACAAATTCAACGAAACAAATGTTACACAATATAAGTAAATTTTAGTTGCTCCATTTATTCCCTGAAACGGAGGTAGATGAGTTCGGTCGATGTACTCTCCCGAGTATTTTTAATGAATTCTAAACTTCCGATGGGTTAGCTGGATGTATTCTGCTGAGTAGTAAGATGAATAGGATTAAGGCTCTCTGTTTAGGAAGGCCAGAGGGCTAATTCACAATACTACCAAGTATATGAATTATTCAATCTAATTAATTTATGCATGCACCACTAGTTTTACATGCATGAGACGCTAGATAAAAAAAGGGGACATGATGAGAGATGAAACAACATGCATTGGGAGATTAAGAGAAAATAGAGATATCTAAATTAATGAGTCATGGGAATTAAGGCAATAAAGAGGATAGGTCTTATTATATTTTCTAACAATTTTAAAAAGCTCTCTGGCCTAATAATCCAATACAGAGGTAGGAGTACTGGTCAACATACATTCGGGAGTACTAGTATGTACTACTCCATAGTAGCAGTAGTAAAATAGTGGAGTACGGTAGTAGTAGTACTCCCCTCCGATTCATATTAATTGTCACTAGATTGGATGTACTCGTATCTAGCACTAAAACATGTCTAGATAATACATTTTTGGGACAAGTAAATATAGCCATTTTTGGAGTAGTACTAGTTTGGTTGGAAGAAATCATATTTTTTCCGCAGTAGGAATGGTGGTTTTTTGTTAGTAGTACTATTACATAGCAGGTAGTAGTAATATATATGTTATACTGTAATAACTCAACATACATTCGGACAATCAACAAATGTTCATCTTGCGGTTCTGCTGCTATAGTGCTACTAGCAGTTTTTCAGGTGCCCATTCACCCTCTGTCTTTCAGAAGTTCTCCGCCTGAGCAGTATAAATGGAATTACTCAAATAAAGTCTCTACCGCTATAAAATTATAATCTGCCATGGCTGTTGATTGACAAGACAATTCATTAAGGTGGGGTGGGCTATTGGTGTGCTACAATGCCTACTCCTACTATCACTCTACAGTCAAAATAAAAGAAACAGCTGCGATTCATTGCATTCATTCTTGCATCCGCCTTTGCATGCATGAAGTGTATACATGCATTAACTTTAGCGAGTAGTATAGTACAAGTAGGAGTAGTATCAAGAAAGGATATACCGAAACGGAATGATATACGCGTAGGTCACATGGTGTACCATTATGTGTCTTCTTCTTCTTCTTTGGTCTGCTTGCCCTTGCCCTTGCCCTTCTTCCTTAGTTCTTTTTTTTGTTGAACCTTTCGAGAGTTTGTTGACCCCTCTCGAAGTTCACTATCCTCAACTATACCTTGTAGGTCGCGTAGGCGTCGAGGCTTGCATACTTGATCTGCTCCTCGGTCAAGGGCATGTTCCCCCAACTTCTTGTGGTCCACATCCTTTTCTTCTTATTCATGATTTTGTAACGGATGTCTATGAGGACCACCGCCTAGTTAGCCAAAGAATCCTTCTGATTCATGGATCCGGCAGGCTTCCACCTCTTCTAGATGTCCACGAAGTTCATTGCTGGTACTAGAGAATGCCTAAGCCTGATACGGTCGTTGCCGATGTCGACGCCTGCAAAGGAAATGTTAGGGTTGGTGAGGAACTCTGCTAGCTTGGAGCATGGCTGGTCGGCCTGGCAGATCTAGTAGACCAGGCAATCCATGCCCACACATAGCTAGAGGACAACAACCTTCTGCGTCGATGATTGCTCATTGGTGTACTCGACGTCGAGGCCAACAATCTTGTCATCCATTTTCTCTAGGAGCTTTTGGATTTTCTCGATGTAATCGTTCACCACCGTCGATCTATTGGTATATGGTAGCTGTAGTGTGGTGTTGCCAGGGTCCACGAAGTAGTACATCTTGTCCAACGGCGCCGCCATGGACTGTTATTGGCGCCTTCTTTTGTTTTGCAGAGGTCCTTCTGGATGACAGAAAAGGAATGGAATAGAGAAGAAAGTAACCGCTAGGAAGATCGGGAGATGCATGCATGGGTGGTTCTGGAGACGAAAGGGCATGCAGTTTCCCCCGGCCCTGCCCACGTACTCCTATAGAGTAGAGTTTATTTACGGACCAGTTTTAAGGATGCGGAATATTTACGGCTATAGGTTGATTTCTAGATATACAAAAAGTACAAGAACCAAACACACGGGATACTTTTGAATGTGGCTCAAAAGTATAAATATTTTTTGAGTTTCACCTACTACTATAATTTTATATAAAGAATGATATGTCATACTTATATTATATGATTCTCACGTGCAAGGGACTTGCAACTCACTAGTTATTTCTTATCTTATCTTACCACGATATCTCTACTATTATAATGGAGCAGTTTTGAATTGTATCCTTAGCACCAATCCAATGGTTGGTACCGCTGGACTGTTAGATCCAATGGTTTAGAGGACCTTGATTCGTGTTGAATAGCACCTAGAGGAAACTCTACCATTTTCTAGAACCATCATGTCACCACCCCCAAAATTTCATAGCATAGTAGGTTGTATTCTCTCTACTACTACAATGGAGTAGTTTTGAATTGGATCCATAGCACCAATCCTGACCATTGGGTTGTTAGATTCAATGGTTCAGAGGAGCTGATTTTTGTTGAATAGTACCTAGACGTTTGACATATCACCACTATATAAAATTTTAATAGGTAAAGCATAAAATTTTTATAAATTTGATCAACATCTATAAACTATGGGTGTATATTTTGTTCTTGTACTTTGTATATCCTTTAGAAGTCAAAAAATATTAGCTATCTAAAACTAGAAAATTCTTGTAACATGGTCTAGAGAAACAAAATAGAAGATTCTAGAATGATGATGAAGTGTGTTTTGAGTTTTCTGCATAACATTCATTGTGATGAAGACTATCAATAAATTCTTCTAGATCCTAGAGTGGAAAGAAGATCCAACGGCTAGAAATGTTGGGATTCGCGAGTCTTGATCCAACGGTCAATATTCACAGTTATTCGTACACATTTCTAGCGTTGGATCAAGACTCTCGAACCCCAACATTGCTAGTAGTTGGATCTTCTTTTCCATTTTATCATCTAAAAAATACTACTCCCTCCGTCCATAAATAAATTACTTGGGTTTTTCTAGATTCGAATGTATCTATACACTAAAATGCATCTAAATACATTCGAATCTAGACAAAAGCAACTTAGTTATTTCTAGACTAAGGGAGTACTTTTGATAGTCTTTAGCCCAATGTATGCATATTACTACTCCAAGTTACTTACCACTGAGACCAGTCTTACAGCATCTCTAGCATGGAAAAAATAGTGCGCTATTTTATGCTATGTAGCGTCATATAGCGTATCTGGAGAGTCCGTGATATTTTTTAAAGATGTTGTTTGCTATGATGCTATTTTTCAAATAGCATGCTATATCACGCTAAAACATCACAGCGTTAGCGCTATTTCAAGTATAGGAAGTTATTTTTTTGTTGGCGGTTGTGGAGTAAGATAACATATGATGAATGTGTCGAGTAAGCAAACATACAATGAAAATTTGATTGTTAAACATAAGTGATCGTGTCAAGCCGCCGCCTCCTCCTACACCACATGGCACTGTACCTAGATTCAACCCTTCCGGTTATCCTCCAACTTAGATAGCGCCGGAATCGATTATGCATGTACAGGTATTACTCTAGGAAATTCATTACATGCTGAAATCATTCATATTCATGATATACCTGTTATATTTTTTAAGTTTTACAAAAATATGTTTTGTAAAATAGCGTGTTATTAGCGCACTATAACTTTCATATCGTTTGGAGAAAAGCCACGCTAAATTAAATAGCACGCTATTATTTTTTTCCTTGATCTCTAGTGGATTGTCTAAGTTTTGTAGTCTCTTAGGCCTACCGCAGCGTGTGAAAAATTTGGTGCCCAAATCACTTTACAAGAATCAGGCATCGGTGCCCTCGTTGCCCGATGAGTTCCGCAGTTTTTTTAGGGAACCGGAGCACCTAGAATAGAAATATATGTGTTCTAAGAATGTTGTTGAGAGGACCTTCACCAAACACAAGCCATGCAGATTGGTCTAGTTAATTTGTTTATCATGTTGTGGGCCAGCTATTTATTTCTGTCCAAAGTGATCACATTGTGAGCTTGGTGCCTCAAAATAATTTCTGGTCATCGCTTATGGGATGGCAACTTTTCTATTTATTGGGCATAGATCACGCTGTGGAAGGCCTTAGAGCATCTCTAGTGGCGTGCCTAAATTTGGTATTCTACATATTCAGTTTATAGATAATGGTGTAAAAAGATTCTTTTTTACATGACTTTAGTTTTCTAGTGGATAGTCTAAATTCGATAGTCTATATGTCCATCTGCATACAAATACTCGATATACATAGCAAATCAGTACAACAAATGCTCTGATTTGGTGCGGAAGTGAGCTCGCGAGTGACCAACTTTGCTTTAGACATGCTGGCTCGGTTGTCCAAATATGGACAATGAGTAGCCTGTTTGGAGGATGTCTAAATTTTAGACCACGAGATACACAAGCCACTGGATGCATTTTTTGGTCCATGGTGGTCTATATTTGGCTTAGACTACCGAATACACTAGCCACTAGAGATCCTCTTAGGCTGGTCATAGTGGGAAACATACTACTCTAGTTCATGTTACTACGTACCTTCACGTGTGTACGTAATTGAGCCGAAGGTAGATACCTTATTTTTAAAGAAATAGCTCCGGAAATATTTTTTACCTAGAAAGGCTAGGACATTACAGTAAATTATTTTTTCTAGTCATTCGACTATAGATGCTCCTAGGATAGGATAAGATATTATTATTCTACATCTTTTGAACTATATAGCCAAATTGAAAATCCCAGAGCAGGAATTTCTCCTGCCGCACCTCCACCGAAATATTTCGAGTGGTCACACACCCCAAGTTGTAGTCGTACGAAATTCCTTTTCTATCCCTGACAATGGCCTATCTACTAATGTCGGGGCATGGGTATGGTTCGTAATCCCCCTCCCCCGGGGGCCGGGGGTCCCCATAGCTATAAAGCTGGGTACTCCACCTTCCACCGACGCCATTTCCGCCATAGCACTCCAAAAAACCCTAACCCCTTTGTCACCTCCGGCTCCTGTACCACCGCACCGGCCCATCCCCGTAGCGCTTCGCCGGCCTACACGCCACCCAACCCCCTCTCACCTCCTGCACCTGCACCACCGCACCATAATCATCTCCGCCGCACTTCGCCCGCCTACACACCACCCAACCACCTATCTCACCTCAAGCTCCTACAGCACCGCACCAGAACATTACCGCCGCACTTTGTTCGCCCACACGCCACCCCAATCCCCCTATCCCACCTCTGGCTCCTGCACCACCGCACTTCGCCAGTCTACACGCCATATCTCTATACCATATACTCATGACCAGTCTATGGGATCAGCCGACGTACACCTTACCGAACCCTAGTTCGCCTGACACCCTCTGCCGTACAACCATGTTAGATTTGCTGACTCCCTAGTCAACAGCACCTGGCCTGCTTCACCTACGCTGGTGTGCGCTGCATTAGATCTGCTTCATGGACTCAACAGTCAACTAAACTAGATCTGCTTCACTATGGGTTACAAGGGTTTTGCATGTGCGAGTTCAGATTGTAGACTGCTGTGAGGGTAGGTGCCCTAAAGGCTCTCCCTAGGACGACTAATATAGATATCCAGCCTAGGGTTTATAGGAGAGATCTATCCGGCTACGACTAAGAGTCGGTTACATAGTACATCTTGAACTACAAGTAACACTATGAGCCTATGTCGGTAAATCTTCTAGGCCTTCCCATAGCCGGATTGAACTCCATCTCTTCTCCCTGACTCGGATGCCCGTGAAGCAAAGCTCTAACCCGAAGTAGGCCACCCTGGTCAGTGAGGAACTGTGAGGATACCCAGAAAGTATATCCCCAACAGCAGCCCCTGGAAGTCTCCAAGATCCAAAGTCGGATTCATCGTCATCTAGCTTGATCTTCGGCTTGTAGAATCTTGAAGGGTCCTTGAAACTTCAAAACAAAAGATATGATCCGGGTCTTAAAAATAAGTCGGACCTATTAGTACATTTATTCGCGTTTCTAGCTCGAAATTTAAACTAAGCCGGAACTTGGTCTTTGACATAATCTGACAACAGTCATGGTCAAGTCACGTCACTGACAGACATTTCTTGTCTGCACGACCGTTGGTGGGTCCGCCTTTCATGGAACCAAGGTGTCGTTTTAATGCGTGCGTGGAGATCAAGGTAGCGTAATCATCGCGCGGGGGTTTCCCCGTCCTTTCCATGATGTGTGGCACGCTCACGGTAGTATTTACACGAACCTTGGCGCGCCTGATGGATATAAGTGGTGTGGATTCCTTCCCCCATATTCTTCAATAGTTCTCAGTGCCATTTCCTTCTCCTCTACCCCTCCCACGAACCTAGCGCTCCACTGACTCCAACAAAAACACCTCCAGCACCGCCCATCTAAGGTCACCGGTGCACTGGAAAGAATGTCTTCTTCATCATCCTCCGGCTTGGCAGCGGCAGCAGCGACAGCAGCGGCGACGACAGAGAAGGAGAGCCACCGCGTGGTCTGGATCCCGTGCATCCTCGACGACGCCAAGCTCCGCAGCATAGAAGAAGAAGGGCTCCTCCGCGCCGAAGATTGGCGAGAGCGGCCTCGGTGAGGTCGTCCCCAACCCTCACGACGTCGAGCGACTGCACTTCGGCACTCACCTTGACAGAGGTCTGAGTTTTCCTCCCTTAGATTTCTTTTCCGAGGTGATAGATCATTATGGTATTCAACTCCACCATCTCCCCCCAAACTCCATCTTTGTTCGAGGGGTATCTCGGCATTAGGCCGAGCCTTACTCTCTTCCGGTACTATTTCCTAGTCCGAAGAAATTCCATCACTATCGGTAATCCATATATTACCGGTATGATTAGTTTTTCGGTTAGGCGTGAGCGCGTGTATCCTTAGATTCTAGCCAGTGAGTTGTTCAAGCAATGGCCTGCTACCTTTTTCTATCATAAGGATATTCCCGCTCCCGGCAAAGCTACTGCTTTGCTGGCTTTTGTCGATGGAGCCGCCACGCCTCAAGAATCTTGGGACGAGGTCGCTCCGGCTCTTAGTGACGATCTTCTTCTCGCCAAGAGGCGGATCAAATATCTGATGAAGCACAAGGGCCTGAGAGGATCCGACTTGGTCCTGTGCTGGTATCACGCCAGATCCAACCTCTCCAACACCATGGAGATCGACTGATGCATTCCATCATGTCGTCGAAGAAAGACTCCCTCCGCATCAGCCCCAAAGCCTACACGGATAAAGATCACATATGCCAAATCAAATGGCTGATAAGGGAGTGGATCGAGAGGAAGATTCCAGAGGTATCGCTGGATATGCATACAACAGAAGATCTCATTGTGCTGGTAAGCTTTAGCAACAAACCTTTCTTATGTGCTCATCTTTAAGTTATTTCGCAACACTGAGATACTATCTTCTTTTCAGCTTGCCGACCGCCCTGAGTCGGAATTAGATCCTATCGAGGGATATCCTCCTGGGTTTTCTCAGGAGGAGGAATTGGTTCCACTGCCGGACGTTGTTCCTAGGAAGCGCAAAGCTCCGACAGTGAGTATCGGCACAAAGGAGGTGCTAGTTGTGAAGAGGTAACTTTCCTCACAACTTCCGCCTTTGTACTTCATTTGTGATTTCTTCCGAGATATAATGTTCTTCATTCTATTACCCTCTGAGAGCTAAATAGCTCATCAAGGGCAAGGGGAAGGGAGCTACTTCTAAGCCCCTGCATCAGACGAAGCTAACTTTGGCTTGTCCTGCCGTGGCTCCTCTGACTCTTGTCCCTCAGCCTTCTATAGCGCCGGAGATTACTCCAACTCCGACCGTTGTAGAAGATCCGGCCCTTTCAGCAGAGCCAGCGATCCTTGAGTCGTAGACTGATGTCACCATGGGTGACTCAGGTTTTGATAAGGGTGAACCCTCTTTGGGTAATGATCCCTCGGCAGAAGTTTTCACCGACAACCCCCTGAGCAATATGGGACTTGCCAAATTTGGCTTATCTCAGAAATCTGCAGAGGAGATCCAACGGTTGGCCAGGGAATGCCTGAAAGCTGGTCCATTTATGCCGAAGAAGAAGCACAAGAAGCAGAGGACATCAAGAACTCTGACGTTCTTGAACAAGTACGTCATCGAGACAAGAAGCTGAGGATCGGCGAACTTCCAACAGCGCCAGTTGTCCCCCTAACCCTCGCCGAGAAGATTACCACCGAAGTGAATGTGAGTTTGAACAAGCTCGCACGTGAACAATATGTAAGTCGGAATTCCAACTCACATTTTTCTTTATGTTACTTTATATCATATCCTCTAGCCCCCAAGCATGAAGTTGGATAGATAATCCGGGTTTATGCTTTACTATGATGCCAAAGAATGAACTAGTGTAGCCCCCAAGGCTCGTGCTGATATTAGTATAAATATCAGACCGAGTCTTTAGTAGACTTCTGACTTTGGGTATTCTGACTTACAGAAAGTACATTCCTATAACCGGGATTTGTTGAATAATGTTTGCAACAAGCGGAAAGAGATCAAAGATCTCCGGCTTGAAAAAAACAATTGAAAGTTTCCAAGGATGAGGCCGAAGGTAAACATTCCGAAACTCAAACCTTGTCTTTTGTTTTCATAGTCGAATTTTTGTTGAACTATTGTTCTTTTGACTTACAGCACTGGTAAAATAGTCCTGCGCTATGAACGAAGAGGCCGAGAATCCTAAGACCTTGGTGGTGGAAAACAAAGAACTTCGCCAAGAGCTGGATAAGCTTAAGGAATATCATGAGAAGATCATTTCTCAAATTCTCGAATCCACCTCCATGGCCACCGTTGACCGTGATCGTAATATTGCGTCCCAAGATAAGAAAATCTCGGATCTTAGCAATGAGCTATTCAGAGAAAAGGACATTTCCGAGGCACTCCGGGCTGAACTCCAGAGTCGTCATGAAGAGAAGGCCAAAGTCAACGATGTCATCTTTGGTATGTTTCCCTTTTTCTGAATTATCTGCATCTGCTAACTCTTGTAGAGTCCGGGTTTTATTTGACTTACCCCTTTGCATTATATGCGCAGGTCCTCTAAACTTGACGAACTCAGCGTCTACCGAACCTCGCACCCACCGGATTACCCAAATCGGTGATTTGCTACATGACTTCCGCCAATCCCTCGAAGATATTGGCGAAGTTCTCAAGGTTCCGGATATGCATAGCATGTCCGGTTTTGAGGTGCGGGACAAGGCCAAGGATATGCCGTAGCTTGTTCAGGATTGGAAAATGTCCTACGCACGAACCATAGTGCAAAACGCTCTCACCATGGTTATGAGCCACCATGGAAACATGGAGATCTGGCAAGTAACCAGAGGGTACTGCAAGGTGGACGAAGACGGACATGAGCAAGACATCAAGGCCATCATGGACTCCTCTACCGGATATAGGTGCCACATAGCTGATTCGACAAGCTACGACACTCCCTTCTTCACCAGTGTGGACACGCCGCATCCACCTTCCGAAGAAACAACTGAAGTTTCTGACGATGATCAAACCACATCGGATTTGAACATCTCGAAATGTTATTAAGCCGAGGCCGATGTATCCAGCGAGCCGACGGTTCCTACCTCTCCTCCAGCATCATAGAGTATCAGAAGAACAATAAGTTATTCTGAAAAACAATTTGGGTTTTTAAATAAGTAGTACAATACTTTTGCTAGTGCTAAGTTTGAATTTATCTATTTAGCAATTTTGGTTTTGATATTATGTGCCTGAAATGTTTGCATAAGCACTTGTGTTTTTTGTCTGCACTTATCGTTTATCTGGCTTTCCGCCTGATGTCTACGCACTTCTATTCTTGTAGACAGTTGTTGGGCCTCCAAGTGCAGAGGTTTGTAGAACAACAGCAAGTTTTCCCTTAAGTGGATCACCCAAGGTTTATCGAACTCAGGGAGGAAGTGGTCAAAGGTATTCCCTCTCAACCAATCCTGCAATCAAGATAAAAGAAGTCTCTTGTGTCCCCAACACACCCAATACACTTGTCAGGTGTATAGGTGTACTAGTTCGGTGAAGAGATAGTGAAATACAAGTGGTATGGATATTTATAAGTGGTAACGGTGATAGAAAATAGCTTGATGGCGTGGAAAAGACTAAAGGCAAACTGAAATAAAGATGGAAACAAGCAAACATGTAACAGATCTAGTAGAAAACGAAGTTTCAATGCTTAGAAACAAGGCCTAGGGATCATACTTTCACTAGTGAACACTCTCATATAAATATCTTCTCTTTATGATACTACTCTTAACTACTCTCTGGTTGGACACTCTAATCGATGGTAGGGCTATAACAACACACCTCAAACTAAGCCTTTCCCATCTAGATAACCCCACACTGTCACCTTGAGTACTAGATGAGTCCAACAAACACCACAATTTCATAAAGACATCCAACTCCAAATATAACTCATAACAAGTATTTTGTAATCTCTAGCCTAAGTGCCACCATGGTGATCACGCTGTCACTTTCACACACATGGGGAGAGCAGAGATTCATTAAAGCACTTGAGTAGCAAGGTAGATCTATAGATTACAAGCTCATGATCTCAATAAGATCATGCATAGAGAGAGAGATGAACACATAGCTACCGGTAGAACCCTTAGCCTCAAGAGAGAGAACTACTCCCTCCTCATCATGGGAATCCGCAATGGGGATGGAGATGGTGGTGGAGATCGATGGAGATGGCTCTGCGGACACTTCCCGTCCCGGCAGGGTGCCAGAACAGAGAATTTCTGTCCCCCGAATCTCCCCTTCGGTGGCGGCGGCGCTGCGGAATTTTTCCTGGATTTCTGGTTGACGACTTAGGGTTTTGGCTTGGGAGCCTTCTTACAGGCCAGAGGGCAAGGTCGGTGGGCGGCCATGGGGGCCCACACCATGCCCTGGCGCGGCCTAGGTGGCCCGCGCCTAGGGGTGGTGTGGCCACCCTATGGCCCCTCTCTGACTCTCCTTCTGGCTCCGTGAGTCTTCCGGGAAAATAGTAACTTTGGCTTTTGTCCCGTCCAATTCCGAGAATTTTCATTTTCTGACTTCCTGGAACCAAAAACAGCAGAAAACAGGCAACTGGCACTGTGGCATCTTGTTAATAGGTTAGTCCAAGAAATCATATGAAAGTACTCCAAAATTGGAACCAAACACAAGAAAGTGGATAAAACCAAGCATGGAACATCAAAAATTATAGATACATTTGCTATGTATCAACATCCCCAAGCTTAACTCCTGCTCGTCCTCGAGTAGGTAAGTCATAAAAAGAAAGAATAATTTTTGAGGTGACATGCACCATCAAAGACTTGATCAAAGTATTTGCAAAACATTCAAAGCTGGGATCATAGTACTTCAATCATAGCATGAAAGTCAAAGTTCTAGCAATAAGCAAAGAAACTATGATGCAACAAGAAAAGGCACAAACAAAAGATTCATGAATAACAATGCTTTGCAAGACGTTTGTTTGTTTCACATAAAGAAAACATAGCATAATAGTATTCAGCTTGTCCCTCAATAGAGTAGCAAATATAAATGCATAGGACACCTTCAAAGTTCATATGAGTGACTAGATACAATAGTTTAAAACAAGCAATATCAAAGTATGCATCAATCAACTAGTCTTGGGACAATGCACATAGAACTAAGAATGGCCACTATGCTCTCAAAGTAAGTGCATAAAGATAGAAGGTGGAGACTCAATATAATGGTGGAAGAAAGGCCTTTTGAAAAAAGGAAGTAGGGATTCAAGTCTCATAAAGAGCTTCCAAAACTTATGGTACTTATAGCTTTCAGCTCTCATTGCCCCTAACATAAGCATCTTGAAGTGATTAAGGTTAAAGTGAACAAACTATGGTGTGCTTGCTTGACGAAGTATAAGTCCGAAATCTAATGTCCCTTGTATACGAGGGCCGCTCCTCATGCTACTCAAGTTTAGTCACTGGTAAGTTCTTGTCATCGTAAGTACATGTGTATCATAGAGAACCGCCAACGGGGTACGCCTTGCCCGATGATACGGAAGAATCCCAATATCAAAATGACAAGGCAAGCAGACAACGAGCATCTCAGCAATCTTCTTATTTACCATGGGAATATGGTGCTTTCTTCTCTCTTTCCTCTTTTCATATATCTCTTTTTTTCTTTTTCTCTTTTTTTCTCAATAAAGGACTCTTTCTTTATAATATTAATGCTTCATAGACAGCTCATTATGGTTATGTTGCAGGATTCCACCATGTCAGCATGGATTAGACCAGCGGCCCAGGCGTTTCTCTAACACATATACATAACTCCATGGACTTACAAGCTCGCCTTTCATTTCACACCGACGACATCCATATACAAAAGAGCATGATATCAACAAGGTACAAGTACCAAGTGCAATGTTGAAAGCGTTCCCCATGAAAGCATGGTTCTGCTAATTCCCAACATATAAGTGCAAGCATATACAACATAGAAGACACAATGGTTCAAGTTTATTAAGGGCAAGTAAAGTAAAGTGTGCCATCAAGTTTGTGAGATCGTTAATCACTAGTTTTCTCATAACAAGTTTAATTTGGAAGGTAAACAATAGCATAAATATACTTGGAATAGCAAATGCTAATAGGGAGGTATGGTGGACTCTTTGGAATAACTTGGTTTAGGGAGTTGGATGCATGAGTGGAACTCATACTTGGTTGTGGAGGCTAGCAAAAGACTGGGAGCGACAAACTAAGAGAGCAATAATGGCCATAATCATGCAGAGCGACAAAACATCATTGATCAAAGAATAAAGTGATACTACAAGTTGAAAACTAAAGGATCATAAAGGCTATGGTGACTTGAGATAGTCATAACATGGTTTAATATGCTAAAACAACACATGATTTAATATGCTCAAACAACACATGATTCATCCAAGGCACATTAAGCAATCTCAATTGTTTATAACAAGTCATGCTACAGAAAAGAATACTAAGCATAAAGCCAAAATAATATCAAGCATGGAATGACAAAGCATAGGCCACAGTCAAAAACGAGCTCTTTCTACCACATAAGTATGAACTTTCCTACTCTTTTCCAAACCAAACTATTTGCAAACCAATGTATGGAAGAGGGGGTCCAACCAATTTATTCAGGAAACTAAGTAAACCAAAGCAAACGAAAAACCAAAAGGAGAACGAAAAATAAGACGCTCCAAGAAAAACACAATTGTGCATGAAACAATAAAAAATGAAGCATTTGGAAGAAACCTGGGATTTTTATTGATGAAGAAGGGGATGCCTTGGGCATCCCCAAGCTTTGACGCTTGTACTTCTTGGATATTTCTTGGGGTGACACGCATGGCATCGCCAAGCTTGAGCTTTAGTCCATTCTTAATCTCATTACTCATTCCTTCCATACACCTGCAATTTTTCCTTCATACAAAAATTCACATAATCTTATTAGCAACATTAGTGCACTCAAGATAAATAAGTCTTCAGGTTCAGTTCTAACACCAAATAAACTTCCATTAGAACACTAGATACTGTAGTACTTCCCTCAAAAAGCTCAATTCCCCAAAAGAACTCAAGAAGGAACCAACAAGAAGCAAATGCAGAAAATGGCAGAAATCTGTCAAAACAGACCAGCAGGTAAAGACGAATTTTTTCGAAGACTTTCTTTTGCTAAAATCAAAAAGTGTTGAACTAACGAAAGTTAGATAACAACCTGGGGCAGAATCAAAAAATATTACATCACAATCTGACATACAGAGCTCTCTCACGAAATTTTACGGTGAAGCACAGAAATCTGTTTCGGGACAGCAACTTTCCCAATCATTACTTCTCTCTCATTAGAGGTTACTCTTGGCACAAAAAGCAAATAAAAAGGATAAGGAGAGGTTATTACAGAGGTAATAATTACCAAGACTCATCTAAAACTTTTGGGTTATCTCCCAATAAGTACTTTTCTTTAACGCCTTTAAGTTAGGTGGGAGGCAACCGACTTCCAGTACCAACAATTCACTACTCAGAAAATGCACGCTTCCCGCAATTATACAAATAACCATAGTATAGACTAGAAAATTTAGATTTATACCCAAAGGTATCAATTTTAGAATCAGAAATCTAAACCAGAACAAACATGAGCATAAAGTACTTTCAAGCAAGATAGTTTGAGAAGATGCTCACATATGACATATGAATTGAAGTAAAAGAGATCATCAAGAAGCAAATTCAAAACACATTTAATTCTAACCCACTTCCTATGCATAGGAAGCTTGTAAAGAAACAAGTCATGAAAGCACAAAGCAACAAGCATAGGAAAGCAAAGCAAGTGCAACTTCAAAATTTTCAACATAAAGAGGGGAAACTTAATATTGTTGAGACACATAAAACCATGTTTCCCCTTCTCATAATAACTTTCAGTAGCATCATGAATAAAAGTAACAATATAACTATCACAAGAAACATTCTTATCATGAGACATATGCATAAAAGAATTAATACTCCCCACATAAGCATCGTTATTCTTATTAATTGTGGGGGGAGCAAATTCAACAAAATAGCTATCATTATTATTCTCATCACCATAATCATCAAATATAGGAGGCATATTGTAATCATTAATTTTCTCCTCAATAGTAGGTGGACTGAAAATATCATATTCATCATTGTAATCATCATATATTGGAGGCATAGTATCATCAAGGTAAATTTTCTCCTCCATGGTTGGGGGACTAAAAAGATCATGCTCATCAAAACTAGCTTCCCCAAGCTTAGACTTTTCCATAGCATTAGCAATAATGGTGTCCAAAGAATTCATACTAACAACATTGCTATTAGCACGCAAATAAAGTTCCATAGGTCTTTTAATTTTCTCTTCAAACACTTCATGTCCTAACTCAAGATAAATACTATAAAGCTCTCTAATATTTTTGTTGTTTTCCGTTAAGCCTAACTAATGAAAACAGGAAACAAAAAGACAAAATTGCAGAATCTAAAGGAAATAACTTCGAGCACTCACACTGGAGGATGTGAGTACCTTTTACCTTACCTCCCCCACAACGGCGCCAGAAAATATCTTGATGCCTACGCAATTCTATTCTTGTAGACAATTGTTGAGCCTCCAAGTGCAGAGGTTTGTAGAACAACAACAAGTTTTCCCTTAAGTGGATCACCCAAGGTTTCTCGAACTCAGGGAGGAAGTGGTCAAAGGTATTCCCTCTAAAGCAATCCTGCAATTAAGATACAAGAAGTCTCTTGTGTCCCCAACACACCAATACACTTGTCAGATGTATAGGTGCACTAGTTAGGCGAAGAGATAGTGAAATACAAGTGGTATGGATATTTATAAGTGGTAACGGTGACAGAAAATAGCTTGATGGTGTGGAAAAGACTAAAGGCAAACTGAAATAAAGATGGAAACAAGCAAACATGTAACAGATCTAGTAGCAAACGAAGTTTCAATGCTTAGAAACAAGGCCTAGGGATCATACTTTCACTAGTGAACACTCTCATATAAATATCTTCTCTTTATGATACTACTCTTAACTACTCTCTGGTTGGACACTCTAATCGATGGTAGGGCTATAACAACACATCTCAAAGTAAACCTTTCCCATCTAGATAACCCCACACTGTCACCTTGAGTACTAGATGAGTCCAACAAACACCACAATTTCATAAAGACATCCCACTCCAAATATAACTCATAACGTGTATTTGTAATCTCTAGCCTAAGTGCCACCATGGTCAGCACGCTGTAACTTTCACACACATGGGGAGAGCACAGATTCATTAAAGCACTTGAGTAGCAAGGTAGATATATAGATTACAAGCTCATGATCTCAATAAGATCATGCATAGAGAGAGATGAACACATAGCTACCGGTAGAACCCTTAGCCTCGAGAGAGAACTACTCCCTCCTCATCATGGGAATCAGCAATGGTGGTGGAGATGGTGGTGGATATCGATGGAGATGGCTCTGAGGGCACTTCTCCGTCCCGAGAGGGTGCCAGAACAGATACTTTCTGTCTCCCGAATCTCCCCTTCGGTGGCGGCGGCGCTGTGGAACTTTTCGTGGATTTCTGGTTGCCGACTTAGGGTTTTGGCTTTGGGAGGCTTCTTATAGGCCAGAGGGCAAGGTCGGTGGGCAGCCAGGGGGCCCACACCATGCCCTGGCGCGGCCTAGGTGGACCCGCGCCTAGGGGTGGTGTGGCCACCCTATGGCCCCTCTCCGACTCTCCTTTTGGCTCCGTGAGTCTTCCGGGAAAATAGTAACTTTGGCTTTTGTCCCGTCCAATTCCGAGAATATTCATTTCTGACTTCCTGGAACCAAAAACAGCAGAAAACAGGCAACTCGCACTGTGGCATCTTGTTAATAAAGTTAGTCCAAGAAATCATATGAAAAGTACTCCAAAGTTGGAACAAAACACAAGAAAGTGGATAAAACCAAGCATGGATCATCAAAAATTATAAATACATTTGCAATGTATCACCGCCTCGTCCCTTTCATGAGCTGGCAAACTTTCAGCACGAAAACTTTGCCGAGCAATGGAGCTCAATTTCTAAACCAGTTTAAACTCAAAAAACAAAGCCGACTTCCAGTACCAACAATTCACTACTCAGAAAATGCACGCTTCCCGCAATTATACAAATAACCATAGTATAGACTAGAAAATTTAGATTTATACCCAAAGGTATCAATTTTAGAATCAGAAATCTAAACCAGAACAAACATGAGCATAAAGTACTTTCAAGTATTATGGGATTTTCGACTGCGACATGATCACTTGGAAATAAGATGGTAAAACTTCTCAGAAATATTTTGACAAAACCAAGACTTTATTTCTCATTGAACATGTACATAGATATGATTACAAAGAAAAATAAACTAAGAATAAAAGGTACGTAGCTGATCAATATTCCATGGTCTGTCTAACTTATCCGGATTTGTACTGCCTCCAGCTCTCTTTCTCTTCTTAGTAGCAGGTCTTTCTTTGACTGGCCGCATATCAGTTAGGTAGTACGAACCATTGTGGAATACTCGACTAACTGAAAATAGCCATTCCCATATTGGGGAAAGTTTGTGCTTTCTTTGCTGCACAAACAGGAGAACCAAATCACCCTTATTAAAAGATCGGTTTCTGACTCTATGGCTATGATACTTGCGTAACTTCTGCTGATAGGATGTTGATCTCATCTCAGCAACGACGCAAACTTCTTCGATTAAGTCGAGGTCATTTTGTCGATAAATTTCGGCATCCTTTTCAATATACGCGGCCACTCTACGAGAAGTGTGAATCAAATCATTAGGAAGTACTCCTTCTGCGCCATAGACCAAGAAGAAAGGTGTGTATCCGGTTGACCTGTTTGGAGTTGTTCATAAACTACATATTACGGAGGGTAATTCTTATGCCCAAGCCCCCGCAGCACGTTGTAGTGATGCTTCCAGTCTTGGTTTTAGGCCGTGTAGGATTAAACCATTTGCTCTTTCGACTTTTCCATTAGCTTATGGATGTGCGACTGACGCAATGTCAAGCCGGATATTTTGTTCATTATAGAATTCGGCAAGCTCTCCCATAGAAAAGTTTTTTTTTGGAAATTGGCGCATATATTGCTCAAAGCAATGTTTACACCCGGCCTCTACATAACTAAGATTCACACAGCCGGTCAACCACACACAATAGGTCCAACTGAAAAAATAAAATTACAAATCATAGTAATAAGAAAAAAGCGCCTCTAGCTAATGTTGATCTATATGGAGATCACGCAACCATCCATGTCCGGACAAAATATCCCTCGCCGTGTCCTCCAATCGCGTACACCCCTCCACAAATAAGTGGCGGAGGTCCATACGCTAGAGAGTAGTCCATGATCAGAGAATAGCCGTAGCTCGATAGATGACCTACAAAGAAGAAGACACAGTGTTCTTGAAAGTCTTGTCATTCCTACACAGCCAAAGCGACCAAAGAATGGCAAGCGCTCCCACCCTAAACATAGTCCCATATTTATCATGTATCCCATATAACCAGTTACCAAAGACATTGGCAACCGATCGAGGGGGCGATAAACCCGAGGCCATTTGGATGATTGACCATATAGAGCGAGTAAATTTGCATTGGAAGAATAGATGTTTAATTGTCTCATCCCGATGACAAAAAACACACTGTGTACTTTCGTGCCAATTCCTCTTAGCAAGATTGTCCCTTGTGAGAATTACCCCTTTACGAAGATACCATGCAAATATTTTCGTTTTAAGGGGTATTTTCATTTTCCAAATTTTACTATTAATATCGACTGGAATATCAGGTTGAATCAAAGCTCTATACATCGAATCCACAGATAATTGACCATGCTCTAGTAAATTCCATTTGTACTCTTCCACACCCTTCGACAACTGTATCGTGGCTAATCGAACTAAAAGATTGTTCCACGATAGTAGTCTAGGGCCAATTAGACTTCTTCTGAAAGTCACACTAGGAGTATTATTTTCCATTACCGTGGAAATTGTATCTCCTTTGTGTCTAACGATCGAGTAAAGAGCTGGATATTGTTCCCGAAGAGTAGATTGGCCAAGCCACTTATCTTCCCAGAAATGAATCTGTGAACCATCCCTAATATTAAAGGTACCAAAACAAAAGAAGTGTTTTTTGGAAGCCATGAGTCCTGCGCAAAAATGTGAATCTCCCGGTTTCCAAACCATTTGAGACACTGCTTTGGATCCAACATACTTCCTCCACAACATGGTTTGCCATACACCATCTTCAGTAAGTAGTTTAAACAACCATTTACTCAATAGTGTGTTTTTGACTTGTAAATCATGTATGCCTAGTCCACCATACTCTTTAGGTCGGCAAACCACATTCCATTTGGCCAGTCGATATTTCATTTTTTCACTATCCCCTTCTCAAAAGAATCTTGATCGTAAATAGTCCACTTTCTTCAAGACCCCTTTCGGTAATTGGAAGAACGGAATCATATACAGTACCATATTGGTGAGTACTGAATTTATGAGAACCAGTCTTCCACCAAGGGATAGCAACTTGCCTTTCCAACTGTTTACACATTTATGTATTCTTTCCTCAACGAGTTTCCATTCTGCAATTGTGAGACGCCGATAATGGATCGGTATTCCCAGATAGTTGATAGGAAATTGCCCCAGACCACAGCCGAAGAGATCAGCATATTGTTGGGCATCGTTAATGGCCTCGCCAAAACAATACAATTCACTATTATCGAAATTAATTTTTTATCCAGATAGTTGCTCAAATACTGATAGAATTAACTTCAGATTCCCAGCTTTCTCTAGATCATGTTCCATAAATAAAATTGTATCGTCTGCGTACTGAAGAATAGATAGACCTCCATCTACCAAATGGGGAACTAAACCTTCAATTTGGCCATCAACCTTGGCTCTCTCGATAAGGATTGCCAACATATCTGCCACTATATTAAATAGTGTAGGCTATAGTGGATCCCCTTGCCTTAGTCCTTTTTTTGTTTGGAAATATTTGCCAGTGTCACCATTGACATCTATAGCAACAATACCACCAGACACAAAAGACTGAGTGAGAGCACACCACTCCTTCGGAGAGTTTGTTGGAGAAAAGACCAATTAACTTTGTCATTTGCCTTCTCAAAGTCAATCTTGAACAATACCCCATCTAATTTCTTGGAGTGTAGCTCATGGATTGTTTCATGCAGGATTACTACACCGTCTAGGATGTTTCTTCCTTTCATAAAAGAAGTTTGATATCGCCGGACAACATGATCATCAACCGAATTCAATCTAATCGTAGCAACTTTTGTGAAGATTTTAAAGCTAACATTAAGAAGGCAGATTGGACGATACTGCTGTATTCGTTCTTCATTATTAACCTTAGGTAATAATATAATGTTGCCAAAATTTAGACTAAAAATTTCTAACTGGCCAGCATGTAAAAACTCAAAAAGGTGCATTAGGTCCCCCTTAATGACTTCCCAGAATTTTTGGTAGAATTCCGCTGGAAAGCCATCGGGTCCTGGTGCCTTATTATGTTCCATTTGAAAAACCGCTATCTTGACCTCCTCCTCCGTATAGGGGGCGGTTAGAATGTTGTTCTCCTCAACAAAAACCATAGGAATATCAGCTGTTTGGGACTCATCCAAAGAGAACGAATTCTCATGCGATGCCCCGAACAAAGACTTATAATAAGCAGTAATATATGATTTCAGTTGCTCATGACCCTTAATGGTACCTTCATCCTGAACAAGAGAGTGAATAAGTTTCTTTTTATGCTTGCCATTCGCAACAACATGAAAGTATCTTGTATTCGCATCTCCTTCAAGAATAAACTTTGCTTTAGAACGTTGATACCATTTGAGTTCCTCCTCACGGAGTAGTTTGGCTATGTCCGCATTCGATTGTCTTTTAATCACAATCTCTTGTGCAGTCAATAGCCTTACTTCTGGAGTAGCTTCTAAATCATTAATAATAGATGCAAGGCGTAATTTCTCCTTTTTCAGGATTCCAGCAGTATGTCTGGCCCAGCCATGAAGGTACTTGCGCAAGACGCGCATTTTAGTATTCCATGTTATATGGGCGTCTGACCACTACCAGTTTTCTCCCAAATAGCCTTAACTAAATCATGGAAACCATCACGCTCCAGCCATCCAAGTTCAAATTTGAAACTGTGTTTGGTCTTTCGTATTGGTGTTTGAACAGAAAGTAGTAAAGGAGCATGATCGGACAGAGCGTCAATTCGCTCTAAAGCGCGAACAGTTACCATAGGGAATTTATCTTCCCATTCAGTATCCATAAGCACTCTATCCAGCTTTTCATATGTAGGCTCTAGAAGACTATTAGCCCAGGTATATTGTCGTCCTAACATCGTAACCTCTCTCAAGATCAAACTATCGATGACAACATTAAACATGAAAGGCCAATGTTCATCGAAACGACCCCGACTTTTCTCATGAGGGAATCTTAGGAAGTTAAAGTCCCCCCTATAAGAATAGGGTACGGATTATCCTTAGCCAGATTAACCAACTCACGCAAAAAGTCAGGTTTGTAAACATCCGGTACAGCTCCATAAAGAGCGACTAGAGACCATATGAAATCATCAGCTTTGTTACGAATATGGAGCTTAATAAAAAAGTCACCATTCGAACTAGCTAAGACTTCCATAGTCTCATCTCTATCGCCTAATGAAATACCCCCAGACCTGCCTCGTGGAGGACATGATACCCACGTAAAGTCCAGTCCACTAGAAAGGCGATTGAGTTGGGCAAGTGAGAAATCCCGTCTCCCGGTCTCAGAAATACCTAAAAAATCCAACTTATAATCTCTCACACAGTCGACAAAAAAAAATGTTTAGCCAAGTCATGAAGACCTCTGCTATTTGACAACATGCCATTCATTAAAAACAATAGTAGATTTGGATAAACGAGTCTTTTTGCGAGACTTCAGGTTTTTAGATTTTCGACCAGAAGCTTTTAGCTCATATAATGCGCTCAGCTTGGTCTCATCATAACCCACGTCTGACACTTCACAAACTAAGTGAGCAAGGAGCTGACCATCTACTATGGCATGCAACTCATCCTCCTCCGTTGATAAAGCATCAGGAACCACTGGGACCTTAGGAGTAACCGTTAGACGGTCAACCTCCATATGTCTCAGAACAGAACTAGAAAAATTAATTTCCTTTACAGATCTACCCATGCTAATACCAACCTTGGCAACCTTGTCAACAATAACAGGGGTTGAAAAAGAAAGGAAAGATGGGGACGAATTCAAAATACCATGAGTCCAGATTATTCTTCGCCTTCCTTCGCATGGCCTTGGCCAACGAATCCTCATTTGTGGCAGACGCCCCAAGTGCATCAGTACCATGCCTGGAGCTCCTACGCGCCGCAACCTCCACCACCGGAGGCACACGATGGTCACCTGCAACCCCGCCTAGGATACAAGGCGACACAAGAGTGGGGGAACCCGACCCCTCTTGGGCTAGGTCCACACGCACAGGATGCCCCACCTGGGCGTCAATCATCGGGCGCCCCGCCTGGGCCCCCGAGTCCGCCACGACCGCCGTAGGAGCCCCCGTGGCCGTGGCCACAAGCCCGCCCGCGGCTCCGCCACGTGGCCATCCGCGAAATGGGACGAACCCGCCGGCACAACGCCAGCACACAGATCAGCCAGCCCCCCTGGGCCAACCCATCATACTCCACCACAGTAGAAACCTCCTCCAGAACCGGCTCCATCCTAGGATTAGACCGACCCAAGACGTTCGGCCTACACCTAGCCGGTGCGACCAAAACAGTAGAAGACCCTTAACCGACCGAAGAGCCTCCTACAACTGGGCAGACGAAACACGCGGCGAACCAGCAGACAAGCCACTCCCACGCAGCGGTGAATCCAATGGCAAAGCATCCAGGAGTTCCTTTCCATGCGGGGTCGAAGGAGAAGCATTAAATGGAGTAACCGTGTAAACTGTCGAAGAAACCTGCCTCGTCGAGGAAGAGGAAGGACCCCCTGACTGGAGGGTTGCCCAGAAGAAGACCCGTCCCCCTGCTGCGGAGCAACAATGTCCGAGGTGTCCATCACATCATCCCTGTTGTTCCCCATACCATCACCCTCAGAGTCATCATGCGGCCGCTTCCACAAGAAAGGTGAAAAATCTGGCTCCAGAACATACCCCGCAGGTTCCAACCGGAACCTCAGCTCATACCCCTTCAGCTTAACCACAACATCAGAAGTAAGAAAGGAACCCAAAGCATCCTGTTTCCTGAACAACGTAATATCAAACATACCAACCAGAATGCGAACCACACCCCTCCTCCACAAAGACAATAAATCCACGTCCAGGGGTGTACCCAAAAGAGAACCAACCGCCCACAGACCAAGAAAAGTGTGAAGGGAGTGCGGAACCCCTTCCACATGCAGCCAAATTTGATGTAATTCACATTTGTGCGGCACTTCCTAGGTCTTGTAAGCAGAAACAGCTAGTTGGGTCTTGCCCAACGGCATAGAAAACTGGCTCCCATCCACTCTATCCAAGTCGTCGAAAGAAGGGAAACTGACCAGAAAAGCATTGTCCCCATGTGGCACAGCTTCCCACTTCAAGCTCAGCCTAACCTGACCTCTGCGTGCAATCTGTAGCTGGACCACTTCTGAAGTGACCGCCTCTCCTGAAATCTGGACCAAAGCAATGGGAATCTGACTGGGTCCCATATCATCACGACCCACACTATCAGGTATTTGCGCAAAAAGTTTCTTATCATGGCCACACCCAACCATGTACGCTGTTGGACGAGGTTGCTTAAGCACAGGGCAACGCAACGTTGGGTGAGAAGCAACATCACAAATGTAACAGTAATGCACGGTCTTACAATCCTTGGTAGCATGAGAATCAGATGCACACTTCCAACATCTGATAGCCTTCTTAGGCTTCTTTGGGACCACCGCAGGACTCGGGACAGCCGCGGCCTCCAGGCCCGCAGCATGAGAAGCATACTGTTGCACCATAGGCTGCTAATGTTGCTAGGCACCAGAACCAGGAACCTGCAAGAAACCACCTTGCTGATGGCCCATAAACGATGGTGGCGTGGCTGCAAAAGACCCATTACCAAAAGATCCAGGCTGCATCGGTGGCTGAGTAACCCCAGCAGGCTTCTTCTTCTTCCTCTTCGGCACAGTGTTCAACACAGTGCCAACAGTCACACCAAACTGCGGTCCCCCTCCCGAGGGCATTGTGTGGATAGCCCCAAACTGTCCAGAGGTCGGAGCCACACCAGATGTGCCTCCAACGAAACCATGGGGCGGACCCCCTAGCAAAGGCCACCGGATTCGAGCCTCAGTACGGTGCCTAGAGAGGTTGCATCGGCATCTGAGCAGCAGCAAAGTAGGCATCCAGCGGACGGAACTGAACCCCGGGCGGGAAAACTGGTGGTCCGACGTAGGACATCGGCGCAGAGGGTTGCCCCGCGAACACCGGAACCGGCGCACCAGCAGGCGCCAGAGCAGGCCTAGGCACGACCATCGCCGTGGGAGCCACGGTAGAGGGGCCTCGAGGCGGGGGCACGCCCACAGCAGGGTGCCGAGGCTGTAGCATGGGGACCTCTAGTGTTCCCATTGTCTGTGATAATGCTATGCGGATAACAATATCGGATTATAACATCCTCAACAAATCTTCTAGCTGTTGCTCCATCACAACTAGTGATAGGTTTAGCCTCAATCCATTTGGCGAAATTATCCACCATCACTAAGAGGTGTGTAAATCCACTTGGAGCCCGTTTAAACGGTCCTACCATGTCAAGCCCCTAGATGGCGAAAGGCCATGTTATAGGTATTGTTCACAGCTGATCAGCCGGATAGTGAGCTTGCTTGGCGTACTTTTGGCAGCCCTTGCACGTCTAGACCAGTTGTTCGGCATCTGCCTTGGCTATAAGCTAGAAAAATCCGTGTCGGAAAGCTTTTGCCACTAAAGATTTGGCTGCAGCTTGGTGACCACACTCGCCTTCATGGATTTCTCGTAAGATTTCCACTCCTTCTTCCGGAGATACGCAGCGCTGAAACACCCCAGATGCACTCCGCTTATAGAGCTCACCACTAATTGTAGTATAGACTTTTTCTTGTCGGACGATCTGCCGGCTCAAAACTTAGTCTTCGAGTAAATTTCCTTCTATCAAGAAATCAAGATAGGCTAGAGTCTAGCTGGGAATCACAGCTAGAACTGCTACTAAAGGTTAGTCAGATTTGGTCGGATATTCCTCATCTACTCCTTTTATGGAGGGAACTTTGAGGTGCTCTAGAAAAGCGCCATCCGGGACCATTTCTAGGCAGAGCCTATTCGAGATAGTGCATCTTCTTCCTCATTTTCTGTTCGAGGGATGTGTTGAACTTCAAACCCTTCAAGCGATTTAGATAATTCATCCCCGACAACCCTATATGCCGCCATATGCTTGTTTGCCTTACAGATATCTGACAGTTGTTGAGCAGAAAGATCTGAATCTCCATAACACATTAAACGTCGGATGCTGATGTCCTTAGCAATCTGGATTCCATGCAGTCGTGCTTCATACTCGGCAATGTTTTCGTCGTTGTGAAGTGTATCTGCAATACATAGAAAAGTTTATCACCTTGGGGTGACTTGAGCACCACGCCAGCCCCCGAGCCCCCAAGCGCTTTAGACCCGTCAAAATGCAAGGTCCAATATTCTGACTCTGGCAGGGTCATACTCTCCGTTGTCTCTGTCCAATCAGCGACAAAGTTAGCCAGGATTTGGAATTTGATTGTTGTACGAGGTTTGTACTCAATATCGAAAGCTGAGAGCTATATGCCCAATTTGGCGACGCGTCCTATAGCGTCACTATTGTTGATTATATCTCTCACGGGAGTTGTGCTCACCATGGTAATTGGATGTTCCTGAAAATAATGTCGTAACTTACGAGATGCGAAGAACACACCATAAGCAAGCTTTTCATAATGTAGATACCGTTGTTTTGATTCCGTTAAGACCTCGCTGAGATAGTAAGTCAGACGCTGCACCAAGTCTTCCTGATTTTCATCCGGTCTCTCCACCACCATGATGATATTGACGACCTTGTTTGTCATAGCAAGACAGAGCAACATCGGTTCCTGTGGTTCCGGTGCTGCAAGGATGGGAGCAGATGAGAGTACTACTTTCAGGCCTTGTAGTGCAGCTTTAGCTTCGTCGGTCCCAACAAAATTTTTGCTCTTTTTCATGAGCTTGTATAGTGGTGCGGCTCTTTCACTGAGTCGGCTTACAAACCGACTAACTGTAGCAATGCAACCAGTTAGTCTTTGTACGTCCTTCAGGCGAGTCGGCCTGGAAATATTGAGTATAGCCTTGATTTTTTCTCGATTTACCTCTATGCCTCTTATAGACACGATAAAACCTAATAATTTTCGGGCTGGGATTCCAAAGAAGCATTTCTTCGGGTTAAGCATTATGTTGTATTTTCGTAGATTGGTGAATGTTTCCTCCAAGTCGGAAATCAGGGTTTCCTTCTTTTTGGACATCACCACAATATCATCCACATATGCGTGTACATTGCGTCCGATTTGATCATGGAGGCAACGCTGCATTGTGCGTTGGTGCGTAGATCCGTCATTTTTTAGCCAATCGTAACGAAACAGAAGGTTCCAAAGGGGGTTATGAATGAAGTTTTGACTTTGTCAGATTCCTTCATCCGGATTGGGTGATAACCGGAATATGCGTCGAGAAAACACAGGAGTTCTGAGCCTGCCGTAGAATCAATAACTTGATCAATCCTAGGTAGAGCGAACAGATCTTTGCGACAAGCCTTGTTCAAGGCAGTATAATCAACACACATCCTTAAATCAGTGGTGTCTTTTTAGGGACCATTACAGGATTGGTCGACCACTCAGTGTGGATGTCCTCTTCTATGAATCCGGCTAACTCGAGCCGTGCTAGTTCCTTAGCTATTTCCTTACGCTTTTCATTGCCAAAACTTCGTAAGGACTGTTTGACGGGTTTAGCATTCGGGTGTACATTTAAAGAGTGCTCCGCAAGTTCCCTAGGTATTCTTCCATGCGACGATATCTTGATTTGCTTGGAGGAACTTGACGATCGCGCTTTCCAATGTGCTATCTAGGCCTACGCCTATCTGGGTCACCTTGGAGGGATCATCATCCTTCAATGCCGTCTTTTTCGTCTCTTCTAATGCCTTGAACTCCGGATTCGGCTTTGTCACCTCCTTCTTCGTTGTGTGCCTCTTGGACGGATCTATGCTCTTCTTGATCTCCTGGTACTCCTAGGCGTGCACCACGGCTTCAGCAAAGGCAGAATTTCCGTCCTCACATTCTCACGCCTTCTTCGGGTCTCCCCTGATGGTGATCACGCCGTTGGGACCTGGAATTTTCATCATATTGTAAATGTAACATGGACGAGCCATAAAAGCCCAGTAAGCCGGACGTCCGAATATAGCGTGCTACGCGCTCTTGAATGGGAACACTTCTAAGGAAAGTGCTTTCGTCCAGTAGTTCTTTGGAGTTCCAAAGTTCACATCTAAAGTAATTTCTCCTAGGGAATTTGCTTGTCTTCCTGGGACAACTCCATGAAAGATCACAGTGTTGTGGTTCAGCTAGGTCTCCGAGATCTTCATCTAGCGTAGCATTTCGACATACATAATGCTGATGCTGCTTCCGCCATCCATGAAAGTCTTGGAGAAACCATAGCCATCAATAAGTGGATTGGTGACTAAGGCATATTTTCCTCGCCTGTGCAACTTAGGCGGATGATCAGCACGGTCAAAGGTGATTGCCACTTCCGACCAGTCCAAAAATTGAGGGACAACCGGAACTGTTGCGTTGAGCTCATGTAGAACTGCTTTCTTGACCTTAGATGGTTGAGATCCAAGGAAGGTGACGTAAGTGTCTTTCTTTGTCGGAAAGTTCTTCTTCCCTTCCGGCTTGGGATTTGAAGCATCGGCTTCCTCCATGTCGGAATCATCCTTCGTCTCTTTATCTTTTTTGAGATTCTTCTTTCCCTACATCTGCTTAGCTCTATAGCCAGTGGTATCGTCTTTCTTGATGTCATCATTGAAACGACACCTCGGCGTTTGTGTGTGACGAGCCCCCATTGGCATCTAAGTGATGCACACATGGGTTATTGCAAATGTCGGCCCAGGAGTAGGTTTTGTCGGGTTGTTGGTCTCCTCTACCCTGGACTCTTGATGTCCCGCGACCACGTCCACGCCACCGCCGTGCCCTCCTCCTCATCTAGACCTGAAAGTAGCAGTGACCACTGCCGTTTTCGCATTGGGCTTTTCTTCCGAGGTGTTCTTGCGCTTCTGAACTTGTTGCTTTGGTTCTTTTGCCGACTATGGTAGAGCTAGGGCGTTAAGTAATCCATATGCATCGTCGCCAGCATCTGCATACTTGTTCGCTGTTTCTATCATCTCTCCCAAGTCAGTGACCTTGTCACACTTCGAGCGATGATGTAGTAAACCAATTGGGAGTCCTGCAATGAAAGCTTCACTCGCAGTTTGGTCATTTACTCCTTCACAGGAGTTCTTGGTGTCGATCCATCATCCGAGATAATCCCGACAGGTTTCTCCGGCTTTCTAGGTGCAACGTTGTAGGTCCCCTACCGTACAGGGCCTCCGATATGTTCCTTCGAAATTCCGAAAGAACGCACTTTGCATGTCATACCAGTTGTGGATGGTGTTCTCTGGAAGTTTATTGAGCCATGATCGTGCCGTCTTCCGCAACATGAGCTGGAGATATCGGGTCACGACCAGGTTGTTTCTGCCTTTGGCGATGCAACAAGTCTGGAAAAAATCCCGGAGTCAACTATCTGGCTGAGTTATATCGTCGTAGGCTTGAATGTGTCTTGAGATAGCAAATCATTCCGGGAATTTTGTAGCTCTTATGCGTGGTCCAAACCATTTTGGGCCCATGTATATAACATCGTTTTCGTAGCGTCGCGCCTCTATGTTGGAATTGATCATGTTCCTTGCGTCATTTGGGGATAAAGATCGTCCTGAATGACAGCTAGGCTGCGGTGCCTTGGAGCCGGACTTCGGCTTCTGCCACCACCTCCTTCACCACGACGCCCTCCTTGGCCTCCTTGGTAGCCGTTATGATGGCTACTTCGTGGAGAGGGTGGAGCAGCTGGATGGTTTCCAGCCGATCGCCGGCCTCCGTCCGGAGCGTTGTTATTCCGGTTCCAGGGAGGATCTTCATTACGACGAGCCCCTTCCGGCTTGACTCAGCACGGTGTATGTCATTCCTTCGTCCATCAGCCGGACGGCTTGTATTTCTAGGAGGTGGCATTCTTTGACGATCCTCCTCTCGACGTTTCTCTTTATCTTCTTCCTTGCGATCTTTCGACTCTCGCCGGGGAGGATTCTTCGGATTCAGTGCAGCGATTGCCTCTTGCTCCATAGCTGGGGCAACGTTGCACCAGTCACGTGCAGCTTTGTGATGGTGCCCTGAAGATCCGGTTCTTGAGTAGTTGTCTTCCCGACAGTTGGAACGGTGATGCTGTTCCGGAACACGTTGGGGTCTTCCGTCATTCCAGGCCGGATCCGTGCGACATTGGTCATATTGGGAGACCAGTTTTCCTCTTTCGGACAGGGCGGCTTTCTGCTGCTCCAGACCCTTGTTGAGTAGCTTAATGCCCAATCGAAACTGCTCTGGGCCTGGATTATTTCCTAGGATTTCTTGACTTGCGATAGTGTTTTGTACTGGTGTTGGATACGCCCAGTCTCCCTTGTTGTCGAGCCGAGGCACCCCATGGTCTCCTCCAAAGAGGACTTTGTGAATTTCCTGGAATTGGTCGTCATGAGTGTGACGCTTCCGAGTCTTCTGATGCTACCGAGAGATGTTCTGCTCTGCAGTTGCCATGCGTTTCTTTTCTTCCTCAATGTTCTTGGCCTCATCAAGGAGTACATGGCTACGCGCTTCTAGGGCCTGGGCCCTTTGGTCCAGCTCTTTAGCAGTAAGTTCTGCAACTGTTGGAATAGGTGTGGTTAATGCAGCATCGATGAGTTTACGCGCACCTTCGGTGATCATGTGTCCATCCACCAATTCTTCTTTGGGCACTTCTGGGATCAAAGCTCGATCCGATTCTTCCTTGTATTCCTTGGCAATCACTTCCTCCGCCGAAGGATCTTTTGCCGGGGTCTTGTTCTTCTTGTTCTTCTTCTTTGCCTTCTTGGCCGCGCCTGTAGTAAAGACGACTTTCGGTCCGTTTCCTAGAGTCAAGCTCTGATCGGTACTTTCGGACATCTGGACCTTGAGATTATCTCCGACATCCATGTCATCCTACGGTTTGGGAGAGTTTTCCCCGGATCCTTCATCAATGGCTTCTCCTTCCTCTACAGCTTTGGAGTTATACTCCTCTTCATACTCCACGGAGAACTTTTAGAAATCCGCCGATGTCATCGAGTCATCCGAGGATGCGGGTAAGTTGGTGTTTGTTCCAATCGCCTCCAGCACTGAGTCGGTGTTCTCTCCAGCATCGACAGAGCCGGATCCAGATCCAACGTATCCGACAAAGTGTGATGTGTGGGTCCTGAGGTAGTTGCGGCTTTCCTCATGGGCTTCCCCGAAGATCCTAATGTTTTCAAGAACCTCATCCACGCTAGCGTCTTGTAGTATCATCCGCCTCAATGTGTGCCTCAGGAACGGTTGATCTGTTCCAGCGTTGGTAGAGCCGGAACCAAGGTTGTTGCTATGCTCCTATGGATTTCGACCTCAGCAGACATATCGATCAGGGATTCGACCTCACTAGGGAGGTCCACTCTAGACTCGACTTGAACCGCAAGATCTGCTTCAGGCTTAGCTTTCTCCACTATCTCCGCAATAGGTGCGGGCTGGGTGGGATTAGGGTTTTCTGAGATCCGGAACTCTGCCGCCTCCGCGGCCAAAGCGGACCCATAAATTTCTTCTGCCTCTATCATCACCGCTGGGGTGGGTGGGGCAGGTTCAGTGAATCCGATGTATACATCAATCTCGCGAAAGACATGACGGTGTAGGCAGTCACGGCCTCCCTATCTAGAATCCAGGTCTCTTCAAGAACGATGAGAAGGATGTCACTGGCATAGAGGATGCAACCGACGGTGATAGTCTCGCCGATTCCAATTCTTGCAGATTTCGCTTGGAACGCAGATCCGAAGCTCACTTTCCCCAAGGTGGGCGCCAACTATCGTCGGATTGATGACAAGTACGCCATGAGGGGGTCCTCGAGGCGTGTGGAAGAGAGGGGTGTGAGACGTACGGTGTTCAGGGACGGTGAGCACACAAGTTTACCCAGGTTCGAATTTGCCGGCTTTGGGCGGATCCTACTCCTGCTAGCAATCCAGTAATATGGCAGAGCCGGACTATGGATTACAAGGGTTTCGTCTATGCGAGTTGAGATTGTAGACTATTGTGATGGTAGGTGCCCTAAAGTCTCTCCCTAGGACGGCTTATATAGATATCTGGCCTAGGGTTTACAGCAGAAATCTATCCGACTATGATTAAGAGTCGGTGACATAGTACACCTTGAACTACAAGTAACACCATGGGCCTATGTCGATAAGTCTTCTGGGCCTTCCCATAGAAAGATTGTACTCCATCTCTTCTCCCTGACTGGGCCACCCGTGAAGCAAAGCTCTAATCCGAAGTGGACCACCCTGGTCAGTGAGGAACTATGAGGATACCCGAAAAGTGTATCCCCAACATGCAACACCTCAAATCCATAATTGGTCATAACAGATCTGCTTGACTAACGACGTCGTGCACTACACCAGATCTTATTCACCCGCCATCTTGTCAAGCAACCCAGACCCATCAACAACCTCCATAGATCTGCTTTATAGATGCTGCCGAGATCTATCTGCTTCAGGCCGACTCACCACTACCGGGCACCCTTGGCATCCTTGACGTCACCCGCAAAGATGTTGTTTATGCGTAAACGACGTCGTGGCCTAGGTAAACCAGATATGCTTGTTCGTTCGTTTCAATATAGCAGGTATGAGCCTGCAACAGTGAACTGCATTTCTATATTGGTGGTAAATTCCTAGCTCAATACTGGCTTAATTGATATCCCGCTCTCCCTTGATAAATTCAGTGTAGTCTATGTTAAATCCAGGCGTTAAACTACTCCTTCTGTTTCGAGGTATAAGGCGTCCTTGTTATGCGTGTTTTTTCTTTGACCAACAATTACTCTTAATATACATAAACAATTTTGGTAGTACAAAACAGACATCATTAGAGTTCATTGGTATTGTGCAGTTCACGGCAAATGTTAATGCAGTAAACATCTGAAGCTTCCGAGATGTTCAACAAGTTCACAAGTTATGTCATCATAATGTGCACTTGCTTTGTCTGATGCTACAATACTGACTGCATGTAATTTTGGAGTTCATTGGTAGTTTTAAGCCATTGAACATGTAGGTTAACATTCCCTGCTCTACAAGTTTAGAATTTATGCTATTTTAATTTCAATCTGGTTGTTCTAAGCAAACACAATAACTGCCTTCTCTTATGTAATTCGTCGCACATTTTATGTCATTGAACTTGTTGGTTTTGCATTCCCTCTGCAAGTTATGCCATTATTTTTTTTTCAATTAAGCTCCAATAGTAGCTGCCGCCTATTGTGTACTACTCCCTCTGTTTCAAAATATAAGATGTTTTAGCTTTGTGATAGAAGTGTATCTAGACACCATTTAGTGAGTAGGTTTACTCCAAACCTACATGCACCTACAAACTAAAAGTGGTTTAGAGGATGACTTATACTTTTTGAAACAGAGGGAGTACATCCATTCCGTAAAAGAAGGCCTATACCACTTTAAAGTCAAACAATGATGACTTTTACGAAGATCATAGAAAAATATATTAAGGGTTAATTTGTGGCATTTACGTCTATGAAAATATATGCCCCGATGTATCGAATGGCATTGGTTTGGCATGGTAGATGTTCCTGATATGTTCTACAAATGTGGTCCAATTTTGCGTCAATTGACTTGTGAAAAATTTATACGCCTTATTTACTTTGTATTGGATGTACTATTACATGGCATGTTTTAAGGCACTTAACATGGTTATCTACATGCCCTGCTCTATAAATTCAAGTTTCTCAATTATTATTTCTGTAGCAGCAGTATCTACCTTCTATTATGTAGTCCATGGCATTTTAAGTCACGTCACAGATGGGTTAGCATTCCCTGCTCTATAAGTTCACGAGATAGACCATTGTAATGTCTATCTTGTTCATCCAAATGTTAGTACAGTAACTTCCTACTGTGTAGATGGTGACACTTTTTATGGAACTTCTCATATTTATTTGCAATCCTATTTCATAAGTTAAATCATTATAATTTATCTCTTGTTCACGCTAAGGGGTGATTGTAAATGCATTCTATTTTGTCGCCATGGCAATCTTTATGTCATTTAAATGTTTGTTTATATTCTGCAATTCCCTGATCTACGTGTTCACAAGTGATTATACTATAATGTCTATCTAGATCTTTGTAAATAGCAACAACCACTCTCTGATATTATTTCCTCTCACATGGAACACGGAGAACCGTCGAGTGAATCGCCCCTACAATCTTTTAAGTACCTATTGCTTTGTATTGATGAATGCAAACCTATTTTATGTGAATGAGTGGCCTGAACCTATATGCAGAGGAGCAACAATAAAGCAGATGGATCGTCTATCCAAGTACTCGATGCGGTGGATGTCTTCAAAGAACGAACTGACAACAGGATGTCCTCCAACGGGACTGCACAAAAGGAAATAGTAACCCTCTTGTTTTTACTGAGATGTGCTTAGTGTCAGATGCTTGTTTGTACGAGGTACCACATGATTCAGCTAATGATTAGAACAAGGTTGACCTTAAACAAGACTGGACAAAAACCAAACGTAAATCCCTCGATTTATTATTCAATGTACTCACTTTATTTTGGTGGTAATCTATTCTTTCTATATTTGACCTGTGTTCATCTATCTATCTATATATCTATCTATCTATGTATCTATCTATCTATCTCTATCTATCTATCAATCAATAAATCTATCTATCTATCTACCTATCTATCTATCTATCTATCTATCTATCTATCTATCTATCTATCTATCTATCTATCTATCTATCTATCTGTTTGTCTGTCTATCTGTCTATCTATCTATCTATATGTTAACTAGACCATGATTAGGTGGTGGTGATTTAAGTATATCCACTTTTATGTTATATTTTCTTCTATGTAACAAAGAGCAATTCTAAATCTCCCGATTTATAATTCAGTTTTCTCACACAATAATCGTGATGATCTATTCTTTGCTATATTTGACTCATTATCATATCTATCTATCTACATATGTGTTAACTAGACTATGATTATGCTGTGGTAATTTAAGTATATCCATTTTTATGCTAATTTATAGTCTATTATTGTATTTTTCTTCTATAATTAAGAGTTTGTATGCACTCTGGAGGTATTCACATTGTCTAGTGTCGACACCACATGAGTTGGCCAATGATTAGAACAAGATGACCTTTAACGGTACTGCACGAAGACCAAACATAAATCCCTTGATTTATAATTCAATTTTCTCACTCAATCATGGTGGAGATATCTTTTTTCTATATTTGACTGAGGATCTTCTATCCATATATATATATACGTTAACTAGACCATGATTAGATGGTGGTGATTGTAGTATATCCACATTTATGCTAATCTATATTCTATTATAATATTAGAGATCGTCACCATGATTGAGCTTATATGCACTCTGGATGTAGTAACATAGTCCAGTATTATATGTATGAGACTAGTATAAATTACTTGGTCTTGGTGGGGAGTAACTTGGACTAGTAAAAATGCATACAATACTAGTACAAGTTACTCTACCAACACTAAAGGGTGTCTAGATACATTCGTTTCACAAAAGCCATAACATATTATGTTTTGAAACGGAGGGAGTTCTATCTAGACTACTCATAGTGAAATTGTCATAGCTATTATCATCTAATATGAACCCCAGTTACTATATATATATGTACTATAACCATGCTAATATGATCTGGACGTCTATCGTGCACCTGTTGTTTGATTGCTTAATTCATTACCTCAATAGCTACTCTACATGATGCACATATATAGTCTATTCCAAATTTGATTCTTTAGTTTGTTCATCATTAAAGCAATGTAATGATTTTCTTAACTTAAACAGTCAGAGCACCGCCCTATCAAGGCGGAGGCCGCGGGTTTGAGCCCCATCAGTTCCAATCTAGGGATGGCAATTTCTGTGAGAAATACAATGTTTGATTAATAATAAACAAGGGATTTTCATCTATACATGATTAGATGATCTTGTGAGTTTAATATTAGCCACCATATGGTTCAATTGGTTATGGTTCCTGTGAATTTTTAGTTGACTTGTGATTGCATCAATGTTATATTCTGACGTGATTCTCAAACATACATCGTTTAAATACTTCATTAACCTTGCAAGGTGCACAATGTATCATTTGCTTGTTTGTCTACTACTTTTACTTGCCAGGTTATATGTACAATGATACTATCAGCTATTGGAAATACAAAAGCTGTAAGCATTACAAAGAAGGTTTGTGCTACTTTTTGGATCCATCCAACTATTGTTTTGGCAGCAAATGACCCATCTCTTTGTTTCTCTTCTTTTTTTATTTACTGGCCCAACGATCAAAATATTTGAATGATCTATTGCTTATTTTCCAAGGTACTATCATAGTTGCCTAATGATTACAGCAATGCCACCTGTGGTTGGAGGTCACTTTTTGGCTAGTTCATACTATAGACCATTTTAAATGTTATTCTTATATTTTAGGTTAATGCTTTGTTGTCCCGACCAGTTCTAAGAAAATGAAGGAATCTCATGCACCTCTTTCTGTTATATTTCTATAATTCCGTTATGAAGTGATATGATAAGTTTATGTGGGAAAGAGTCGAGATGCTTGATTCCCTACATTAATTGCCACACTAGTTTAGTTAGTCTGCATGAGACACACATGTTGATGTCTTGATTTGTTATATTAGGACAATGCAAATTTTGAAATTCTTTGACAACAAACATGGTGTTTTTTCCTGCTTTGCTGCTCTAACTTAATGTCTTACTTTCAGCATGCAAATAACATGTAGTGTTTGTTCTAGAGTGGCTATGATACTGGCACATGTGCGCATAGGTCCAGGACATCGACAATTCCTGTTATTCTGGAAAGAGATGTATGAGGCACATCATTGATTGTTCCTGGCCAATGATGAATTTGAATTATTTTACAGATAAGATACCCGCCAATTAGCTATTACGCTATGCTGACTTGTTTTCTTTGTTTCAGACTTCACATGAAGCTATGGGGGTAGAAGGGAGTTATCCTATGTTAAGTATTGAGGTCATTTCACAAAGCATCAGTGACAGTGATTATTGCTTGCATCGGCCCATGGTTTCAATTTTTCTAGCAGAAAGAGGTGTTACAACTGCACTCCAAACAATTGTTGTAATTGAACAGGAAATAGATCAAATAGATGGAATAATCACGATTACACGTGAATAGATACAAGAACTAAAAGATCGACAAGATTCGACGTACCATCTACTTGATAATATCTTCTGCAGCTGTCATGGTATGCCAGTTGTTACTTGTATGGGGATGTAAGCTCCGTAGCAGAAACCATGTTCCAACACATGTATCGCGATGTCTCTGTAATGCTTCATCTTGTTTTTGTTGAAATTCTGGTCTATAATAGATTTCAAAAAATATTTGTTGATGTAATAGGGTGATCCTAGCACGGAATTAGCGGGCCGAAATATTAATGAACTGTTTAAAACCAGAATTGCGCCATAGTTATAGAATACGCAAATATGCTGGCCAGTAGATGGGCCAAATAAACAGTAAAAGGCCGTAAGTAGCAGGTCAGAATATTGGTGGGCCTCATAAGCAGCCAAGGCCCTAAAAACGTAAAGGGCTTAACAACAACATGCCAGAGCAGTAAAAGGCCCGAACAGTAAAGGGCCCGAATATTGATATACCCAAACAGCACAGAGCTGAAACAGTAAAAGCCCTCAACAGTAAAAAGTCCACATAGTAGAGGGCTCGCACAACAAAATGGACAAAAGAGTAAAAATGCATGAACAGTAGAAGCCCGTAAGAGCAATAGTCCTGAACAGTGAACAACCGGAATAGTAGAAGGCCAGAACAGTGAAAGGCCAGAACAGTAAAGGATCCCAACACTGGCAACCCAGAAATGTAAAAGGCCATAAAAGGAAATGGATAGAACAAGAGCGGACCCCATGGGCTGTAGGAACAGTAACAGGCCGCCTGCAGGCCTTAACAGTGCCTGACCTTCTGGCGCAGGCTCCTAATGGGCTGCATATTATTCTACCAAAGTGGGCCTTCTTTAGGCCAAAACAGTAACGGGCCTGATATTATTTTGGGCCTATTTTAAACAGTGCAGGACGAAACAGTGCAGGACGAAACAGTAACGAGCCATAATATGATTAGGCTCCCCTAATGGATCGGCCCACTTAATTATTAGCAGGGCTTGGCTGGGTCTGGCTTCTACCATGGTTTATGTGGCTGTTAATGGCGGTAACTGGGCATTAACGGTATTTTCCACGTGGCATTTTGCATGATGTCAACAGTCAACACGGCTGGCGAATAAATCTACGACAAAACAAGTTTTCGTGGCTGAAGGGTGTGATCCGCCACGGTCAGAAAAAAACTGTGGTAGATTCTTTCGTGACGGGGCTTTTATCACGATGGGCATCCGTCGTAGATGACGTTTAGCCACTAAAATCGTGCCTTCAACCACAAAAATCATTCGTTGTAAAAGCTTACTTTTCTTGTAGTGATAGAGTCTATGAAATTTTTTTTGGTCATGACATTCTGGCCTATCCATGTAAGCTAATCTGACGTGGTAGAATATTCAACCCAGTCTAGGTTGATGCATTACATGGGCCAGGCCCAACAATTCTAGCCTTTGGTTTCTAAACCTAGCTTTTATTATCCATTTCTTTCATAGGCCAAGCCCATAATTTAAGCCTATATACACTACAAGAATCTGGGTGGTTCATGACGATCTGATATCATCGTGGATGAGGGCCAAAATGTTGTAGATGGCCATCCGCGATGAATTCTGCGACAAAAAATAGGTCACAGACCACACGTCATAATTCAATCTATGACGTTTTTTCTATCTGAAAACGTCACGGCCCGTCCGTGACGTTCCTCCAATTTCGTCGTGGCAAACTAGACCGGCCCAGCATAGGCCTGGTCTATCATGACGTTTTTATTTTGTCATGAACGATGCCACGTGGCAGACGGCACCGCGAACTGCCGTCAGCGATGTTTGCTGATGTCATTGTTCGCTGTTTATGACGTCATCGACTTCTTGGCATTTTTTTCCATCACGGCCTGATTCCGCTAGCGCCGTTTGCTGACGTCATCCTTTCATTTGCTTATGTCATCCTTCCCATTTTGTCACGCTAGTGGAGATGAATTTTGTTTTCGTCACGACAATAAGCTGGCCAGCTTACGTGTGGCCGATCTTCAGGGCAAAATGTGGAACAATAGGAAGGTAACACGTGGTCCATATCAGGCACGAATCGTGTACAAATGAGATCTGGATGCGTATCTCCAACTCATGACGAACTCAATTCATCAGGGCAGAAGAGATGATGTTCCTGTTTCGTCGAGGATGTTGACGAGTGAAAGTGCACCACGTAGGCATCTATCGGTGATGGAAATATTTTTGTCAACAAAACAAGCATGACGTTTTCATTTACGTCGAAGAAGAGTGCTAGCAACTTTGCTAGATTGCACCGTCTAGATCAAAATGACAAAAATTGCAGGGCACATGTTTCAGGGGACATCAATAGGTTCGCAGATAAGTTTCCAACAAAATAAAGAAAAGAGCGTAACAAGCTTTGAGTCACACCACCAGTTCACTTACGCAATACAACTAAGAATTGCTGAAGTGTTGCATTTATAAGGTCTACGAAGTTCACAAGTGCTTTCCGCACTTCATTCCTTGCTTCTATCTCCTTCAGCAATGCTGCAATGTGTCTGCTCATTGCCTTATTTGCTGCTCTCTGCACCAAAAGTTGTTCTTCAAGGAGAGAGCTGGTTGGTCTTGAAGTATGGATGCTATCATCAGTGGAAGCAAGGGGTTGATCCTCAATGCCATCTTCTGTAGCAGGTGGGGCCACCGTGCTTCCAATGGGCGCCTGAAAGTTATAGAAGCAAACATTAGAAAAGTAGCAAGCAAATTCCAAGAACATCTTCATGGACAAACATGTTATTGAATTATACAAAGATGAAAAAGATGGACCTGGTATAGCTTCTTCCACACTTCATGTGCTTCCTTCAGGGGTAATACCTTGCCATCTGGTCTCTCCGTCTACAACCCTGCAATGGCACTGCACAGTATCGCATTCCCTGCTCTTTGAGCCTCGAGTTGCGCTTCTAGGAGAGTCTTCGCATGTCTTGAAGAATGGATGTTGATGTCCTGCGACAGCGCATAGTGCACCGTGTTGGTGGAGGTAGGTTGTTCAGCCTCAGTGATATCTTCTGTACCATTAGGTTCCATCTTTCTTTCCTCGGTTGCCTATTGAGTTTAGGAATAGAATCAAACATTAGAAAAATAGCCAGCAAATTACAAATGATCATACTCATTTAGAGACAAATATGGCATAGAAATTTGGGAAGATGAGAAACATGAAAAGTATTTTGGAGGGTTTACTGTTGCTTTTTTCACAATGTGATTGGAGAAGCCTCGGCTGTCACAGAAAAACAAGTCACTACGATAAGGTTGTATATTTTTTGTTTGCCTGTTTATTAGACAGCATGCCTACACAAAGAGAGAGCATAGAGTATAAGAGGTTGTCCTAGTTAAACACAAACAGGGGGAAGTTGAGTAGACAAGACTTGACCTGGTTCCTGGGGTCAGTCCAAGAATCAACAAGCTTGCACCACTCTGCATTGTTCATGTGCTCAACGGGATAAATCCCTGTTACTTCATTCATTGGGAGGGGGTAAAAAATTGCTTCTTCAGGAGATGCCTTTTAATTCTTGCATGCCTCATTAACTGCTGGTTGCAAGCAACCTCCACATCTGGGTGTGATGCATCCATGACAAACTTTTGCTGAAATAAAACACCATGCATCAGCCTCTGCTTGAACAGTAATGAGAATAAAAGGGCAGTTGAGTCACAGAACATAAGGAAACTCTGTTGTAGAACTCTGCGCTAACATCCGGCCTCTCCTTGTACTCTTTCCAGCAGGGGAAGATAGGCATACCAGTCCTAACTATTTTTGCACACTCAGTGGCATACTTGGAAGCAATAGTTCTTCCTGGAGGAATGGAAAATGGAAGCTTCCTCCTTTGGACACGTTCTCATGCTGCTTCCCCATGTTTTTTTTCCTCAAGACAATTTGAGGATCATCATATTTAATAGTATCTTTAGAAGGATGCTGGCCAAAATCATCTACAAACATATAATGTGGAGTTAGTGTTCTACCATATAATAAGTGCCATTCAAACAATATAATATGGTTTCCTTGGGGAGTTGGTTACTTGCTTGTGGCAGCTGTCTGCTCGTCTTGGACTGCTGTCTTCCTTCCATGGAGTGCTGCCATCTCGGTTTGGGTTACAACCTTCTCTCCTCGAGCATCAAGATCTACAAGACTCTGAGTTTCTTGCGAAGATGTCACAGCACTTGGCGGTCTTGGTGGGCACCATGGAGAACTTGGAGGTGGAAGTACTTCTGGCGGATTCCCCTTGGACCTAGTATGTCTGGTAATTTCTATCGAGGCAGCCAAGCTAAACAAGACGCGCTTCCGAGAAGCTAATCCACCACCAGCAGCCATCCTTGTCATGACGACTGGTTTCTTCTTATATTTCCACATCTTAGTCTACACAATTCAAAGCTAGTAAATTTGGGATAATAAAAAAGCACAACATATATGCAAAATTAAGTAACCAAATAATTACACAAAAGATGAGTAGGAAAGTAAGGGGACTATGTCCAGCTCATCCTCCCCCTCCTCTTCAGGATAATAGTCAGATCCAGAGCCTTCATCCTTGCTCTTTTTAGGGGAGAATTCAGTGGGAGATGGATAAACAAGGGGCGTAAGACCCATTTTTTGCATCCACACATTGATTCTCGTGATGTTTTCTAGCCGTCTTTCTTCCATGGGATGCAATTGTGGTTCTATCATGAATAAACAACTCTTTAATAAGCTACACAAATATAACATATGTCCTATGGTATTGATTGTTATATACTAATCATAATGTCCAACAATCCACTATGAGGAACTTCTACTCTCAATCTCATATCACAAGACTAACGATGAAGCAGCCAGAGAAAAGCAAGAGTCAAGACGATGAACAAGCTAGACAATTCACCAATTGGTTGCAGTAATAAGCAGAGTGGGACAATAAAACATAAGCAGGATAAGCAACAATAGTGCAATTAAACAGGAAAATAACTTATTGTACTGATTGTTCTATAGAACTCATCATGTGACAGCTCACTATGATCAATTTCTACTATGATCATAAGGCATATGATGAAGCAGCCAAACTATTGCAAAAAGGCAAGATGATGCCACCTTTATCACACACAAATAGATCATAAGCCGAAATAGTATACATGCAGTTAAAGAGGATAATCACAATAAAACATAAGTAGGATAAGCAACTATCCTGCAAATAAAAAAGTATAACTTATGGTGTTGATTGTTCTATAGTAATCATCATGTAATAGAGTCCACTATGAGCAATTTAATCGAACCAGTAGCGGCAAGGAAACACCTCAAAGGTGTTACTAGCTGAGCTTTGGCAGGGCGCACTACCGGTGCTAGTAGCAACATGGAGACCTGCACAACACAACCATAGAACTTTGTCCCCAACTTGCGATCAGGTTGTCAATCTCACCGTGTTTTGCGGAAAACAAAGGATTAAACGTATCGAATGGAAAGAAGTAAATGTTTGCAGAAAGTAAACACAAAGCAGTAAAAGATTGTAGATTGTATGTAAAGTAAAGGACCGGGATCCATAGTTCACTAGAGGTGGCTCACCTTAGATAGATAACATGCTGGGTGAACAAATTATAGCGGGGCAATTGACAAACACCGAGAAAGCAATACATGCATAAACTAATCATCTTGAATCCTTTGAGACTTGATTGGGCATTACAACAGTATACATAGACCACCATCCAACTGCATCTATGACTAATAATCCACCTGTAGGTTATCATCCGAACCCCCTCCAGTATTAAGTTGCAAGCAACAGAATATTGCTTTATGAACTGCGTGTAAAGTAAACAATACGATTGTTCTATGAACAAAGGATTGTTGTTTTCTCCCTAGTAGCAACAAAACATCTTGTATCTTAGAGCTTTCTATCACTTCCCCAGATTACTGTGGTTGTGTTGTACAGCTCTCCACGTTGCTACTAGCACCGGTAGTGCGCCCTGGCAAAGCTCAGCTAGTAACACCTTTAGGTTGTTTCCTTGCTCCTACTTGTTCGATTAAACCTTGGTTTCATAACTGAGGGAAACTTGCTACTGTGCTCATCATACCTTCCTCTTGGGGTTACGAACAAGCTCTACATCAACCACGCACCAGCACTTTTCTGGGCGCCGTGCATTGAGCCATCAAGCATTTTTCTGGCGCCGTTGCCGGGGAGTCAAGGACATCTTCACTAGGAGAGTCCCTCATAACCAATCTCTTTACTTTGTTATTTTTGTTTTTCTTAGTTTATTTTTGCTTTGTTTGCTTGTTTCTTTATCAAAAACACACAAAAAAATTAGTTTTACAATCTTGCTTTCTTATTTGAAAACACAAAAAAATGACTACTCTTGAAAACACTAAGTTGTGTGACTTCACTAGCACCAACAACAATGATTTTATGAGCACACCTATTGCTCCACCTGTGCCTGAAGATACTTTCTTTCACATAAAACCTGCTTTACACAATCTTGTTATGAGAGAACAATTTTCTGGTATTGATCTTAATGCTTCTTCATTTGAGAACACTTGATTCTTTGTTTGCTTCTTATACCTAACTTAAAGGCATTAAAGAAAAGTATATATTGGGAGATAACCCAAAAGTTTTAGATGAGTCTTGGAAGTTATTACCTCTGTAATAACCTCTCCTTATCCTTTTATTTGCTTTTTGTGCCAAGAGTAACCTCTAATGAGAGAGAAGCCATGATTGGGAAAGTTGCTGGCCCAAAACAGATTTTTGTGCTTCACAGTAAAAATTTGTGTAACATATCTGTAGGTCCTTTTGAGGCGTGAATGTTTGTGCTTATGCCCCAGGTTGTTATCTAACTTTCGTTAGTTCAACACTTTTTGATTTCAGCAACAGAAGGTCTTCGAAAAAATTCGTCTTTACCTGCTGGTCTGTTTTGACGGATTTCTGCCATTTTCTGCATTTGCTTCTTGTTGGTTCCTTCTTGAGTTCTTTTGGGGAATTGAGCTTTTTGAGGGAAGTGCTACAGTATCTAGTGTTCTAATGGAAGTTTTTTTTGGTATTAGAACTGAACCTTAAGACTTATTTATCTTGAATGCACTAATGTTGCTAATAAAGATTGTGTGAAGTTTTGTATGAAGGAAAATTTTCAGGCGTATGGAAGGAATGAGTAATGAGATGAAGGATGGGCTAAAGCTCAAGCTTGGGGATCCCACGCATGTCACCCCAAGAAATATCCAAGAAGTACAAGCGTCAAGGCTTGGGGATGCCCAAGGCATCCCCTTCTTCATCAATAAAAATCCCAGGTTTATTCCAAACGATTCATTTTTATTGTTTCATGCACAGTTGTGTTTTTCTTGGAGCGTCTTCTTTTTCGTTTTCGTTTTGGTTTTTCGTTTGTTTTGGTTTGCTTAGTTTTATGAATAAATTGGTTAGACCCCCTCTTTCATACATTGGTTTGCAAATAGTTTTTTTTGGTTTGGAAAGGAGTAGGAAAGTTCATACTTATGTGTTAAAATAGCTCGTTTTTGACTGTGGCATATGCTTTGTCATGCCATGCTTGATATTGTTTTAGCCTTTTGCTTAGTATTCTTTGCTGTAGCATGACTTGTTATAAACTATTGAGATTGCTTAATGTGTCTTGGATGAATCATGTTTTGTTTTAGCATATTAAAGCATAGTATAGTGGTATTCTCCTTTGATGCTTTATTCGGGTTGACTTGGCACATGCTCACACCATGCTATGACTATCTCAAGTCACCATAGCCTTTATGATCCTTTAGTTTTCAACATGTAGTATCACTTTATGCTTTGATCAATGATGTTTTGTTGCTCTGCATGATTATGCCCATTATTGCTCTCTTAGTTTGTCGCTCCCAGTCTTTTGCTAGCCTCCACAACCAAGTATGAGTTCCATGCATGCATCCAACTCCCTAAAACCAAGTTATTCCAAAGAGTCCACCATACCTACCTACTAGCTTATGCTATTCCAAGTATATTCATGCTTTTGTTTACCTTCCAAATCAAACTTGTTATGAGAAAACTAGTGATGAAAGCTCTCACGAACTTGATGGCACACTTTACTTTTCTTGCCCTTAATAAACTTGAACCATTGTGTCTTCTATGTTGTATATGCTTGGACTTATTTGTTGGGAATTAGCAGAACCATGATTTCATGGGGAACGCTTTCAACATTGCACTTGGTACTTGCACCTAGTTGATATCATGCTCTTTTGTATATGGATGTCGTCGGTGTGAAATGAAAGGGGATCTTGTAAGTCCTTGGAGTTATGTATATGTGCTAGAGAAACGCCTGGGCCGCTGGTCTAATCCATGCTGACATGGTGGAAACCTGCAGCGTAACCATAATGAGCTGTCTATGAAGCATTCTTCTTATAAAAAAAGAGAGTCCTATATTGAAAAAAAGAAGAGAAAATAAAAAAGAGATACTATGAAAAGAGGAAAGAGAGAAAAAATCACCATATTCCCGTGGTAAATAAGAAGAATGCTGAGATGCTCGTTGTCTGCTTGCCTTGTCATTTTCATATGGGGATTCTTCCGTATCATCGGGCAAGGGGTACCCTGTTGGCGGTTCTCAATGATACACATGTACTTACAATGACAAGAACTTACTGGTGACTAAACTTGAGTAGCATGAGGAGCGGCCCTCGTATACAAGGGACATGAGATTTATGACTTATACTTCGTCAAGCATGTACACCATAGTTTGTTCAGTTTAACCTTAATCACTTCAAGATGCTTATGATAGGGGCAATGAGAGCTGAAAGCTATAAGTACCATAATATTTGGAAGCTCTTTATGAGACTTGAATCCCTACTTCCTTTTACAAAGCCTTTCTTCCACAATTATATTGAGTCTCCACTTTCTACCTTTATACACCTACTTCGAGAGCATACTGGCCATTCTTAGTTCTATGTGCATTGTCCCAAGACTAGTTGATTGATGCATAACTTGTTATTGCTTGTTTTAAACTATTGAATCTAGTCACTCTTATGAACTTTGAAGGTGTCCTATGCATTTATATTTTCTACTCTATTGAGGGATAAGCTGAATACTATTATGCTATGTTTTCTTTATGTGAAACAAACAAACGTCTTGCAAAGCATTATTATTCATGAATCTTTTGTTTGTGCCTTTTCATGTTGCATCATAGTTTCTTTGCTTATAGCTAGAACTTTGTCTTTCATATTATGATTAAAGTACTATGATCCCAACTTTGAATGTTTTGCAAATACTTTGATCAAGTCTTTGATGGTGCATGTCACCTCAAAAATTATTCTTTCTTTTTAGGACTTACCTATTAACAAGAGCCACTTTCTTGTGTTTTGTTCCAACTTTGGAGTACTTTTCATATGATTTCTTGGACTAACCTATTAACAAGAGCCACAGTGCCAGCTGCCTATTTTTTGCTGTTTTTGATTCCAGGAAGGTCAAAAAATGAATATTCTCGGAATTGGACGGGACAAAAGCCAAAGTGCCTATTTTGCGGAAGTCATCAAGTGCCAGAATACGAGACGGAGAGGGGCCAGAGGCCGGCCACACCACCTGGCCGCGCGGCCAGACTAGGCCCGTGCCACGGGGTGGTGTTGCCAGCCTAGGCACCCCCTCGGCCTCCCCTTCCGACTATAAGATGCCCTCGGGACGTAAACCCTAAGTACCCGATCAAAAAATCCACGAAAGAGTCTGTAGCCGCCGTCATCTCCATCCCTAGATCGGGAGGATCTGAAGCTCTTCCCGGCACCTTGCCGGAGAGCGGAATTCACCCTAGAGGCCTTCTTCATCACCATGCAAGCCTCCGGTGTGATGCGGGAGTAGTTCATCCTTGGACTGCGGATCCATGTAGTATATAGATGGCTGGTTCTCCTCCTTTATGCTTTCATGTCTAGATCTTGTGAGCTCCATTCATGATCAAGATCATCTATTTGTAATTCTGCATGTTGTGTTTGCAGGGATCCGATGGATATTGAGATGCTATTTCAGATTGATTATTTATTCTATCATGTCTTTGTTATTTGTGATCTTGCATGCTTTCCATTGTTACTAGCTATCTTGGCCAAGTAGATGCTAGCAACTCCAAGAGTTAGTATTTATGCTCGATAGTGGGTTCATGCCTCTAGTAATCTGGGGAAGTGACATAAATCTCTAAGGTACTAGATGTGTTGTTGCTACTAGGGAGAAAACAATAATCCTTTGTTCATAGAACAATCGTATTGTTTACTTTACACACAGTTTGTAAAGCAATAATCTGTTGCTTGCAACTTAATACAGGAGGGGGGTCGGATGATAACCTGAAGGTGAATTATTAGTCATAGATGCAGTTGGATGGTGGTCTATGTATACTATTGTAATGCCCAATCAAGTCTCAAAGGAGTCAAGATGATTAGTATATGCATGTATTTCTTTCTCGATGTTTGTCAATTGCCCCGATGCAAATTGGTCACCCAACATGTTATCTATCTAAGGAGAGCCACCTCCAGTGAACTATGGATCCCGGTCCTTGTCTTTTACATTCAATCTACAATCTTTAACTGCTTTGTGTTTACTTTCTACAAACTATTACTCTTTCCATTCGATACGTTTAATCCTTTGTTTTCCGCAAAACACGCTGAGATTGACAACCTCATCGCAGGTTGGGGACAAAGTTCTGTGGTTGTTTTGTGCAGGTCTCTAAGTTGCTACTAGCACCGGTAGTGCGCCCTGCCAAAGCTCAGCTAGTAACACCTTTGGGTGTTTCCTTGCTCCTACTGGTTCGATTAAACCTTGGTTTCATAATTGAGGTAAACTTGCAGCTATGCTCATCTTACCTTCCTCTTGGGGTTCCCAACGAGCTCTACATCAACCATGCACCAGCACTTTTCTGTGCGCCGTGCATTGAGCCATCAGCGAGCTGGACGACTTTGCGGGTGAAGTGTACATCGAGGTGGTAGAAAAGGTTAGCCGGCTGTCAGCGATGTGGACGACCGGCGAGGTCGACGGACGGGTTGGAAAACCATGATGGTGAGGAAGGGCTAGGGGTTGTGCTAGGGTGACGCAGAGGTTACTACTTGAATGACGGACGGAGACGAGGGGATTAAAGGAAGATGGCGGAGGGATGGACAGCGGCGAGGGGAAAGGGGGAGGACGGCGGGGAGGACGATGGGGAGAGGAAGCGGACAAGGGGGAGGACGGTGGTGCCGAGGGCAGTGGGGAAATTTGGATCTATCTCATTTTGGCAAGGGGATAAAAAGGGTTAGGAATTGATTACATAAATGAGATTTGCGGGATTTCTTGGGTGGTGCTGTGCAGGTGGGCTCAAACGTAATTGCAACTCGAGAAATATTCGTTCATGTAGAAACACTCCAGTGGTGACGCCAAATTTCACGGGGGCGGGAGGATCTGGCCTGGAAATTTGGGGTTGGTGTCCTGGCCGTCAGATGCATGATGGAGGGTTCAAAAAAATTAACCATATTTTAGAAAGTCTTAAGTAAAGAGAGCCTTGGTGAAGAAAACTATAATTTATTGATGAATAAATCTTGAAAAAAGAAATAATGTGGACTACTAGTTTATATTTTGGCTTGTATAATGATCTCAGGAGACATAAATATTTTGGATAATATATTCAAATTTATAGATAATATTCAAAATCTGGTTTATTTTGAAGAATGGATTTCTCCAGATTAGGGTTGAACGATGGACTTTTATTCTTATTTTGGTTAGTTTTAGGGCATAGCAACACATATGGTATATATCAAATTAGTTTGAGCCCAAAGAAAATGCATCACTACATAGAACAAAATACATAGGAAAATTAAAGCATCTTCCACATATCTATGTGAATGACTAGAGTATAGTGGATATATCAATGTGGTTAGAACACATGCATGACTCTAGGGGACGAGGGTCGAATTCCATGTTGCACATGTTGCACCAGTGTGACAGAAGCGTTAAGTTGCATCACCAAATCCACTGGAGTTAGATATCAATGTGTGGTATATACTATTGGAAAAGAACAAATGCAATGATGTGTGGTCATCATCATGTTTGGTCTCTCAACAATGACTTTGGTGGCCATATCAATAATGTGGGTTAGAAAAAGAACACATCATTTTCAAAATATGACTCTAGGAGAGATCCATGGTTGTCATAGAGACCAAGAACACATGGGAATTAATTAATAAAAGAGCTTCCACACATTGCATGCATGGTTGCACCAGTGTGACACAAGTTGTGCATCATCATAGAAGAATATTCCACTTGAGTATATATATATACATGTGGGAGGTCATGTGTACATGTAGCTAGAGATATATCATTATGGTTTTGGAAAAGAACAGTGTATGCAATGTGGTCATGTGATGTGATCAATGACTCAGGTGGATATATATTAGTGTGTACTAGGAAAAGAACACACACATCGATCATGCAATGTCTTTAGGGGATATCCATGTGTCAAATTAAACCATGCATGGTCATATAGACCAAAACACATAGGAATTAAACCAACATATTGCATGTTGCACCACTGTGACATAAGTTGCATCACATAATCCACTAGTGTGTGGTAGATATACCAATTAATAATGTGGTTTTGGAAAAGAGAACACATGCAATGTGGTCATGTATGTGTATCAATGACATATATCTACTAGTATTTTGGATATCAATGTGGTTTAGGAAAAATAACACATATGCAATGACTCTAGGGGTTCCATGTGTACAGGGACATGCATGGTCTCAAAGACTAATATAGGAAAAGCACAGCTTCCACACACATTGCATGCATGTTGCACCAGTGTGACATAAGTTGGATCATCCAGAGTTATATATGTGTGGTCATCAGGTAGATATATATCAAAATGTGGTATATTGTTGGAAAAGAACACACATGCATGCAATGTGGTCATCTCATGTGGATCTATCAACAATAATGCAATATATTCATGGAAAAGAACACACATGCATGAAATATGACTCTAGGAGAGATCCATATATGGTCATAGAGACAAAAAACACATAGGTTAAATAAACGAGAGCTTCCACACATTGCATGCATGGTTATTTGCACCAGTGTGACATAATTATTATTAGTTGTGCATCATCACAGAATTCACTTGAGTAGTATATGCATTGTGTGGTCATGCATATGTGTAGATATCATTGTGGTAGGTTTTGGAAGAACAATGTACATACATGCAAATGTGGTCATATCAATGTGGGTTAGGAAAAGAACACATGCATCATGCAATATGGCCCCCTATAGGAGATATATATATATATATATATTATTCCATATTGGTCATAGATACCAATGACACATAGGAATTAAATAAATGAGCTTGCTTGGACCAGTGTGACAGAATATTTGCATGGACCAGTGTGACAGAATATTTGCATCATCTCATAATCCTTGAGTATATGCATGTTTCTGGTCATGCATATATATATGTAGAGAGATATACATCATCATCTTGTGTTGTTTTGGAAAAGAACAGTGTATATATATGCAATTTGTGGTCATGTGATGGGATCAGTGGCTCTAGTGGATATATATATATTAGTGTGTACTGGTTTAGGAAAAGAACACACATCATGCAATGTCTCTAGTGGAGGATCCATGTGTATTAAACCATTCATGGTCACATTAATATAGACCAAAACTCATAGGAAAGCAACATATTGCATGTTGCACCAGTGTGACAGAAGTTGCATCACAGAATCCACTAGTTTGTGCTAGATATACCAATTAACAATGTGGTTTTGGAAAAGAGAACACATGCAATGTGGTCATGTATGTGGATCAATGACATCTAGCTACTAGTAGTAGTGTGGATATCAATGTGGTTTAGGACAAAGAACACATATGCAATAATGACTCTAGGGGTTCCATGTGTACAGCCACATGCATGGTCACACATACCAATATAGGATAAGCACAGCATCCACACAGATTGCATCCATGTTGCACTAGTGTGACTTAAGTTGCATCATCTAGAGTTATATATGTGTGGTCATCATGTAGATATATGTCAAAATTTGGTATATTGTTGGAAAAAAACACACATGCATGCAATATGGTCATCTCATGTGGATCTATCAACAATAATGCAATATATGCATGGAAAAGAACACACATGCATGCAATATGACTCTAGGAGATCATATCCATATATGGTCAAAGACCAAAAACACATAGGTTAACTAAAGGAGAGCTTCCACACATTGCATGCATGCAGTGTGACAGAATTATTATTAGTTGTGCATCATCACAGAATCCACTTGAGTAGTACATGCATTCTGTGGTCATGCATATGTGTAGAGATATCATTGTGGTATGTTTTGGAAGAACAATGTACATACATGCAAATGTGGACAGATCATCATGGTGTGGATCTATCCAATGACACTCTAGTGGCCATATCAATGTGGGTTAGTAAAAGAACACATGCATCATGCAATATGACCCCCTATATGATATATATTATTCCATACTTGTCATAGAGGCCAACTACACATAGGAATTAAATAATGGAGCTTCCACATTGCGTGCATGCATGCATGGAGAAGTGTGACAGAATTTGTGCATCATGACATAATCCTTGAGTATATGCATGTGTCTGGTCATGCATATATATGTACAGAGATATATATCATCATGTTGTGTTGTTTTGGAAAAAAACAATGTACATATATATGGAATGTGTGGTCATGTGATGGGATCAGTGGCTCTAGTGGATATATATATATCAGTGTGTACTGGTTTAGGAAAGAACACACATCATGCAATGTCTCCCGGGGAGGATCCATGTGTATTAAACCATGCATGGTCACATGCATATAGACCAAAACACATGGGGAAGCAACATATTGCATGTTGCACCAGTGTGACAGAAGTTGCATCACAGAATCCACTAGTGTGTGGTAGATATACCAATTAACAATGTGGTTTTGGAAAAGAGAACACATGTAATGTTGTCATGTATGTGGATCAATGACATCTAGCTACTAGTAGTAGTGTGGATATCAATGTGGTTTAGGAAAAAGAACACATATGCAATCATGACTCTAGGGGTTCCATGTGTACAGCCACATGCATGGTCACAAAGACCAATATAGGAGAAGCACATCATCCATACACATTGCATGCATGTTGCACCAGTCTGACATAAGTTGCATCATACAGTGTTATATATGTGTGGTCATGATGTAGATATATGTCAAAATGTGGTATATTGTTGGAAAAGAACACACATGCATGCAATGTGGTCATCTCAAGTGGATCTATCAACAATAATGCAATATATGCATGGAAAAGAACACACATGCATGCAATATGACTCTAGGAGATCATATCCATATATGGTCATAGAGACCAAAAACACATAGGTTAAATAAAGGAGAGCTTCCACATATTGCATGCATGCAGTGTGATAGAATTATTACTAGTTGTGCATCATCATATAATCCACTCGAGTAGTATATGCATTGTGTGGTCATGCATATGTGTAGAGATATCATTGTGGTAGGTTTTGGAAGAACAATGTACATACATGCAAATGTGGTCAGATCATCATAGGTGGATCTATCCAATGACACTCTGGTGGCCATATCAATTTGGGTTAGGAAAAGAACACATGCATCATGCAATATGACCCCCTGTAGGAGATATATATATATATATTCCATATTGGTCATAGAGACCAACAACACATATGAATTAAATAAAGGAGCTTCCACATTTCATGCATGCATGCATGGACCAGTGTGACAGAATTTGTGCATCATCACATAATCCTTGAGTATATGCATGTGTCTAGTCATGTACATGCAATGTGGATATCTATGCAATGTGGTCATATATATGCAATGTGTGGTCATGTGATGGGATCAGTGGCTCTAGTGGATATATATTAGTGTGTACTGGTGTAGGAAAAGAAGACACACACATCATGCAATGGAGCATGTGTGTGTGGTCATGCATGACACAAAGGAAAAGGTGCATCACAAAATCCACGGAAGTTGCCTAGGTGATACATATCTCAAAGTTTGAGCCCAAGAAGATGCTGGATCATGCGCATGCATATCGATCGATATATGTGAGAGACCATATGCTCACCAGGGGCCTAGATATAATGCCTATCTCAATAATGCAACAACCCATCACACTTTTGTACATATATATCATATAGGTAAACACATACATATGCATGCAAGTTCTTCCAACGCTTAGATCCCAATCTAATCTGTACATCCCAATATATATACTACGTACACAAAATAAACTATAAACTAAAATATAGTTCAAACACATAATGTATCACCACCACTTGTTGTCATCCTTGACTTGCTTTCCTTTTAACCGCTTGCTGTCGCCACCGTCCCAAGATCCATGCTCGTCCTGATACCGCTTTCTATCCTCCTCGCGCTTCTTCTCCTGGGCTAGCTTGCAAACAGGGCATAACTCTCTCGTGACAAAACCCGCCTTAACCATCCCATCTTTCATGGTAATAAACTTACTGTACAACTTGTACGCCATGTAGGCGTCTCTGGCTGCATACTCGAGGCGCACCGGGATCATCGACTTACACTCCCAATAGTCGTGCTCGAGTCGCTTCAATTTCTTCACTTTTGCCTAGGATTTAACGATGATTTCCGTTGCCAGATCACCCATGCCATCCTTCGCTGGGTATTCTTTGATCTTGTAAAGATTTTGGATGTCGATGTGGTACCCATATGGGATTTTTATCAATGCACGAGAAAGCATAATTGTGTCATTTGTGATTTCCACACTAGTGAAAGTTATCCCTTTCCTACACAAAAACTCGACCAGAGCCGAACAATGCTTCTCAATTGGTTTACTCCTGCAGTTAGACCGAAAAACATGACCGTGTACTCATACAAGCCATAGCGAGTGGTGAAAGATGTTTTAGGAACATCTTCCTTGCGAATCTTGATTTGATGATAACCACTTCTCAAATCAAGCTTAGAGAATACCACAGCTCCAGCTAGCTAATCGAAGAGATCATTAATCCGCGGAAGGGGATATTTATTCTTGATGGTTTTAGCATTGAGAGCCCGATAGTCAACACAAAGTCTATCAGTCTTGTCTCGCTTCTTCACAAAGATGGTTGGGCTACCCCAAGAAGAAGTACTGTGCTGAATGAAACCCAACTTCTCTTATTCATCAAGCTGACGTTTGAGTTCATCCAACTCAGCAGGACCCATTTTATAAGGTTGCTTGGAGATAGGAGCGCTACCAGGTTCAAGTTCAATCACAAACTCAACCTCACGATCCGGAGGCATACCTGGCAACTCTTCAGGAAAAACATCTGGGAACTCATAGACTACCGGAACACTCTGAATACCTTCCATAGCATCATCATTCAGAGCCGCCAAAGAGAAAAGCTGAATTGTAGGAGTCAGACTTGGAGAATAGACTATATGGCCTTCAGGAATTTTCAGAGAAACCGAACGTTCAGCACAATCAATCACAGCTGCATTTGCTGTTAACCAATCCATGCCCAAGATGACATCAATGTCAGAGTTGCCCAAAATAATTAAGGAAGCCGGAAACGAAGAGCCACCAATCTCAATTTGATTGCCATGGCTGATTTTAGAAGCCCTCATGTTTGATCCAGGAGATTGCACCATGAGGCGAGTTGGTAAAGCATCAGAAGGTAACCCATTACTCTCCGCAAACTTGTATGACACGAAAGAATGTGAAGCACCAAAATCAAATAAAACTCGTGCAGGAACTAAGTTAACAGGAAGCATACCCATGAAAACTCCAGGTGCATGCTCAGCTTGAGCGACGTTGACACAGTTGTCACGAGCAACCGTAGACCCGGGCTTAGTGTTGATGTTAAGAGCCCGAGGTGGAGGTGCACGAACCATAGGAGAACTTGCCGCAGGTCTTGGAGGTGGTGGTGGAAGCGCTTTGTTGTTCATTGGACAATTCCAGTGCCGATGCCCAGTGTTTCCACAAGTATAGCAAGCACCAGGTGGACGTGGAGCAACGTAGCCAGGGACTCCGCCAGGCGCTCCAGGGTAGTTGTGGTTGTAGCCCCTGGGAGCCGCAGTGAAGGAGTTTGGTGGCCTTGCCGTGTAGCTTGACGGTCTTGGTGGAGTCGGGAGCGACGGTGGGGTGTTAGGAACCCAGACATGACGCTTAGAAGGAGCTGTCATAGCTGAAGAGCTTGCTGCATCACGGCCGTGTTTCTTTGATTCCTCAAACACTTGCCTACTTGCTTCTTCCTGCAGAGCTGTGTGTTGGAGTTCCAGAAAAGACGCCGGCCTTGCATGAGTGATTGCATATTTGATTGAAGCATTGAGTCCTTGCCTGAACCTCTTCTGCTTTTTCTTGTCATCAGAGATTTCATCGCCACCATACCGAGAAAGGTTCATGAAGTTTCTGATATAGGTATTGACATTGTCAGTGCCCTGCTTGAGGTTGAGAAACACTTCCTTCATCCTTTCCATGACAATTTCTGACAGATATTGCTCTTTGAAAGCAGTAGTGAATTGCTCCCAAGTAGGCTGAAAACCAGAGAGATCTGCCTTGAGGTAATTTTCCCACCACAGAGCTGCATCTCCCTTCAGAAGGTGAGTGGCACATTTGACCCATTCTTGCTCGGGAACATCCACAGTTATCAGCAACCTTGACACTTCCCGCAGCCAATCATCCGCATCAAGTGGCTGATCAGACACCTCAAATTGGCGTGGGTTGAACTTGAGAAAACTCTTGATGTCTCCTCGCTTGGGAGGTGGAGGTAGCAGAACAAACTCATTCCTCGTGACACTTTCTTCGAAGCGCTGCTGGTTCTGCTGCATAGTGCCCAAGGCATTTTCAATACTTGCCAAAGCAGCCCCTAATTCAGGTGGTATGTCCTCCTCAGAACGGCGTGGTGGTGCCATCCTGTGATTGATATAAAACACAAGTTAGTACTATGATGGAGAATAATAATAATCCAAAATAGTACCAAACTGGAATTAACCAAGATTAAGGGATACAATTCACTGAGATGATATTAAAATATCAACAAAGCTCAAGGCACCTAGAAGATATTAAGCATAACGCACATGACTGAACAAGGAGTGTGGTACACAAATTAACAAAGAAAAATTTTCCGCAAATTTCGGCATTAAAATACCACTATATGCGCAAAACCACTTCACGAATGAAGATTAGTAACTTTACTAATTCAATATACAAGAGCAAATGATAAAATTAGTGATATGGTCGCGACTCCATCCCGCACTCAAATCATTACTCCGCAGATGAACAAGTAAAACACATATCCCAACACCTTCTTCTTAAGATAAACCTAAAGATTGGTAACTACGAAAAAGAACACCCCAACAAGATACGTCTGATAACAAAGAGTAAGATAGATAGCATCGGTATACAACGAATCAGATAGATCACGTCGGTTTACAAAGGCCTGTCGATATGGAATGTACCAACAGATGATAACCAAAAGGCAGATAGTGATAACATTTGGATGCAACAGATAGACAAGGAATTCACACACACACACACGCACACACACACACAACCTATGGTACTACGGAACCCAGGACACGTGAATCCTAGTTTGAATTTTAGAAGAGGATTGAAAACGTTACACTTTCTTACCAGAAAAAGGGTGGGTGGGTGGGTAAGAAGAAAAATGAAAGCAGTCCTACTCTCACGTCTTGTTTTTCCCTGTTATACATAACTATCAAAAATATTTGCTAGACTGACAACGACCATTTTGGCTAAGACCCTGAAGGGCGGGATGGCTCTAATACCAATTGTAACTACCTCGGTAAATTACGCTCTTAGTGACATGCCTAGATGAGCGAAAGTGGTTAAAATAGTACGGTGGGGCCCAGGGCCACTCACGGTAGACCTTTCGGCCGTCCTAACCACTTTCAGAACATCGGGACAAGAACGAGCGGTGTAATCGGCAGACGAAGGGATCAACTACATAGACAAGTGAGTATGTATGGAAGCCACATACAACAGTTCTCAGAGCCACTCCATCTAAAAGAAATAGAAATATTGCAACGCCATACGGCAAGATTCAAATATCCTGAATAGAGATAATATTTTAGGATAGATCCTCATACATCAAACATCAGAGTATCAAGCGGAAGCGGAAGACAAGATCCGAGTACGGATAAGAAGCAAATCGGCATAAGATGCCACATAAATAAACACATCCTGCCCACAGATCTCACGGATCCCCGTTCCCGGAATCTCTACACCGAGTGATCGTTGCCAACATCATCTATCTCCTCCACCCAGTATCCATCTTGCGGGAACACCTGTTCATCTGAATCAAACAATTTATCGCGTGAGACCCAAGGGGTACTCATCTAGTCTTTATGCCTTTAAAGGGGACACAACGTGGGGTGACGCAATTGCAGCAAAAGATAATAACTAACAAGTCTATAGATACTCGCTAACCATCCACCTAACCAATGATAGACGGATGTCCGTGAATTAAGAACAATAGTTATAACAGTATAATTAACAGATCCATCCTCCTCCTCGCTTACCAAAAAGGAAGCGGACGAACAACCCCCATCCGCTGGCAATTTTTATTAACCATTCCATGAGTATTGCACTATTTACTAGTCAGGTACTTAGTCAGATTAAAGCGGTGCTTTAGTTATACTTGTCTATGATCGAGAAACTGTGCTCCAAGTCGTCCATAACCGCGGACACGGCTTTTAGAAAGATTTACCCTGCAGGGGTGCACGAATAGCAACACACACTCGATCAATCTCAGAAAAACCAACTCAAAACCCAACGAGGCATTCACGACAAAGCGATCACAGGATTCAGAAATATTTCAGGGGGCCACCCCAATAAGCTACCCGCAATGAAGTTGGCCGGCTCCGAGATGGACCCAGGGTTTGCGACGACGGCTGTAAACGACTGGGAATCCGAAAATGTGACTGGGCTTGTCGATACCGTGAAAACGTGGCACGATCCAAAACAGTACAGGTGCTCCTCACACAATCTTAAAAAAAGCAGTAACATGGCATAAGTACAGGATAGTAATAAAGCCCCAAACTAACTGTGGCCCCAAGAAATAAGAATGAATGAAGCTCTGGCTCAGGGGGGTCCATAAGGCCTCCCGGATGTGGATAGTGCGAATAGTCAAGGAACAGGAATCAAGTACTCGGGGTCCTACGGGACACAAGTGAGCAAGAAAAAACAAATAGCAGATTTTGCTCACCGGTGCCTCTTTCATTAGTTATCCCATTAATACTCAGGTTAAGTTGTTTAGGTACCTCCTTATCCATCAGACACTCACATACCCTACACATGCTTTTCTGCGACTCGCATGGCTCAAACAACTCCTGTAGTAATGGCTCATCGGATGGAGGAACCGCGACTCAATGATGCAAGAATAAGGTAGAGGAAATAGGTAATATATGTATGCAAGCATGTGGTAGTGCTTGCCTGGCAGCTCAGTTGAAGAGAGAGATGGATCTGGGTAGTACTCCTGTGATTCCTGGTAATTCTCCTGCTGGGCGTCTATTCGAAGAAGAACCAAACAAACAAGGGCCAACATAAATAAAGTGTACAAGCATATGAATTAAAATGCGACAGGCAAACAAGCATGCCATGATGAATGATGCACAATTTACATGGCATTAAAGTAGCATGGAAAGGATGAGGTGTGATTACAAGAGTAAAGCATTTTATTAATTATTTAGCCAAGTTTTATTGCCATAAACAGTTCTGATTTTTAAATATGGCCTGATGCATGCTTTAATTCAGAACAATGAGTGCATAGATAGAACGGGCTCGTCTCGCTGATCAATTTAGACATATTATTTATTAAATTTGGAGTTGTAGAATTAAAGTTATTAATTTATGAAGAAAAGGGTATTTTATTTGTAAATTTAATCATCTCAAATTTTAAAGTGCTCAAATAATATTCAGAATGGCATATTTGAATTACTCACATTTTGCTGATTCAAAAACATATATCATTTGTATTATTTGGATTTATGATTTAAAAGTTATTTAAAATCTGATTTGAATTTGAATTTAAACAATTTTGATTTTGTTTTGTTAAAACAGATAACCAGGGAAACTTTTTACACCCAGTCGAATTCAACCCAAGTCGCTGACGGGTGGGCCGCTGCTGACTGGGCTAAAATCCACGCGCAAAACTTTTTACACCGCGAGTTCACCTAGCCACTACGAATGATAGGTGGGGCCAGCGGCTAGGGGTCCACGGGACAGAGGCTGAGCCTGCAGAGGCTGACAGGTGGGGACGTGCTGGAGCGCGGGTTGAGGGTTACGAAACTAGGGTGCCTTTTGGTAAAATGACCACAGCGGCTGGCAGGTGGGGTCGAGCTGGACCGCGGGTGGAGCCGGCAGAATACGCAGGGGGGTAAGTGCAAAAAGGGGAACGCGTACTGTGGATCTTCCTCTCGTTCTCTGACGGATCTGACGGACACGTGCGGTGCGCAGCACGGTGAGGCGGGGACTCGATCTGCAGACCCGGGGCTCGCGCGCGCTGGGTGAGGGATGTTGACAGAAGAGCGGACGGGGCCTAGCTGTAACATCCCAAATTTTATAATTTCAGATGATACTAATAAGCATGCATCATATCATTGCATCATGGCATCACCTATCGAAAAATTTGCATCAGGCAATTTCTCAAACCCCATAGTCACTTACAGACAAAAGGAGGGTAAAACCTTTTTAACCACCAAAACCTTTACAAAAGTGTTATTTTATAATCCTATCCTAACCCTCTTTTTTTACAAAATTTTAGAGACCAATTTCGTCTAATTTGGAGTTCGTATGCAAAAGATATAAAGAAAATACCAAAATAGAAAAAAAAAGAAAAAAAAAACAGAAATGGGCCGCCGGCCGGCCCACTTCAGCCGACCGAACCAGCAGCCAGGCACGATCGATCCCACCTCCGCTTTAAAAAGCGTGCGAAAATCTGTTTTCTAAACCTATCTCTATTTAAACACTCATAACTTTTTATCTACAACTCTGAATTGACTTCCGTTTGTTTCTACTTGTTCCCCACTCCAAGATCTATCCTCCCATCATCATAAAAGCCTAAGTAATCTATCGGAGCCACAGCTATAACACTTCTCCTTCCCGAAATCCCGAATCTACACACCACCGAATCGTATTTCGCTTCTAAACCCATCTAAACTTCGTCGGATGCCTTCGGTTTCAACACGAAAGTTGTAGATCTCGTCGAAATCTTTCAATTCCGACAAACCTCACCTCCTTTCATCCACCACAGCCCGAGAATTTCGCAACGCAATATTTCAGATCTGATGGCGTAATTCCAAGATCTACTCCCGCTCGTTTCTTGGAATCCAAATCCCTTTGGTGAAAAGGTAGATCTAATCATCCTCCACAACTTTCATGATCAAAGTTTTTCGATTTGATCTACGGATTTATCTCTCTAACACAGATCTACTTCTAGTCATTTGTTAGGCAAAATAGGGTCTATTTTGAGCCAACTTCTCTTCTAGCCACCGGATCTCATCCCGACGGTCGAGATTCAATCGTCCCGATCAGTTGCCTCGTCACCGCCACGTCGTCGTCAGGTCAGCATCTAGTCACAGTCAACCTGTCCAGTCAGCGGAATATTCTCTGGAATATTCCGTTCGAATTTAAAATTGCAGATTATAGCTGTAATCTTGTAAAATTCATAGAAATTAGATTATTAGTTCAAAAATTGCGTATAATATACCGTTGGATTCATATTTTCGAGTACAACACAGATCTACAATAATATTACTATTTTGCCACGGAAATCTTGCAGTAGAGTTCAAAGTTTAGATTAGAGTATTTTAATTCTAGAAAATTATCCGTAACTCCGTTTTAGTTGATTCTTGTTGCGTTGGCCTTGTTTTGACAATACCTTCTGTAGAAAATTATCATATCTTGCTTAGGGCGTTTAGATCTGTTTCGAGATAGATTAGAGCTGTAGATCTAGTTTCAAGCCTGGTTAATTAGGGTTTTATCCAAAATACCTAAAATCTGTGGGAAATCGATTCTAATGACATCCCCAACTCAAAAACACCCCTGGTTAAGACCCTTGGCCGAAATCAAACCCACCCTTGCATATTACCATGTTGCATGCATGCATATTTGACTTCGTGACTTGTTTTGTGCAAATTGTGATTGGATCCTTGTTTGCTTCGTTAGATTGCTCGGAGTGCGCTGAGGAGTATTGTTGTGTAGATTGCTGCTCGGATCAAGGCAAGTTACACCACTTGTTCATGTTATGTCCCAGTTTTTGACTATGCATGTTTTACTCTTCAAAATCTTGTAGTATGCATGTGTAGGTTTTTAGTAGCTTTCTTATTACTATTTTTTTTAAGTGCGGTTTTGTAGTATGCCATGAGTAGCTTTATACTTAGGATTTTCCGTCCTAATAGGTTCCCCCTGTTTTTGCTAAGTATTGCTTGCTATGCTATATATATATCAAATACCGTTGGGAGGGTTCGAAAGACTGAAGAATTTTCTAAGTATGATAGCTCTCTCGAGCGAACTTTCTTCTCCAAAACCCCTTCAAAATAAAACTAAGTTTTCTTCTGGGCGGAATGGTTGTCGGGACAACGAGTGAGATTTTGGTGGAGGACGGCCGCCCAGGAATCAAAGAAGTCTGCCATGTTTCAGAATTCAGAAGCTTCCCGTGCAACCACAATACATATGGGCTCTGTCTTGGCTTAGTACTTAGTGGGAAACCTCACCGGGGTACCAACATTTGGAGGTTCTTGGCACGGTTGGATCCAGCTGGTAGAGGGGCTACTAAGGGAAGGCTTCGCCATGGTCTTGTCTGTAAAAGGACTTGATCGTGGATTGTGGGGAAAGTGCACAACCTCTCGAGAGTATTGCAATCTGATCGATCAGCCGAGTTCACGGAAAAGAACACTTTGAGCATCTGAAGGATGGAGCCTCTGAAAGATCTTCCTCTCTCTTTTCAAACAAAAGTTTTTCAAACCCTATGGCGTGCGTAATATTGCTAATAGGTGGGAATTTGGGAACTTGGTGTGTCATATCCAAGTAACTTGGTGCGTAATATCCAAGTGTCACCTGGTGTGTAATATCCAAGTGTTAGGTTGATTGGGCACTTGGTGAGTAATATCCTCGTGTTCCATTTGACCCTATACTATTTATCAAAGTTTACAAAGTAGGGAAAACTTTCTTCCTCTTTTCTCATTACCTTGATAAACTTGGCTTTACGCAAATAAACCCCAAAGCCTACTCTAGCCTTGCATGTAGAGTTAGTCTTGTTCCTTCCTTGGTGTAATTTGCCAATACATTCAAAGTATTGACCCAACTTGTTGGCTGCACGTCTTATGTGCAGAATCCGAAGATTGAAAGGTGCGTAGGGATCGCGGGTCTTCACGCAGCTAGCCTGAGGCGTTGATGGACTCAAGTTTTATTTAGTTTCCGCTGTTTTATTTGAGCTAGCTATAAGCTATGCAAGTTGTAATAATTATACTCTCGATTATTCGTGTAATAATGACTTGTGTTTTACATGATATTCATCGACTGTGAAGTGCTAGCTATTGATCCAGGGACTAGCATGTTAATCACAGGGACTTAGGATCTTTACCGATCCGAGGTCGCAATAGATGGTATCAGAGCACAAAGTTGCCTGTAGGACGTGACCCTAGGATTGGAAAACACCTTTACCGTGTGTGTTTTGCTTTCTATATTCTTCTAAGATAATTGTACTCTTCTAGTATTGTCTCTTTCTTATCACCTTGTCTAAATTTCTCTCTCAACCTAAAGATGACGGCCTTCTACTACGACACCGCCGAAGACATCAAGTGCCTGCGCTTCGGGGAATGCCTTCTGGACATCATCAAGACACTGCAGTTACCCATGCCATCAATCAAGGGAGGCGAATTGAGGAAGATGCACAAGGAAGGATGCTGGGCAATTGAAGTCATCCAACCAGGGCGCAGTCAGATAGAACCCAAGACGGAGGCCATTGTACTCAACGTCACCAGCGACTCCAAGGAGAAAGGACTTGGCATTTGCTTGCAGGAGCTCATTGGACGCCTTTGCGGACGCCACCATGAAGAGGTTGAAGGCAACTACATCAAACTCTTTGGAAGACGTGATGAGAAGGGAGTCCCAATCGAGTTAACCCCGGAGGAAAGGAAGACATGCAAGCGTCGAAGAATCCAATATCAAGACTTGGAGTTCCACATCAATGACCTTCAGAAGGGGAGCTGCCTTGAGATCATGAGGAATGACGAGCTTTGTGCCCTAGTCGAGGAGAAGGACGAGAAGATCGAGGATCTGGAAGAGAAGATCAAGTCCCTAGGAGGGGAGCTCACCGCCCAGGACAAGAGGTTCGCTAATCAAGAGAAGAGGGTGCAAGATAAGAACAAGAGGATTAGGGAGCAAAGTCTAGTGCTCGCCAAGAACGAGCTGGAGTTCAAGAACCTTGCCGCCATGATGAAAGACCTGCGAGCAGCTAAGAGGAGCTGGGAGAAGAAGATCACGCCCGTGACTATGGGATCAAGTTTGATCAAGAAGCTACAGAAGGAGAAGAGGGAACTCCAAGAGAAGCTGGAAGCTGCTACCCAGGAACTGCGAGAGGCGAAGGAACTTCAAGGAAGGCTCGAAGCTGCAACACCGGAACCACAGGACATGAAGGAACTTCAAGAGAAGCTCGAAGCCACGACGAGGGACATGGAGCTATACAAGTCACTGCTGGAAGAGGAAGGCTTCGTCATTGAGGATGAGGAAGTGGATGATGAGTAGAGTAGTTGGACCACCATTTAGTCCTTTAGTCGAACGTTATTCGCGATTGTAATGAGGACCAAAAATCTTATTTTGGTTAGTTAAACTTGGTTGAGTGTGTGGATTTTTGTGCTATGTGTGCCTTGCTTTTCTCGTGTGTTTTTCCTTGTTTACATAAGGGTAGGAGTTTATTCCTTAGACTTTCTATCATTTCTTAACTTGCCTCCCAAACCCTCCAGATGGCGAGACGTGGAAACAACAATAACAACATGCCCCCAGAGATAGCACAACTTCTGAACTCCCAGAATCAGTTGATCCAACTCCTCACTCAAAACATGCAAAACAACAACAACAACCCGCCGCCTCCGCCACCTCCACCGGCCCAACAGGATCGCTTAACTCGGTTCTTGAGGTTGAACCCTCCAATTTTCTCAAGTAGTTCTGAGCCAATTGTGGCAGACGACTGGCTCCGCACCATCAACAAGAAGTTAGACACCGTCCAGGTTGTTGGAGCTGATAGGGTGCGCTTTGCCGCGCACCAACTTGAGGGACCAGCTGCCGAATGGTGGGATAACTACCAGGTCACCCACCCTGATATTGAAGCTATCACCTGGAACCAGTTCGAAACAGCCTTTCGTACTCATCACGTAGCCGCGGGAGTCATGTCACTTAAGAGACGTGAGTTCCGTGACTTGAAACAACTGCACCGCTCTGTCTCCGAGTATGGGGACCTTTTCAACAAGCTGGCACGATATGCACCTGACGACGTATCCACGGATGCCAAGAGACAAGAAGAGTTCTTAAGGGGACTTAATGACGAAATATCTATTCAGCTTGTGGCTCTGAAGTTTGATAGTTATCAGGAACTTCGGGACAAGGCAGTTGTAGTTGAAGCAAAGCAAAGGAGTATCGAGAACCGGAAGAGAAAGTCCACCTCACACAAGCACAACTCTGCCCCATATCAGAAGCAACGCACTTCGTCACCACCACCCCACAACCACAATGGCCATAATCACAATGGTCATCGTCATGGAGGACATAACCACAATGGCCATAAGCACCGCAATGGAAATGGCAATGGGAAGGATCTGAGTGAAGTGACATGCTTCAAGTGTAACAAGACAGGGCACTACGCTACTACTTGCCCCGAAAAGGCAAAGAATGGGAATGGCAATGGAAACAGCAACGGACACAACCATAGTAATGGTAATGGAAATGGGAAGAAGCCGAACCCGTTCGTCAAAGCCACGGTGAATCATGTCTCCGTGGAGGATGCTCGTGAGGCACCTGACTCCGTGATCGGTAAGTTCAAGCTTAACTCCACACCTGCAGTTGTTCTTTTTGACACTGGTGCATCGCATTCATTCATATCAAGGGTATTTGTGGATAGAGGCAAGATACCTACGGAGACTATTAGTACTCCTCTAAGGGTAAGTTCTCCTGGAGGAGAAATAGTGGCAAGCTCTGGATGCCGTGGGTTAGAACTAAGAATTGGGGCGCACACCTTTCCCACTAGCCTAGTCGTTCTGGAATCCCAAGGCCTAGACATAATCTTGGGCATGAATTGGATGACCGAGTATGAGGGAGTCATAGATTGTGCCAAAAGGACTATCGCACTCACGACTCCGGAAAAGAAAAGGATCCGCTTTAAGTCAGCCTTCGCGCTCAAAGGAAGTTTGGTGAACTCTCTTAAGGGGGTTAGTTTGGAGGATGTGCCAATTGTGAAGGAGTATCCAGATGTGTTTCCGGAAGAATTACCAGGGATGCCGCCCGACCGTGACATCGAGTTTCTCATTGACTTGATGCCAGGTACTGGGCCAATAGCAAAGAGACCGTACAAGATGGATGTGGATGAGTTGAAGGAACTTAAGAAACAGCTCAGAGAGCAGTTGGACAAAGGCTTCATTCAACCAAGTGCGTCATCTTGGGGAGCACCTGTCTTATTCGTGGAGAAGAAGGATAAAACCAAGAGAGTAGTCGTGGACTACCGGTCATTGAACGAAGTAACAATCAAGAACAAGTACCCCCTACCCAATATAAATGACCTGTTTGACCAATTAAAGGGAGCTAGTGTGTTCTCTAAGATTGATCTCCGGTCAGGATATTTCCAGCTAAAGATCCGGGAACAGGATGTACCCAAGACAGCCTTCACCACAAGATACGGATTGTATGAGTACACCGTCATGTCGTTTGGCTTAACCAATGCCCCAGCATACTTCATGACTATGATGAACAAGGTGTTCATGGAGTACTTGGATAAGTTTATTGTGGTATTCATTGATGACATACTCATATACTCCAAGGACGAGAAGGAACATGAGAGGCACCTGCGCCTAATCATGGAAAAGTTAAGGGAACACAAGTTCTATTGCGATGCTTCCCGGCAAGGACTTGGTAGTGTACTGATGCAAGAAGGACAAGTAGTGTCTTACGCCTCTCGGCAACTTAAGAACCATGAAAATAACTACCCCACGCACGATTTGGAACTAGCATCAGTTGTGCATGCACTCAAGGTATGGAGACACTACCTAATGGGCAAACATTGTGATGTGTTCACGGATCACAAGAGTCTTAAGTATATCTTCACACAAAAGGAATTAAATATGAGGCAAAGGAGATGGCTTGAGCTCATCAAGGACTATGACTTGGACCTGCAGTACCATCCTGGAAAGGCCAACGTTGTGGCTGACGCCTTAAGCCGAAAAGTCTATGTAAATGGACTTACTGTGGGAGAGCTTCCAAATGATTTGTGTGAACAATTTAAGGACCTTAGATTGGAAATAGTTCCGGAAGGATACCTAGCCACTATGGAGATAGTGCCAACACTTCTGGACCAAATCAAAGAGGCCCAGAAGGGGGACAAAGAGTTGGAAGAAATAAGAGCTAATATAAGCAAGGGCAAAGCAAAAGGGTTTCATACGGATGAACAAGGAACGCTCTGGTATGAGAAGTGTCTGTGTGTTTCTAATGACCCTGATATCAGGAAGTTAATCCTTCAAGAAGCTCACGATTCGCCCTACTCAATTCATCCCGGTAATACAAAGATGTACATGGATGTGAAGGATAGATTCTGGTGGAACAACATGAAAAGAGAAATTGCTGAATATATCTCCTTGTGTGACGTATGCAATAGAGTTAAGGCCGAACACCAAAAACCAGCAGGACTGCTGCAGCCATTACCTGTGCCGAATGGAAGTGGGACAAGGTAGGCATGGATTTTATCACAGGACTACCTCGGACTCGATCTGGGTATGACTCCATCTGGGTAGTGGTCGACCACTTCACAAAAGTGGCCCACTTTATTCCCGTAAAGACAACCTATACGAGTGCTAAACTTGCTAAGATTTATATGTCAAGGATCGTAAGTCTTCATGGTGTGCCCAAGGGGATTGTTTCCGATAGAGGAACCCAATTCACCTCTAAGTTTTGGCGACAGCTACACGAGTCTCTAGGGACGCGACTAGAGTTTAGTACTGCCTTCCACCCGCAAACAGATGGACAAACGGAAAGAGTTAATCAGGTCTTGGTGGACATGTTAAGAGCCTGTGCGCTAGACTATGGGTCTAGTTGGGACGATAACTTGCCATATGCGGAATTCTCATACAATAACAGCTACCAAACTAGCATCAAGATGGCTCCATTTGAAGTTCTTTATGGCATAAAGTGTAGGACTCCGCTGCTATGGAGTGGGGTTGGAGAACGTAGTCTGTTTGGACTTGAACTGATCAAGGATGCCGAAGAAAAAGTGAGACAGATTCAAGACAGGTTAAAGATAGCCCAATCCAGATAAAAGAGTTATGCTGACTCCAAGCGCAGGGATGTGACTTATGAAGTGGGAGACCGTGCGTATCTCCGAGTTTCACCACTACGAGGAGTTAAGAGATTCGGAATCAAGGGTAAGTTAGCACCCCGATTCATAGGGCCCTACAAAATCTTGGGTCGCAGAGGGGCAGTTGCCTATCAGTTGGAATTACCCGAAATGTTAACAGTTCACGATGTTTTCCATGTGTCGCAACTAAAGAAGTGTCACCCAGAAATGGCTGAAACCTCACTAAATGATACAGTTCCATTGGAAGAAGTTCAATTGGATAACGACCTCACCTATGAGGAAAAACCCACCAGGATCCTGGAAACAGCTGAGAGAATTACTCGTACCAAGACTATCAGATTCTGCAAAGTTCAATGGAATCACCATTCCGAGGAAGAGGCCACATGGGAACGTGAAGAAGATCTGAAGAAAGAACACCCACACCTATTTGCTAACCAACCTGAATCTCGGGGACGAGATTCTTCTTAAGGGGGTAGGTTTGTAACATCCCAAATTTTATAATTTCAGATGTTACTAATAAGCATGCATCATATCATTGCATCATGGCATCACCTATCGAAAAATTTGCATCAGGCAATTCGCAAACCCCATAGTCACTTACAGACAAAAGGAGGGTAAAACCTTTTTAACCACCAAAACCTTTGCAAAAGTGTTATTTTATAATCCTATCCTAACCCTCTTCTTTTTACAAAATTTTAGAGACCAATCTCGTCTAATTTGGAGTTCGTATGCAAAAGATATAAAGAAAATACCAAAATAGAAAAAAAAGAAAAAAAAAAACCGAAATGGGCCGCCGGCCGGCCCACTTCAGCCGACCGAACCAGCAGCCAGGCACGATCGATCCCACCTCCGCTTTAAAAAGCGTGCGAAACTCTGTTTTCTAAACCTATCTCTATTCAAACACTCATAACTTTTTATCTACAACTCCGAATTGACTTCCGTTTGTTTCTACTTGTTCCCTACTCCAAGATCTATCCTCCCATCATCATAAAAGCCTAAGTAATCCATCGGAACCACAACTATAACACTTCTCCTTCCCGAAATCCCGAATCTACACACCACCGAATCGTATTTCTCTTCTAAACCCATCTAAACTTCGTCGGATGCCTTCGGCTTCAACACGAAAGTTGTAGATCTCGTCGAAATCTTTCAATTCCGAAAAACCTCACCTCTTTTCATACACCACAGCTGGAGAATTTCGCAACGCAATATTTCAGATCTGATGGCGTAATTCCAAGATCTACTCGCGCTCGTTTCTTGGAATCCAAATCCCTATGGTGAAAAGGTAGATCTAATCATCCTCCACAACTTTCATGTTCAAAGTTTTTCGATTTGACCTACGGATTTATCTCTCTAACACAGATCTACTTCTAGTCCTTTGTTAGGCAAAATCGGGTCTATTTTGAGCCAACTTCTCTTCTAGCCACCGGATCTCATCCCGACGGTCGAGATTCAATCGTCCCGATCAGTTGCCTCATCACCGTCACGTCGTCGTCAGGTCAGCATCTAGTCCCAGTCAACCTGTCCAGTCAGCGGAATATTCTCTGGAATATTCCGTTCGAATTTAAAATTGCAGATTATAGCTGTAATCTTGTAAAATTCATAGAAATTAGATTATTAGTCCAAAAATTGCGTATAATATACCGTTGGATTCATATTTTCGATTAGAACACAGATCTACAATAATATTACTATTTTGCCACGGCAATATTGCAGTAGAGTTAAAAGTTTAGATTAGAGTATTTTAATTCTAGAAAATTATCCGTAACTCCGTTTTAGTTGATTCTTGTTGCGTTGGCCTTGTTTTGACAATACCTTCTGTAGAAAATTATCATATCTTGCTTAGGGCGTTTAGATCTGTTTCGAGATAGATTAGAGCTGTAGATCTAGTTTCAAGCCTAGTTAATTAGGGTTTTATCCAAAATACCTAAAATCTGTGGGAAATCGATTCTAATGACATCCCAACTCAAAAACACCCCTGGTTAAGACCCTTGGCCGAAATCAAACCCACCCTTGCATATTACCATGTTGCATGCATGCATATTTGACTTCGTGACTTGTTTTGTGCAAATTGTGATTGGATCCTTGTTTGATTCGTTAGATTGCTCGGAGTGCGCTGAGGAGTATTGTTGTGTAGATTGCTGCTCGGATCAAGGCAAGTTACACCACTTGTTCATGTTATGTCCCAGTTTTTTACTATGCATGTTTTACTCTTCAAAATCTTGTAGTATGCATGTGTAGGTTTTTAGTAGCTTTCTTATTACTATTTTTTTTAAGTGCGGTTTTGTAGTATGCCATGAGTAGCTTTATACTTAGGATTTTCCGTCCTAATAGGTTCCCCCTGTTTTTGCTAAGTATTGCTTGCTATGCTATATATATATCAAATACCGTTGGGAGGGTTCGAAAGACTCAAGAATTTTCTAAGTATGATAGCTCTCTCGAGCGAACTTTCTTCTCCAAAACCCCTTCAAAATAAAACTAAGTTTTCTTCTGGGCGGAATGGTTGTCGGGACAACGAGTGAGATTTTGGTGGAGGACGGCCGCCCAGGAATCAAAGAAGTCTGCCATGTTTCAGAATTCAGAAGCTTCCCGTGCAACCACAATACATATGGGCTCTGTCTTGGCTTAGTACTTAGTGGGAAACCTCACCGGGGTACCAACATTTGGAGGTTCTTGGCACGGTTGGATCCAGCTGGTAGAGGGGCTACTAAGGGAAGGCTTCGCCATGGTCTTGTCTGTAAAAGGACTTGATCGTGGATTGTGGGGAAAGTGCACAACCTCTCGAGAGTATTGCAATCTGATCGATCAGCCGAGTTCACGGAAAAGAACACTTTGAGCATCTGAAGGATGGAGCCTCTGAAAGATCTTGCTCTCTCTTTTCAAACAAAAGTTTTTCAAACCCTATGGCGTGCGTAATATCGCTAATAGGTGGGAATTTGGGAACTTGGTGTGTCATATCCAAGTAACTTGGTGCGTAATATCCAAGTGTCACCTGGTGTGTAATATCCAAGTGTTAGGTTGATTGGGCACTTGGTGAGTAATATCCTCGTGTTCCATTTGACCCTATACTATTTATCAAAGTTTACAAAGTAGGGAAAACTTTCTTCCTCTTTTCTCATTACCTTGATAAACTTGGCTTTACGCAAATAAACCCCAAAGCCTACTCTAGCCTTGCATGTAGAGTTAGTCTTGTTCCTTCCTTGGTGTAATTTGCCAATACATTCAAAGTATTGACCCAACTTGTTGGCTGCACGTCTTATGTGCAGAATCCGAAGATTGAAAGGTGCATAGGGATCGCGGGTCTTCACGCAGCTAGCCTGAGGCGTTGATGGACTCAAATTTTATTTAGTTTCCGCTGTTTTATTTGAGCTAGCTATAAGCTATGCAAGTTGTAATAATTATACTCTGGATTATTCGTGTAATAATGACTTGTGTTTTACATGATATTCATCGACTGTGAAGTGCTAGCTATTGATCCAGGGACTAGCATGTTAATCACAGGGACTTAGGATCTTTACCGATCCGAGGTCGCAACACTAGCTATGCCTCTGCGAGACGTGTCGACAAGCAGACGGCAGCGTCTGCCGTGCACGGAGGGTGTTCGGCGAAAACTACGGCGAGCACAGACCGCGACGGCGACAACGGAGATGTCCGTTAGGACGAGGAACTCACCGAGGGGAGGTTGATGGAGGTGGATCGGCCTGGGGTTCGTCGGAACGACGAGGAAGCAGACGAACCCGAATCTAGGGTTTGCGGCGGAGCGGCGAGGGTTCTGGTGGCAGCAGGGCGTTGCCTTCTCGCTGGCGTCTACTGGACGAAGCAGGGGTACCTCCTCGGCCTCCTCGACCACCTCCACGTCGCGCTCGCCTGTTGGAACGAGGAAACGACGGTGGACGCCGGCGAGGTGAGGGTGGCCTCGTTGGAGGAGAAGGGGAAAGGCAGAGCCCTGGGGTGGATCTGGCTGTTACCAGACGAGAGAGAGGGAGTAGATAGGAGGGGAGAGAGGGTGCTGTGGGGAATCAGTAGAGAGGAGAAAGAAAAAGGTGGCTCGGGCGCCACCTTCCCTCCTTGTCCTTCTCGAGCATGTGCTCAGCGTGGGAGGCCAGGGCAGGCACAGTAGAGGCTACCAGGTGGGCCAGGGAGTGAGGGGAGCTCGGGGTGGGGCTAGGATGGCAGGGATAGAGGGGGAGGAAGAGGTTCGGTTTAGCTAGGTCATTATTGGCATGGAGCTAGGTTTAGGCTTGGTTAGGGTAGGGTTGAGAGGGTTGGTTAGGGTTTGGGGTAGGGAGTAGTTGGTTAGCTCGAGCCAGGTTGAGCATGGGAGGCTCGGTTAGGGTTTACCCAAGAATGGTGGTTATGCTAAGGATAAGAGAGAGAGATTAGAGAGAGGGGAGGTGCTAGGGTTTGGATATAAACACACTTGGTCATACATGGAAGGAGGGTGAGAAGGAGAGGAAAAGGAGGACATGGTGTAGGGTTTTACATGATTAATGACAAGCTCCACCAAGTGGGTGGTGATGACATGGAGATAGAGATGAGAGAAAAAGGTGATGAGGGGAAAGTGATCACATGATCATACATGGTTACAAGCACTTGTGAGAGAAAAAGAGAAAGGAGACCTTGATGCACATGGAAAGGATACAAGATCAAGACGAAAAAGGATTTAGAGAAAGAGAGAGCTCAAGAAGATGATAAACCACCCAAATTCCAAGTAAAACCAAAAGAGTGGAATAGGGTGATAGTTGCATGGCTCATGCAAATAATAAATGCCATGTTTTTATCCTTGTGAAAACAAAAGAATTAATCCTGGCATTTATACATATGCATTCCAGAATATGGAGTAGAGCCAAACTAAAGAAAATAGAATTGGATCCATCCCACCCACATGAGCTAGAATAAATATGAAAACAAAAAGAAATTCGAGCACATGGGTAAATGGAATGGTGGAATTATAAGGTGGTGACAAGGAAAGGTGGTGGAGTGGAATAAAAGATATGCCCCCAACTCAATTTGGGCACCAAGCATTTATCAAGAATCAAATACAATTTAACAAGAGCCAAATACAATTAATAATGCATATGAGTGAAGAACCAAAAGGAAAAGGGTTCTTATATGATGCCCAAATGCAAGGTGGCATGATGACATGAGCATGATATAATTATGATGCAACAAATATATATAGGAAGTAGCCATTATATTACTAGACCAAGTAGCATTACAATTGTTAGACAATTGGGATGCTACACTCTAACAATGAGACTGTATCTGAGGCTCTGCCTTACAGGAAACGTCGACCTTCTATTAATGGAGGCTGCATCATAGATGCTTCAATGTTCGATCGTATCAGAGACAAAAGGAAATCTGTTGAAGAGGAGGAAGTTGACAATGAGCCTGAAGTAGACGACACCATCTACAAGTACTAGAGTGACAAAGAAGATGAAGTACAAGATGATACAGACGAAGAGTAGTTCCAGCTTATGGTGGTGGAGTGTTGGATGATTTGTGTTGCATGCTTGAACTAATGGATGTGTGCATGCGTTTGTAGAACTGATGATTGTGTGTGCATGCTTTGTGGTGCATGCTTGAACTAATGGTTGTGTGCATGCTTGTGTTGCATGTTTTGTGTTGAACTAATGGTTGTGCGCATGCCTTTGAAATGATCAATATGATTGTCCTTTAGTTCATGGAATTAATAGTTATTCATTTGTAAATTAGCCACAACATTGTGCTATTATTCTGTCTGTAAAACTTGGCTGAACAAAAGCTCTTTTTCTGGTAGAAAAATTGTGCTATTATTCAGTCCGCGTGGGACCCATTCGTCAGCCTACCGGACGATGCCACTGTGAACCAAAACCGCTCACGCATGGGACCCACCTGTCATAGCAGGTAGAAAAAAATCCTCTCCCCTCCATGCCACTCCCAAATCCCACACCACTTCTCCCAAATCCATGCTAGAGAAAACCCTCTCCCCTTCTCGCGAACGACCAAATCCCAGCGACGACGGTGGCAGCGGAGGCTGCAAACTGACGTGTAAGTTCTCCTCAACCTAGTGCCCTTTCACCGTGTCAACTCTTTGTTAACCGACCGGCGATGTGGTCGCCTCCTCGTTCTATTTCGAGGCATCGCCTCCTTGTTCTAGGACACTTCATCAATGTTGCTGTTTAATTAGTTCTAGTTCAATGCGTCGCCTTCTTGTTCCATGGCAGCGCGTACATACCCACAATCTAGTGCTCCGCGCGTCGACGTTGCTGCTTATGGCAAGGCTCAATCTAGTTCACTGGAAGCGCCCTTGAGTTTACTCACTGAATTTGATTCTAGTTATAATTGACTAATTAGAATTGTATTCTAACTTAATTTTTGTATTTACTCTTTGGGGTAGGTACGATGAAGGCCAAGGAGATACATGAGCAGGTACTAAAATTGATGCTCCTAGCACTACTACTGTATATGGCATAAAAACTAAACATTCTAATTAGTGCAATGTCTAATTCATGCTACGAAGGATGCTGTCGTCATCAATGTCTCATCTGTTGATGATGTGATGAAACCTACTGTTGTATTTTTTTGCAAGATGAAAGCTAAGATAACAAGGCGACGAGCTAATGCTTATATGAAAAGATTTAGAGTAGTCGAGAAACCAAGGATCCTTAGTCCTAGAGGTGTGGCATTATATACTTGTTTTGCTACATCTATATATATGCAAATACAGATTATTACTTTCTAATATTTTCTTTCTAGGTCCAAGTATGATGGGGGTTGAGGAATTCGATGAGCACTACGTGTTTGGAAACAATTTGGAATTGACTTTTGACCAAGTTGCTTCCCTCAAAGTGTTAGTTAAACGACACAAGCCATCTATACCATACTATGTGTGCAAGATGAACAAGTCAAATGTCATCTATGGGAAGGCCAAAATGGTTAAAATTTGACATTTCAATAATTAAATTTTATTATGCACAGTGAACTCTAGCCAACAACTAATATTATTCTTCTCCTACGGTACTTTTCAGTTAGCTATAGTCGTGCACACCTCAACCGCTATCTCCCAAAGGTGTTACCACTCGCATGCTCCTACAAGACCACTTTTGAGCATGTAAACCTCTTCCAAGGCATGAATGATGCTGCCCAGATGACAAGAGGCTGGTCTAATGTTCTCGAACTCGCTGGAATAAGGGAGTGGAATGTGTGCATCTTCACCTTTTTAAATGAGGGGCTACATGGCTTCATGGGTTGTGTTAATGTTCTGTAGTGAGGCAAAAAGTATCTGCTTGTTTATGCTATGGTGTTGGATGACCATTAACGTAATATGTTGTCAGTGAACTTGTAGTGATAAGGAACTTGTTGTCAACCTGGTGCTCTACATGCTAAGTAATATTATCTCTATATGCTATGTATATATTTTAGTTCATTGTGTTCATGTTTTTGCTTTCCTATGATTGAGAGCTGGTATGTAATATACATAATAAAGTTGTAGATTAGCACAAAACCAATGGACAAATGCATTAGTTGCAAGTTAGTTTTGCAAAAGATTTGTTGACGGTTCGATTCCGTCTACCTGCGTGAAATGTTTTTCTGTTATTTAATTTCTATCAAACGCACTAACAGCTGGGGCCGGCGGAAAACGTCACGAAGCCACGTTGAACCCAGCACTACGTTAGATAGACTACATACGTAACATCGACACTGAGCTGACAAGTGTGGTTGAAGCACGGAGGAGACGCTCGATGCGAAAAAAGTGTCGAATATGTGCCGTGATGAAATCCACAACGAATTTTTCACCAGACGAAATGGAAAACTGGGCTTCAGGGCTTGGGACGAACTCTGTGACGAATTTGCCATGATGAAAACACCGAACGTCATGGATAACCGGGCTGGAGGGGCTTGGAGCTCGTTATGACGAAACGTTCTAGAACATTAGGAATTCGCAACGTTTTTAGGTCGCGTGATAAGAAAAACATCACGAATCGTCTAGATTCTTGTAGTGATATTTTTAATTCCTGGCGTGTTCTTTGGCCCAACATTTTATTTTTTAAATATCATTTCACATCTGCTCCCACATGTCTGATGGGTCCTACCTGTCAATACTAGTTTACTACTGGTCCCACACAGATCAGGTATAAATTCCACACAGGTCGTCCCACTAGTCAACATTTCATAAAAGCCCCTTTCGACGTACAATAAACAACAAATAATTATTTAATTGTTATCAAAAAATACTTACATAACAACAGTACATTATAGAATAATATAATGGACCGTACAGAGGTTAAAGTATATTAAAATCATTTAATATATCTAGCTTAAAGTATATTACAATCATTCAACTTGTACACTGCAATACAATCATGGACAGTTCATTATGGAATCATGCAAATCACAACGTATAGAAAATATAATGATTGATGTGGGTCTTGGACAACCTCCGAAATTCGATGGTGATAGACTAGAGCTGCACGCCGAGTCTACGGTCGACAAGATTTGTTGTACTTGGAGATCTACGAGAGATGGGAGAAGAATATCAAGGATGATGTTGTAGGTCAACATAAGTAAATATAAGAGGCATATAGCATTTTATTTGGGATCAAGGTTATATCCCAAATAACATATAGGTATATCAAATCAAGCAAATAGCATTTTAGCAATGATGATCATATGAAAATAGATGGCATATATTTGGGATCAATGATGATCATAACCTAATTATAAACATTACTTGCGATTCCATTTTGATCGGTCATAAATTACCAAAGGGCGGAGAACAAGGTTCCATAGCAGTTATATAAAATGTTGGCATTCATTGACAGATCTTTTAAGAAACTCTGGCTTGACATGGATAAAGGGAAAATCACACTAGTTAGTGACTCACCTAGTACACTTCATTTCATCAGCTCAATCTCTATACAAAACACACAGTTTACACACTATCAAACACACAACGAGTTACTCTGAGTCACCTACTAGCACATTGTTTATACACTATCAAACATATGGTACAATTCATCCACTTCCTATAAGCACACAACAGCAATGCAACCAATTTGTCAACGTCTACTATGTCCTTCCAATTCACATGCTAGCACATGATTCCCCTGCTGTAAAGAGAAGTAATGGGGCAAGGAGACACACATGTACCATGACTGTGTTGAAGGACCTTCTGGTAGACAAGATGGTCGGGGTGATGTGGACCTGCACCTGCGCGTCCTGGTGGCCAGCATGTGCCCACACCTCGCTGGTCGCGTCCGCCTCGCCCAACTTGGGATCTCCCATCTCCGGCAGCTCCAGCAACATTGCCATGCGTTGCCGGTCAAGGGACAAGGCCATAAAGGTGTCGTCAACATCGCTACCTGAACCATGTAACAAAACATATGTTAGAAACAATGACAAGGAGTACCACCAACAACTTGTTATCATCAATGAAGTTTTATAGTTTATTATGGCAAGGGAGTACCAGTAGCAACTTGTTATCAGCAATGAAGTAGTAATGCAAACTTGAAATTTCACTGAGTTGAATAATACAAGAATTCTTGACTCTCAGACAAGCATATAGAGTAGACTACAAACACTATAAAACCATATTTTGAGAAACCACACAACACTGAAATCAACACATGATGCCATACTCTTTCAATCAAGAAAATGTCGTTCTACTGACTATAATTAGTCCAAGCAAGACATGAAGTTTGTACTGACTATCTTAATAGTATAAATAACATGATATTGTTAGATTTGTCGAGGAAATAGTTGTAGTAGAACTGGAGAACACTAGTACATGATTAGAGTTTGACTATGCTAGGACTACCGAGTTTCAAAATTGGAGTACTCCTAAACTTTTAGGAGATTCAAACAGTAATTTGAGATTCACTAGATTGACAATGAGAAAACTCAAAAAAGTCTGTCTCAACGAGTACATGCACACACGATGCCGAAAATTTAGAAGATAGTTAACACCAATAACAGTCACTCGTACTCCCAGCTGAGAACATAACTTGTCAAGTGGGTGTCAGTTGTTACTGCACTTAGGCATCATTTTGTGAAAATCAAAAGAACATATAATAATTTCTTGGAGTAAGAACAATAATAAATGGAACACTCTTATATTAGATGTACTTTTAGGCATCCTGGAGTATGAGATGACTGCTGGGAGAAATAAGGAGAAGCATGAGACTACTTACATGCATATCTATCTTCAATATACTATAAAGATTACAAATACTGTACAACATATATGTTGAATATCCTCTAAATTTAAAATATACAATCGCACAGCAAATATAGCAAATTCCTAAAGGAACATCTCTCTCTCCCTCTCAGCAAAATAGTACTACAATCAGCAATTGATAGTACAAACAGTACTACCATCCATATCAACAAGTAAATTAACCAACCGACTCTAAACCTGAGTAGCAACCATGTCACCACGCTGCATCTGAACTTTGCCTAACAATTAAACCTAGAAGTAGCATGTAAGGGTAGTGCAAGAACTACCTGGACGGAGATGCGCCATAGACGGACTCCCTAGGGACATGTTCTTGGTTCAGAGAGCGTCCTCCTTGGCCTTGGTGGTGAAGACGTCGGCATGCTTGTGCTACACCACGACCAGCTTGCTCCCACCCGTCATGTTGGGCCCACCCCTGCCTCCTCCCATGCCACCGTGGTGGCCTCTACCACGGTCGCTCCTGCCTCTGCAGCTTCGACCGCATGCAGCCAGGGAAACATCAGCGGGTGAGACCGAATTGAGGACATTGTGAAGATGGAGAGGTAGCGTGAGGTGAGGGTGGAGGATGCTTACCTTCTCCTTGGTGGACTCATAGTGCCCAACAGGCTGACACCACCGGGCCCGGAAACACCCATATCTCTGCCAGGCATGGCCATTCCTCGCAGATCAGGGGCACATCTCATGCTAGGAACAGAGTGACGGAGGCAAGTGGGTGAGGAGAGCAGGGACAATAGCACATGGAGGTTGGATGGTGGGGAGCGCACCGGGAGGAGAGAGGAGGGAGCCAGATGTGTCGCTCGGCGGGATCTGGTTAGCGCTCGTGTTGGGCTAGCGAGCGAGAGAGGAAGAGAAGTCAGTGATGTGAGGGGTTTGGGGTTTGGGTAGAGGAGTCAGGGACGTGAGGGGGTTGGGGTTTCGGTCTCGATTGTTTTTCTGGACTGGTGATGGTATTTCACAGAACTACCCCTAATAAATTAGGTGGTGCTATGGGAACTTTGGGACAATTAGGTCATTTTAGGTCCAAAATATGTGGGAAGTACGCGGAGGCGGGAGAACTAGAATGAAATTTTTAGCACTAGTTTGAAGTCGTGTGGACGGCTAAGATCTTCTTTGGTGGAGAGATCTATGGGTAGTCTGACTCTTTACTTTGATTAGTTCGCTCTATTATACAGAAAAATATATTTTCCATTTTTAGATTGCCAAAAACGGGGCGTTTTGTGAACTAACCACCAAATAAAAGTTTCAAAATGCTACGACCCTATTTAAAAAAATAGTAGACCACGTTACATGGACATTATCCCAATCGGGGTATCTCAAACCTTCACAGAAATGACCTATCATGTTCGAGGTTTCATGGCTTTCAGGCCAAACAACCAATGTTATGGCCAGAATCATGACATAGTTTGTGATAATGTGCCCATATTGTGCACTCATGTACATATTGGGGCGACGAACAATGTTGCAGGAGGAAGTTTTCCTTTTCGTCGCACAAAAAATGCATTTTCTATTTTCTGAGTGCCAAAAAGGGAGGTTTTGTGAAGCAACAACAAAAGTTCGATTCAAAAATGCAACCACCCCATTTTTCAAAAATACTATACCACCTTACATGAGAAATGTCCAAACCGGGGATTTTAAAACCTTTATGTCCATCCTTGGTGAAAAAGACAAATGTGTGCCAAATCGATAGGAAGTGGGTCCGGTTTGAACTACGGGTACATGATCTATTGCTCATGATTTTTAGAAAAAATATTTTTTAGACTTACAATATGATGTTTCTTTAGAGATCCAATGCAATTTTTAGCAAGGCTCATCCCCTATCTTTGTGCCCACCGTTTTGACCATAGTTTGAAATGGGAAAACTTGGAAACAGTCATAAGAAATTCAAAAACGGTCCGAACAAGGTAAATTCTTCGCATGATGTCATATTATGTGACATAGTTGTGAGGAAAAATACCAAACTTGGTATATCGACGGTATCTCGAAAAAACCTTCACAAAAATGACCTAGCATGTTCGAGGTTTCATGGCTTTCAGGCCAAAGGACCATTGTTATCGACATAATTGTGGCCTTGTTTGTGATAATATGCAAATATTCTGCATGCATGCGCATCTTTAGATGTAAAACAATATTGTAGGAGGAAATTTTCCTTTTCATCACACAGAAAATGTATTTTCCATTTTCCGAATACAAAAACGGGGCGTTTTGTGAAGCAACAACCAAAGTGCTCATTCAAAATGCTACCACCATATTTTTCAAAAAATACTACACCACCTTACATGAACAATGTCCCAACCGGGGGATCTCAAACCATTCCATCCACCTCTCGCGAAAAAGACAAATATGTGCCGAATCGGTAGGAAGTGCGTCCAATTTGAACTACAAGTACATGATCTAACGCTCATGAATTTTTGTAAAATCATTTTTAGGTTCACAATATGCTATTTTATTAGAGATCCAAAGCAATTTTAGCGAGGCTCATCTCGTAGACAAATAATTTCAATTTCATGCCCCTACTATCAAAACCATGATTCAAAATCTCTTTCTACACCTATTAAGGTTTTATATGAAAAATGTTTTGAATTTCTACCATAAAGTAAAAGGGTTGCATAATGTCCTGAAATATTCTCTAAAAGTTTATAATTTCTCTGAATTTTGTTTGACTCAATTTGTAACTATGATTAAAAATATACAAAAGAGTAAAAAAAGAAAAAACTAGACGTGGCGGGCCTGGTGAATACACCTGGAAAACGGGCCAGCCGAGCAAGCCTTGCGCCCTCGCTTGCTTCCGTCAGCCCAAGATGAGCCTAGGTAGCAGCCCAAGAAGCCACAATGTGGAGGCCTGTGTGGGTTTAGAAGGTCGATTTCTAGTTAAAAACAAGCGGTAGTCCCCTATATACAAGAAGGTCGCTGTGGATAGTTGCTAGACCGCGTGTCGAGGAACTGTGGTCACGAGGTCGACCCTCCTAGTGCCTGCCCTTTTGTCTAATATTTGGTTGGTGTCAGTGCCATGTCATTCAAATTGAACATAGGGTTCTGTCCACATGTCATATTTCCCCTCCTGATCAACATGTCAAAGCTAACATGACAAGCAGGTCCCACATGTCATTGGGTAGGAGTATAATTGGTTGTGAACACCATATGGACGTGACATGTCAGCATAAATCGACACATGAATATGACACATATGCAGACACGTCAGGTAAGCTTGACACATGGACATGACAGCTAGATCAACCAGGTGAGGTGGCTATCGGTCTTTCTTAATTTATCATGAATAACACCCATGACCTTTTAAATTGGTCGTACTCGCCCAAAATTAAGGTCATGGACCAGCGATGCCTATGTTATGACCAACTGGTGTAAGCAAACAATGACCTTGTTGACAAAAAAGGTCGTAGTTTTTTAGGGTTTGTACCCTCCCAAATGGTCTGCGACTAGTTGGTTCGAAATGGTCATAGATCTATGACGAAAAAACTTAGGGTCGTTAAGAAAAGGTCACTAGTTAACACATTTCTTGTAGTGTAAACAAGTACCAATACATCACTATTAGGTCTGAAAAATACTTTAGTAATAGCAACAACAGAACATTTGACAGATTCACTGGCATTTGAAAGATTCAACAGTACTCAATAAGACAGAAAAATATCAATGGATTCCCAGTTCATAATAAGCGGCACTTGACATATTTAGCTCCATTTCAAAGTGACCGATTTAGTAGTACAGATAATGACCAAAGGAATTTATAGATTCAGCAATGCAGACATTGAAATTTAATAGATATAGAAAGGCCATGATTCAAAAGGAAAGAGAGACCATATTCTGCACTAGATCCGTCGGTCTGAATAAGTACTAGTATATAGGTATTACTCCTACTACCAAAGAGATTAGCATGCTATAGCAGAACTCCATACAAAATACTCAGAACTACCTTAAGTAAGGAACCACATGTCCCAAAATGATAAGAAAAATCCTATCGAGGAATACGTATGTTCAAGTTAGGATCATCACAAGAAGATTAAGATGTGTTATTCTCTAGATAATCCTATCGATATGAAGCTTGTATTCCACGGTGAACTCTGATGGTCTATTCCGATGACTAGCAACCAGATTAGACCGACAAACCGACAAAGAGCAAGTGGCTTTAGGATTCGCATAGAATACCTTCTCACACAAGCCATTTGGATGTGCAGAGCTCAACTTCACGCTATACTGTGGTTACAAGCGTACTTCCGACCTGATGCACACGACGGATATCAAGATGACTTCATCATGCCCATCAAATAGCATGCAGAACACCATGCCATCAACCCCTGTTACCCCGATATCTACATTATGCGAGCCCGGTGCTAACACCGTCTTAGAGATGTACCTGCCTTTCCTACCATAGTGCAAAATCCGCAACCTCATGGAGTGGGACTCTCTGAGGTAGGAGTGGAGCACAAACAGGTATTTCGGCGAAGTTGTAGGAAGACACCACACAGTTCCACAGGACTGCAGAAGTGAGCATTCAACATGAAGACATATTTGGCTGGACAACACATACCAATTGGGTCTGTCACCAACATAAAGTAATTAATTAGTACGACATTACATATATTCATATTAGGATCATGTCAAGGAGATTTATATGTGTTAACTCACTCTTTGTTGATATTCTTGTAATTAGGGAGAATTTCGACGACATTTTGAGAAGGTCGCAGGTAACTCCATGGTTTCGACAGGTACGACATGAGCCCTTTCAGCGCAATTTCAGCCGATGAAAGCCTGCTCCTCCACTCAGATGTCGATGCCATTTCGCCAGAATCGAGCTTATCCCATGACGGCAGTGACCATAACATCACCTTGTACCCTAGGGATTCGCATGCCGCCGACCTGATGTACCTGACTGATAGGAAGATGTCTATGGTGTACCCTTCAATTAGGGTGGCAAACTCCATGCCCTCTTTCCCGATGCCGATGATCTTTTATGCGGGCACCAGGTCAGTCGGGTACTAGTGCTTGTTAGAGTAGGTCACTTCTGGCAAATACATCTTGTGGGCAAGTTTCAAGTGGTCAAAGAGCTCGTGCACAGTCAATGTCCGGGTGATGAACTCACGTCCTCGCTCCATGTAGGTTGCGTAGGGGGCGTAGTAGCACTGGAGTCGTGGAAGTCATTGTAGGAGACGAATGAACAACAACGGTTGTTAGGGAACCTGCTACCTCTTCCACTGACGACCTGGCGGTAAAGCTCCTTGGAGCATGCGGCCAGCCTAACGGTGCTAGTAGTGTCGAGACACATAGTGATTTCGTTGAAGACGCCGTCGCCGACCTTGCTCCAGCTGTAGTGCCGCGGGTTGCACCTCGAATCCACCATCGTGTCAGGACGGTTTGGGGGCGAGGGTGGATCAATCTAGAGTTGTTGGTGGTTTTTGGAGGAGTGGGCTGGTGGCCTAGAGGGAGTGATGAAGTGGGCAAGATGGCGAGTAAAATGTGTGAAGCGCGCGCCAGATATGCTTCCAGGCGGCATCGACAAGTGGGGATAAACTATATTGAGATGGGGAAGATGGGATAGCTCTTTGAAAGAGGTTTTTTCTTTTCTTATGCTGTAAGAAGCCGCTGCATCGACGACACCGGCTAGGGTGAATGTGTGATACACTAACAGACCCGTTTTCAATAAATTAAACTTGTCACTTCCTAGCGTAGTATAGTATCGTCACGTTAGTTTGACAATGAAATATTAATTACTATTTATAGCTTCTATTTGCATACTAGTATTAGGGCATCACCTATGTATGTGGCAGAATTTGTCTATAAGCTAGGAAGTTTTAAGAAAAAGCTTTTCAATAGTTTTCGATGTACTGAATTCCTGGTTAGGTTCAAAAGTTTTTTGGAAAATTTTAAGAGGAATCTATCTATCATGCCTACTTGTAGTTAAAATTTGACACGGTCGGTGGGAGTATGGTTTACATCAAAGACCTCAAATAAGAGAAAATTACATAGAGGTCCATAAATTTATCACAAAGGGTCCTAAAGTTAAGCAAGGAAAAGCACTCGGGTCCTTCTCGAGCGAGAAACGGAGCCATACCCTTTGTACTATTGTACTTGCTTCACACAAACACACAAAACTCACCTCACACTTTCGAACCAACGTGCTGGGGGTGTGCTTAGTTCTTCCTCATCGCAGGGTGTGAAATGGAACGACAAAGCAGGTAGACACACGTGGGCAGTGCCTCGTTGTGTATGAGGGAGAGATCAACAGGCTAGGGTATGTGTGGATGGTCATGAAGCAGGGAAGGAGAGAGAAATACAATTTTTTTTGCATACATATATATATTAAAGGTCCCGAAATTTTGACAAGAGGTTTAACTTCTTGCTAAGATTCTACATCTTGACAACTTAACGAAATTAGGTCAAACTTGAGATACAAGTAAGCGTGATAGATAGCTCTTGGATTAATTGTCTTGTCATAGGTAGATGGGTGCATCTTATTTTAGTAAACAATGTCGTCGGTCTGTGTTTCCAACTACCAAGAAAGAACATTCGCAATTTCCCCATGTTTTGCAAATTTTAAAACTTCCTAGCAAACTCTGACGACTTGAATGAGACTCTGTGCCAATTTATCAGAATTAGGTCAATGAACTACGAGTAAATTGTAGGTTTCTTTGGAAGTTCAATGAAAAAGCTTTTCGGTGGTTTTCGATGTACTAAATTCCTGGTTAGAGCTTCAAAAATTTGTTGGAAATTTTAAGAGGAATCTATCTATCGTGCTTACTAGTAGTTAAAATTTGACATGGTCGGTGGGAGAAAGTACGGTTTACATGTAAGACCTCAAAAAAGAGAAAATTACATAGATGTCCATAAATTTAGCATAAAGGGCCTTAAAGTTAAGCAAGGAAAACAGTTGGGTCCATCTCAAGCGAGCAACTGAGCCATATACCCTTCGTACTAGTGTACTTTCTTCACACACACACACACACAAAAAAAAACGCTCCTCACACATTCGAACTAGCGTGCTGGGATGTGCTTGGTGCTTCCTCTTTGTCGGGTGACAAATGGAACGACAAGGCAGGCCAACGCACATGGCCAGCACCTTGTTGTGGACGGTGGAGAGATTAGCTTGCTGGGGTGTGTGTGGATGGTGATGAGGCAGTGTGAAGGAGAGAGAAAACATAACTTGTTTTGCGTGCATATATATACTAAAGGTCCTGAAATTTTGACAACAGATTCAACTTCTTTCTAAGACTCTACATCTTGACAATTTAATGAAATTAGGTCAAACTTTATCTACAAGTAAGCGTGATCAATAGATCTTGGATTAATTATCTTTTTAAAGGTCGATAGGTGCATCCTCTTTTAGTAAACAAAATCGTCGGTGTTAGTTTCCAACTATCAGGAAAGAACATTCTTGATTTCCCCATGTATCGTGAATTTTAAAACTTCCTAGCTAAGTCTACCTACTTGAACGAGACTCTATGCCAATTTATGAAAATTAGGTCAAATTTGAACTATAAGTAAATTGTAGGTTGTTTTGGAAGTTTTACGAAAAATCTTTTCGGTGGTTTTCAATGTACTGAATCCATAGTTAGCTTAAAAAGGTTTTTGGAAAATTTGAAGAGGAAACTATCTATCGTTCTTGCTTGTAGTTAAAATTTGTTATGATCGGTGCGACTACGGTTTACATCGAAGATCTCAGAAAGAGAAAATTACATATAGAGGTCCATAAATTTAGCATAAAGGGCCCTAAAGTCAAGCAAGGAAAAATAGTCGGGCCCTTCTCGAGTGAGAAACTGAGCCATACCCTTCGTACTACTGTATTGGCTTCACACAAAAAAACGCTCCTCACACGTTCAAACCAATGTGCCGGGGGTGTGGTTGGTGCTTTCTCTTTGCAGGGTGTGAAATGGAACGATAATGTAGGTCGACGCACGTGGGCAGCGCCACGTTGTGGACGAGGGAGAGATCAACCGGTTGGGGTGTGCGTGTATGGTGATGAGGATATAGTGAAGGAGAGACAAAACATAATTTGTTTTGCATGCATATATATAGTAAAGGACCTGAAATTTTGACAACACGATAAACTTTTTGCTAAGAAATTACATCTTGACAACATAATGAAATTACGTCAAACTTGAGCTACAAGTTAGCGTGATAGATTTCTCTTGGACTAATTGTCTTTTTGAAGGTATATGGGTGAATCTTCTTTTAGTAAGCGATGTCGTCAGTGTGAGTTTTCCAACTTTTAGGAAAGAACATTCACGATATTCCCATGTTTTTTGAATTTTAAAACTTCCTAGCTAACTCTACCGACTTGAATGAGACTCTATGCCAATTTATCAAAATTAGGTCAATTTTTAACTACAAGTCAATTGTAGGTTCCTTTGGAAGTTTTACGAAAAAGTTTTCGGTGGTTTTCGATATACTAAATTCCTAGTTAGAGCTTCAAATGTTTTTTGGAAAGTTTTAAGAGGAATCTATCTATCGCGCTTACTAATAGTTAAAATTCGACACGGTCAGTGGGAGCGAGTACGGGAAGACCCCAAAAAAGAGAAAATTATATAGAGGTCCATAAATTTAGGAAAAAGGGCCCTAAACTTAATCAAGGAAAACCAGTCGGGTCCTTCTCGAGCGAGCAACTAAGCCATACCCTTCGTACTACTATACTAACTTCACACACATAAAAACACTCGTCGCACTTTCGAACCAGTGTGTTGGGGGTATACTTGGTGTTTCCTCTACGAAGGGTGTCAAATGGAACAATAAGGCACGTCGACACACGTGTGAGAAGCACCACGTTGTGGACAAGGGATAGATCACCCGGCCGCGGTGTGCATGGATGGTGATGAGGTAGTGAAGGATAGAGAAGATATAATTTGTTTTGTGTGCATATATCTACATATATAGTAAAGGTCCTGAAATCTTGACAACGCGTTTAACTTTTTGCTAAGAATCTGCATCTTTAAAACTTAACGAAATTAGGTCAAACTTGAGCTACAAGTTAGCATGATAGATTGTTCTTGGATTAATTGTCTTTTTGAAGGTAGATGGGTGCATCTTCTCTTACTAAACGATACCGTCGGTGTGACTTCCCAACTATCAGGAAACAACATTCTCGATTTTACCATGTTTTGTGAATTATAAAACTGCATAGCTAACTCTGCCGACTTGAATGAGACTCTTTCCAATTTTTATCAAAATTAGATCAAAGTTGAACTACAAGTAAATTGTAGGTTGATTGGAAGTTTTACGAAAAAAGCTTTTCCTTGATTTTCGATGTACTAAATTATTGGTTAGCTTCAAAAGTTTATTGGAAAATTTTAAGAGGAGTATATCTATCGCACTTACTTGTAGTTAAAATTTTACACGGTCGGTTGGAGCGACTACGGTTTACATTGAAGACCTCAAAAAATAGAAAATTACATAGAGGTCTATAAATTTAGCATAAAGGGCCCTAAAGTTAAGAAAGGAGAAGCAATTGGGTCCTTCTCGAGCGAGCAACTGAGCCATACCATTCGTACTACTGTACAAGCTTCACACACACTAAAAACGCTCTTCACACTTTCAAACTAGCGTACTACAGTGTGGAAAAAAACTGCACCCAAGTCTGTGACGCCACATCATCCCGCAAGTTTTATTTCGTAAAATTCCTTCCTAAATGTAGAATTACTCGTGTGCTTTGTACTTCCTATTCGCAAGGTGTGAAATGGAATGACAAGGCAGGTCGACCCACGTGGGCAGCGCCACATTGTGGACGAGGAAGAGATCAGCTGGTCGGGGTGTGTGGATGGTGACGAGGAAGAGATCACTATACCATGTACCTCGTGTTAGGAACCCATCGCATCTTTGCTCTGACATCGCACCTCCTTGAAATTCCCCTCTTCGGTGCTCTCGCGCTACCTCCTGTGTGCTCTCAGTCTCTTGTCTCTCCTAGATTTTTTTTCAACAAGGTGGAAACTCCTAGTGGCAATATTGTTCATCATGCGAGGAAGCACCTATGTACTCCTATTAAATATTGGAACACCACCACTCCAAGCACATTCGTACGTAAAACATGGTCCACTATATCTGGAAACTCGGCCTGTAGCATTCAGAACCATATTCTTTGTACTTTACGTGCATAGTATTCATGGTGCTAAAGGACAACGATGGAATCTTCTAGATGCTAGACATGGGATAATATAATGTACTGAAAGAGATCCAATGGTCAACAATGTTGGGATTTGCCAATATATATCCAAGTACCGATGTTCGAAGTTACTCGTCCACAATATAGTGCTATATATTGGTATTCTAAAGCAACATAGCAGTTTTTCTTTTGAAAAGAAGTTAAACAATTATTTCTAATTTTTTGATGGTGAGCAATACGTGTAAGAGGCACTAGTGGGGCTCTATTACTGGTCTGTAACTGGCAGCTGTCCTGGTTTCGCACCCGGGACTGTCAAATCGGGACTAGAGACCCCTATCTATAGTCCCGGTTTTCCATGGACCGGGACTAGAGGCCACCACTGTATCACCCCGGTAATACGACTACTAGAAAATCGCTCGGTGTTTCTATTTTGTGCATCATCATGACCGCATGCTCATGTCATCATGCCACATTGTATTTGAGCATCGTCATGTCATCTTGCATTTGTTTGCCTAAAACTATTTTCCAAAAAGGCTATCTTTGTTTTCTAAATACCCTGTCTTTATTCCAATCCAAAACCCCGGTCTCTTCCGGATATTTTATGTGTCTAAAAATAGATTACAAAAGCCTTTTATATAAATAAATAGAATTTATATTATTTTTGGGAGGCAGCCAGCCAGGCCCAAAAGCCTAGCCGGCCACCTCCAACAAAACCCTAGCTATCCCAACTCCCCACCTGCCGCCGCCAGCATCACGCGGATGCACTCGCGCGCGCAAGCACACGGACACGCGTTCCCACCCAACCCAGACAACCGACCCGAGCCGTAACCACCCCTTCGCCTGCACCTGATCCCCTCCCGCTCGCTCTACCTCAATCCCGCCCCGAACCCTCAACCCGGCCCCACCCGCTAGGACCCCCCGTACACCCACGCGCTAGGCGACGCGCGCGACCGACACGTGACCCACCCCACCAAGCGCTACGCGGATTTGACGCGGTCAACCACCCAGACTCGCATCGACCCACCCTGCAATCCTCCAACCCCGGTAACACGCCCCGCTCACCCTGGCCCCACCATTCCCCGTTCTTTCTCGATCCCGCCCGCAACCCCGCTCCCCTGGTTCTCCTCCATGCGGCCGCCTCCTCTGCCTTGTTGTGCCATTGCGCCCGGCCGCTGCTGCGCCAAGCTCCACCGCCCGTCGCCTTCTCCCGGCCTCCATCCGCGAGTCGCGACCCCTGCGCCTCGCCGACGTGGGCCTTCTCGCTTCCCCGTCGAGCCACCTCTTCCTCAGGCCGCGCAACGTCGACGCGCCGATCCCGATGACCGCGTCGCCACCGAGCCGAGCTCCTCCTGGCTGCGCGACCCGAGCCCCGGGCTCCCCCCGTCTCCTCCCTCTGCCCAACCACCGTCACCAGGCCCTCCGCTCCCCCGCGAGGCCTCTTCTCACCTCGACCTCCAGATGCGGCATCCCCTGTTCCTCCTCGATCTGGCCCCGCCCCTGCATCCTCGACACCGCCTAAGTCCGGCCCACCACCGTCCTTGGCGCCTAGTCTGCTATCTCCCCGTCCTCCGGCCCCGTTGCAAGCCACCACTTTCAACCTCTCCTGCATCGTCCGCACGAGATGCCGCTGCTCCGGAGCTCGAGCTCCCAAGCTCCTATGCCCCGCGAGGCTCCACCCGCATCGCATTGCCCTCGGCCTCCCTGCAACGCCCGTGCCCGCCTCCGCATGTGTGTCGCCCGGTTGAGCACGCCCATGCGGCTACGCTCTGCTCCTGGCCTTGCTCTATGCTGCCTCGTCCCCACGCGGGCTCATGTATCTCTTTAAGTGCTAATGTCGCTACATGCGTGGTGCAATACAGTGATGTTTGAGATCAAGATGCCTTAGATGTGTTGGCCGCATGGTGAGATTGGTTATCTCGGCAAGATATCTGTCGCCCGTAGAGATACAAGACCGACCCGGTGACAAGTGCATCGATCCCTGCCAAGATCTACTCCCGTGCGTGTCGACCACTTCTTGCAACCGGTGAACGAGTTGGAGCCTCAAGATCGCCTTTGCGGAACCCGAACCCTGGAACTCCAAGTTCTTCTTCGTGGACTCAAGATCTCCTTCCCGCACCCGAAGACCGATCCGAAACGCCTATGTCTTCTTCACGGCGTGGATTCGAAGACCGATCCCGGCGAGACCGAACCGAACCCTAAGCACCAAGTTCGCCAAACCCCATATGTGATCCCCTTTTTATGAGACCCCCTATTTTATAATAAATATGTACTTGTTGCATATTAAATTGTTCATGTCACATACATATTGTGTGGTTTGGGGGCATTATGCCGATTCACTTATAATTAAATATGGAGACTATATGTGGGCTTTTCTAGCCTTATATTGCCTCCATTTAAATTTGTGTAGCGAACCGATGATATGTTTTGCCTTGTTAAGTCAGCATTTAAACTGCGGGGTAACTAAACAACATGAACCATCTAATTAATTGTCCGAATTCTGGTTCCTCTTAATATTGTGTAATCGCATCGCATCTTTGGCATTCCATATATCATACATGCATCATGCCTGATCTTCTATCGTAGTATTAAACAGTGCATCCTGTGTTTCTTCTAGTGCTTTGTTTCTTCCCGGATTAAGCCGTTGAGTGGGTGCGAGTATCAACAAGTTCTTCGGATAATGAACCTTCGGCAGTGTTTCCCAGGCGAGCATTCTCCCCCTTTCTACCTATTTTGCTTTTATAGTCTTTATTTCCTCCTATTGATCTATCGATATCCATGTTACGATGCTTTAGTTTCCGTCCACCATTTATATTCCGTGCAGCCTCTATATTGCCTTGGACACATCCTATTGCATGTTGTTTGATAGATAGTCAGCCTTGCGAGTCATAGTTGCGTGCTCAGGTGTTGCTTCGCGTTGTTGTCTTTCCACCATTGATAGAAGGTTGGCACATGCTTAATGGGGGAAATGCTTAATGGTGGATATGATCATGACTTTAAATACAACTATTAAATTGCTGGGATAACTAATGAAAGAGGCACTAGTGGGCAATATATGCTATTTGGTTTTTCATGTCCACTTGTGTCCCGTAGGTCCCGAGTACTTGATACATGTTCCTTGATTATTCGCACTATCCACATCCGGGAGACCCTATGGATCCCCCTTAGCCAGAGCTTGATTCATTTCTTGTTTCTCGGGGCTTTATTACTATCATGTACTTATGCCATGCTTTACTGCTTTATTTATGATTGTGCGTGGAGCACCTGTACTGTTTAGGAATTGCGGAATGTTTTCGCGGTATCGACAAGCCCAGTCACACTTTCAGGTTCCCTGTCGTTTACAGCCATTGGCGCAAACCTTGGGTCCGTCTCGGAGCCGGCCAACTTCGTTGCGGGTAGCTTAATGGGGTGCCCCCCTGAAATATTTTATGAATCTTGTGATTGCTTTGTCGTGAAAGCCTCATTGGGTTTTGATTTGGTTTTCCCGAGGTTCATCGTGTGCGTGTTGCTATTTGTGCACCCCTGCATGGTAAATCTTTCTGAAAGCCGTGTCCGCGGTTATGGACGACTTGGAGTACAGTATCTCGATCATAGACAAGCATAACTAAAGTAGTGCTATAAATTGGACTTAATATATGACTAGTAATCAGCTTCACTACAATTGAATGGATAATAAAAGTGCCAACAACTGGTGGAATTGGGGTGTATCGTGTCATGTAATACATGCCTAGTAAGTATCGCAACTCCAATGGAATGAAATAAAAGTGCCAACAACTGCTGGGTTTAGGATGTCACATGCTAATTGTATCTGACTAGTAAGTATTGCAACTACAACAGAATGGTTAACTAAAACTACCCACTACTTATGCTATCAGGATGACTCATCATATCTATATCTGACTAGTAAGTGCTTCAACTATAATGGAATGAATAAAACTGCCAACTATGAGAGTTCCTCGGTTTGACTTCCTCGTTTGGTCTGGAGGGGGAAATGCCAGGATGGGTATGATTGGTGTTAGTATAAGGTTGGTTCCGAATAGTTCTTTCTTATCTCTATCTAATAGCGGACAGTTTATCAAGTCTCTATAGGTTGTTTAGTGCATGCTTCGCTGCCGCTTTAGTCCACCATACCTATGTAGGCGAGAGCCGCCGAATTCTAGCCTCGCCGTGTATTGGCCTCAGTACTGACGCTCCTCTTTTTCCTTTGCCCTTTGTCGGCACCCCTTTTGTTTTAGAAGGGTTGAGATCGACGTTGTTAGCAGGTTTACCCTTCCGGCTTGGCCTGGGAAGAGTTATGGATGCCATTGGTTATTCTTCAGGGCTCTTAGCTCAATTTGCTTCTTATCCGTACTCAGATGCTGTACCGTTTTCAAGGTGATTTGGATCTTTGTACTGTATATCTGTATTCGTGACTCAATGAGTCATTGTTTTATATATATGTGTTGTGGGTTCCATCATGAACTATTGTGTAATGGTATTATTTCGTTTTCCACCCGCACGAAAGTGCATGGTGGGCGTCCTTGAATCGTTTCTATGCGGGTTTGGTGGGAAGCGCTTAAACTTGCATAGGGCCGATCCGAGGGTGTTACAACCACGTGGCAACCGCAACGTGGCAGGGCTGGGGACATTTAATCCTAGGGCGTAACACAACCTGGGACTAAATATCTTCCTGATGCGGAAGAGAATTCGTGTGTTTCTCTGACGCGGCACATTTTTGTGTTTTCATTTTCCTTTTTTTTCCATTTCGTTCCTTTTTCAATTTGTGTTTCATTATAATTTCAAACATGTTTTCGTAGACATATTCTACGCTACTACATACACAGTACACATTGATGCATATATAATTAATAATTCGATCTGTTGCAAGCCATCATTGCAATCAAACCACGTCGGTGCTTCGTTTCTTTGATCTATCTCCATTCTTTCACTGGACTAATTCAGAAACCGTGAGCCATCTTTGGATCCATCGTATTCTACTCCACCCTGATATGCTCCACCATCTTCTACTCCACCAAGGGGATTTCATATAACGTAGAACATATTCTCCTCACCTTCTCTACCGCTGAATTCCATTGATTCACTAATATAGAAGATAAAATAGTAATAATGAAACAATAAGTAAAGTTACTATATCTCAAATAATCCGGTTAATGCAACAATAATATCAGATCCGTGAAGAAACAATAAATAATTAATATATCTTGAATAAAACATCAATAATACATATCTATCTCAATCAAACTGGACATCGATCCTAGGGTCTTGACCCACGGGCGGTGAACACCCAAAGAGAAGGAACCATCATAGGAACATAGCTCGGGTGAGATCCCTAAAGAAGACCCTGACGTCCACCTTAACCATATACCGATGGACATTTTCATCCTTCTTCTTGACATGATTTTGTACCACCTCCTCGAGGGCGGCTCCCTCTGCACCGATAGTGGACCATGCGATCGCCACCAAAGAAGCTCCAGGTCGAGGACGGGACCCGGATTACTCACCAAGTTATGCGTCCTAGAAGGTAGCAACTCCCAGTGCTAGCCCGGCGGAGCCTAGTCTCAGACATGCCCAGTGGAGCCCGGTCCTCTGTCGTTGTCTCCGAGTCGACGACGAGGATGCGAGATGGGAATCACTGCCAATAACAAATTCCTGTCGAAATAAAATCAAATTTGTACTAAATTATCCATAAAGTAAGAAAAATAAATAAGTACAATAACTAAGTAAAAAACTAAGTAACTAAAATAACTAAGTAACTAAAATAACTAAACAACTAATGAAGAAAATAACTAATTAAACATATGAAAGAAAATAACTAAATAAACAAAGAAAATAACTCACCTATACTTTATTATGTATACATACATATTGTTATATATACTTACACTTACTTATCTATACACGCACTACAATACATACACTTCCATATTAATAATTTATTTCATTCATACATAAAACATATACATGCACTGTCTTTATAATCATTTCTTTTGTTAAATAAATAAATATACATAGCCACCACGTACCTCTACTAATATTACTACTACTACTACTAATATGCCTATACTACTACTAATATTACTACTAATACTAATATGCCTATACTAGTACTAATTACTACTACTAATACTACTATACCACTACCAATATACTCTACTAATACTACTAATACTACGACTAGACCTAGACTAATTACCTATCTAATACAACTACTAACCATGGTGCGGGAGATCAAGGGGCGCCACCTATCTGTTGGAGCCGGTGGCAGCGGTCTTCAGTGACGGTGGTGGTGATAGCGGCGGTGGTGTAGAGCGCGGCGACGGCGGCTGGCGATAGATAGGAGGATATTGAAAAATCTTTTTGAAGTTTTACGAAAAACATTTGAAAGTCTTACGAAAAAGCTTTTGGAGGTACCCATTGGGGGTCAATTAGGAGTATATTAGAAATCACCGAGAGTTTGGACAACAGGTTTAACTTATTGCTAAGATTTTGCATCTTGACAATTTAACAAAATTTGGTCAAACCTGAGCTACACAAGTAAGAGACCAAGAGGGAGGCAGCGGAGACTTTCAAAAAAGGCAGCACAAGAGCAGCGCAGAGGAGGAATTGACGGCGGTGTGATGTCAGAGAAAAGTTATGATGGGCTACTGACACGAGGTATAGGGTACACTAAATGTATGGACCTACTACTAGTATATGCACGCAAAACAAGTTGCGTTTTCTCTTTCCTTTGCTAGCTCTCACCATCCATCCTCCATCGATCTCTTCTCTAAAGCCGTGGGTGCACAGTCCGGCCTGTCTCTTCCTCATCCACAGCGTGGCGCTGCGCACATCTGCCTTGGTACGGCACATGGATATATTTCTAGCAACCGATTTTTTCTGTTCCAAAATTCAAAATAATCATCAACACCAGTACAAAAAGTCTCAAAGATAACAATAATTACAAAAAGGTCCTCGGAGCACCTTCCAACGACAACAAACCTTAGCATGATAACAGAAGCGTATCACTCCTCCACGACCTCTAGTTCCAAAAAGTAAACAAAGAATGCCACCACCACAATTTTCAGACAAAGTGTACCATGCTTTCTTACAATTCCAAATTTTTAGAATTTTTCAAGTGGACATACAAAGGTTTTTCATTTTATTCATGTTGAATCTTCTTGCTTTATTATGAGGTTATTGCATCATAATGCTAGATGTTATATAGTTTAATCGCTAGGTATTGTATATTCTTGTATAAGGCCGGCAGTAAACGACGTGTCACTTTTTTATACCTAATACTCGGTTATACTATTGAAATTGCTCCCACGCACTTCTTGTAGATTATTAAATCAGACCTAATTCCACAAATTGACGGAAATTCATTTGAGTGGCTTAAATTAGGTAGGAAATTAAGCTTGAAAAATATAACATGTAATATATCCAACCATTTTATGTACTAGTAAATAAATGGCACATGCTATGAACTCTAATTTAGCCATATTAACCATACTTTGTTCTAAAAGAACTTTTACTTCTTTACCATGCTAACATGGACCGACCTATACCAAAGTATGGACACACCGTCACTATTGATATATAGGGTATGTACATGACCTGGGTCACTTGCCTTTAAACCCAAGAAAGTTCACACAGAGTACATGGTATAGTAGGACATACCGTGAAGTGAGTTTTTCAATTATTTTACTCGTAGAATAAATTAAAGAACAAAGAATCCCCCCCCCCCACAAATTTTCGTATAAAGTGGATAATTCTTTCTTACAGTTTCCCAAGTTTAAGGATTTTTTCAAACTCCTAAGACACACACACTTAAATGACTCAATGCTTATAAAACAAAATTAGGCCAAACTTAAATACATGTGAGCACGATAGACTATTACTCTTGAAAATTTGTAAAATTCTTCTGAATGAACCTGGGCGACGAATATATCATGGAAGACGAATGGTGTTGAAAAATGCTAGGACTTATTAGTATGTGCATAATGACAAATTGGCTTGAGCGACCAATCAAGGTCATGGCCATATCTAGATCATAGTTTAGGACCCATGAGTCTAGCACAATGGGGAAGGGAGTACAAGGCACGAGTGTCTAGGGGCATCCATAATGTAGGACCCACCCGGCTTATATGGAACCACAATGTATAAGGTCAACATTTGCCACAACATAGGACCGACATAGCTTATCATATTGCTCCTTGCAAGAGAGAATTAAGGTGAACCTTAGCGGATGCCACATTGGCCTTAAGGTGTGTTTTTTTACACACAGTAGATGCCCTAACAAAAAAATCAAATAATGTGCGACTTGGCAGTGTATGACCAAGCTATAAAACTCCTATGCAAAGGTTAGTATCTTCAGTTTAGTAGGTCCAATGGATCATCTTGTTTAGACACTGTCTAAACAGTGGAGCTTACTCGTAGTATAGTAAGTAGTACTCCCCCACTTTAAATATATATAAGATGTTTTATGTTTGTGAAGGTTATTTATCTAGTCATCATTTAGTGTGTAGATTCAGAGTGAACCTCTACGAACCTATACATTAAAATGGCATCTTGACAATTTAACAAAATTAGGTCAAACTTGAGCTAGAAGTAAGAGTGATATCTAGCTCTTGAACAAAATTAGGTACCCATTGGGCGGTTAATTAATATATCAGAAACCACCATAAGTTTTGATGACAGGTTCAACTTCTTGCTAAGATTTTACATCTCCACAGTTTAATGAAATTAGGCCAAACTTGAGCTACAAGTGAGCGTGATAGATTTCTCTTGAAATAAATGTCATTTCAGAGGTAGATTAGAGCATCTTCTTGTAAAGCAGTGTCGTCGGTGTTAGTATTGATGACGAGATCATTCTTTTCAAAGCTAGATGGGTGCAACTACCAGGAAAGAACATTCTCAATTGATGACGAGATCATTCTTTTCTCTAAAGAAAGTGCAAATAATATTGGATCTAAATGCCACAAGCCAAGTTTTCACACATATACATTGGATCAACAGCATGTTGTACTTGCGATTTCAATATTTTATTAGTTTTCAACCTTCCTAGGTAACCGTGTACTTGAATGACTTTATGTCGATTGATACATTGCAAATGTATCTATAACTTTTGATGTTCCATGCTTGGTTTTATCCACTTTCTTGTGTTTTGTTCCAACTTTGGAGTACTTTTCATATGATTTCTTGGACTAACCTATTAACAAGAGCCACCGTGCGAGCTGCCTGTTTTCTGCTGTTTTTGGTTCCAGGAAAGTCAGAAAATGAATCTTCTCGGAATTATACGGGACAAAAGTCAAAGTGCCTATTTTTCCAGAAGTCATCAAGTGCTAGAATACGAGACGGAGAAGGGCCAGAGGCTGGCCACACAACCTGGCCACGCGGCCAGGCTGGGCCCGAGCTAGGGGGTGGTGTGGTGGCCCCTGGCACCCCCTCGGTCTCCCGTTCCGACTATAAGATGCCCTCGGGATGTAAACCCTAAGTACTCGATCAAAAATCCACGAAAGAGTTTGGAGCCGCCGTCATCTCCATCCCTAGATCGAGAGGGATCTGAAGCTCTTCTCGGCACCCTGTCGGAGCGGGGAATTCACCCTTGAGTCCTTCTACATCACCATGCAAGCCTCCGGTGTGATGCGTGAGTAGTTCATCATTGGACCACGGATCCATGTAGTAGCTAGATGGCTGGTTCTCCTCCTTTGTGCTTTCATGTTTAGATCTTGTGAGCTCCGTTCATGAGTAAGATCATCTATTTGTAATTCTGTAAGTTGTGTTTGCGGGGATCCGATGGATATTGAGATGCTATTTCAGATTGATTATTGATTCTATCATGTCTTTGTTATTTGAGATCTTGTATGCTTTCCGTTGTTAGTAGCTATCTTGGCCAAGTAGATGCTAGCAACTCCAAGAGTTAGTATTTATGCTCGATAGTGGGTTCATGCCTCTGGTAATCTGGGGAAGTGATAGAAATCTCTAAGGTACTAGATGTGCTATTGCTACTAGGGAGAAAACAACAATCCCTTGTTCATAGAACAATCGTATTGTTTACTTTACACGCAATTCGTAAAGCAATAATCTATTGCTTGCAACTTAATACTGGAGGGGGTTCGGATGATAACCTGAAGGTGGATTATTAGTCATAGATGAAGTTGGATGTCGGTCTATGTATAATGTTGTAATGCCCAATCAAGTTTCAAAGGAGTCAAGATGATTAGTATATGCATGTATTGCTTTCTCGGTCCTTTCTCTTTACATACAATCTACAACTGTTTACTTCTTTGTGTTTACTTTCTGCAAACTTTTACTTCTTTCCATTCGATACGTTTAATCCTTTGTTTACCGCAAAACACGGTGAGATTGACAACCTCATCGCAAGTTGGGGACAAAGTTTTGTGGTTGTGTTGTGCAGGTCTCCACGTTTCTACTAGCACTGGTAGTGCGCCCTGCCAAAGCTTAGCTAGTAATACCTTTGAGGTGTTTCCTTGCTCCTACTGGTTCGATTAAACCTTGGTTTCATAACTGAGGGAAACTTGCTACTGTGCTCATCATATCTTCTCTTGGGGTTCCCAACGAGCTCTACATCAACACTGCCATCAAGCATTTTTCTGGGCGCCGTACATTGAGCCATCAAGCGATTTTCTGGCGCCGTTGTCGGGGAGTCAAGGACATCTTCACAAGGGGAGTCCCTCATAACCAATCTCTTTACTTTGTTGTTTTTGTTTTGCTTAGTTTTCTTTTTGCTTTGTTTGCTTGTTTTGTTCTTCAAAAACACAAAAAAATTAGTTTTACTTGTTTGCTTTCTTATTTGAAAAACACAAAAAAATTAGTTCCTATCCTGAGCGCCACTATGTTTAGCCTTGCTCCAATAACTATGTCACCCGAGTAAATTATTTTCACTTTTAAACAAGGAATTGAGGAAAGTTTTAAGGAAGCTTGGTATAGAATCTCTGATCTATATGAAAAAACTGAGCCTAAAATGACTCAAAGCTTGTTCCTTAGCAGTTTTTACCTTGGGATTGCTCTTGGCTATAGATATGCTTTAGATGCTATTGTGGGAGAAAGTTTCCTCCAATGTAATGAGGATGATGCTATTAATTCTATAAAGAAATTGATCTTCACTTACAACATGCCTAGCCAAACTGATAGTTCTTTCGCAAAAATATTTGCTAGGTTGAACACTCTTGAGGCTAGCATTACTAGCTTAGAAAGTTGATATAATACGCTTAGGGAGCATCACAATTATGTTCCAATAAACTCTGAACCATCAAAGTGGTTCCCTACAGTAAAGATTGAGATGAACACTCAAACTTTTCAAGCTCGCTGTGATATCATGTCTGAATTTTGCCTCATGCCCAAAGATATTCATAAATCTCTGAATACTTGGGGGCTCACTGAAGGAGGAAAAGAAATATCTCTTTCTAATAATACTACCATATTACCTCTTGGAATATCTGAAGGGGTGTTTACAAAGATCCTTGGGAAAACGATTTTTATTGATTATCTTGTTATTGAATGTGCAGGAAAAGGACAAATTACACTTGGAAGGTCCCTATTAGAACTCCTTGGAGCAATAATAGATGTGGGAAAAGGGGACCATGCACCTATCTTCTCCACCAAACAATCATATTTTCCCCAAGGTTAACAATAAAAGTAAGAGAGGTAAGGGCAAGAAATTTGGTCTTAATGCTTCTTCATTTGAGAACACTTGATTCTTTCTTGCTTCTTATGCCTATCTTAAAGGCGTTAAAGAAAAGTACTTATTGGGAGATAACCCAATTTTTTTGATGAGTCTTGGAAGTTATTACCTATGTAATAACCTCTTCTTATCCTTTTTATGTGCTTTTTGTGCCAAGAGTAACCTCTAATGAGAGAGAAGTAATGATTGGGAAAGTTGTTGTCCCGAAACAGATTTTTGTGCTTCACCGGAAAAATTTGTGAGAGAGCTCTGTATATCTGATTGAGCTGTAAATGTTTGTGCTTCTGCCCCAGGTTGTTATATAACTTTCGTTAGATCAAAACTTTTTCATTTGAGCAACAGAAGGTCTTCAAAAAAATTCGTATTTACCTGCTAGTCTGTTTGTCAGATTTCTGCCGTTTTCTGCATTTGCTTCATCTTGGTTCCTTCTTGAGTTCTTTTGGGGAATTGAGATTTTTGAGGGAAGTGCTACAGTAGCTAGTGTTCTAATGGAAGTTTATTTGGTGTTAGAACTGAACCTTAAGACTTATTTATCTTAAGTGCACTAATGTTGCTAATAAAGATTGTGTGAAGTTTTGTATGAAGGAAAATTTCAGGTGTATGGAAGGAATGAGTAATGAGATGAAGAATGGACTAAAGCTCAAGCTTCAGGATGCCACGCGTGTCACCCCAAGAAATATCCAAGAAGTACAAGCGTCAAAGCTTGGGGATGCCCAAGGCATCCCCTTCTTCATCAATAAAAATCCTAGGTTTCTTCCAAATGCTTCATTTTTATTATTTCATGCACAGTTGTGTTTTTCTTGGAGCGCCTTCTTTTTCGTTTTTGTTTTGGTTTTTAGTTTGCTTGGTTTTCTTAGTTTTCTGAATAAATTGGTTGGACCCCCTCTTTCATACATTGGTTTTCAAATAGTTTGGTTTGGTTTGGAAAAGAGTAGGAAAGTTCATGCTTATGTGGTAAAAAGAGCTTATTTTGACTGTGGCCTATGCTTTGTCATGCCATGCTTGATATTTTTTTGGCTTTTTTGCCTAGTATTATTTGCTGTAGCATGACTTGGTATAAACAATTGAGATTTCTTAATGTTCCTTGGATGAATCATGTGTTGTTTTAGCATATTAAAGCATAGTATAGTGGTATTCTCCTTTGATGCTTTATTTGGGTTGACTTGGCACATGCTCACACCATGTTATGACTATCTCAAGTCACCATAGCCTTTATGATCCTTTAGTTTTCAACTTGTTGTATCACTTTATGCTTTGATCAATGATGTTTTGTCGCTCTGCATGATTATGGCCGTTATTGCTCTCTTAGTTTGTCGCTCCCAGTCTTTTGCTAGCCTCCACAACAAAGTATGAGCTCCACTCATGCATCCAACTCCCTAAACCAAGTTATTCCAAAGAGTCCACCATACCTACCTACTAGCTTATGCTATTCCAAGTTTATTCATGATTGTTTTTACATTCCAAATTAAACTTGTTATGAGAAAAGTAGTGATTAAAGTTCTCACGAACTTGATGGCACACTTTACTTTACTTGCCTCTAATAAACTTGAACCATTGGGTCCTTCTTTGTTGCATATATGCTTGCGCTTTATAAGTTGAAATTAGCAGAACCATGTACCATGGGGAACACTTTCAACATTGCACTTGTACTTTGTACCCCGTTGATATCATGTTCTTTTGCTTATGGATCCCGGCGATGTGAAATAAAAGTGGAACTTGTAAGATCATGGAGTTTGTATGTGTGTTAGAGAAACGCCTGGGCCACTAGCCTAAGCCATGCGTAATCATGGTGGAAACTTGCAGCATCACCATAATGAGCACTCTATGAAGCATCCTCAATAAAAACCTATGCAAATAGCAATTAAAAAGATCGCTGAGATGCTCATTGTCTGCTTGCCTTGTCATTTTGATTATGGGAAAGCTCCCGTATCATGTGCAAGGGGTACCCCGTTGGTGGTTCTTAATGATACACATGTACTTACAATGACAAGAGCATACTCGTGATTGAAGTTGAGTAGCATGAGGATCGGTCTTTGTAAGTAAGGGGCATGAGGTTTCGGTTTATAACTTGTCAAGCATATCCTCATAGTTGTGTCACTTTAACCTTAACCACTTCAAGATGCTTATGATAGGCGCAATGAGAGCTGAAAGCTATAAGTACCATAATTTTTGGAAGCTCTTTATGAGACTTGAATCCCTACTTCCTTTTACAAAGGCCTTTCTTCCACCATTACATTGAGTCTCCACCTTCTATCTTTATGCACTTACTTTGAGAGCATAGTGGCCATTCTTAGTTCTATGTGCATTGTCCCAAGACTAGTGGATTGATGCATACTTTGATATTGCTTGTTTTAAACTATTATATCTAGTCACTCTTATGAACCTTGAAGGTGTCCTATGCAATTATATTTGCTACTCTATTGAGGGACAAGCTGAATACTATTATGCTATGTTTTCTTTATGTGAAACAAACAAACGTCTTGCATTGTTATTCATGAATCTTTTGTTTGTGCCTTTTCATGTTGCACCATAGTTTCCTTGCTTATTTCTAGAACTTTGTCTATCATGTTATGATTGAAGTACTATGATCCCAGCTTTGAATGTTTTGCAAATACTTTGATCAAGTCTTTGATGGTGCATGTCACCTCAAAAATTATTCTTTCTTTTTATCACTTACCTACTCGAGGACGAGCAGGAGTTAAGCTTGGGGATGTTGATACATTGCAAATGTATCTATAATTTTTGATGCTCCACCTTGGTTTTATCCACTTTCTTGTGTTTTGTTCCAACTTTGGAGTACTTTTCTTATGATTTCTTGGACTAACCTATTAACAAGAGCCACAGTGCAAGCTGCCTGTTTTCTGCTGTTTTTGATTCCAGGAAAGTCAGAAAATGAATAGTCTCGGAATTGGACGGGACAAAATTCAAAGTGCCTATTTTTTCGGAAGTCATTAAGTGCCAGAATACGAGACGGAGAAGGGCCAGAGGCCGGCCACACCACCTGGCTGCGCGGCCAGGCTGGGACCACGCTAGGGGGTGGTGTGGTGGCCCCTAGCACCCCCTCGGTCTCCCCTTCCAACTATAAGATGCCCTCGGGACGTAAACCCTACGGATCCATGTAGTAGCTAGATGGCTGGTTCTCATCCTTTGTGCTTTCATGTTTAGATCTTGTGAGCTACGTTCATGATCAAGATCATCTATTTGTAATTTCTGCATGTTGTGTTTGTGGGGACCCGATGGATATTGAGATGCTATTTCAGATTGATTATTGATTCTATCATGTCTTTGATATTTGAGATCTTGCAAGCTTTCCGTTTTTAGTAGCTATCTTGGCCAAGTAGATGCTAGCAACTCCAAGAGTTAGTATTTATGCTCGATAGTGGGTTCATGCCTCTGGTAATCTGGGGAAGTGACAGAAATCTCTAAGGTACTAGATGTGTTGTTGCTACTAGGGATAAAACAACAATCCTTTGTTCATAGAACAATCATATTGTTTAATTTACACGCAATTCGTAAAGCAATAATCTGTTGCTTGCAACTTAATACTGGAGGGGGTTCGGATGATAACCTGAAGGTGGATTATTAGTCATAGATGCAGTTGGATGGCAGTCCATGTATAATGTTGTAATGCCCAATCAAGTCTCAAAGGAGTCAAGATGATTAATATATGCATGTATTGCTTTCTCGGTGTTTGTCAATTTCCCCACTGTAATTTGTTCACCCAGCATGTTATCTATCTAAGGAGAGCCACCTCTAGTGAACTATGGATCCCGGTCCTTTCTCTTTACATACAATCTACAACTGTTTACTTCTTTGTGTTTACTTTCTGCAAACTTTTACTTCTTTCCATTCGATACGTTTAATCCTTTGTTTACCGCAAAACACGGTGAGATTGATAACCTCATCGCAAGTTGGGGACAAAGTTCTGGGGTTGTGTTGTGCAAGTCTCCACGTTGCTACTAGCACCGGTAGTGCGCCCTGCCAAAGCTCAGCTAGTAACACCTTTGAGGTGTTTCCTTGCTCCTACTGGTTCGATTAAACCTTGGTTTCATACCTGAGGGAAATTTGCTGCTGTGCTCATCATACCTTCCTCTCGGGGTTCCCAACGAGCTCTACATCAACATCGGCATCAAGGATTTTTCTGGGCGCCGTGCATTGAGCCATCATCGATGTATCGAAATAAGGTCGAATTTGAACTACATGTAATAAATTGTAGGTTTCTTTGAAAGTTTTATCAAAAATGCTTTTGGAGGTACCCATCGAGCGGTCAATTAATATATCAAAAACCACCGACAGTTTGATGACTAGTTCGACTCCTAGCTACTAAGATTTTGCATGTTGAAAATTTTGAACCCCTTTTGAAAACGATCACATGAAATAATGAGTTAGGCGAAATGATTTTTCTATTCTCTATTGGCAACCCACAAGCTTGAGGTTCTCCTTAAGCTTAAAGATAATTTTATTTTTTCCACTATGTATAAAGTGAAACTTAGCGGATGCCACATAATGCAGGATTAGTATATTTATTTTCTTAGACATATGCTCACCTATGTCCATGCGTTGTACATGCTGAGTGAATAAATATTCGCAGGGGAAGAGGGCAGTAGCGAAGAGGAGTTGAAGGCGGTTCCATGTTAGAGCAAAGTTCTGATGGGTTCCTGACATGAGGTACTCCTACGGCCTTACAATGTACACTCTACTTATAGTAAATTTCAAGACCTATGCACGCAAAAGTAATCGTGTGTTTTCTCTCTCCTTCGCTATCCTCCATCTCTCCTCCCCTTTCCCCTCGCGCACCGACCCATACGATCTCTCCCTCGTCCACAGTGTGGTGCTACACACGTGTGCCTTGGTACGGCGGCTATGTGTCTCTGGCGTGTTTGCCAGCCACACGTTGGTGTGGAGTAGGGGCGAGGAGTACATAGGAAGTAAACCACTCTGATCCTTGGAGGCACAAAAATTCAAACTTTTCCCAGTTTTCGAAATTTTCACTTGCTTACCAAACATCGGGGGGGGGGAGGTTATTCAAAACATTGGCCATTCACAGTACTATACTTCTTATATTATCTTTATCTTGTCTTATCTCTTACAATACCATATAACTTCATATAGTGTTTGGATTAACTTTGAACATTGACCCCTAGATCAAGACTAGCAAATCCAAACATTGCTAACTGTTTGATCTTTTTTCCATTCTTAGCATCTAGAAAGATTCTACTAATAGTCTTTAGCACCATAAACTCTAGTATGCACAATCCTCAAAACACACACTTCGTTGCTCACATTGAGGGTCTTTTTGCTAAATGCATGGACTTGGATGCAATTTTCATTTTTTATGAGGTCCTTGATGTAACTTGTACTTCCACTGACCGTGCTAACTCTCAAACACCTCGCTCTTACGAGACCTACCATTTGATCGGCCGTTCGCAGTAACTCTTATCTTATCTTTATCTTGTCGTATATCTTACAATACCATACGACTTCATAGTGTACAGATTAACTTTGAACATTGACCGTTGGATTAGGACTAGCAAATCCAAACATTGTAACTTGTTCGATCTTCTTTTCCATTCTTAGCATCTAGAAAGATTCTACTGATAGTCTTTAGCACGATGAACGCTAGTATGTGCAGAACTCAAAACACACACTTCAATGCTCAGTTTCAGGGACCTTGTGCTAAAAGCATGGCCTTGGATGAAAATTTCAATTTTATTAGGTCCTTGATGTAACTTGTACGTCCACGCATCGAGTTAACTCTCAAGCACCTCTCTCCTCCAAGACCTACCATTAGATTGGCCATTCACAATACTTCTTATCGTATATTTATCTTGTCTTATCTCTTACAATACCATACCACTATATAGTGTACAGATTAACTTTGAACACTGACCATTGGATGAAGACTGGCAAATCCGAACATTGCTAACTGTTGGATCTTATTTTCTATTCTTAGCATCTAGAAAGATTCTACTAATAGTCTTGAGCACGATTAACGCTAGTATGTGCAAACCTCAAAACACACACTTCATTGCTCAGTTTGAGGGTCCTTATGCTAATTGCATGGACTTGGATGCAATTTTCATTTTTTACAAGGTCCTTGATGTAACTTGTACTTCCCCTGATCGTGTTAACTCTCAAGCACCTCAGTCCTACTAGACCTACCATTAGATCGGCCATTCACATTTCTTCGTATCTTATCTTTATGTTATCTTATCTCTTACATAACTACTATATATAATGTATCAGGTTTGAATTGGATCCATAGCTCCAATCCTGACCGTTGGGCTGTTAGATCCAATGGATCAGCCCAATGGTTCAGAGCAGCTAGATTTGTGTTAAATAATACCTAGAGGAAACTCCACCATCTTCTAAACTATCATATCACCACCCCAAAATTTCATAGCACAGTAGGATGTATTCTCAATATGGGTAGATAGTTATTATTAATAGACTTAATGTATGCCTTTTGTCTCTAACAAGACTATTGGTTAATAACAACTTAATGTTTGTTAAATCACATTTCATATAGTATATACATACATGTGTGGCATGCGACTTATACTAGTCTCTTACAATACCATACCATTGCATAGCGGTGTATGGATTAACTTTGAACGTTCACTGTTGGATCAAGACTAGCAAAACCAAACATTGCTAACCGTTGGATCTTCTTTTCCATTCTTAGCATCTAGAAAGATTTTATCGATAGTCTTGAGCACGTTGAACGCTAGTATGCGCAAACCTCAAAACACACACTTCATTGCTTAGTTTCCAGGATCCTTCTGCTAATAAATGCATGCACTTGGATGCAATTTTCATTTTTTGTGAGGTCCTTGATGTAACTTGTACTTCCACCGACCGTGTTAACTCTCAAGCACCTTGCTTCTATGATATCTTACCATTTGATCAGCCATTCACGGTACTTATTGTCTTCTCTTTAGCTTGTCTTATCGCTTACAATGTCATACACCACTTCATAGTGTACGGATTAGCTTGGAACATTTACCACTGGATCAAGACTAGCAAATCCATACATTGCCAGCTGTTGGATTTTCTTTTCCATTCTTAGCATATAGAAAGATTCTACTGATAGTCTCTAGCACGATGAACGCTAGTATGCACAAACCTCAAAACACACTTCATTGCTCACTTTCAGGGTCCTTGTGCTAAGTGCATGGACTTGGATGCAATTTTCATTTTTACGAGTTCCCTGTTCTAACTTGTACTTCTATCCACCGTGTTTATTCTCAAGCACCTCGCTCCTATGAGACCTACCATTAGATCGGCCATTCACAGTACTTCTTATCTTATCTTTATCTTGTCTTATCTCTTACAATACCATACCACTATATCATGTACGAAACATTGACCATTTGATCAAGACTGGCAAACCCAAACATTGCTAATAACCCTTGGATCATCTTTTTCATTCTTAGTAGCTATAAAGATTCTACTGATAGTCTTTAGCACGATGAATGCTAGTATGCAAAAACCTCAAAACACACACTTCATTGCTTAGTTTCAGGGTCCTTGTGCTAAATGCATGGACTTGGATGCAATTTTAAATTTTTATGAGGTGCTTGATGTAACCTGTACTTCCATTGACCATGTTAACTCTCAAGCACCTCGATCCTAGGGGACCTACCATTAGATCGGCCATTCGCAGTAATTCTTATATTATGTTTATCTTGTCTTATCTCTTACAATACCATACCACTTCATAGTGTACAGATGAAGTTTGAACATTGAACGTTGGATCAAGACTGGCAAATCCAAATATTCCTAACCGTTGGATCTTATTTTCCATTCTAGAAATCTAGAAAGATTCTATTGATAGTCTTTAGCATGATAAACATTATTATGCTCAAACCTCAAAACACACACTTAATTGCTCAGTTTCAAGGTCCTTGTGCTAAATGCATGGACTTGGATACAATTTTAAATTTTTATGAGGTCCACTTGTACTTGCTTAACAAAGGAAAACATGGTGGTGCTCAATCCTGGAGCCTTACAGTGTGCTACTCCTACTCTATGCAAGGAAAATAAATTGTGTACTACTCTCTCCTTTGATGCATCACATCCATCCTCTAGCTGATCTCTCCCTTGTCCACAGCGTGGCGCTCCGCACATGTGCCATGGTAATATGGCGGCTCTGTTTCTCTCTCTTTTTCATAACTTTGCTCTGACATCGAACCGCCTTCAACACCGCTTCACTGCTGCCCTCTCGTGTTGCCTTCTCTGTCCCCATAATCTCTTCTACAGTAGCTCTTCATTTCCCACCTCCATTTCGATCCTTCTTTTTCCTAGTACTAGTATTTGCTTTACGGAAAACAACGTCCTAGTTTTCGCAAAAAAAATCCAATCACATGGAAAATTGAGATCATCCCTTTTCATAATACTCCTTGGAAACTCCCCTTGGAAAATATTGTTTACCATACCAAGATGCACCAATCTACATAATATGGGGAAATTACCATAAACTATGATGTGAGTCACAGGATATGGCATTGACCTTGGTCGTCCGACTCGAAACCTATTCAGACGCATTGCAGGATAATTTTGTGAACCTGGTTTTTGAAAAGTTGTCAAACTCAAGTTTATCATTTTGCATGGCATGTGATACATGTCAAATATAGCCATGCACATGTCTTCCGTAAAATTTTAAGAACAATCCACCTCAACCTCATGTTACAATTCCTTTACTTTCTTATGAATCAAACACTTCTTTAAGAAAAATTCCTGTAGGCTCCAAATCTTGTAGGATTCAACTGGACATGATATGCTAATAATACTGCATTTTCCCTATTCCATTGTTTTTCCAATCCAACGAATCAAACAGGCCCAATGTTGAGACTCCCATGGGTAATATTGCCTACTACGCCAAGATGCACCCATATAATAAATTAATGTGGGAATAGTACATTAACTATGATGTCGATATGGACATGACCTTTTTTGGTCTTCAGGGTTGAAACCAAATAATATTCATACTTGCTGGGAAAATATCGTGGGGCTGGTTTTCAGAAGTCATTAAATCCCATGGTTACCAGTTTCCTAGCAGGCTGTACACGTGACATGATAAGATGCCATGCATAAATATTTTTTTTTCTGTTTTTCTTTATTACATGCGATTGTTTCAAAATAGGTTCAAACTTGTCAAGATACAAATTCTTAGTAGGAAGTTGAATTGGTCAAAACGATCGATTGTTTACGATATATTAATTTCCTGATGGGTACGCCGAAAAGCTTTTTGTAGAACTTTGATAGCTCGGAATATGACCTGATTTTGTTAAAAGAGACACAAAGTCATTTGAGTGGGCCAAGTTAGCTCGGAAGCTTTGAAAACTCATAAACATGGGAATCATACATAAAACATTGTCCACTATATCTAGAAACTTGGCTTGTGGCATTCAAAACCATGTTCTCTGTACTTTCTGTGCATAGTATATTCATGGTGCTAGAGGCCAACAATAATGAAATCTTCTATATGCTTCACATGACATAATCAAATGTACTAAAAGAGATCCAATGGTCAACAATGTTGGGTTTTGCCAATCTATATCCGACTGAGGATGTTCGAAGTTATTCGTACACTATATAATGGTATGCAAATTGTGAAGCAACATAACAACTTTTTTCTTTTGAAAAGAAGTGTCAAGCACTTACTTTTGATTTTTTATGGCAAGCAATACGCATAAGAGGACACACATGAAAGTATTTGGTATATTATTTGTTCTATTTCAATGTCTTCAAAACATTATCAAATTTGTAGGCATGCATATTCTTAGCACGAAGTTAGTTGCATTTTTCAAATCTCGCGATGGTTATCGATGTATTGAAAAATCCGGTACCAACAAACGACATCTGTAATATTCAAGATCAACCTATCACGCTTACTTGTAGTTCATATCTGACATAATTTCATTATATTGGCATAAGGTCCTCTATGTGGGGGAACTTACCTACCTAGGAAGCTTCAAAAATTCTAAAACTAGGAAGTTATAAGAAAGCATCGTCCACTTTATCTGAAATGTGGGGCGGTGCCACCTTTTTTCAACTAGGTTTGTCCTAGAAGGAGCAAGATGCTTCAGTTAACAACTTAATATGGTTAGTGGAAGTGTACATGTTACATCAACGACCTCAAAAAAGAGAAAATTACACCCAACACATGTTTTAGTATTAAAGGGGCCTGAAAAAAGCATGGAAAAGTAGTTGGGACTAGCTATCCTTCTCCACCCACTACCTGAAGCATACCGTTTGTACTAGAACAACAACTCCTTAACAAAGAGGAAATCAGCACGATGCTCACTTTTGCCAGATCTAGCTCATGAAGTGCATCAAATGCGATGGGACCTATATATATATATACATATCAAGTACAATATCCCTTCTCTAGTATTCCGAGTGTCGATCTTTTTAATAACCTTCCATGCCGATGTTTGGGACGAAGCAAGTGAAAGATTCGAAACCAAAAAAGTTTGATTCGCGACTACTTTTTGCCGCCACCTCAACCCAAGGCCCAAAGTGGTTCCGTCCTATGCACACCAACACAACGTAGATGATGAACACACGATAGATAGACACAGAGCCGTCATACCATGGCTTGAGTTGAAAGCGACATCCCACGAATGTTCTGCTTCTAGTTCATTTTGAAGTACTCCTATATGAACTTCAAATTGAACTAGAAGTGGAACTTTTGCGGGATCCTGCTCTCAACTCTAACCATGGAACATGTGCTGAGCGGCACACTACGAACGAGGGAGAGATCAAGTGGCAGGTGTGCGCGTGGGTGCCAAGAAGATACATACTTGATTACATTGTGTAAAATTTGACTAAATAGAGAGAGTAACTAATACACTTTAGTACTTTGTGTAAAATTAGTATTGCTAGAGGTAGAGTAATACTTTCAAATAATGCTAATTTTATACCAACATTCGTTATATATTTAGTGTAAATCTTGGTCAAAGAAAGAACACGCAAAACAAGGACGCCTTATTCCTCGGGACGGAGGTAGAGTAATACTCCTACTTACTACTACTACTTATTCAAATACTACAGTAGAACCTATAAATAAATAATGTGTCTGGTCAAACAGACGTTGTGCCTGTCAATCTCCATTATTTTATCCCCACTCGCCGACACCGCCTGGCCGCATTTGTGATCCTCGCCACTTCGCAAATCACACATTTTCCTCGCCATCTTGCCCGGTGCATCTCTCCTTCTAGACCACCACCCCTCTCCTCCAAAAAACCACAAAAAGTTCTATATAGATCCGCCCTCAGCCCCAATCCTCCTGGACATGATGGTGGATATTTTGTACAAAATTTGGAGAGGTTTGAGGGAGAGCCAGTGGTGCAGTGGCTTTAGCAGGGGCGGCGATGACGTTGTCAACAAATTCACTGAGCGTATGGATGCTCAAAGCACCGTTTGGCTAGATGCAGGCTCCAAGGAGCTACACCGCCAAGTCACTAGTGGAGAAGGTTGCAGCTGCCCAAACTACAACCGCTCGAAAGTGGTCTCCTTCAACAAACTCTATGCCCACATGATCTTCTGCATCAACAACATGTTTATCTGCACGGAGCCAGGATGCAACTAAGTCGGCAACAAATTAACATTGTATCTGCACCTCAAATCCACCCACTCGATCGAGGTGCCCACTGTCCTCTACAACATCAAACAATGGGACCCGTCTAACCCGGTGCCTGTAGGGTGCCCACAGAGAACAAATGTCATCGGCATCAGGAAGATGGGCACACTTTTCATCGGCCAGATTGACAGGGACAACACGGATATTGTCTTGTCCGTCAGCCGTGTAAGTTTGGCGCTGTGGTAATTGGAGGAGTACGAGGTGATGATGTTGTCATTGTTCTCTTTTCGAGGGTTCTGTCAGCTCTAGTTTTATTCTGAGCCAAAGATTGTGGAGCCGCTGGCCGAAGTCGTGTTGGATGCGCTCAACCATTACATATTGGTGTCGCGGACTTATTGTTAAGATCCTCAATCGTTGGATGGAGATCCTCGTGGATTTCCAATATTGGGTCGACAATGACATCAACCCAATGTGAGATATCACATCTTAATATTCTCCTAATGATCCTAATATGAATGCACTACTATATGTAATTTTCTAGTTGATATTTTCTTATATTAATTACTAATTTATGTTAGTGGCATATTCCCTTCATAATCGGAGTGGTGGAAATTGCTGGAAAGATCCATGAATTTTACACCTATCTTGTTGAGGGTGAATAGGCGAAAGCCTATTACGAGGATCCACATACGATGGTAAAACTAGAGAAGCGTGCCAGACTTGAAAGCAAGCGCTACCCGACCATGACCTGGACACGCTGAATCGTTGGCATACATATCTTGTGGTGATTCTGACCTCTCTCTTTTCTCTCATGCATGTTGGGAGTATATGATGGGACACGTAATTGTTCCTAGCTAACTTAAGGTACTAATACTAGTGGTTTTATACTTCTACTGAGTATTTTGTATGGAGTTCTACAACTACTAATATATTCTGTAATAATTCATATGTAGTGGGAATTGTTTAGATCGAGTGCAGAATATGGCATGTACTACTGAATCTTTTAAAAGCTATCGAATCTCTCAAATGTTCTGATGTTGCTATTATTAAAGTATTTTCTAGAACTTATAGTATTGTACTGGTAATTGTTTTGAGCAATGGGAGTAGATTGTTATGCTTTTCTTGTCAAACATGGCTTTGTCAATCTAGATGAGGCCTGGGCTTGTTGGGTTGCATATATGTTGGTCACAAATGCATTGATGTAAGAACGAGGTATGCACACAAATGCAGACCTGATCATCACTGTTGCTTGCTCCAATGATGGAGTGTGTTCGGAGAAGAGGGCAAACTAATCCTATGCTAAGTTTTTGAGAGCTGAAACAAGAACTAATTCTCTCTATACTGCTATTGAATTTCAGTGTCTATATTGCTGAATCGGTCCCTTTGAAATGCTATTGAATCTGTCTAGTGCTGCTGAATATGAATCTGCGATATTTTCCTTTCTTATTGATAAGATTTTGCAAGTTCTTTGAATATTGATAAGATTTTGCAGGTTTCTTTGAAAGTTCTTTTGGAGATACCCATTGGGGTCAATTAGGAGTATATCGGAAACCACCAAGAGTTTGGACAAGAGGTTTAACTTATTGATAAGATTTTGCATCTTGACAATTTAAATAAATTTGGTCAAACCTGAGCTACACAAGTAAGAGAACAAGAGGGAGGCAGCGGGAGACTTTAAAAAAAAGAGGCAGCACGAGAGCAATGTAGAGGAGGACTGGAAGGCGTGAGACGTCAGAGGAAAACTATGATGGGCTTCTGACACGAGGTATAGGGTACACTCCACTAGTATATGTGTGCAAAACAAGTTGCATTTTCTCTCTCCTTCGTTGGCTCTCACCATCCATCCTCCATCGATCTCTTGTCTACAGTCGTGGATGCACAGTCCGGCCTCTTCCTCACCCACATCGTGGCGCTGCGCACGTGTGCCTTGGTACAGTACACCAATCTATTTCCATTAACCATTTTTTCTATTCTGAAATTCAAAATAATCATCAACACCAATACAAAAAGGCTCAAAGGTAAGAAAATTTACGAAACGGTCCTCAGACCACCTTGCGATGAATATTATTCCTAGCGCGATAACAGAAGCGTCTCGCTCCTCCATGACCTCTAGTTCAAAAAAATAAATAAAGAATGCCACCACCGCAATTGTCAGACAAAGTGTACCATGATTTCGTAAAATTCCCAAGTTTTAGAATTTTTCAAGCAGACCTAGAAAGGTTTTTCATTTTATTCATGTTCACTCTTCGTGCTTTTTGATGAGGTTGTCGCATCATAATGCAAGATGGTGTATAGTTTAATCGCTAGTATAAGGCCGGTAGTAAACGACGTGTCACTTTGTTATACCTAAGACTCGGTTATACTATTAAACTTGCTCACACACACTTCTTGTAGATTATTAAATTATACCTAATTTGATAAATCGATAGAAAGTCGTTTGAGTGGGTTAAATTAGGTAGAACATTAAGCTTGAAAAATATAACATGTAATTTACACAACCAATTTATGTACTAGTAAATAATTGGAACATGATATGAACTCTAATTTAGCTATATTAACCGCACTTCATCCTAAAAAAACTTTTACTTCTCTACCATGCTAACATGCACCGACCTATACCAAAATATGGACACACCATCATTATAGATATATAGTGTATGTCCATGACCTTGGTCATTTACAGTTAAACCCAAGAAGTTCACACGGAGTACATGGTATAGTAGGCCATACCATGAAGTGTGTTTTTCAAGTATTTTACTGGTAGAATAAATTAAGGAACAAAGAATGCCCCCCACAAATTTTCATTCAAAGTGGACAATTCTTTCTTACAGTTTCCCAAGTTTAAGGATTTTTCAAACTCCCAAGCCAAAGCTCCACGCACTTAAATGACTCTATCCCGATATAACGAAATTAGGTCAAACTTGAATACATGTGAGCGCGATAGACTATTACTCTTGAAAATTTCCAAAATTCTTCTAAAGGACCAACAATAGTTTTGAAAAATGCTAGCACTGATTAGTATTTGCATAACGACAAATTGGCTTGAGTGACCAATCAAGGTCACGGTCACATCCACATCATTGTTTAGGTCCCACGAGTCTAACACGATGGGGAAGGGAGTTGAAGGTGGCTGGATGTCAGAGCAAAGTTATGATGGGTTCCTCAAACGAGGTTTACATGGACATACCTTACGGGTACTCGAGTCTAGCATATACGATCCAGTCTAGCAGAAGCCCACGGTTTTATCAGGGCCCAATCAAGGATTTAGATGACCTAAGGAGACTCCGACTACTTGCAGCACACGGCAAGCTCAAGATAGAAAGTTTAAAGGGAAAACCCTAACTTGTAACCGACTTGACCTGCTTTCTCGAGACCTAGCCTATATATATAAAGTCTAGGAGGGGGCAGCGAGGTGGACAATCACAACCCTAGTTTCCACACCATCGCCAGATTGCATCTGTGCACCCCTTTGTAACTTTTGACTCCCTTGATAATTCCAAAAGTAGACAAGCAGGAGTAGGGTCCTCTACGAGGCCTAAACCTAGGTAAACGTTGCGTCCCTGTGTGCTTGTTTGCTGGCCGATTGATGCCTCCAGCGCTCCCGTCTTCTCCAAAACCCAAGTCCATAACAATAGGCATTGATGAGTTTAACCCTCGTCAGAGGTACTCCTGTCGCCTTACTAGTAGTAAATTTCTTAGGACCTATGCACGCAAAATAAATTGTGTGTTTTCTCTCTCTTTTGTTGCCTCTCATCTCTCCTCCCCTCTCCCCTCACACGCTACATGACTGATCTCTCCCTCGTCTAGAGCATGGCACTACACACGTGTGCCATGGTATGGTGGCTCTATGTCTCTCCGTGTTCGGTAGCTGTGTTGGTGTGGAGTAGGAGGAGTCATAGGAAGGAAACAACTTTTGTCCTTCGCGGCAAAAAAATTCACACTTTCCGGGTTCGAAATTTCCACTTGCTTCCGAAACATCGGGAGGGTAGGTTATTCAAAAGACAAGGCATTCACAGTACTCCTTATCTTATCTTTATCTTGTATTATCTCTTACAATACCATACCACTATATAGTGTACGGATAACTTTGAACATTGACCATTGGATCAAGACTAGCAAATCCAAATATTGCTAACCACTAGATCTTCTTTTCCATTCATAGCATCTAGAAGATTCTATTCATAGTCTTTACCACAATAGATGTTAGTATGTGCAAACCTGAAAGCACACTCTTCTTCTTAGTTGTGGGGAACTTGTGCTAAGTGCATGGACTTGGATGTAATTTTCATTTTTATGAGGTCCTTGATGTAACTTGTACTTGCACTCACTGTGTTAACTGAAGGACCTCTCTCCTACAGGACCTACCACAGTTAGAAGAAAATGCAACAAAGCTTCAATTATCACACAAAGTGGACCGCAGTTTCTTATAATTTTTCAAGATTCCTAGCTAACTTCGCACACTTCACTGGCTTCTTGCCCATTTAACAAAATTAGGTCAAACTTGAGCTACAAGTAAGCACGATAGATTGCTCTTGAATTAAATGTGTTTTTAGAGGAAGATGGATGCATCTTCTTTTATTAAACAATGTCGTTGGTGTAAGTTTCCAACTATCACGAAAGAACATTCTCAGTTTTCAACTATTGGGGTGTCATTTAATATATCACAAACCACCAGCAAGAGTTTGGACAATAGGTTCATCTTCTTGCTAAGATTTTGCATCTTGACAACTTAACGAAACAAGGTCAAACGTGAGCTAAAAATAAGCATGACAGATTGCTCTTGAATTAAATGTTTTTTCGGAGGAAGATGGGTGCATCTACTTCTTGTGGTAAACAATGCCATCAGTGTAAGTGTCCAACTATCACAAAAGAACATTCTCAGTTTCCAACAATCATGGGATCATTTAATATATCCCAAACCACCACCGAGAGTTTCATGATAGGTTCAACTTCTTGCTAAGATTTTGCATCTTGACAACTTAATGGAATTAGGTCAAACTTGAGCTACAAGTAAGTGTGATAGAATGTTATTGAATTAATTGTCTTTTAGAAGGTAGATGTGTCCATCTTCTTTTAGTAAATGATGTCGTCCGTGTGCGTTTCCTGCTATTAGGAAAGAACATTCTCAATTTTCCCATGTTTATGAAGTTTAAACTTCCTTGCTAACTCTACCAACTTGAATGAGACTTTGTGCCATTTATCAAAATTAGGTAAAATTTGAACTACGAGTAAATTGTAGGTTGCTTTGAATGTTTTACGAAATACCTTTTCGGTGGTTTTCGATGTACTAAATTCCTAGTTAGGTTCCAAAGTTTTTTGGAAAATTCTCCTCTTTGCTCCTCTCGCGCTGCCTCCTGCGTTCTCTTAGTCTCTTCTCTCTCCAATATTTTTTTTTCAACACGGGGGAAACTTCTAGTGGAAATATTGTTCATCATGCGAGGAAGAACCTATGTACTCCTACCAAATACGGGAACCCACCACGCCAAGTTCTTACATACTCCCTCCGTCCACAAATAAGTGTACTTCTAGTAGCTCTTAGTCTAAGTCAATCTTTTTAAAAATTTGACTACTTTTTAAAACTAATCAAGAAATATATATAACATGAAATCTACATATTATGAAAGTACATTTCAAAATGATTAAACTTCTAGTACTATTTTTGTGTCACAACTATTACTATATTTATAAATTAAAGTTGGTCGGAAATAGTTAAGTTTGATTTAGAAAAAAATGGTAGAAGTACACTTATTTGAGGACGGAGGAAATAGCTAAATGCACAATATACATCAAAGCCAACATTCATGATTTATCTCATACATTTTGAGAACTTGGAAGTACGACAAATAAAAGGGGTGCATGCACAACTACTTTGTGGAATATACTTGAGAGATTGAAACGAGGTTGTGGAATATACTTGATAAATCTGAGTCATGTATTTTGAGATGGAGGGATTATTATTTGGGAACTAGCCAAATTCAAAATCTTTCTCAAGTGGAAAAATTTATCGCCTAGTCTGCGTGAATCGTAGGTATCCAATGTTGTGTGCAAAAATCTCTAATACTATAATGGAACAGTTTTGAAATGGATCCATAGCACCAATCCTGATCGTTGGGCTGTTAGATCCAATGGTTCAGAGCAGCTGGATTCATGTTGAAGGAGTAGTACCTAGAGCAAACTCCACCATGTTCTAGAACCATCATGTCACCACCCCTGAAATTTCATAGCACAGTTGGTTATATTCTCAATATGTGTAGATACTTATTATTAATAGACTTAATGTATGCATTTTTTCTCTAACAAGACTATTGACTTAATGTGTGTTAAATCACATTTTATACAGTATATACATGTGTGCCACGTGCCTTTTAATAGTATGGATATGGATGATCAGTTAATGTGACTCTCGGCCTTGAATTCCTAGAGAGATAGCTTATGGTGTACTACCTTTTTTATTACTAGATGGACGCTAGCCAAATTCAAAATCTGAAACGAGCGGCAAAATCACCCACCGTCCTTTAAGAATTTCCCGCCTACCGATTCAAAACCATTGAGCCAAAATGTCCCACTGGATAGTACCATTTTTCTATTATTATTAGCTGGACGATAGCAAAATTCAAATCTCAATCGAGTGGAAACATCAGACTCTGACCTTAAAGCATTTTGTGCCACTCTGTTTCAAAAACTTTTGTCGTTAAATTTCTTGTTCTACACATTGTTCAGATGATAGATGGGCATGCTAAAGTCAGTAGCTTGGGGGACGATCATAATTCTATTTCTATTCACCTTTATGGTCCTAATTCGCGCAGTTTTTCCCACTGGCCCTCTCAAAACTCACAAGCTCCTCTGTACCCTCCACGGCCACCGTGCACACTAGCTTGATCTATGGTCTTGTGCGCCACCGCGGAGCCGCTTCACGGACTCTCACCCACTGGATCTAGTTCACCGTGTCTCTCTGCCACTGCACGGGAGCTGCGGTGTCATTCACCACGCTGATGGCGACATCGACCGCCCAAGCTCTGCTTCCTCGCCTCTGATGGCATCATCAACTACCTAAGCTCTGCTTCCTTACCGCCGAAAGCTACCCAACCGTACCGGATCTGCTTCACTAGTGTCCAACGGACGTGATCTAGTTCTAGGACTTCCATGTCCACCGATGGAGACCAGCTGTAGGACAATCGCCGTTCACTTCACTAGATCTGCCTTAGTGATGCTCTTGTCCACCGCGCTCAAGCCGGCATCAACCTCCCAAGATCTGCTTCCCCAACGCTAATAGCCACCGCAACCGCAACACCCTCAGTGACCAGGATCTCACCCACACGGTATCGACGATGCTTAGACACCTCTCCTACCAAAGTAACCAAACCTCCAACCTGCCAGCAGTATAATAGGCTCAAGCCTGTCACAGTGAACTAAATTTTTGTAATCGTGCTACACACCAAGTCAATGCGCACGCCTGTTGTACACATTACATACAAGGTCACTAGACATGTTTTTTTTGCATTCACTTCTCTACAAATTTTAAAGTCATACACATGTTCTTAGCTACTCCATACAATAGTAATTGTCTACTTCCAAAATCTGAAGTCAGTGGAAAATATTAGTGTGGATTCCCTGTTGTAAAGTTACTGAATCTATCTGGTTCGTCCTGAGATTAGTTCATGTTATTATTTCCTCCTTCGCATTGTTTTGCTATCCTGCTGTAGCCGTTTAAACTCTTCAGACTAATTCGATTATACTTTTTTGGTGCAATCTGGTTATTCAAAAGCTGCATCACTAACTATTTTATTTTTATTGCATAGAGCTCAAAATGGAACAATGAACATGTTGGTTTGCATAGCCTAGTCTACAGGTTCATAAGCGACATCATTATTTCCTTCTATGGTGCTGGTTCGTCCTGACTAATGGCATAACTACCCTCTACTATGTAGTTCACTCGTGGTTTGCATTCCTGCTCTAGAAGTTCACTTAAGATGACATTATAATTTCCATCTGGTTGATTCTTAGCTATGAAAATAACTACATGCCAGCGTGTAGGTCACCGCAAATCTAAGTCACCCAACGACTCTTGCATTCCAAGAGATACCACTTCTTCCATATATATTTGCTGAAATGACCTGGCTAGTTTATATTTGCTGAAAGTCTAAGAAACACTTTGTTTGATTGGTCATTTCATTCTAGGCACACTTGTATAATGCTTCTTTATCATGTTCTACAGGCACACGAGCGATGCCATTATATCTTGCATCTAGTTTTGGTTCATCCTAAGAAACGACATAACTATCCTCTACAATATGTAGTTCATTTGTGGTTTGCAATTCTGCTCTACAAGTGCTCTTATGATCCGGTTATAATTTCTATATGGTTCATTCTTCGCTAGGACAGTAACTACATGCCATTTTTTGGCTCATCGCAAATTCCAAGTCCCCCAACATCTCTTGCATTTTATGGTTTACAACAGCTTCCATATATATTTGTTGAAATGATCTGGCTAGTTTATATTTGCTGAAATTCTAATCCACACACACACACATTTTTTGATTGCTCGTTTCATGGTAGGCACAGTTGTTTAATGCGTGCTTGCTTGTCCTATTTGTTTGACGTGTTGGTCAATAATTGAAATATTAACTAGTTGTAAAATCTAGATCATAGCTCCTGTCATATCAGTCAAATGAGTAGTTTGTCTTGTTTTATGTATTAACTTGTTATTACTTAGTTTCAGACTGTAATTATTGCTATCGCCACAAAAGAGGGGGCTGCAAGATCATTTGTTGGGGTTCCGTGTATGAAAACAATAAATTTTACTCTACGCCCCTGAACCCCTGAAGTTGCTAGGACCTATCTATTGGTAATACAGTAACGGAAAGGTCTTTTAGCGAACTTACCCTTGAGGACAGAAAAGCGTTGTTAACGCTCAGGAGAGCGTGGTTGATGAAGATGATCCGAAGCCGACCTCAAGGTCGTGATGAAGTCCTTGCGCTCCTTAGCTCCAACGACTTGAGTGCCTCAAGTGCGACACCTCGCGGAGAGTTACACACGTCCGGTGCCTGACAATCACTCCCGCTTCCCCGATCCAGCAGCAGTTGCGGAAGTAGAGCTCCCGGATCCGAATCCCGCAGCGAGATGGCGCTCTGCGGTGATGATGTCTCTCGCTCGCGCAGTCCAGACTTGGGCCACGGTCACGAGAGAGGGAGGAGGAGAGAGAAAATATCAACTAGAGGTCCTCCCAAAAGTGAGAGGACCTTCATTGATTATTGGTGTATTTATCTAGCCAAATACCCCCACTATATATAGGGGGAGGGGAGGTACTACGTCCCTCAAAGTCTCGGGGTGGGACTAAAGGAGAGGAGGGGGGAGGGGTGGCCGCTGGCCACCCTAGTGGGCCCAGCGCAGGGGGGCTTGGCCCAGCCGGCCAGCCCCCTTGCCCCTTCTCCCTCTCTCCTTTCCCCTAATGAGCCCTCTCCCTCCGGAAATTGGCCCATTAAGCCTTTGACCATTTTAATTGATTTTCTCTTTATTAAGTAATTATGAATAAATGATTAAATCAATATTTAACATTCATTCACATATTATTCAACCTTCGTGGCCATGGAACACCTTCCACCTCCACTCCGAACATTCTCCGGACTTACCGAAACCTTTCTAGTTTTCTCCCTACTATTATTCGGTGATTCCACCGATACTATAAACACTCTCTAAGAATCATCAAGCCCTTAAGCGTGATACCCCACGGGTCAGGAACACTCCAGACATGGTCGGGACACTCCTGCACCAATGATCAATAGAGGGACCTGGATGGCCATGTGACCCCTGTGTGTTCCACGAAGATCTTTCGTCGTTTGAACCAGGACAATCGTGTCTTATTCCCTTTGTCACTCGATACTTGCATTGCCCGAGATTTGATCAATAACATCACCATGTCATGTTCAATCTCGTTACTGAACAACGCTACTTGACTCGTTCCGAAAAGTGATATCCCTCTGATCAAATCACACGCTGCACAACTATTGGCTATAACTTCTCCGAGTGGGCCCTTGAGTATCTTCTCGTCACATGGACGGACAAATCCCGCTCTTGACATATATTGTCTCTACGGTTTACTCCAAATACCTGAACACACCTTTATAACCACCGTATTACTAGATGGCGGTTGATGATATCTAAGCACTCTCGGGAGACAGTGATTGATATAGCCTCACAGTCCAAGGAATAGTTTACGAGGATCCATTTCTAATCATTGTAACTTGAACTTCGTGACATGATCGAGTCACGATGTTTAGGTTGGGTTTTGGTTCATCATCTCATTCTAAGAATGAGATGACCTCATTTCCAACTGGCATAAATGCCACATGATCAGCAAACATGATCATCTGTTGACCAATGAACCAGTGACTAGAGTTTCATTGGGAACCCCTGGTTGTTTGTATATCACACGTGTATTGATGTTTCCACTCAATACAGTTATAGCATGATATAAAACTTAATCCTAAACTATATGAAATATGATAATAGTCCTTACTACTATTTGTCTCTAGGGCATATTTCCAACAGTCTCTAGGGCATAACCCTTTTTATTACAAACTCATATGAATAACCGTCTCACGAAGTGTGAGACACAGTAAAGAAGTTCACAATCTCTTGTTTACAATAATCATCCTAAACATAAACTAAATGATAAATGTCGAGGGAGAGTGTCGTCGACCGTCATCATCATGCTCGCCATCAACATGCAACATCACCTCCTCTCCAGCAAGCACCTCTCATGCAGAAGGACCTGTTTTCAACAAAACAGAACAAGTATCAGATATACTTAACACTACAAGTATGTTTGCAAGATTATAAAATTTATAAAACTGTATATATCAAATATTTACCTTTGCCATTGATGACTCCAGCGACACTGGGTTCATCTACCACATTTTTGAAATGTGATGTGAACTCGAGGAAATCCAGTGTTTTCGTGTCACCTCTCATAATGCAGATCCTGACCTGTGCCTGGAAGCGACTGCAACACAACTCCCATCGCCAAAGAGCTTGAGAACCAGTTGTCCAAGTAGTATGCCAGACTCATGTATGCATCGCATATGCTCAATAAGTGCTCGTCTAGTGAGGATCCCTCCTCCATCTTTATGGAGAGGAAGTCCCCCATCAACTCATACTCCCACATGCGCACATGTTCCACGAAATGTGATCTCAGATGTGCCATGACCACTCGGGGTTTAAGACTTCCCACCATTGGCCACAACCCATCCTCCATTCCGAGGCGCATTGTCACTGATATGAATGTGGCCATCACACGACGACGGCAGCGCAGATCCCGCTCCTCCTGGGTCTCATGAGAATAGGCTGGCTCCAAATACATCTCGCAGGTCATGTAGCCAGCTACATTGTTCTCACCAAGGAGATCAAACAAGCATATGACCCATGAATAAAAGTTGGATCCATCTAACTTGAGCTTTTCTCCTTTTAACCAATTGTCGATAGGGAAGGTAATCTCGGGAAGAACCATTTTCTACATTTATAATTGCAAAAGGAATTAAGACTAAGTTTATAACTAAATGAGTTAATAATAACTCCACTTAGAAACACCTATCCCCAAAAGGGTTCCTAGTGATTACACGACGCCTATCAGCCACATCTCCCCCGATTGAACATGGCCATCGATGTGGGTTCAAAGGTGGACGCTAGACGTCGGTCACATCATTCATGCGACTCGTGCTCGATCTTTCGATCATCCGTGTTTCGAGGCCACGCTTCTGTGGCGTGCTAGGCTTGCCAACTCAACTTTAGTGTATTCGTTGTGCAACATGGCTTACACCCACTATATGTGAACGTAGATATGTTTGACACCTAGGCATGTAACCCTGGATCGCCTCATACCGAAGAACTTTCTTCGTGGTGCACACTAAGGGGGAACACAATCGTTGGTAATTTTAACAGGGATCATCTTATTAGGCTACCGTTGAGTATCTAATACTAGCACACCATAAGATATACAAACAATAACATTGAATGTAAATGCTATGTGATATGGTCCTTCACGTCGTGATCTCCATCCGTCGTCACCGGGTTCCGGCGCCAGGGTTCTGGCGCCGTAGACACCAGGGTACCGGTGTCATTCCGGCGTAGTAGTCCGTCACCTCCATGACTATCTACTACTACATAACAAAAGGTAATCACTTTACCTTTGCCACAACCATATCACAAAGCAACGCCCCCTTTGAAAAACAAAGTTAGACACCTCTAATTTATCTTTGCATGTTTTACGTGGCTGAATGGGCTTACGCGCACGAATCGTTCTTACCTACGAACTTTCAGCACAACGCTGATCAAGTAGTTGTCTCTACTACACCCCTTTCGGGGCCCTCCGTTGCAAATGGCATACCAACTAATGCAAGAGAGACAGACACCCCCATAAGCCACGTTATACAGTACAAGTCGTATGTCAAGCGTGGACCAGTCTCGCGAATGAACACGTAAAGTCGGTTGGGGGCCGCTTCATCAAGCATTACTATGGTATACACAAGTACACGTGGGAGGCTAACAACTAAAAGATCAACACCCACACGCTACATCTCGTGTGTTCTACCCGTACTAGCACTAGTACGCATAGATCTAGCTCTGATACCACTGTTGGGGTTCCGCGTATGAAAACAATAAATTTTACTCTACGCCCTGAACCCCTGAAGCTGCCAAGACCTATCTATTAGTAATACAGTAACGGGTGGGGATATTCATGAACTTACCCTTGAAGACCGAAAAGCGTTGTTAATGTTCAGGAGAGCGTGGTTGATGAAGACGAGCGGAAGCCGACCTCAAGGTCGTGATGAAGTCCTTGCGCTCCTTGGCTCCAACGACTTGAGTGCCTCAAGTGCGACACCTCATGGGGAGTTACACACGTCCGGTGCTAGACGATGACTCCCGCTTCCCTGATCTAGCAGTAGTTGCGGAAGTAGAGCTCCCGGATCCGAATCCCGCAGCGCAACGGCGCTCTGCGGTGAAGATGTCTCTCGCTCGCCCAATCCAGACTTGGGACCACGGTCACGAGAGAGAGAGGGGGACAGATAAAATATCAACTAGAGGTCCTCCCAAAAGTGAGAAGACCTTTATTGATTATTGGTGTATTTATCTGGCCAAATACCCCCACTATATATAGGGGGAGGCGAGGTACTATCTCCCTCAATGTCCCGGGTTGGGACTAAAGGAGAGGAGGGGCGAGGGGTGGCCGCTTGCCCCTCCCCCTCTCTCCTTTCCCCTAATGGGCCCTCTCCCTCCGGAAATTGGCCCATTAAGCCTTTGACCATTTTAATTGATTTTTCTCTTTATTAAGTAATTATGAATAAATGATTAAATCAATATTTAACATTCATTCACATATTATTCAACCTTCGTGGCCATGGAACACCTTCCACCTCCACTCTAGACATCCTCCGGACTTACTGAAACCTTTCCGGTTTTCTCCCTACTATTCTTCGGTGATTCCACCGATCCTATAAACACTATCTAAGCATCATCAAGCCCTTAAGCGTGATACCCCACGGGTCAGGAACACTCCAGACATGGTCGGGACACTCCCGCACCAATGATCAATAGAGGGACCTGGATGGCCATGTGACCCCTGTGCGTTCCACGAAGATCTTTCGTCGTTTGAACCAGGACAGTCGTGTCTTATTCCCTTTGTCACTCGATACTTGCATTGCCCGAGATTTGATCAATAACATCACCATGTCATGTTCAATCTCGTTACTGAACAATGCTACCTGACTCGTTCCGAAAAGTGATATCCCTCTGATCAAATCACACGCTGCACAACTATTGGATATAACTTCTCCGAGTGGGCCCTTGAGTATCTTCTCGTCACATGGACGGACAAATCCCGCTCTTGACATATATTGTCTCTACGGTTTACTCCAAATACCTGAACACACCTTTATAACCACCGTATTACCAGATGGCGGTTCATGATATCTAAGTACTCTCGGGAGACAGTGATTGATATAGCCTCACAGTCCAAGGAATAGTCTACGAGGATCCATTTCTAATCATTGTAACTTGAACTTCGTGACATGATCGGGTCACGATGTTTAGGTTGGGTTTTGGTTCATCATCTCATTATCAGAATGAGATGACCTCATTTCCAACTGGCATAAATGCCACATGATCAGCAAACATGATCATCTGTTGACCAATGAACCAGTGACTAGAGTTTCATTGGGAACCCCTGGTTGTTTGTATATCACACGTGTATTGATGTTTACACTCAATACAGTTATAGCATGATATAAAACTTAATCATAAACTATATGAAATATGATAATAGTCCTTACTACTATTTGTCTCTAGGGCATATTTCCAACAGTCTCCCACTTGCACTAGAGTACAAATACACTAGCTGCATTTGTTCTCAATCTTTGGCACCATATATCCGGTACCCTGAACATGCTTGCTCATGGAAGAGGTTGAGTCTTGGGTCTGTACTTTACAGTCCCAAATCCTTTGCAACTTACTAATGTCACCATGATTGACATTAATACTTTATCATCACATGATACCATCTGTGTGTATGCATCGTCGCTATGGCAGTAGAACGAGGCCTACTTCCAGGAGCCTACAGTGACTTTAGATCAACCTCGAGGGATTTCTCATGGGCACTGTGCCCTGGGACACATCATTCTACGTTAAAAGCAAACTAGCCCCGCCATAACTTTATACACACTTTAGATGGTACCCTTATATTAATATTATAAATGTATTCATCGAAACACCAGTGCACTCTGCGCAACTTTCGATATTTTTCTTCACTTGCTTCCTACTTGACTTTAATCGATATTTATAGGAGTTTCCAACATATTCCCTTATAACATAACCCTTTATGTTTTCAGATATGTCATCCTTTATGGATTTTGGAAAACAAGTCTTCAGTTCTCTAGTAGACACTACGGACAAAACTCAGCTCAACATTCTGTGATTCGAACTTAATCACTTTCAAACGTTCCTTATTTGGATCACATATTATGCTAAGTCATCATCATGGTTTACTAAGATAGAAACTATGTCTCAACATAGTGGATGACAATCATCCTTTTCTTTCTTCCAACTATTGATGTTAAACTTAATACTATTCCTAATTTGAGTTATTAAGGACCAGTTCCTAAATTAACTTCTATTCTGAAAACCCCTTTCATAATCCCTTAAGGAATACTACATAATATCATAATACACCTATTATCAACTTCTACATCTTATAAATCATTATTTATAACTATTTGCGCTTTCATTCTTGACATACTAAAGAATTACACCTAAAAGCTCCCACTCAAAAATATGTCATTCACATATTGTTTTAGGAAGACTTTAATAGCTCCCACTCAATTTTATGCAAATTGCATATCCACTCACTATTTTGAGCAACTTCAAAATCCTTTGATCAAATATCAAACTTGGAGATTTACTTACTAGTACTTTACTAGTTTTAAATCCACTAGACATTTAGCATATTTGAATCAAATTCATTTGAATTCATTCTATACTTGACAAATTGTGCTTTTGTCATTCACCCCTTTTCCACTATGGCATTGTAGTCATTTGGGAAAATTCCAAGTAACCTCTTTTACTTGTGAGATTCAGCAACGAATTGCTTTCGAATCTCAAGGGAATTTTGCTTTGATTTTCTCATAATTTTAGTTTACCATTATTTACTTAGTAGTTCGTAGGTATGTCATATTCTAATAATTATGACAAATGATTCACAAATGTTGCCATACAAGATATGGATTACATTTTGAATCCTACTTCATGTAGTGAAAACACTAGTGGGGAAAACACAATGATCATTATCATTGATTCTTTTCCTTTTGTGAAGAGAATCGTTCAGGAACGTTGTCCGTTGCACTTCTCAACACTCTAATGCATGGATTTGAATACTCATCATGTTTTTCACTATCTTCCATTTGCTCCATAATCGATAAACATCACTAAAAGTGAGCTTTCTCAAGAATGCACCAAAATCCAAGAATACGAATTTTGCTTTCCTTTTGGTTTCAGCTATGGGTTTCGTATTCAAAGTCTCCAATGAATATGCTACAAGGACTTATTCGCTATTGTTTTGGTTATATCGAATAACCCCAAAAATTTCACAAATTCAAATGGTTTACTACATTCTAATTGAGTGCTAACTATTTCTAACTAATGGTCTCTACATCTACACTACAATGATTTATTTGGTGCCTTCTATTCAACCCCTTTGACATCTAATATCATATTGTGATGCTTTGCATTTTGACGTTTCAAAACGCTTTGCATTCCTCAATGCCATTCTTTATAAATTCGAATTTCATTACTATTGATCAAATCATAGTAATTGTATTCTGTTTTATATTTATACCCTTTGTTGACGAAACATTTTGATCAAATCAAATAGTTTCATATTCAAGTTTCCTTTGGTAAACTTATTTACACATTTAAAAAATCATAACGATAGTCACCATTCTGTTAAATCATAATACATCGAATATGTATTTACTTTTAACAATTCCTTAAACACTCTGTATTCAAGTAATACGTAGTGTTCAAGTTAATTTGCCGAACTTAGGCGTGATTTATATGTGAAAAGAAATCGAATGACTTTCACATATTATCACATAAATTTGAATTTAAACAATGGTTTTTCATTCATTAAAGAACATATGATTAAGTTGGATATTTAAACATGGCGTTTTAATGTCTTACAAATGTTCATGCATTATCAATTAGTTTCAAACAACAAGGATAGTTCACACATATTCAAACAATATATGAACACGAATAGAAATCATTCATAAAAGTAGAACAAATGTATGTTACAAACTCATATGAATAACCGTCTCACGAAGTGTGAGACACAGTAAAGAAGTTCACAATCTCTTGATTACAATAATCATCCTAAACATAAACTAAATGATAAATGTCGAGGGAGAGTGTCGTCGACCGTCATCATCATGCTCGCCATCAACATGCAACATCACCTCCTCTCCAGCAAGCACCTCTCATGCATAAGGACCTGTTTTCAACAAAACAGAACAAGTATCAGATATACTTAACACTGCAAATGTGTTTGCAAGATTATAAAATTTATAAAACTGTATATATAAAATATATACCTTTGCCATTGATGACTCCAGCGACGCTGGGTTCACCTACCACATTTTGGAAATGTGATATGAACTCGAGGAAATCCAGTGTTTTCGTGTCACCTCTCATAATGCAGATCCTGACCTGTGCCTGGAAGCTTGGTGGAAGCGACTGCAAGACAACTCCCATCGCCAAAGAGCTTGAGAACCAGTTGTCCAAGTAGTATGCCAGACTCACGTATGCATCGCGTATGCTCAATAAGTGCTTGTCTAGTGAGGATCCCTCCTCCATCTTTATGGAGAGGAAGTCCCCATCAGCTCATACTCCCACATGCGCACTTGTTCCACGAAATGTGATCTCAGATGTGCCATGACCACTCGGGGTTTAAGACTTCCCACCATTGGCCACAACCCATCCTCCATTCCGAGGCGCATTGTCACAGATATGAATGTGGCCATCACACGACGACGGCAGCGCAGATCCCGCTCCTCCTGGGTCTCATGAGAATAGGCTGGCTCCAGCAGGTCCTGTAGTCAGCTACATTGTTCTCACCAAGGAGATCAAACAAGCGTATGATCCATGAAGAAAAGTTGGATCCATCTAACTTGAGCTTTTCTCCTTTTAACCAATTGTCGATAGGGAAGGTAATCTCGGGAAGAACCATTTTCTACATTTATAATTGCAAAAGGAATTAAAACTAAGTTTATAACTAAATGAGTTAATAATAACTCCACTTAGAAACACCTATCCCCAAAAGGGTTCCTAGTGATAACACGATGCCTATCAGCCACATCTCCCCCGATTGAACACGGCCATCGATGTGGGTTCAAAGGTGGACGCTAAACGTCGGTCACATCATTCATGCGACTCGTGCTCAATATTTCGATCATCCGTGTTTCGAGGCCACGCTTCTGTGGCGTGCTAGGCTCGCCAACTCAACCTTAGTGTATTCGTTGTACAACATGGCTTACACCCACTATATGTGAACGTAGATATGTTTGACACCTAGGCATGTAACCCTGGATCGCTTCATACCGTAGAACTTTCTTGGTGGTGCACACTAAGGGGGAACACAATCGTTGGTAATTTTAACAGGGATCATCTTATTAGGCTACCGTCGAGTATCTAATACTAGCACACAATAAGATATACAAACAATAACATTGAATGTAAATGCTATGTGATATGGTCCTTCACGTCATGATCTCCATCCGTCGTCACCGGGTTCCGGCGCCAGGGTTCTGGCGCCGTAGACACCAGGGTACCGGTGTCATTCCGGCGTAGTAGTCCGTCACCTCCATGACTATCTACTACTACATAACAAAAGGTAATCACTTTACCTTTGCCACAACCATATCACAAAGCAACGCCCCCTTTGCAAAACAAAGTTAGACACCTCTAATTTATCTTTGCATGTTTTACATGGCTGAATGGACTTACGCACACGAATCATTCTTACCTACGAACATTCAGCACACCGCTGATCAAGTAGTTGTCTCTACTATACCCCTTTCGAGGCCCTCCATTGCAAATGGCATACCAACTAATGCAAGAGACACAGACACCCCCATAAGCCATTTATACAGTACAAGTCATATGTCAAGCGTGGACCAGTCTCGCGAATGAACACGTAAAGTCGGTTGGGGGCCGCTTCATCAAGCATTACTACGGTATACACAAGTACACGTGGGAGGCTAACAACTAAAAGATCAACACCCACACGCTACATCTCGTGTGTTCTACCCGTACTAGCACTACTACGCATAGATCTAGCTCTCATACCACTGTTGGGGTTCCGCGTATGAAAACAATAAATTTTACTCTACTCCCCTGAACCCCTGAAGCTGCCAAGACCTATCTATTAGTAATACAGTAACGGGTGGGGATATTCATGAACTTACCCTTGAAGACCGAAAAGCGTTGTTAATGTTCAGGAGAGCGTGGTTGATGAAGACGAGCCGAAGCCGACCTCAAGGTCGTGATGAAGTCCTTGCGCTCCTTGGCTCCAACGACTTGAGTGCCTCAAGTGCGACACCTCATGGGGAGTTACACACGTCCGGTGCCTGACGATGACTCCCTCTTCCCTGATCCAGCAGTAGTTGTAGAAGTAGAGCTCCCGGATCCGAATCCCGCAGCGCAACGGTGCTCTGTGGTGAAGATGTCTCTCGCTCGCGCAGTCCAGACTTGGGACCACGGTCACGAGAGAGAGGGGGAGAGAGAAAATATCAACTAGAGGTCCTCCCAAAAGTGAGAAGACCTTTATTGATTATTGGTGTATTTATCTGGCCAAATACCCCCACTATATATAGGGGGAGGGGAGGTACAACCTCCCTCAATGTCCCGGGTTGGGACTAAAGGAGAGGAGGGGGGAGGGGTGGCCGCTTGCCCCTCTCCCTCTCTCCTTTCCCCTAATGGGCCCTCTCCCTCCGGAAATTGGCCCATTAAGCCTTTGACCATTTTAATTGATTTTTCTCTTTATTAAATAGTTATGAATAAATGATTAAATCAATATTTAACATTCGTTCACATATTATTCAACCTCCGTGGCCATGGAACACCATCCACTACTCTAGACATCCTCCGGACTTACCGAAACCTTTCCGGTTTTCTCCCTACTATTCTTCGGTGATTCCACCGATCCTATGAACACTCTCTAAGCATCATCAAGCCCTTAAGCGTGATACCAAACGGTTCGGTAACACTCCAGACATGGTCGGGACAGTCATGCACCAATGATCAATAGAGGGACCTAGATAGCCATGTGACCCCTATGTGTTCCACGAAGATCTTTCGTCGTCTGAACCGGGACAGTTGTGCCTTATTCCCTTTGTTACTCGATACTTGCATTGCTCGAGATGAGATTAATGACATCACCATGTCGTGTTCAATCTCGTTACTGAACAACGCTACTTGACTCGTTCCGACAAGTGATATCCCTATGATCAAATCACACGCTGCGTAGCTACTGGATATAACTTCTCCGAGTAGGCCCTTGAGTATCTTCCCGTCACATGGACGGACAAATCCCGCTCTTGAAATATATTGCCTCTACGGTTTCCTCTGAATACCTGGACACAACTTTATAACCACCGTATTACCAGATGGCGTTTGATGGTATCTAAGCACTCTCGGGAGACAGTGATTGATATAGCCTCACGGTCTAAGGAATAGTCTACGAGGATCCATTTCTAATCATCGTAATTTGAACTTCGTGACATGATCAGGTCACGATGTTTAGGTTGGGTATTGGTTCATCATCTCATTCTTAGAATGAGATGACCTCATTTCCAATTGGCATAAATGCCACATGATCAGGAAACATGATCATTTATTGACCAATGAACCAGTGACTAGAGTTTCACTAGGAACCCCTGGTTGTTTTTATATCACACGTGTATTGATGTTTCCACTCAATAAAGTTATAGCATGATATAAAACATAATCATAAACTATATGAAATATGATAATAGTCCTTACTACTATTTGTCTCTAGGGCATATTTGCAACATATGTCTCCTCCAATGTAGCTATCACACTCAAAGGAATATGCAGGTGATCAATTGAGAAAGCAAACTGAGGACTCTGCTGTCAACTCGATTGTCAACTGAACTGCCGAATTTTCTTTCCCTTGAGTTCATAATATGTAATCATTTTAACAAGTTTGCAGCTCATGTAATATCTCGATAACTCGCATGTGGCACCCCGATAAAATCTCTACTAGAAAATCGCTTGGAGTTTGTGCTTTGTGCATCCTCATGACATCATCATGCATGTTTGATCATAAAAGTATCTTTGCAAAAACCCTATTTTGTTTTCTAATTAGCCTCATTTTATTTCAAATTATAAAACCAGGTCTTTCTGGATATTTTATTTGCCTAAAAATAAATTACAAAAGTCTATTTTAAAAATAAAATAAAAGTTTGAGGTTTTCTTAGGGGCAGCCTAGCCGGCCTGGTCCGAGGCCCACCTAGCCAGGCCACCCCTAACCCTAATCTAAAGCAAACACCCCACACACTCCCTTCCACCCCAGCCGCCACACCCCCACCTATTCTCTACCCCAGCCGCCACCTCGTGTCTCCCTCCCAGCCGCCACCTCACCCTGGCCACTCCCTGCTCGCCACCTCGCCACGTGCCCTCTCCCCCACACCCACCTGTTCGCCACCTGCACGCTTCTCCACACACCACGCTGCACGCACGCGCTCATGCGCGGACACGCTCCCGCTCGCCCTGGCCCAATTCCCCCCACCGACCAAACCCCACCTCCTTTTCCCGCCTCCCCACCTGCCGTTCCCCACGTCACGCGGGCCCCACCTCTCCCGGGATGGACGGCCACCCCGCGTACAACCCGGCCGACCACCTCGATCCCAGCGCGAACCCCTCCCACCTACCGCTCCGGGCCCCACCTCGTGGTCCCACTCCCACATGCGTCCACCTCCTCCCCCGTGACCCGCGCCTCCCTCTCCTCGCGCGGTCGCCCTAGCCACATCCCCGCTGCCTCCTCCGCTAGTGGCACGCCCCGCCCCTTCTCCGCTTCCCCTCCTCCAACGAGCCTCGCCGTCGCCCCGCCTCCCCGTCGGACACCGGCCGCCGCCTCCCTCAAGATTGGCCCCGCGTGCCCGCTTCTCTCCGTCTCGCCTCTTCCTGCTCGTCGGCAAGCCGCCGCCATGGCCGCCCTCCTCTGCCTGGCGCCCTCCTCTCTCTGCCCCGGCCACCCTTCCTCGACCCCAACCGCGAGCACGCCATGACCGGACGCTCCGCTCCTGCACGACCAAGCTCGGTCGCCGGCCTCGCCTCCCTCTCCTCTCCAGGCCACAGCATGGATGCCCCCGCTCCCTCTCTGCGGGTCACCGCTCCTCGGCAAGCTCACCGTCCGCCCGATCGCCGCCGGCTCTACCTCCACAAGGATCCACCGCCTCCGTCCACCCCTGTCCGAGCCGAGCACACGGGAGGCTGCGCCTCGACTCCCTTTACCTCTCCTTGCCGGCAATTTCCTCCAGGCGCACCCTAGATCGTCGACGTCGCCCTCTGCTTCACCTCTGGCTGCCGCACGATTCTCCGCAATTCCGGCCACCCTGTCGACCTCCGGCCTCATCGATCTCAGGAACGAGTTCCTGGTGAGTTTTCCATCCCTCCCGACCCGTCCTAGCCCGTTTGGCCTATGTGCTAGCTATTCCTCATTGACCGCGTACCCGTCGCCGCAGCTTCTTCTCCGACGAGCCCCCACAGCGTCCCCTGTTCCAGCACCACCCAGTTTTGGCATCCCCGTACTCCCGCGCCACGGCCACACCTTCCCTTCCCCAACGCGCTCGCCAGGTGAGCATCTGCGCGATGGACTTGTCTCTGTATGTGCGCTCTAGCTCCGTTAGGCTCTTCGGTAGCCGTGAGCATGTAACATCCCAAAATTTCATCTGAAATCATCATCATTGCTCTCATATCATCATAGCATGTAATTGCGTTGCATTTAGAATGTCCTCCAAAAATTTGGTGCAATTTTGAGCCATGAATAAAAAGATATGAATTATTTTGAAAATAGAATCAAAGAAAATGCTATATTACCTATTAAGCCCAAGTAAATACTTTGGATTAAAAAATTTGAAATAGAAGATAAATTTGTTTTATAATACCCTGAAAACCTAATTTGAAGTTTTACAAATTTTCACAAATTGGTTTTAATCAATTTGAATCCTTAAATCAAAAGTTTTTGGAGATAACAGAAATAGAAAAAGAAAAGGGAGAAAAAAATAAAGCAGCAGACAGCTTCTGGCCTTTCATCCTAAAATCAGCTCACCTTTCCCCTCTTCCCCTGTTTTTCTTACCGCGCCGCTACCCACCCCCTTCCACCTACACCCCGACCCCACGCCCACGTCACCATCACCGCATCGTCTTCAACCCTAGACCACGAACAGCTCCCCCCTTCTCTGCCGTTTCGAATCGATTCGATTTTGGCCGTTTCTCGTAGTAATTCCCCCGGTGATTACCTCTACTTAATTACCTTACCCCTCCTCATCATTTCCCCCAGTCGCCACCCCCGGAGAGCCCCCAGGCTCCCCAAATTTCGAGCTTGGACCGCCGCTCACTGACGGTATCCCGGCGACAATTTCGGTGAACCCCGGCCATTAGGCGCCCTCCTCTCTGTCCCGTTTGGTTCACCATATCCTAGCGCACCTACTAACCGAGCCACGTGCTCCCTCTTGCTCCAGGTCGACGACACGGACAACTCCAGCGAACTCCCTCTACCGCCACCTTCCGACGGTTTTTCCGGTAAGGGCAAGGTTCCCGCCGCTCCTTTTTGGCCATAGGCTGCTTGTGCTCGTCAAGGCGCATCACACTGACCCCTTAATTCATTTTTTGAGCCCCAGGCTGTTGTCTCCGACATTGAGCCGACACCTCCGCCGTCGACGCAACTCCGGCGAGGAATACCGAGCGAAGCAGAGCTCCCCTCTCTTCATCGCGACCACCAACCAGATCGCCGAGACCACCGTGAACCCTCGGTGAGACTGCCTTTTCCCCTACACCTCTAGAACCACCAGAACGTCACTCACCCGACGTGCCGCCGCCGCGCGCTGTCGCTAGCGCCGCCGATCCCCAGCCAAGTGATAAGGAGCCGTTCGATTGGATTTTAGCGGATAGGATTAGATCACTAATCGAAAGGGTACGAGCTAATCAGATCCGTCTGTAGTCACTTAAGATCTGACGGCCCACAGCGATCGATCCGGCCGAACCGGTACCAGCCAATAGGATAGCGCCACGTCGCCAGACTATTTTTGTTTAATTAGAAAATAGACAGATTTAGTATTTAACTTAGAAATTCAATAACTTTTGATCCACAAATCAGAAAAATACAAATTTGGTGTCGATGGATTCAGAAAAATGAGACCTTTATTATGGAGGCCTTGTTTCACACTTTTGCCTCTGAAAAATTGGAATTATAAGCAGAACCTTTTTAGGAGTATTTTTCTCACAAAAATTGTTCTATAAATTATTTTTGGGTATTTCTTATGCATTTAGATGAGATATTCTATCCTCAGTACTGTAGACTCTGTCAATTATAGAGTTGTGATCATATCATTGCATTTTGCATGCATTCATGTTTTTGTAATGTTTTATTGATTGAATTATTGTTGTTGTATTGATCTTGTGTAGATTGTGTGGATTGTGAAGTTTGTTGCTGTGAGGATTGTACCTATTCCCCTAGCTACCAACGCAAGTGATATTTCATCCCATGTCCTATTATTTTCACTATTGCACTAGTGATATTTTGGTAGATCTTAGCATGATAGAATTATTCATATGGTACTATACTATGCTATGCTATCCTATAGACTATATCTTGGTAGTATCTCCTAGTTAAAATACTTCGTATGCTAGAATGCTTAGCCATGCTAGTAGAATTCGTGGGCGGAAAATACATATCAAGATAGTATGGAAAGATATTATTTTTGTTTGACTAAGAAAACAACTATTATTAATGAAACACCTGGGTGGAATGGGACTTGCCTGGGTTACTCAGGGGCCATGTCTATGGTCAGCTGGTGTATCACACTTGTGGATGACCACCCAGGAACAAAGAGATTGGAGACATTCTTGTCATAAAGCTTCTAGTGCAACCACATGGCATATGGGCTTTGCCTTGACCAACTAAGTTGCAAGAACTCAGCCAGACGGATAGAAGGTGGTAGATATGATAGGATGGAACGCGTCTGTGGTGGTCTGAGGGATTGCTTCTGAAAGGTCTTGGCTCGATGCATGTCGAGTCTTGTGGGGAAAGTGCACCACCTCTCGAGAGGGTAAAACTAAGTACTTAGCCGTGTCCCCGGTTATGGACAAATTCTGAGCCTCGAGACAGTGAAGCAGTTCGATAATCTCCTCATCCAAATTTCTCTAAGTTAAAACTTGTGGGTGAACAAGGGTAAAGGTTCAGTGATGTCTATCATTGGTACCTTATAGCTTGAATGAAAATCTTCTTCAAAAACTATAAGTTAAACTAATTTTAGCAAAGCCAGCCATAACCCCACTTAGCCATATATTCAAGTAGTTGTTGGATTATACTAAGTATCTATGGTATCACTTGCCAATACAATTCCAAATGTATTGACCGTTGTGGCTGTAACTTATTATGTTGCAGGATACTCTGATGATGAGTAGGGTTGTGGGTCTACACTCGACATGCTTGTCTGTGGCACATGAAGACTAAAGACTCTATTATTATTATACTTTGTAATGTGAACTTGTGTCTTAGCCTTGGGCTATGTGAGTTGTAAGAACCATTATATTCCTGGATATGCGATGTAATAATGACCTTTGTTTCTGAGTACTTCATCTTAAACTGTGGGTGCTAGCATTTTGATCCAGGGACTAGCACTGCAACCACAGGGATCTTACCTATTATGGTCAGATCCTTACAGATGGTATCAGAGCACTTGTTTCCTGTAGGTTCGTGACCCTAGAATGGATTAGACTAAGGAAAACCCTTAGGAAAAATAACTCTATATTCCAACCTTACACTTGTCTTTTCATCTCATAAAACTTTCCCTAATCATCCTTCTCATCTATTTTTGTAGATGTCCACCATCAATGAATCTGTCAAGAAGGGACCACTGATGACTATGACCCTGGAGTGTGAGACAGAATTTCCCAATGTACTCAAGAACCTCATGCTTGGCTTGGGAATGAATGGTGAAGCCGTGTACAAGGGATTTCCGGTGATAGACGAAGGACAAGAATATTGGTGGGTGCAACTCCATTTGTACAAGGACAAGGAGGACGATTCCAAGAGTACGGGATTCTGCATGTTCACCAACTCTGAAATGCACTCGTCATTCTTTGACTCTGCAAGGAATGCTGCATGGAGAGCTATGAAGGAACTTGGGGAGAGACTCAAGTATAGAATGCTCAATACCAAGGAAGATCTCGAGGAGGAGAAGCGTCTTGTCCAAGACTCAAAGGCCACTGTGAAACGCCTAAGTAAGGATATCATAGGCCTAGATTTAGAGCTATGTGACCAAGACAAGCAGATTGCTGCCAAGGATGCCCAGATTGCCACCTGGGTTAAGGAGTGAGATATTAGTTGGACCGCCACCCTTGGCGTTTTATCACGTTAGTATTTTGATCATACCAACTTATGTGGTATGGCAAAAATAAGTTATGTCTGGAACCTTGAGTGCTTGAGTTGAATAATGTATTGCTACTTGGAACGTTCTGTTGGTTGGTTTTATTTTGTGACTTGTGTTTACTTCCTCTATTGTGTGTTATTAATTTTCTCCATACTATGCAAAAGATGCTGAATTTTGTCTACAGCACAGCCGAGGATTTCAAGGGGACTCGCTTTGGGACTCGCCTATTGGAGCTAGTCCAAGTGCTCGCTCTTCCAATCCCTACCATTCAGGGACTTCAGCTGAGGAAGTTTCAGGGGAAGGACTTATGGGTATTCAGAGTTACCCAGCCAGGACGTGAGACAGAGCCCCAAACTCGGGAGATTGCCTTCAAGATACTCCATGATGACATGGAGAGGGGCCTCGACGTCGCTATGCAGGAGCTGTTGGGACGCCTATGTGGACGTCACTCTTCTGCGATCAGGGGCCACTACTTCCATTTCTTTGGGAGGAGCGATGAGGATGGAGAGCCTATTGTGTTGGACGAGGCCACTAAGGAGTTTAACAAGCCCGTGCGTCACTACCTCCAGGACTTAGAGAGCCTCATCAGACACCTTGATACTGATAGGACTAATGTGATGCTTAGCAACGATGAACTACGAGTCCAACTTAAGGAGAAGGACAAGGCCTTCCTGGAGCAGGAAAATCGAATCAAGGAAATGGAGAAGAAGTTTGAACACCAAGAGAAGAAATTCAAGAGCCAAGAGAAGAGAGTTTAGGAGAAGAACAAGAAGATTAGAGACTTGGAGACTAAGTTAGAGCTTGAGGACATTGAGCTGCAAGCGGATCACGAGGTGATAGAGAGGCTGCACACTCAGAAGAGAAAGTTATAGACAAAGATTGATGCCTTGACTACAAGCTTGGAGGAATACAAGGCAGGGTTCGCAGCAGCAGGACTTGCACTAGTGGAGGAGGAAGTCGACATGGAGGAGTAGTGATGCTATTCCATCTACCTATCGTTCTGGAATTGCATCGGTCATACCGACTTGTGGGTGACTATGCTAGTATGTCATTTTTGCAAACTCTGTCATTACTGTGATGTTGAACTTGCATGTGCTTGTTTGATTGATTGTTGTTTTATTTGGGGTTATCTATCATTACCTACCCTTATTAAACCCACAGATGCCTCCCCGACGCAACAACGAGGATGGCAATGGCAATGGAATGCAGCAGATGATGGCTACGCAGACCCAGTTGATGCAAATGATGACTCAATTCATGGCAACCCATAATCAGAACAACAACAATAATAACAATAACAACAACCAGAATAATCCACCGCCCCTGGATATGCTGACCAGATTTCTAAGGTTGAGACTTGCTAAGTTTTCGGGTACCACTGACCCCATGGTAGCAAATGATTGGCTACGCTCTGTGAATAAGGACCAAGTCACGGTTGGATGCACGGATGCAGAAAAGGTCAGATTTGCAGCACACTTGTTGGAAGGTCATGCAGCTGCTTGGTGGGATAATTTCCAAATTACCCACCTTATTGAGGAAGTCACATGGGCAATGTTTGAAGATGGGTTTCGCACCACTCACATCTCTGCTGGAATAATGGGGTTGAAGAAAAAGGAGTTTCATAACCTCAAGCAACGCCACCGTAGTATCTCTGAATACATCGAAGAGTTCAATAATTTGTCACGTTATGCACCCGACGATGTTGACACTGATGCAAAGAGAAAGGAGAAGTTCCTAGATCGGCTGAATGATGAAATTTCTATGCAACTATCTGTTGCATATCTTCCAACTTATCAATCCTTGTGTGATAAAGCTGCCATCTTGGAAAACAAGATGAAACAAGTGGAGGGTAGAAAAAGAAAGCACCATTTTGATAAGTATGGATCAGGATCTCCTCACAAGCGCTCTCATGGAGAAGGAAGTGGGAGTTCAGGATTCCACAAGAATGGGAATCATAATAACCATCGTAACAATAACCACAAACATGATGGAAACAATCATCGTGGGCATAACAAAAGTGGATTCAGGAACAACCACAATGGTCATGGCCATGGAAACCAAAATGGACAGAATCGTCACAATCAGCCAGCAAAGAAAGACATCAGTCAGGTGGAATGCTTCAAGTGCAAGAAGACGGGGCACTATGCCAATGAATGCCCAGAGAAGAAGGCTGATGGGGCTAAGCCAAACCCATTCCAAAAGGGTCATGTGAATCACATTAATGTGGAGGAAATCCAAGAAGGATCTGATGCCGTGATCGGTAAGTTCAAGATTAATTCCTTTCCTGCACTTATCCTTTTCGATACTGGCGCATCGCATTCATTCATTGCAAGAGAATTGGTAGTAAAAAATGGACTCACCATTGAAACTATTGGATGTCCTATAAAGGTAAGTTCTCCGGGTGGAGAAATGATAGTAAATTCAGGGTGCCGACATATCATCCTAGAAATTCGAAAGAACAAGTTCCCGGTTAGTTTAATAATCCTAGAGTCCCAAGGATTAGATGTTATATTAGGGATGGACTGGTTGACCCGTTATGAAGGGGTGATTTATTGTGCCAAGCGGACTGTTATGCTTACCACCCCAGAAAAGAAAAGGATCAGGTTCAAGTCTAACTTTGAACCCAAGGGGAGCAAGGTTAATTCTCTTAAGGGGGTTAGCCTAGACAGTGTGCCAATAGTGAAGGAATACCCAGATGTGTTCCCCGAAGAATTACCTGGCATGCCACCAAATAGGGATGTGGAGTTTCTAATAGAGCTACTGCCAGGAACGGGGCCTATAGCAAAGAGACCTTATAAGATGTTAGTTGACGAGTTAAAAGAACTCAAGAAGCAATTAGGAGAGCAACTGGAAAAGGGATTTATCCAACCAAGTTCATCGTCTTGGGGAGCACCAGTCTTGTTTGTTGAAAAGAAGGACCGAAGTCAGAGGCTATGCATAGATTATCATTCACTTAATGAAGTGACCATAAAGAATAAGTATCCCCTGCCTAGAATAAATGATCTCGTCGATCAGCTAGAGGGAGCATGTGTGTTGATCTTCGATAATGATACTTTCAACTAAAGATTAGAGAACATGACATACCCAAGACTGCATTCACCACTAGATATGGGTTGTATGAATATACAGTGATGCCGTTTGGATTGACTAATGCACCAGCCTATTTCATGAACATGATGGATAAGGTATTCATGGAATTCCTTGACAAGTTCGTAGTGGTATTCATCGATGATATATTGGTATATTCCAAGAGCAACAAAGAACATGAAGAACATCTACGCCCGATTCTAGAGAAACTCAGGGCACACAAACTTTATGCCAAGTTTAGCAAATGTGAATTCTGGCTGAATAAAGTGGGTTTTCTTGGGCACGTAGTATATGGAAATGGTATAGCTGTTGATCCAGAAAAAGTGGCAGCTGTGACAGAATGGGAACCTCCTAAATCGGTTAAAGAAATCCGTAGTTTCCTTGGCCTAGCAGGGTACTATCGGATGTTCATTGAATACTTCTCTAAGATAGCAAAGCCCATGACTGATCTGCTAAAGAAGGAGAAGAAGTTTAATTGGACAGAAGCTTGTGAAACCAGCTTTCAGGAATTGAAAAAGAGACTTGTGTCAGCACCAGTGTTATGTTTGCCAGATCTTGAGAAAGATTTTCAGGTCTATTGTGATGCATCTCACCAAGGACTGGGAGGTGTACTAATGCAACAAGGTAAAGTTGTAGCCTATGCATCAAGGAAACTCAAAAATCATGAAGTAAATTATCCTACTCATGATCTGGAGTTGGCATCAGTTGTGCATGCACTAAAAACATGGAGGCATTATCTTATGGGAAAGCGTAGTGAAATGTTCACCGATCACAAGAGTTTGAAATATATTTTTACATAGAAAGAGCTCAACATGAGGCAAAGAAGATGGCTAGAACTTATCAAGGACTATGACTTAAGTTTGCAATACCACCCTGGAAAGGCAAACGTCGTAGCTGATACATTAAGCCGCAAGGTTTATGTGAATGGCCTCAACAAAGGAGAGTTGCCGGAGGAGTTGTGTGCCCAATTTAGAGAGCTGAGACTTGAGCTAGTGCCTGAAGGGTACCTTGCGTCCTTGGAAGTGAAGCCCACTCTAATGGAGATAATTCAAGAAGCTCAAAAGTTGGACAAAGAGATAGAAGAAATCAGAAGTAAGGTTAGTAATGGCAAGGCAAAAGGATTCCATGTAGATGAACAAGGAATCTTATGGTACGAAAAACGTATCTGTTTTCCGCAGGATCTTGAATTTAAGAAGTTGATCTTACAAGAAGCACACAACTCACCATATTCAATTCATCCTGGCAACACCAAGATGTATATGGATGTTAAGGAGAGGTTTTGGTGGAATAATTTACAACACTACCAAAAACCGGCAGGATTATTACAATCACTACCAATACCTGATTCGAAATGGGATAAAATTGGTATGGACTTTATTACCGGACTGCCCAGGACTAAATCTGGATACGATTCTATATGGGTTATCGTTGACCGCTTGACGAAAGTAGCCCATTTCATACCAGTAAAGACCACTTATACAAGTGCAAAGTTAGCCAAGATTTACATGAATAGAATTGTATGTTTGCATGGGGTACCTAAAAGTATCGTATCTGACAGAGGGACTCAATTCACTTCACACTTTTGGCGACAACTTCACGAGTCACTGGGAACTCGGTTAGAATTCAGCACTGCATTTCATCCGCAAACAAATGGGCAGACAGAAAGGACCAATCAAATATTAGAGGATATGCTGAGAGCATGTGCGTTAGATTATGGATCCAGTTGGGATGAAAGTCTACCATACGCAGAGTTTTCTTACAATAACAACTATCAATCAAGCATAGAAATGGCTCCGTTTGAATTTCTTTATGGAAGGAAGTGTACTACACCATTGCTATGGAATGGAGTAGGAGAAAGAAATTTGTTCGGGCCTGACCTAATCCAAGAAGATGAAGAAAAAGTCAAGATGGTAAAGGATAGGCTAAAGGTAGCTCAATCTCGGCAGAAGAGCTATGCTGATCCAAAACGTAGAAAAGTTACCTATGAGGTTAGTGATAGAGCTTATCTCAGGGTATCGCCACTTCGGGGTGTGAAGAGATTTGGAATCAAAGGAAAACTAGCACCACGCTATGTAGGACCTTTCAAGATTTTGAGCCGCAAAGGAGAAGTAGCATATGAAATACAATTACCAGAGTCTCTATCAGTAGTTCATAATGTATTCCAGCTCAGTCAGCTGAAAAAGTGTCACCCAGAGATGGAATAAACTTCTTTGAAAGACACTATACCATTGGAGGAAGTTCAGCTAGATAATGATCTCACTTATGAAGAGAAACCTATTAAAATTCTAGAGACTGCAGAAAGACTTACCCGTACGAAGACCATCAGATTCTGTAAAGTAAAGTGGAACCATCACACTGAATCAGAAGCAACATGGGAGCGAGAGGATGAACTTTGGAGAGATCACCCTCACCTATTTGCTAGCCAACCCGAATCTCGAGGGCGAGATTCATCTCAAGGGGGTTAGATTTGTAACATCCCAAAATTTCATCTGAAATCATCATCATTGCACTCATATCATCATAGCAAGTAATTGCATTGCATTTAGAATGTCCTCCAAAATTTGGTGCAATTTTGAGCCATGAATAAAAAGATATGAATTATTTTGAAAATAGAATCAAAGAAAATGCTATATTACCTATTAAGCCCAAGTAAATACTTTGGATTAAAAAATTTGAAATAGAAGATAAATATGTTTTATAATACCCTAAAAACCTAATTTGAAGTTTTACAAATTTTCACAAATTGGTTTGAATCAATTTGAATCCTTAAATCAAAAGTTTTTGGAGATAACAGAAATAGAAAAAGAAAAGGGAGAAAAAAATAAAGCAGCAGACAACTTCTGGCCTTTCGGCCCAAAACTAGCCCACCAGCCCCACCCGGCCTTTCCCCTCTCCCCCTGTTTTTCTTACCGCGCCGCTACCCACCCTTTCCACTTACACCCCGACCCGACGCCCACGTCACCACCACCCCGTCGTCTTCAACCCCAGACCACGAACAGCCCCCCCTTCTCTGCCGTTTCGAATCGATTCAATTCCGGCAGTTTCTCATAGTAATTCTCCTGGTGATTACCTCTACTTAATTCCCTTACCCCTCCTCATCATTTCCCCCAGTCGCCACCCCCGGAGATCCCCCAGTCTCCCCAAATTTCGAGCTCGGACCGCCGCTCACTGACGGTATCCCGGCGACAATTCCGGTGAACCCCGGCCGTTAGGCGCCCTCCTCTCTGTCCCGTCTGGTTCACCATATCCTAGCGCACCTACTAACTGAGCCACGTGCTCCCTCTTGCTCCAGGTCAACGACACGGAAAACTCCGGCGAACTCCCTCTGCCACCACCGTCCGACGGTTTTTCCGGTAAGGGCAAGGTTCCCGCCGCTCCTTTTTGGCCACAGGCTGCTTGTGCTCGTCAAGGCGCATCACACTGACCCCTTAATTCATTTGTTTGAGCCCCAGGCCATTGTCTCCGACACTGAGCCGACACCTCCGCCGTCGACGCAACTATGGCGAGGAATACCGAGCGAAGCAGAGCTCCCCTCTCTCCATCGCGACCACCAACCAGATCGCCGAGACCACCGCGATCCCTCGGTGAGACTGCCTTTTCCCCTAAACCTCTAGAACCACCAGAATGTCACTCACCCGACGAGCCGCCGCCGCGCGCTGTCGCTAGCGCCGCCGGTCCCCAGCCAAGTGATTAGGAGCCGTTCGATAGGATTTTAGCGGATATGATTAGATCACTAATCGAAAGGGTACGGGCTAATCAGATCCGTCCGTAGTCACTTAAGATCTGACGGCCCACAACGATCGATCCGGCCGAACCGGTACCAGCCAATAGGATAGCGCCACGTCGCCAGACTATTTTTGTTTAATTACAAAATAGACAGATTTAGTATTTAACTTAGAAATTCAATAACTTTTGATCCACAAATCAGAAAAATACAAATTTGGTGTCTATGGATTCAGAAAAATGAGACCTTTATTATGGAGGCCTTGTTTCACACTTTTGCCTCAGAAAAATTGGAATTATAGGCAGAACCTTTTTAGGAGTATTTTGCTCACAAAAATTGTTTTATAAATTATTTTTGGGTATTTCTTATGCATTTAGATGAGATATTCTATCCTCAGTACTGTAGACTCTATAAATTATAGAGTTATGATCATATCATTGCATTTTGCATGCATTCATGTTTTGTTAATGTTTTATTGATTGAATTATTGTTGTTGTATTGATCTTGTGTAGATTGTGTGGATTGTGAAGTTTGTTGCTGTGAGGATTGTACCTATTCCCCTAGCTACCAAGGCAAGTGATATTTCATCCCATGTCCTATTATTTTCACTATTGCAATAGTGAAATTTTGGTAGATCTTAGCATGATAGAATTATTCATATGTTACTATACTATGCTATGCTATCCTATAGACTATATCTTGGTAGTATCTCCTAGTTAAAAGACTTCATATGCTAGAATGCTTAGCCATGCTAGTAGAATTCGTGGGTGGAAAATACATATCACGATAGTATGGAAAGATATTATGTTTGTTTGACTAAGAAAACAACTATTATTAATGAAACACCTGGGTGGAATGGGACTTGCTTGGATTATGTTGAGTGGTTACTCAGGGGCCATCTCTATGGTCAGATGGTGTATCACACTTGTGGATGACCACCCAGGAACAAAGAGATTGGAGACATTCTTGTCATAAAGCTTCTAGTGCAACCACATGGCATATGGGCTCTGCCTTGACCAACTAAGTTGCAAGAACTCAGCCAGACGGACAGAAGGTGGTAGATATGATAGGATGGAACGCGTCTGTGGTGGTCTGAGGGATTGCTTCTGAAAGGTCTTGTCTCGATGCAGGTCGAGTCTTGTGGGGAAAGTGCACCACCTCTCGAGAGGGTAAAACTAAGTACTTAGCCGTGTCCCCGGTTATGGACAACTTCTGAGCCTCAAGACAGTGAAGCAGTTCAATAATCTCCTCATCCAAATTTCTCTAAGTTAAAACTTGTGGGTGAACAGGGGTAAAGGTTCAGTGATGTCTATCATTGGTACCTTATAGCTTGAATGAAAATCTTCTTCAAAAACTATAAGTTAAACTAATTTTAGTAAAGTCAGCCATAACCCCACTTAGGCATATATGCATGTATTTGTTGGATTATACTAAGTATCTATGGTATCACTTTCCAATACAATTCCAAATGTATTGACCCTTGTGGCTGTAACTTATTATGTTGCAGGATACTCTAATGATGAGTAGGGTTGCGGGTCTACACTCGACATGCTTGCCTGTGGCACATGAAGACTAAAGACTCTATTATTATTATACTTTGTAATGTGAACTTGTGTCTTAGCCTTGGGCTAAGTGAGTTGTAAGAACCATTATATTCCTGGATATGCGATGTAATAATGACCTTTGTTTATGAGTACTTCATCTTAAACTGTGGATGCTAGCATTTCGATCCAGGGACTAGCACTGCAACCACAGGGATCTTACCTATTATGGTCAGATCCTTACAGAGCAGCCCTCTATTCCATGACGTTTCCCCACTGCTGCAGTTCGCCTTCGCCGGAAATACCTGAATAAGTATTGTAGCCAATGGTTTCCTCTGTGATTCTCTTTTTTGCGTCGCCGTGTTTTGCACCGCCGTTCGGTCGCTATCGGTGGCGGAAGAGCGTCCAGATCCGCTGCGTCGCGAGCTTCAGTTTCCTTCAGAGAGAAGCTACAAGGAACTTTCATAGAAAACCCCCTGGAAGTATTTGTCAGTCACAGACGAGTCCTCCCGCGGCCCCACGTGGCAGCCCTTCTGTCAGCGCGCGAGTGGACCCGTGTCCGCCCCGGTCCCAGCTGCCAGCCTCTAGGGTAGATACGAACCGCGTGAGAAATCGCTAGCGCGACAGCTTTTGCCAGCATCATGGTGACTCAGCGCCGGGCCCGTTAGTCAGTGGTAGTGGCTAAGTGAGCCGTAGTACAAAAGGTTTCTGGCCTAAACTTTATCTAATAAAAAAATCCAGAAAGTGTTTAAATTCAAATAAATTCATATTAAATCAAATCTTTTGAATTTGCAAATATTTTCAAAAGAGACCCTAATTCATTTTTAATTCTGAATTCAAAACCACTTTCAGAAAATTACCAACATGCCCCTGTATTTTACCACTAATGACAACTTTGCCCTTTTGCTATTTGGAATATGAATTTTAATAACTCTTAATCAACATTTTCAAATGTGACAAAAAATATATGTTTTCTGATCAGAAAAATGTGAGGATTTCAAATATGCCATCCAATTTTTTTTTGAGCAATTTAAAATTTCGAAATTATTTAAATGCCAATAAATGCCTTTTCTCAATAAATTAATAACTTTAATTCCATAATTCCAAATTCGACAAATAATATATCTAAATCGATTAGCTCGACGAGACCCTTCTAACTATGCTATCCATACATATTTTTGCATCTTATTTCATGCATTTATAATAACTTACTGCAAGGAAATCCATTGATAAAAGGGACAAATAAAATTGGAATTGATTGCATTATTGCTACAAATGTCTCACCAATGTTGTATCATCACTGTGCTATGCAAATGACTTCATTCCATCATGAGTTGCACCATTAACTTGCCATGTCACGCATCATATCATAAGCATGCCGGATCTTCTGCCGTAGTATTAAATATTGCATCCGGTGTTTCTTTTAGTGTTTGCTTCTTTGCGGATTAGGCCGCTGTGTTGATGCGAGTATCGACAAGTTCTCCGGATATGAATCTTCGATAGTGTTTCCTAGGCGAGCATTCTCCCCCTTTCTATCTATTTTGCATTTATAGTCTTTATTTCCTCCTGTTGATCTACTGCTATCCGTGTCGCGATGCTTTAGTTTCCGTGCACCAGTTATATCCCGTGCAGCCTCTATATTGCCATGGACAGCTCCTAATACCTGTTGTTTGGTAGAGAGCTGGCCTTGCGAGTCATAGTTGCTTGCTCAGGTGCGATCTCGTGTTGTCGAGTACCACAGTTGTTGGTATGCTGGCAGATGTTTATGGTGGAGTTGATCATGACTTTGAACACAACTATTAAATTGCTAGATATAACTAATGCAGAGGCATCGGTGGGCAATAAATGTTATTTGGTTCTTCCATGCTCACTTGTGTCCCGTAGGACCCTGAGTACTTGATACCTGTTCCTTGATTTTTCGCACTATCCACATCCGGGAGGCCTTATGGACCCCCCTGAGCCAGAGCTTGATTCATTTCTATTTCTTGGGGCCACAAACTAGTTTGGGGTTTTATTTACTATCCTGTACTGATGCCATATTTACTGCTTTTATTTAAGATTATGCATGGAGCACCTGTACTGTTTAGGATTGCGGAGTGTTTTCCCGGTATCGACAAGCCTAGTCACACTTTCGGGTTCCTAGTCGTTTACAGCCATGGACGCAAACCCTAGGTCCGTTCTGGAGCCAGCCAACTTCGTTGCGGGTAGCTTAGTGGGGTGGCCCTGAAATATTTTATGAATCCTGTGATCGCTTTGTCGTGAATGCCTCGTTGGGTTTTGAGTTGGTTTTTTCGAGGTTGATCGAGTGTGTGTTGCTATTTGTGCACCCTTGCAGGGTAAAACTTTCTGAAAGCCGTGTCCGCGGTTATGGAAGACTTGGAGCACAGTATCTCGATCATAGACAAGCATAACTAAAGTAGTGCTATAAACTTGACTTAATATATGACTACTAATCAGATTCAACTACCACAGAATGGATATTAAAATGCCAACAACTGGTGGATTTGGGGTTGTTTTGTGACATGTTGTACCTGCCTAGTAAGTATTGCAACTCCAATGGAATGTGATAAAAGTGCCAACAATTGCTGGGTTTTGGGATTCCCTAGGACAATTATATCTGACTAGTAAATGTTCCAACTACAACGGAATGTTTACTAAAACTGCCCACTACTTATGCTATCAGGATGACTCAAGCTCTATATCTGATTAGTAAGTGCTGCAACTATAAAGAAATGAGTAAAATTGCCAACTGTGTGAGTTCCTTGGTCCGACTTCCTCGTTTGGTCTCGAGGGGGAAATACAAGGATGGGTATGTTTGGTGTTAGTATCAGGTTGGAACCGAATAGGTCTTTCTTACCCATCTCTAATAGCCGACAGTTAATCGATCCTCTATAGGTTGTTTAGTGCCGCTGCGCTGCCGCTTCAGCCCACCATACCTGTGTAGGCGAGGACCGCCGAATTCTAGCCTCGCCATGTACTGGCCTCAGTACTAACGCTCCTCTTTTTCCTTTGCCCTTTGTCGGCACCCCTTTTGTTTTAGCAGGTTTGAGATCGACGTCGTTAGCAGGGTTACCCTTCCGGCTTGGCCTGGGCAGGGTTATGGACGCCATTGGTTATTCTTCAGGGCTCTTAGCCCCATTTGCATTTTGTCCGTACTCGGACGTTGTATCGTTTTCAAGGTGATTTGGATCTTTGTATTGTATATCTGTATTCTTGACTCGTTGAGTCGCTGCTGTATATATATTTGTTCTAGGGGTCCCATCGAGGACTATTGTGTAATGGTATTACTTCGTTTTCCACCCACACGAAAGTGCCTGGTGGGCGTCCTTGAATCATTTCTATGCGGGTTTGGCGAAAAGGGCTAAAACTTGCATAGGGCCGATTCGAGGGTGTTACATCGCATAGGCAATGTAGGCAATTAGTTGACGCCATCCACATATGACAATAGTCATTGCCGTAACTACGCCAGCCAAGTCGATTAGGGAACATTATCGTGATTTGTTATTGGCCCATCTTGTATTCGGTCGACGATGAACAGTAAAAATGCTCACTAATTATACACCTTTTATGATATTGGCATGGGCTTTAGAAAGGCCGAAACTGCAAAAGACTATAAATGTAGTGGACCGGCCAACATGTGGGACCTAGTAACAGTTGCAGGCCATAACATTAAGAGTCCAGAAAAGTAATAGGCCCGAATAGAGACATGCCATAATAGTAACATGCCACCACTATAAAAGGCAAGAAACTATAACAAGATAGAATAGTAACAGGCCAGAGGATTAAAGGGCCAGAACAGTAGCACGACACAATAGTAAAAGGCCGCAATAGTAAAGGGCCAAAGAAGTTAAAGGCCAGAACCGTAATGAGGTAGAAAATTAATGAACCGTAAAATTTCTAGACAAGAACAGTACCTGACGGTACAATTACCAGGCCAGAACAGTAACAGGCCACATGTGGGTTTGAACAACAGAAAACCGGAATAGTAAAAGAAAATCTCAAAGAAGGGCCATTAGTAGGCAGCCCACTATGGGCTGCGAGAACAGTGATGGGCCAGCAGCAGGCCTACTTAGCACAGACTGCTAATGGGCCACACAGTGTGGGACCAATGTGGGCCTCCTATAGGCCGAAACAGTACTGGGGCCGAAAGTTCGCGGACCAAAGTTGGCTGCATTAATGGGCCAACTTCAAGCAGTGGAGGAAGAAAGTCGTGTACTTACTGGGCTCTCCTCATGGGCCGGCCCACTTAATAATTAGTAGGCCTTAGATGGGCAGGCTTCTACCACGGGTTCTCTAACCATTAACGGAGGTAGCTCGCTGTTAACGGCGGATGCCATGTGGCAGTTTGCATGATGTCAGCAGTCAACGCGGCTTGCAAGCATATCTACAATGGAACAAGTTTTCGTGGCCGAAGGGTGTGATCCGCCACGGTCGGAAAAAACCGTGGTTGATTCATTTGTGACGGGGCTTTTTCCACATAGGCCATCCGTCGTGGAAGACTTTTTAGCCACAAAAAACGGGTCTTCAACCACTAAAATCGTCCATTATAAAAGTGAACTAATTTGTATTGGTTGTCAATGAGTATGAGCATTCTTGGATTTCAAGCTGAACGACCAAGGTCATGGCCATATCTACATCATACTTTATGCTGATGATGATCCCATATCCAAGAATTTGCATGCCGTCAAATTAATGTGGCCATATTTTGAAAACAAATAAAGAGGAAGTAGTATGAATAGTATGGCTTGATCATCTGATCTCTCTAGAATGAGAGCCGAACCCGACTATTTTCCTTGCTCAATCTTAGGGTGCTTCATGCTAAATGTATGGACCTTGATGTAATTTTCCATTTTTAGGTCCTTGATGTAAAATCTACACCCACCGTCCAAGTAAGTTATATAGTTTAAGCTAATTTAAGCTTAGTTCCCAATGAGTATGAAGATTCTTTGATTTCAAGCTGAACAACGAAGGTTATGTGGCCATGTCTACATCGTCCTTTACGCTGATGATGATACCATGTATTCCAAGAATTTGAATGCTACCAAATTTGGCCATATTTTTAAAACAATCAAATAGGAAGTAGTATGAAGAGTATGGTTCGATCCGCTGCCCTCTTAGAATTGAAGGGGCTGACTCGACTATTTTCCTTGCTTAATTTTAGGGTGCTTCATGCTAAATGTATGGAACTCAATGTACTTTTACCTTTTTAGGTCCTTGATGTAAAATGTACTCCCACCGTCCATGTAAAATTCAATCCTAAAAGTAAGTGATAAAATTTAAACGTATTTAAGCATAGTTTTCAATGAGTATGAACATTATTGGATTTGAAGCCAAACGACCAAGGTCATGGCCATATCCACCTCATACTTTATGCTGATGTTTCATGATTCCATATCCAACAATTTGCATGCCACCAAATTTGGCCATATTTTGAAAACAAATGAATAGGAAGTAAGTAGTATGAAGAGTGCTTCGTGCTAAATTTTAGGGTGCTTCGTGCTAAATGCATGGACCTCGATGTAATTTTACCTTTTTTAGGTCCTTGATGTAAAATCTATTCCCACTATCACGTAATATACGAACCTAAAATAAAGTGGTAAAATTTAAATGAATTTAAGCTTAGTTTTCAATGATTATGAACCGTCTTGGATTTCAAGCCGAACGACCAAGGTGATGATTTCCATATCTACAAAATACTTTATGGTGATGATGATCCCATATCCAAGAATTTGCATGCTGCGAAATTTGGCCTTATTTTGAGATTGAGCGAAGAGGAAGTAGTATGAAGAGTATAGTTCGATCAGTTGCTCTCTCAAGAAGGAGCCGATCGATAGTTTTCCATGCTTAATTTTAGGGTGCTTCATGCTAAATGTATGGACCTCGATGTAATTTTACCTTTTTAGGTCCTTGATGTAAAATATAGACCCACCGTCCGTGTGAAATTCGAACCTAAAAGTAAGTGGTAAATTTTTATGAATTTAAGCTTACTTGTCAATGAGTATGAACATTCTTGGATTTCAAGCCGAACGGCCAAGGTCATGGCCATATCTACATTATACTTTATGCTGATGATGATCCTAGATCCAAGAATTTGTATGCCGCCAAATTTCGCCATATTTTGAAAACAATCGAAGAGGAAGTAGTATGAATAGTATGGATCGATCAGATCCTCTCTCAAGAAGGATCTGACCCAACTATTTTCCTTGGATAATTTTAGGGTGCTTTGTTATAAATGTATGGACCTCGATGTAATTTTACCTTTTTGGGTCCTTGATGTAAAATATACTCCCACCTTCCATGTAAAATTCGAACCTAAAGGTATGTGGTAAAATTTAAATGGATTTAAGCTTAGTTGTCAATGAGTATGCACATTCTTGGGTTTCAATTCGAATGGCCAGGTTCATGGCCATATCTACATCATATTTTATGTTCATGATGATCCCAAATCCAAGAATTTTCATGTCGCCAAATTTGGCCATATTTTGAAAATGATCGAAGAGGAAGTAGTATGAAGAGTATAGTTTGATTAGCTGGTCTCTCGAGACGGAGCCGACCAGAATATTTTCCTTGCTTAATTTTAGGGTGCTTTAAGCTAAATACCTCGATGTAATTTTATCTTTTTTGGTCCTTGATGTAAAATGTACTCCCACCGTCCATGATGTTCCCATTTTTAGGAGTTGATGGGAAAATCTTGGCATGGTAAACAATGTTGCCACTAGTGTCTCTAACCATTAGGAAAATAAAAAAAATTCCAAGTGATACGAGTGTATTTTATGTATAGAAAGTTGGAAGATTATGTATTTACTGTAGAAAAAAAAGAGCAAGAAGAGAAACAATGAGCACAAAGGAGGCAGCTCGAGAGAGCAGCGAAGAGGAGGAGTTGAAGGCGATATGATATCAGAGAAAATATGTGATGGCTTCCTGACACGAGGTACATGGTACAGTCACCTAGTAGTACTTGTAGTGCAGAGTAGTAGTAAATTCCAGGACCTTTACCATAGTAGTACTCCCTCCAATCCAAATTAACGTTCTAAAATTTGTTTACATTCGGATGTATCTAGCACCAAAACATGACTATATACATTCGTATCTAAACAAATCTGGGATCATTATATGGATCAGAGGGAGAAGTATAGATGCACTCAAAATTATGTCTTCTCTCTCCTTCAGTGCCTCATCACCATCCCCACACACACAACAAATTTCAGGACATTTCTAACTTTTTTCTTCGGTACGATGTGATTTGCCTTGCGATCATGCCGTAGATACCGATAGGAAAAAATAGTAGCGCCTCAAACTAGCGGCTAGCATTGTAGGACGGAGCGTTTATGAAATATATCTTATTTTCTATTATTATTCCTTTTTTGCATAAGCGTCCATGTTAACGTCCCGCATTAGTTTTTCCCTAATATACCAGGTCAGAGGTGTCGATCCGACAACCGAAGGAAAATCACCCACTGATGTCTACGCACTTCTATTCTTGTAGATAGTTGTTGGGCCTCGAAGTGCAGATGTTTGTAGAACAGCAGCAAGTTTTCCCTTAAGTGGATCACACAAGGTTTATCGAACTCAGGGAGGAAGTGGTCAAAGGTATTCCCTCTCAAGCAAGCCTGCAATCAAGATACAAGAAGTCTCTTGTGTCCTCAACACACCCAATACACTTGTCAGGTGTATAGGTGCACTAGTTCGGCGAAGAGATAGTGAAATAAAGTGGTATGGATAATTATAAGTGGTAACGGTGATAGAAGATAGCTTGATGGCGTGGAAAAGACTAACAACAGACTGAAATAAAGATGGAAGTAAGCAAACATGTAGCAGATCTAGTAGCAAACGGAGTATCATTGCTTCGAAACAAGGCCTAGGGATCATACTTTCACTAGTGAACACTCTCTCATAATATATCTTCTCTTTATGATACTACTCTTAACTACTCTCTGGTTGGACACTCTAATCGATGGTAGGGCTATAACAGCACACCTCAAAGTAAGCCTTTCGCATCTAGAAAACCCCACACTGTCACCTTGAGCACTAGATGAGTCCAACAAACACCACAATTTCATAAAGACATCCAACTCCAAATATAACTCATAACAAGTATTTGTAATCTCTAGCCTAAGTGCCACCATGCTGAGCACGCTGTCACTTTCACACACATGGGGAGAGCAGAGATCTAATAAAGCACTTGAGTAGCAAGGTAGATCTACTTGATTACAAATCTCATGACCACAACAAGATCATGCATAGATAGAGAGATGAACACATAGCTACCGGTAGAACCCTTAGCTTCGAGAGAGAACTACTCCCTCCTCATCATGGGAATCAGCAATGGTGATGGAGATGGAAGTGGAGATCGATGGAGATGGCTCCGGGGGCACTTCCCTGTCCCGGCAGGGTGCCAGAACAGAGACTTTCTGTCCCCCGAATATGCCCTTCATTTGTGGTGGCGCAGCGGAACTTTTCGTGGATTTCTGATTGACGATTTAGGGTTTATGCATCGGGAGGCTTCTTATAGACGAAGAGGCAAGGTCAGTGGAGTGCCAGGGGGACACACCACCTGGTGGCGCGGCCAGGGCTAGCCCGCGCCACCATATGGTGTGGCCAGGCCCTGGCCCTCCTCCGTCTCTGCTTCGGGCTCCGTGAGTCTTCCGATAAAATAGGAACTTTGGCTTTTGTCCCGTCCAATTCCGAGAATATAGATTTTCTGACTTTCCTGGAACCAAAAACAGCAGAAAACAGGCAACTGGCACTGTGGCTCTTGTTAATAGGTTAGTCCAAGAAATCATATGAAAATTACTCCAAAGTATGGATAAAACATAAGAAAGTAGATAAAACCAAGCATGGAACATCAAAAATTATGGATACGTTAGCAACGTATCACCCACCCCCATCTATTTTTGCTGAAAAACCACACACCCCTCATTGTCTTCCTCTGTCTCTCCGGACGCTTGTGTACCCTCGTAGCCCCTCTCTACACTTGTAGAAAGGTAGAAACCGCTAACCCATCCCGACTAATTTTCCGCAATACTCTTACCCGAAATGACATCTGGAGGGATGAAGTATATTATATCTGAGCACTACAGCCAGGCAATGGGATTGGGCAACCTCCACTATGGACCGCTAAGCAACATCACTAGTCATGTTGATCATCTGAGCACCACTCACCTGACTCACGGCATGGTTGGCATGCGTACGCGGATTGCGGAAGATCCTAGTCTCCTCTTTGGTTTGCCGTTACTACTTCACTCTAACCATAGAGATGGCCACTAGAACGTGTCGAGCATGTAAAAATCAGTTTTGCATGATTTTTGTAGGATTCAAATCCTTAGATTATTTCCTATTGATTGCATTTGGATCAAAGGAATCGTGGTACCGAAATTCTTCTGAACTACACCCCACCCATGATTAATTACCATAGGACCTGAACATCTACTTGAGCCTCAACTCTCATCACGTGCGTAGGATCGGAACATGCCAATCATGTAGGTAGTTTTCCTACATTTTACAATCGCCTGTTTTTCACCATAAAACCTGTGACATTCCTATGTTCTCAATCTTGTGATCAAAAGAAGCCCAAGACTTTTGCTTCAGTCTCCCCTCTCTCCTGCAAACATACTAAACTGAAAACACAAGAATAACTATGATTGTTGATACCTTTAACAGAAGGTGTATTGGTCAATCAAGGATGTCCTTATATTTTAAATTTCATTTGTTTGACAAAAACAAGATTTCTATAAAAAATTGGTTATTTGGTTTAGATGAATACAAAAACATAGGATTACTTTAAAACATGGTAAAATCAAAGTGAAACCTCAAGGGAGAGTATATTTATGAAGTTATCATGTCTCTTGGGATCTCATTCTTATTCTTTGCACGTGTAGGAATTTGCAAATGAGGTCCAAGTTGTATACTAAGAATTGCATATGAATTTTGGAGGATTCTAACCCGTAGGATTTTGGAATATATCAAATTCCTATGGAGTCCCTACTTTCTTCATATTCCCTCGATTCCATAAGAGTCTAAACATGAGCTCCAACCTCATTTTATTTCTCCTTTGAGAAGTCCAATGCGCTCACACTATATTCTTGCAAAACTCCTGTGTTTGTTTCCTATTCAGCATTGATACGTCCATTTTGCATCACTATTCTATGTCATAATTCACTGTTATTCATTGATATATTTCGTATTGAGAGGTGATACTTATGTTATTTCATCTATTTTTGCATGGTTGATGACTTCTGGAGCATGGACCGCTACAGTCAGGATTCTGATGGAAAAGGTGCTGTTTGGAGGAAAAATTCACGAAGTTCAGAAAATCTGGGAAAATATTCGGAAAATCCTATTTTTCTAGAAGACGAAGGAAGCGAGAAGGGGGCTGGAGATGGGCCACACGGGGCCCACACCACCCTCTGCGTGGGCCAGCCTAGGTCGCGCCACCAGGTGGTGTGGCCGCCCTAGTCCACCCTTGGCACTCCCCTCTGGCATATATATTCCTCCCGAAACCCTAAGACTCGGAGAGCGACCACAGAAATATTTCGCCGCCTCTGCGGGGCGGAAAACACCGAGATAGAAAGATCTCTCCGGCTGACAGATTTCTGCTGGGGGAATTCCTTTCCGGCGAGGGGAGATCGTCGCCATCAACACCATCATCAAGCTGGACTTCATCAGGATCATCATCATCATCACCACCATCATCACCCTCATCACCATCTCCATATTGCTGTAACAATTGGGTTGAATCTTGCATAGTTCATAGGGGAAACTTTCCCGGTGTTGATTACTCTTTGTAGTTGATGCTATTGAGTGAACCATTGAATTATTGTTTATGTTCAGATTGCTATACATCATTATTCCATCTCTGATCATGATCCATATGATGACTTGTGAGTAGTTCGTTTTGTTCTTGAGGACATGGGAGAAGTCTTGTTGCTAGTAGTGGAGTTGTGTTGAGAAAGATTCAATAGTTTGATATTTAAGTTGTGGTGTACTTCTTCTAGTGGTGTCATGTGAACGCCGACTACACGACACTTCACCTATATGGGCCTAGGGGAATGCATTGTGTATTTGGCTACTAATCGTAGGGGTTGCCGGAGTGACAGGAACCTGAACCCCTGTTAGGAAACCATTGCACAAGGGACGTAAGGGTCTTAGAGTTTAAAGCTGTGGTTAGGTTTCTACCTTGATTACTTTCTTGTATTTATAGATGTTTGCAAGGGGTATAATCACAAGTATGTATTAGTCCTAGGAAGGTCGGTACATTAGCACAGGTTCACCCACACAACACTTAGCAAGCTAAAGAAGATTAATCAAGTACATGAAGCGAAAGCACTTGACATTCTTCCCATGTGTCCTCGATAACGTTTGGTCATCTTAAGTAATACAACCGGCTTGTAATTTGCTGCATAAAGGATTGGGCCACTTGCTGCAGTTATTCCTACTGTCTTTTATTTACTCGTACTTTGTTTACTTGCTTTATCAAAAACCCCTAAAAATCCGTTTGCTAAGTATTTGCAGAGAATCCATGATCCATACCACTAGCCAGCACCTTCTGCTCCTCGTTGGGTTCGATACTCTTACTTATCGAAAATACTGCGATACACCCCCTATACTTGTGGGTCATCAACCAACCAAAGGCACCTATTACAAAATTCCTACTTTTTTAATTCCTGATATGAATTTACTATATGTCCATGTCAATCCTTTGTTTTTCCTATTCCTATTCCTATGTTTTTTAAACCCATTGATCAAAAAAGGCCCCTAATCTTATTAATCAATCATAGGAAAATTTCCTGTGTTTTTTCCTATGGTCCATTTGTCTGAACCAAATGGCTGGACAGTTCTACCATAGGAAACTTTCCTATTCCTACACTTTTTCTTGAATGCAAACAAGTCCTTATTCCTTTGTGTGTTTTTTTGCATGCATGATTTATTCATCACTTTTCTGCATCATTCAGATAGTAGTTTTTCCGCAAATCTAGATAGCACTCCTCCCTTTGTCAAATACCTTGCATGCCCTAGATATGAAGAGATTCTACTGCAGGGCATGGACGCATTGCTGATGCTACTAGACCATCCAACAGTAGACGCATTTGTACTAGTTGATGTGACATACCGAGAACTTGGGATGATGAAGGATTTCGAAACAAGGGTCCCTAGGTTGGTGCCAATGGAGAATAGATTGTGATTGCAAAGCAACCAGGGCGCTGGTACCTCCAAAACATCTACAGTATGGCACGTATCGAGCTGCCACGTGTGCAGCGTGTTGATATTTATCCATCAGGTAACCAATGTTTCCCTAGATCCCCATGCACTTACAGCTGCACGCACATGAGTAACAAGCTGCTGAAGATAGAAATAACATAGATATCGTACATATTTGATAACCAATGGCAGTACATCGCGATGGCGGTGTTTGAAAAATTCATTGCTACCATAGATTTTCCTAGTCAGAGGGACTGGATTATCCTTCGGAATGACTATCTTGCACTAGCAACGTATGTTGATGCCATTGCCACGAGGCAAATCCGTGGTTCTATTGATCACATACGCATGAACCGTGAGGAGATGTTTTGTTATGGGAACCAAAGAAGTGGAGTGAGTCCCGTTATTTGAAAGTAAAATTTACAAATTACTTACAACCGCATTATTCATGATACTTTTGCTAATGGAAATGCACACACATGTATAGTTACAGGTCTGTGTGTCATACATGATCCAATAATTGAAGAGGCGAAAAACGTCCAAGCTGGTGACGATGCCGAGGCTGAAAATATTGCTGCCACGGTGATCCTGTATCATACATGGGTAGAGAGCTGCTCTCTTATGCCTCGCTCCGCTGCCACGTTTTCCAGAGGGCCCTTCATTTGAATGACCATGTAGCACCATACCGGATCAGAAGGGACAATCTTGAAGGAGGTTAGTGTTTGTAGGAATCAACCATCCATTCATCCACGAGCCCCCTACAGACCATGAACATGCTGCCGCCAATGTTGATGAAGCTCTGCCAGTGTTCAGAGAAGATTGTGTGTTTACTACACACGTGCGCTGCCAACATCACTCATAGCTTGGCGCCACATGCATGTCAATGGGGTTTTTTCATAGATTCATCAATTAACTACACGGGAGTAGAATATAGGGATCAAATTTTCGTGCGCCAATGTGGTTCTCGTGCCAACCATGTCTTGTTAGAATTATGTGAAGTTTAACAAAAATGCAGAAAAGCTGATTTTCAGTACTCGCAACATCATTTCTATAGCTAGTAATTGTCACCATGTAACGTACAATACTATGTACGTAGTACTTTCATACTATATTTTAGTATCACCACTTGCAACATCATTTCCACTATTGCTTGTACTAGACACCATGTACGTAATATACTTTCATACTATGTGTTTGATGTTTCTGTATTCAAGCACTGAAGCCGTCGTGCCTAATTTTTCAGGCTATTAATTTTGGCATGAAAATTAGTAGTACTGTATTGGTGGCCATTGAATTTGCAATATGGTGGATATTGCAGGGAAAGGCAAGATTTCCTTGTCCACAACATACGTCTGACCGCGCCGTATTTTTTCCCTCACCAGCCCTAGCCCTAGCCCTAGCTCTCTTTCATACAATACTCCTTTATTGTCATTGCCACTACTAGGAAACCCCTTATCGGTGGCGCATATCTGATGTGCCACTGATACGTCACCACTGATAATTATCTTCTATGGCGCATATTGAAATGCGCCACAGAAATCTCCAACTTCGATGGCGCATATGGCCAATATGCACCACATAAGTTTTTTCCAAAATTCAAAAAAAGGCGGGCCAGATCTCAAATTTCTGTGGCACATATGGCCAATATGCACAACAAGAGTTTTTTCAAATTTCAAAAAAAAAATCGGGCCAGATCTAGATCTGGTCGGAGGTGGTGGTTGTGGTGGTGGTGGCGGCTGGTGGCTGGTCGCTGGAGGAGGGCTAAGAGGACTGGGTCGTCGGTGGTGGTGGTCGGAGGAGAAGGAGGAGGAGGCCACTGCCAGAGGTGGTAAGAGTAGGAGGTGGAGGAAGGTGTCGCTGTATTAGGAGGAGGGGGTCGCCGGAGTTGGTGGTGGAGAAGGAGGAGGTCACTAGAGGTCGCCGAAGGAAGAGGAGAAGGAGGAGGCGGTTGCCAGAGGTGGTGGAGGAAGAGGTTGCCGGAGGAGGAGAAGGAGGAGGTCACCATGGTGGAGGAGGTCACCGGGGTGGAGGTGGAGGTCACTGGAGAGTGGAGAAGGAGGAGGGAGGAGAAGGGGAGAAGTGGGGAGGGGAGAAGAATTGGGGGAGAAAAAGGAAAAAGGGAGGGAGAAGGGCGCCAACGATATTCAAATTTCGAATCACGCCCAAGACTTCTGTGGCGTATATGGGAGAAACGCGCCACAAAAGTTTCTCCCCCTTTTTATTTTTTTGCAGTAAAAAATCTTCTTTCAGCCATAACTTTTTACTCTTTTCAAATTTGGGGAATATGTAAAATCTTCAATGGCTTCCAGCGTTGAAACGAGTAAGGATTTTTTAGACGATCATTTTAATATATTAAACATTTTTTTCGACATCGTATGTAAAAGTTATGGCCGTTTTACCGTGCCATGACCTATTTTTTCAAAATACATCGAAATTCATGTATTTAACTTTTCACTACAATTACACCCTAAAATATAACTACATATCAAAGGAATTATTTTTTTGCAGTTTTTATCATTTTTGTTTATTTTTTACAAAACTAAAAAGGCAATCTATGGGGTGTGGGGTAGGATCTGTTTTTCATATTTTGTGGCGCATACACCTATATGCGCCACAGAAACATCACTTTCTGTGGCGCATATGGATATATGTGCCACATAATTGTCTCCCCCTTTTTCGGTGCTAGGTCCCATCAACTTTCAGTGGCGCATACATCTATATGCGCCACAGAATCATCACTTTCTATGGCGCACACGAAAATATGCGCCATAGAAATGTGGACTTCTGTGGCGCATTTTCGTTTCGTGCACCACTGAACTGCCAAACTTCAGTGGCATTTTTTTCCGTATGCACCACTAATATTTATTTGTGGCCCATGGTTTTGCATATGCGCCACAGAGTAGTTTGTCTACCTATAGTTGTTTTCCTAGTAGTGTGCGCTTCCCTCCATTGCCGACCACTACCGTCGCAACTTACTCGTCTTAGGCGGGTCGGCTGTGCGCGGCGGGCCCTACAACCTCATCTATAGAGTTGTCGCATCCCTCAGACATCGTGGTGGAAGTGCGGTATGTACATAATCCCCAAAGCCCTTGATCTTGACGATAAGATGTAGTCAAGGTTTTATTAGAGCTTGGTTAATATTGGTTTGGTGTTGAGTAGTTCTCATCTATGGCATTTAAATCGTTTGTATATTACAATACAGTTTGACACATGCAAGCTAGTTCTGGGGCTAGATCTATGGTGAACTATAATAATAAATTCAAATTTTGTATTGATCGATCCGCGGTTGATAATTATTTGGGTGGCCACCCGACATGTTTTTCTTGGTTGGTCTCAGGGGTGGAGGTCCCTTTAATTTGGGCAAGTTAGGGAAGCTACTTCCCTACCCTAATTTTTGCCAAAATTTCAAGTATATGTATACATCTCTAGCATCGACAGTAGATAGAGCTCATCCTGTTCGTACATTTGTTTGTTCCTGGGTGTTCGGTATCTGTACTACTCGATAATTGTAGCATCCCAATTGTCTAACATTGGAATGCTACATAAGAAATATAGATCAACACCACCATAGTCTTGTTATTTATTACATTATCTTAATATCATGCTCATGTCATCATGCCACATTGCATTTGAGCATCTTCATGTTTGTATGCATATAATTTTGTAAAACTATTTTGCTAAAAGCCCTAGTTCATTTTCTAAATTAATACCCTCTCTCTTCATCCAAATCAAACCCCCGTTCTTTCCAGATAATTTGTTTGCCGCAAAACTATTTACAAAAGTGTTTTTTTCAAAATAAAATGAATATAATTGTTTTGTCTAGGGAGGTAGCTACCGGTCAGGCCCAAGACCCAACCAGCAGCCAGCCTACCAACCAGATCAGCCCTAACCACAGACACACACGCGCACACCCCCACATGGTTGCCGCCAACCATGCTAGGCCAACCCCATCCGGACCCGCACCATTACACACACATGCCAGCGCAACACTGTGCCCACCTTGCGTACACTGCACCTACCGGGCCCCCTGGCCCATTTGGCCCACACGTCACGCGTGTCTCTTGCTCGCTTCCCCTCATTCCCCAACCCTGCTCGACAAACCTCCGCCGCCACACTCTCTCCTGATCCCTGCGCTGCACCTCGTGAACCCCGGTGCCGCTCTCCCCCGCAACCACCTCTACTGCTTCCTCTGCCCTACGAGGGTTCTGCCAGGAGAATGCCCCGCCTCCATCTTCCTCCACCTTGCCCATCCGATGCCTCGACCTCCGCCCCACCAAGCTCCACGCCGCCGCGGTTCTCCCTCACCGCCTCCTCATCGTTGGCCCTACCCGTAGGCACCCGTCCACTGCCACCTCACATCGCCCAGCTAGCCGCGCGCCTCTCTACATCACTGTGTCACCCTCTCCAGTGCGTGCCACCTTTTCTCCCTCTCTCACCCCCACTCCCTCGCCTCCTCGACCGCATGCAATTGCCACTAGGACCCCCGCCGAGCACTCTACGTCTTCGCCAGCCGCTAGCGTCCCTCCGCCTCAGGCTGCCCCTACAAGCTCCGTGCCGGCGTCCTCCTCTGAGACCTCGCGGACAAGGCTACTTCCAAGCCACACATGGGTTTTGACTGATGCCTCCTAGCTCCACCGCCGAGGGGATTTAAGTCACATAGGTAATTTTCTTCACCGAAATGCTATCTAGTGGTGTATTGCTGCTCGAAAATAAGGTGGTGACCAATTGTTACTTCTGTTGAATCTGTAGTCCTCGCGGTAGTCAATATCTTCAAGTTCAAGGGAAACCTTCATCGTTGTACATCAAGGTCCTCTCCGACAACATGTCCGAAACCGAAGAAGCACCGACACTTCAACTCAAGATAACCATGCCAAAAACCCGGGCTACCTGAAGATCGACACTAGACCTGAACATCAAGACCTCCTTCATGGAACATCAAGACCATGGACCAAAAGACCAACCCTGGATCCAAAACCCTAACCCAAACCCCGTCGAACCCTCGGAACCAAAGATCGCCGATACCCATGTGTGAACCTATCCGAGACCCCTATTTTTTAATATTGACATATATCTTGTTGCATAGTTAAATTATGCATGCTTGCATACATCTACCATGTGGGTTTGGGGAATTTTGTCTACTCACCTAATAAATAAATATGGAGACCATATGCTGGATATTCTGATCTTATATTGGTCCATTTAACTATGTGTAGCGAACCGGTGACATAATTTGCCTTTTAGCCTTTTTAGTACAACATTTAAATTGCGGGTATCTAAATAACATAAACCACCTAATTAATTGTTAGGACCCCGGTTCTGCTTAATATCGCCTAGTTGCATCGCATCTTTTTCGTGCCATAGAACATACATCACTACAAGAAATGTTTCTTTCCGCAATGACTTGGCTAGACGGTCGTCGTACAAGGCGCATCTTCCGCGATGAAATTCTCGGCTCGACCATGGACGATAGAAAACCTTTTTTGGTTTCGTGGCCCTCTACTACGACGGAACCGCTAAAAACATGGAGGAAGCTCGGCCAACACGTGACAGAAGCAAGATTTTTGTTTCCTCACGCGATGATGACTCGCCGAAGTCTTTTGAGGCGTGTGGGTCCTGGACATCAATGTCTCTAGTGGACCATAATTTTCCATCGTGCCTCCCTGATTTGAACTCGATAACGTTGCTCAATGTGTCTGCTATTTAATCAGACTGCTGGGACTCACATGTCACCCTCTTATTAGAAGAATCGTGTGTATGATGGAATTTTTCCCTTCACTCGTGCTACCCTATTCCGAACTTGATAGCATTGCTCGAAACATCTACCGTTTAATCAAGCTGCTAGGGCCCACATGTCATCCTTTCATTAGAAGAAATCTGTGTATGATGGATTTTTTTCCTTGGCTATTGCCTCCCTGATTTCAACTCGATAACATTGCTCGATCAATCTACCATTTAGTCACGTTGCTGGGTCCCCCATGCCAGCCTCACATTAGAAGAATCATGTGGATGATGCAATTTTTTCTTCGCTCACGTTACCCTTTTTTGAAAATGAAAGCACTATGATGCATCTACCATTTAATCAACCACGTGAACCCCACATGTCATCCTCTCATTAGAAGAAAAGTGTGTATGATAGAATTTTTCCCTCGGTCATGCCTCCGTGTTCCAAACTTGATAGTGTTGCTCCCTGCACCCACCGTTGAATCACACACCTAGGCCCCACATGGATTTTTTGTCGTCAGTCGCACCTCGGTGTTTCAAACTTTATAGTGTTGCTCGATGCATCAGCCATTTTATCGGGCTGCTGGGTCCCCCATGTGATCCTCATTAGAAGAAATGTGTGCACACTGCAGTTTTTTCTAGCTCGCGCCTCCCTGTTTCGAACTTGGCAATGTTGCTCGATGCAACACTTGTAGAAGGCCGAGCTATTGGGTCCCACATGTTGGTCTCTCTATAAATCAAACATGCGTATGATGGACTATTTTTTTGCCGCGCCAGCTGTTTTGAGCTTGGCAACATTGCTCAATGCGTCCGCCATGTATGGTCTTCATGCTGGGCCCCTATGTCAGCCTCTCTGGTATGTTCTGGCTTGTGGGTCCCTAATGCCAACCTCCTATACATGTATTTAACTTTTTTCAAACCCAACCATTAAACTCGAGGGATGCTGCAGGCTGGTGGGTCCGTGATATCACCCTGTCCATATGCGACATTGCTAAAATATAAAATAGAAGTGGTCCTGGCATCTCAATTTATAAAATGCCACATAATAGAGTGGTTTCTTAAAAACATGGGAAGGTGGAGTTTTTTTAAATGGGTGGGGGCAATGCCCAAAAGGCCTAATTACAAATATTTCAGGCTATACTCCATGGGCTCCTTTCTCAAATTTCATTCTGCTGTGCTCAGCAGTCCCCTTACCCTGAAAAGGCCGAAATATAATATTCTAGGCTATGGTCCACGACCTAATTTCTCAAATTTTAGTGGGACGCTACAGGGATTTCAGCATGTCCGTAATGCGATATTGATAGAAGAAAAAATGTAAACCCAAGATACATATGTGCGCACAGGGGATTCAAACTCAAGACCTTTGATTTAAATACACGTGGACTGAGTGCGTTACAACTACACCAAAGATATCTATAGAAAATATATCATTAAACGTTTATTAGTACTATAGCGTATGTATTAATATTTTTATAAATATTTTGTGTCAATTTTTATCTCTTTTAAAATATAAAATGGCAGCGCTCCGGGCATCTCAATTTATATAATGCCACATAATGGAGTAGTTTCTTAAAAACATGGGAAGGCAGATTTTTTTAAGGGTGAGGGCAATGCCCAAAATGCCTAATTAAACATACTTTGGGATATACTCCATGACCTATGCTCCATGGGATCCTTTCTCAAATTTCACTGTGTTATGGTTAGCAATCCTCTAGGATGTGCTCCACAGCGTCCTTTCTCAAATTTCAGTGGGCTGTTATCAACACTCCCCTGAACCCAAAAAGGCCTAATTAAAATATTCTAGGCTAAAGAGGGGCGGAATGGGCTAGATTTCTTCTCCTTGTTAATGAAAGTTGAATTGTGATGTGCATCGGACGGATTCAAAACAAAAACCTGATAGAGGGAGGTGGAAAAAGCGATAATTATTTTGACAGATATTCACGCAAAAAGTCAAAATAACCATGGACACGCCCTCCACCCATGCCAAAACTAGACTGATACCCTATGACTTCACTTGGTGAAATCACGCTGTATCTTTACCCCTCTCATATATGTCCAAAACAGACATCCAATGGTTCCAATGATAGAAAGGAAAAAGCTCTAGTGCAAATAGCCAGTTAGCAACGACAAAATATTGACAGATTTTGTACTAGCATTTAAAAGATTCAGAATTATAGAATAAGATAGAAAAATATCGATAGATTCCCAGTTCGTAATCAGCCGCACATGTAGATTCAGCAGCATTTCAAACTGGTCGATTCAACAATACATACACTCAAAATCAATAATAGTACAGAGATAATCAATTTTTTTATAGCTCTAAAAACTATGGCACATGATGAGCTTGCCCCTTTTCTCCATACATAGTGCATCATTGGAGAATGCAAAACTGACTATCAAGTCTGCATTTGTGTGCATACCTAGTTCTTACATCAATGCATGTGTGACAAACATATATGCAACCCATAATGCCCAAGCCTCATCTAGATTGTGACAAGGCCATGTTTCAAAACAAAATCAAGACTGGCCATATACTGCCATTGATCTTAGCATGTACTAGTACATCAGTATTAGCGCTACAAAATACTTTAGTAAAAGCAACGATAGAAAATTTGACAAATTTGGAAGCATTTGAAAGATTCGACACAACAGAATAAGACTAGAAAAGTATCTTACAGGTTCCTAGTTTACATTCAGCAGCATTTGATAGATTCAGCATCAATTTTAAGTGGCCTATTCAATGGTGGCAGAAAATGACCAAAAGAATTGACAGATTCAGTGATGTGTACATTCAAATTCAATGGATGTACAACAATGCGGCAAGGGCAAGTTTCAAAAGGAAAGAGAGACCATGCTTATTCTCCACTTAATCTGAACAAGTCACAGTATATAGGTATTACAACAAAATAGATTAGTAGTAGCAGAACTCCATACAAAATACTTAGCAAAAGTGTAGAACTACAAGCTTACACTAAGCTAGGAACCACTACATCTCCCATCATACATACTCGAAGAAAAGAGAATGCTTCAGCGTGTCAAAGTGTTGGACGGTATGCGCACTTCATTTCCTTCCTGGGACACGTCTCTCATTTCATTGTCGCTTGTCAGCCTCTAGGTCAGTAGCATTCATGTAAAATTCATCCGACAAACCAGAAAATTCGGGATCCTTAATTTCGGCAATTCCAATTACCAATGGAATCTGCCACCAACATAACCTAGCTAATTAGTACAATATTACATACACTCACAGTAGGATCATCACAAGAGGATTAAGATGTGATATATCACCGGGGAATTTTCTCTGACGACAAGTTCAGTAGTATGCCCGTAAATCCACAACTTCAATATAAAATACATAAGCACTTCCTGCACGGCATTGGCCGACGACGGCCTAATCGTTGTCTCAGATGATCTTGTTACTATAACCTGATCGAATCTAGTGAACAAGACCAATGACCAAAACCTCACCTCATTCCAAGGAGATTCGCACGCCGCCGACCTTGCAGGTCTAACGTATAGGAGCAAGTCCATGCTATGCCCATCAATTTGGGCAATGAACCGCTTCCCTCCTTCCCAATGACAATGACATCAACTCTGAGCGAGCCCGGTGCACGAACCTGCGCAAACATAACCCATTTTTAGGGTTGTATCTGGGCACAATCATTGATTGGGCAAATATGAGGTGCTTGATAAACACTTTCTTGACACCAGTGAACTCGCATGCTGGCTCCATGCAGACACACTGTGGTAGTTGCACGCGATATTCTGGTCGTAGACTTCCTTGGAGGAGACCGAAGTCCAGCAGATGTGGTTGGGGCATCTACTACCTTTTCCGAAGCGACTTGGCGGTACAACTCCTTGGAGCATGCGACCAGCCGGATGGCGCTGCTAGTGTCTAGATGCATAGCTATTTCATTGTAGACGTCGTCGCCGACCTCCGTCTAGATGTCACTCAGCCGGTTGTTCCTCGAATCCACAGTCATTGTGTCCGGATATACTAGGGCAAAGGACGGATCTATGTATGACTGTTGGGCTTATTTGGAAGAGAGGTGTGGCCGCCTTGAAGGATCGATGCTGTGGTGAGATGGGAAGAAAAATGTTTGAAGTGTGCGCTCGAGAAGATCCAAATGTTGCCTCACAGAGTTGGGGATGGCTCTTTGAAGGAGGGGGCTTTGTTGTGCTCCTTCGGCTGTCTTCTGTCGGGCGTATGCATCGAGCACATCGACTAGAGTTATGGAGTAGGGAGTACTATAGCTACTCTAGATTGGCACGCTACCATGGAGTGTTCTCTCATCACATCTCAGTTATTAGAACCGAGAGATGATTTATTTATTGCTACCAATTTTATACTACTCCCTCTGGTTCATACCAAATACCAAGATGCTAAACCTCATATGAACTTTCTAAAAAGGTACCCCTTTGGACAGTTTGGCAAGACTGCTAAAATTAGTGAAACTTCTATAAAGGCAAGAACCCACGGACTAAATTGCATCATGCTTGGTGAAATAACGACACGTTCCCAGTTCATATTCAGCAACATTTCAAAGTAACTGATTCAGCAATATAGACTCTGAGATTTAATAGCAGTACAGCGAGAATCAATTCATGTTTCAACACTAATAACCTTGGTGAGAGATCAGTCGATTTTCTCCAAACCCACTCGATCATCGGAGCAAGCAAAACTGAGGATCAAGCCTACTTTTCTATTCATACCTTCTACTCACATCAATGAGTGTGTGACCCACATATGCAAACCAAAATGCCCCAAGCCTCATCTAGATTGTGACAAGGCCATGTTTCAAAAGAACAGTAAGGCCATCTACTGCCCTTGATATAAACAAGTACCAGTACATCAATATTAGTTCTACAAAATACTTTAGTACTGTAATAAAAACGACATAATATTTGACAGATTTACTAGCATTTCAAAGATTCAGCAGCACTGATTAAAACAGAAAAATATCAATAGATTCCAAATACATAATCAGCGGCACTTGAAAGATTCAAGAACATTTCAAAGTGACCGATTTAGCAGTACAGATAATGACCAAAATAATTAAGATTTAACAATGTAGACACTAAAATTCAATAGATATCGCAAGGCCATAATTCAAAAGGATGGAGAGACCATATTCTGGCCATGATCCAAAAGAACATCAAGACCATCTACTGGTCTTGATCTAAACAAGTACCAATACATCACTATTAGTTCTAAAAAATACTTTAGTAATAGCAACAACAGAACATTTTACAGATTCATTGGCATTTGATAGATTTAGTGGTACTAAATAAGACAGAAAAATGAAACAGATTCCAAGTTCATAATAAGAGGCACTTGACAGATTTAGCACCATTTCAAAGTGATCGATTTAGTACTACAAATAATGACCAAAGGATTGATAGATTCAGCAATGCAAACATTGAAATTCGGTAGATGTAGCAATGCCATGATTCAAAAGGAAAGAGAGACCATATTCTGCCTAGATCCGTCGGTCTGAACAAGTACCAGTACATAGGTACTACGCCTACTACAAAATATATTAGCATGTAGTAGCAGAACTCCATACAAAATACATAGAACTACCTTAAGCTACAAACCACATGTCCCAAAAATTTAAGAAAAATCCTATCGAGAAGTACATGTGTTCAAGTTAGGATCATCACAAGAATATTAAGATGTGTTATTCTCTAGAGATCCTATCAATACGAAGCTTGTATTCCACGATTAACTCGGATGGTCGATTTCAATGATGAGCGACCATATTAGACCGATAAACTGACAAAGAGAAAGGGGCTTTGGGCTTCGCGTAGAATACCTTCTCACAAAAGCCATTTGGATGTGCATAGCTCAACTTCACCCTGTACTATGGTGACAAGTGCGCCATCGGCTTGATGGACATGATAGATATCAAGATGTCTTTGTTGCTCCCATCAAATAGCACGTAGAACACTGTGCCATCGCCCTGGTTACCCCAATATCTACATTCTGCGAGCCCGGTGCCGGCACCAGCTTAGAGATGTACCTACCTTTCTTACCGTAGTGGAAAATGCGCAACCTCATGGAGTGGGCTTATCTAAGGTGGGAGCAGAGCACAAACGACATTGCGACGAACTTGTGGCCAGGCACCATGTAGTTCCACTAGACTACAGCAGCGAGCATTGAACATGAAGACTTATTTGGCTGGATAGCCCATACCAATTGGGTGTTTCACCAACATAAAGTAATTAGTTAGTACAACATTACATATATTTATATTAGTATCATCACAAGAAGATTTACATGTGTTAACTCACTCTTGGTTGATATTCTTGTAATCCAGGGGGAATTCCAATGACATTTTGATAAGCTCGCAGGTAACACCGCGGTTTCGACAACTACAACATGTGTCCTCTCAGCACGACTTCAGTCAACGAAGGCATGCTCATTAACTCAGATGTCACCACCATTTCGACCGAATGGAGCTTATCCCATGACCATAGAGACCATAACATCACCTTGTACCGCGGTAATTCGCATGCCACCGACCTGACGTACCTCATGGATAGGAAGATGTTTGTGGTGTACCCTTCAATTAGGGCGGCAAACTTCGTGCCCTCTTTCCCGCCTCTTTCCTGATGACGATGATCTCTAGTGCGGGCACCGGGTTAGTCGGGTACCAATGCTTGTTGGAGTAGGTCACTTCGGGCAAATACATCTTGTGGGCAAGTTCCAAGTGGTCCAAGAGCTCGTGCATAGTCAATGGCTGGGTGACGAACTCGCATCCTGGCTCCATGTAGGCTGCGCACGGGGCGTAGTAGCACTGGATCTTGTGCTTGTAGACATCATTGTAGGAGACCAATGAACAACAGTGGTCATTGGGGCATCTGCTATATTTTTTGTCGGTGACCTGGCGGTACAGCTCCTTGGAGTATGCGGCCAGCCTAGTGGCGATGGTAGTGTCCATACGCGTAGTGATTTCGTTCAAGACATCATCGACGACCTTGCTCCAGCCGTAGGGCCGCGGGTTGCACCTCGAATCTGCACACGCGTCTGGACGGATTGGAGGCGAGGATGGATCTATGTAGAGTTGTTGGTGGTTTTGGGAGGAGAGCGCTGGTGGCCTGGAGGGAGTGATGCAGCAGGCAATATGGCAAGTAAAAGGTGTGAAGCGCGTGCCAAATATGCGGCCAGGCGGCATCCGCGATTGGCGATAAACTAAGCGGAGATGGGGAAGATCAGATGGCTCTCTGAAAGAGGTATTTTTCTTTTCTTCTGCTATAAGAAGCGGCTGCATCAAGGATGCCGACTAGCATGAATGCATAATAGACTAATGTGCCATGTGTAATAAAATAAACATGTCACTTCCTAGTGCAGCTTCTATTTTCATACTAGTATTAGGGCATATTGTTTACTATGTTCAGCTTCTATTTTCATACTAGTATTAGGGCATCACCTATGTATTTGGCAGAATTTGTCTATAAGATGGGAAGTTCTAAGAAAAAGCTTTTTGATAGTTTTCAATGTACTGAATTCCTGGTTAGCTTCAAAAGTGTTTTGGAAAATTTTAAGAGGAATCTATCTAACGTGCTTACTTGTAGTTAAAATTTGACACGGCCGATGGGAGTACGGAAGACCTTAAAAAAGGGAAAATTACAAAGAGGTCCATAAATTTAGCACAAAGGGCCCTAAAGTTAAATAAGAAAAAGCAGACAGGTCCTTCTCGAGCGAGAAGCTTAGCCATACCAGCGTGCTCGGGGTGTGCTTAATGCTTCCTCTTTGCAGGGTGTGAAATGGAACGACAAGGCATGTCTAGAAAGACCTGAGATTTTTATTGATGAACAAAGGGATGCCTTGGGCATCCCCAAGCTTTGACGCTTCTACTTCATGGATATTTCTTGGGGTGACACGGGTGGAATCCCCAAGCTTGAGCTTTAGTCCATTCATCATGTCATTACATTATTATTTCCATACACCTGAAATTTTTCCTTCATACGAAACTTCACACAATCTTTATTAGCAACATTAGTGTACTCAAGATAATAAGTCTTTAGGTTCAGTTCTAATACAAATAAAACTTCCATTAAAACACAAGCTACTGTATTACTTCCCACAAAAAGTTCAATTCCACAAAAAGAACCCAAAAAGGAATCAACAAAAAGCAAATGGAAATAAAGGCAGAAATCTGTCAAAACAGACCAGCAGGTAAAAACCAATTTTTTAGAAGACTTTCTGTTTCTCAAATCGAAAAGTGTCGAACTAACGAAAGTTGGACAACAACCTTGGGAAGAAGCACAAAAAATCACAGACCAAACCGACCTACAGAAATTTTACACGAATTTTTACAGCGAAGCACAAAAATCTGTTTCGGGACAGTAACTTTTCCAAGCATTACTTCTCTCTCATTAGAGGTTACTCTTGGCACAAAAACCACACAAAAATGATAAGGATCAATTATTACAGAGGTAATACTTTCAAGACTCAACTAAATTTTTTGGGTTATCTCCCAATAAGTACTTTTCTTTAACGCCTTTAAGTTAGGCATGATAGTTTGAGAAGATGCTCACATAGGAAATATGAATTGAAGTAAGAGAGAGCATCAAGAAGCAAATTCAAAACACATTTAAGTCTAACCCACTTCCTATGCATAGGAATCTTGTAAAGAAACAAGTCATGATGCACAAAGCAAAAAGCATATGAAAGCAAAACAATTGCAACTTCAAGACTTTTAACATCAAGAGGGGAAACTTAATATTGTTGAGATACATAAACCATGTTTCCCTCTCTCATAATAACTTTCAGTAGCATCATGAATAAAATTAATAATATAACTATGACATAAAAAATTCTTATCATGAGCCACATGCATAAAATAATTATTACTCCCCCTATAAGCATAGTCATTCTTATTAATTATAGTGGGAGCAAATTCAACAAAATAGCTATCATTATTATTCTCATCACCATAATCATCAAATATAGGAGGCATATTTTTGTCATAATTAATTGCCTCCTCAATAGTAGGTGGACTGAAAATATCATATTCATCATTGTAATCATCATATATTGGAGGTTTTGTATCATCATATGCAATAGAATAGCTATCTTCCAAAATTGGGGAACTAAAAAGATCATTTTCATAAAAACTAGATTCCCCAAGCTTATACTTTTACATAGCATTATCAATAATGGTGTCCAAAGAATTCATACTAACAACATTGCTATTTGCATGCAAATAAAATTCCATGGGTTTTTTAATTTTCTCTTCAAACACTTCATGTCCTAACTCAAGATAAATACTATAAAGCTCTCTATTTTGTTGTTTTTTTCCATTAAGCCTAACTAGTGAAAATAAAAACAAGAAACAAAAAGATATAATTGCAGAATATAAAGGAAATAACTTCGAGCACTCACACCGGAGGATGTGAGTACCTTTTACCTTACCTCCCCGGCAATAGCGCCAGAAAATAACTTCATGTCTACGCACTTCTATTCTTGTAGACAGTTGTTGGGCCTCCAAGTGCAGAGGTTTGTAGAAAAACAACAAGTTTCCATTAAGTGGATTACACAAGGTTTATCGAACTCAGGGAGGAAGTGGTCAAAGGTATCCCTCTCAAGCAACCCTGCAATCAAGATACGAGAAGTCTCTTGTGTCCCGAACACACCCAATACACTTGTCAGGTGTATAGGTGCACTAGTTTAGCGAAGAGATAGTAAAATACAAGTGGTACAGATATAAGACAATGGTGCCAGAAAATAGCTTCATGGCGTGGAAGACACTAAAGACAAACTGAAATAAAGATGGCAAAAAGCAAACATGTAATAGATCTAGTTGCAAACACTGTTTCAATGCTTAGAAACAAGGCCTAGGGATCATACTTTCGCTAGTGAACACTCTCATATAAATATCTTCTCTTCATGATACTACTCTGAACTACTCTCCGGTTGGATACTCTAATCCATGGTAGAGTTAAAACAACACTCCTCAAAGTTTGCTTTCCCCATCTAGATAACCCCACACTGTCACCTTGACCACTAGATGTTTCCAACAAAAACCACAATTTCATAGAGACATCCAACTACAAATATAACCCATAACAAGTATTTGTAATCTCTAGCCTAAGTGACACCATGGTGTGCACGCTGTCACTTTCACACACATGGGGAGAGCAGAGATCTATTAAAGCACTTGAGTAGCAAGGTGGATCTACTTGATTACAAAGCTCATGACCACAATATGATCATGCATAGAGAGAGATGAACACATAGCTACCGGTAGAACCCTTAGCCTTGAGGAAGAACTACTCCCTCATCATCATGGGAATTAGCAATGGCGATGGAGATCTTGGTGGAGATCGATCGAGATGGCTCCGGAGGCACTTCCCCGTCCGGGAAGGGTGCCGGAACAGAGACTTTCTGTCCCCCGAATATCCTCTTTGGTGGTGGCGGTGCTACGGAACTTTTCATGACTGGAGGCTGGTTTATTTAGGTTTTTCTCATCGGGAGGCTTCTTATAGGCAAAGATGCGATGTCAGAGGGTGGACCAAGGGCCCACACCACCTGGTGGAGCGGTCGGGGGACCACACCAGCAAATGGTGTGGCCAGCCCCTGGACCCTCTCCGTCTCATCTTTTGGCTCCGTGAGTCTTCCGGTGAAATATCGACTTTGGCTTTCGAACGGTCCAATTCCGAGAATATTCATTTTATGGCTTTTCTGGAAGCAAAAACAGAAGAAAACAGACAACTGGCACTGTGGCATCTTGTTAATAGGTTAGTTCAAGAAAATGTGTAAAAGTACTCCCAAGTGTGGACAAAACATAAGAAAGTAGATATAAAACAAGCATGGAACATCAAAAATTATAGATACGTTTGCAACGTTTCATCTAGCTAGGAAGCTTCATCAATTCTAAAACTAGGAAGTTATAAGAAAGCAAGTCCACTTTGTCTGAAATATGAGGTGGTGACACCTTTTCAACTAGGTTTGGCCTAGAAGGAGCGAGATGCTTCGATTAACAACATAACATGGTTAGTGGAAGTGTACTTGTTACATCAAGGACCTCAAAAAGGAGAAAATTACACCCAACCCATGTTTTAGTATAAAGGGGCCTGCAAATAAGCATGGAAAAGCAGTCGGTACTGGATCTCCTTATCCACCACTAACTGAGGCATACCGTTTGTACTAGAACAACAACAACAACTTGCTTAACAAAGAGGGGATCAGCACGGTGCTCACTTCTACCAGATCTTGCTGATGAACTGCATCGAATGCGTTGGGACATGTATATATATATACATATCAAGTACAATATCCGTTCTCTAGTATTGGGAGTGTCAATCTTTGTAATAACCTTCCATGTCGATGTTTGGGACGAAGCAAGTGAAAAAACGAAACCCGAAAAGTTTGATTCGCGACTACTTTTTGTTGCCACCCCAACCAATGCACACTAGCACAACGGAGATAACAAACACATGACATACAAACACAGAGCCATCACACCATGCCTAGAGTTGAAAACGGCATCCCTTAAAAGTTCCGCCTCTAGTGCATTTTGAAGTACTCCTATAGAAACTTCAAAATGAACTAAAAGAGGGACTTTCGCGCGATCCCGCTCACAAGCCTAACCACGCCACATGTGCTGAGCGACACACTGCGAATGAGGGAGAGATCAACTGGCAGGTGTGCGCATGGGTGCCGAGAAGATACATACTTGATTACATTGTGTAAAATTTGACTGAATAAATATAGTAACTAATACACTTGATTACTTTGTGTAAAATTAGTACTTTTGGAGGTATAGTAATACTTTCCCATAATGCTAATTTTGTACCAACATTCTTTATATATTTAGAGTAAATCTTGGTCAAAGAAAAAACAAGGAAAATGAGGACACCTTCCTCAGGATGGAGTTAGAGTAATACTCCTACTTACTATGCAAATACTATAGTAGAACCTATAAATAAATAATGTGCCTGGTCAAATCGACGTGACAAGACTATACTGTGCTAGTAGGTGAGATGATTAATTTATTACAAGCAAATAAAAAACCTCTTTCAAAGAGCCATCCCATCTTCCCCATCTCTGTTTAGTTTATCCCCACTAGCCAAAGCCGCCTGGCCGTATTCGGGATCCTCTCCACCGCGCGGTTCACACATTTTCCTTGCCATCTCGCCCGCTGCACCACTCCTTCCAGACTACCACCCCTCTCCTCCAAAAACCCCCAAACAGCTCTATATAGATCCGCCCTCTCCCCCAATCCTCCTAGACGCGATGGCAGATCGTCTGTTCAAGATTTGGAGAAGTTCGAGGGAGATCCAGTGGTGCATCCACTCTAGCAAGGTCGGTGACGATGTCGTCAAAAAAAACACTAAGCATATGGACGATAAAAGTTCCATCCGGCAAGCCGTATGCTCCAAGGAGCTACACCGCCAAGTCACCCGTGGAGAAGGTTACAGGTGCCCGAACTACAACTGCTCGAAAGTGGTCTCCTTCAACGAACTCTATGCCCACATGATCTCATGCATCCTTAGCCCGTTTATTTGCATGGACCCAAGATGAAACTGGGTCAGAAACAAACTAAGTTGTATCTGCACCTCAAATCCACCAACTCGATCGAGGTGCCCATAGTCCTCTACAGCATCAAACAATGGGACCCGTCTAAGCTGGTTCCTACATGGTGCTCGCGGAGAAGAAATGTCATCGCGATCTGGAAGATGGGCGCACTTTTCATCGGCCAGATTGAGGGGCACAACATGGAGATTCTCATGTCCGTCAGCCACGTAAGGTCAGCGTTGTGGGAAGTGGAGGAGTACAAGGTGAGGACATCGTCATTGGTATCTTTTCGTGGGTTCTATCAGCTCGAGTTTAATTTTGAGCGAAAGATTACGGATCCACTAGCCGAAGCCGCGCTGGATGCACTCAACCATTACTTGTTGGTGCCATGTACTTATTTTCAAACTCCTCAATTGTTGTTCAGAGTTCCTCATCGAGTTTCAATATTGGATCGATGATGATATCAACCCATTGTGAGATATCACGTATTAATATTCTCTTGATGATCCTAATATGAATGTACTACTGTATGTAATTTTCTAGTCCTCCCTTCTAATATTAATTACTTTATTTATGTTAGTGGTAGATTCCTTTGTAATCAGAGTGGTGGAATTGCTGGAAAGGTCCGTGAATTTCACATCTATCTTGCTGAGGGTGAACAGGAGAAAGCCTATTACGAGGATCCTCGAACGACGGTAAAACGAGAGACGCGTGTCAGGCTTGAAATCAAGCGCTACCCGGCCACGACTTGGACACGCTAAATCGTTGGCATACAGATCTTGTGGTGATTCTGACCCCTATCTTTTCTCTCATGCATATTTGGAGTATATGATGGGACATGTAATCGTTCCATGCTTGCTTAAGGTACTACTACGAGTAGTTTTATACTTTTACCGAGTATTTTGTATGGAGTTTTGCAACTGCTAATATATTTTGTAATAATTTCTATGTACTGGGAATTGGTCAGATCGAGTGTAGAATATGGCATGTATTGCTGAATCTGGAAAAAGCAACTGAATCTCTCAAATGTTTCGATGTTGCTATTATTAATTTTTTTTGTAGAACTAATACTATTGTACTGGTACTTGTTTTGATTAGTGGTAGTAGATTATTTTGCTTTCCTTTTGAAACATGGCCTTGTTCATCTAGATGGGGCATGGGCTTGTTGAGTTGTATATATGTTGGTCGCACATGCATTGATGTAAGAACGAGATATGCACACACATGCAGACTTGATCGTCAGTTTTTCTTGCTCTAATGATGGAGTGTGGTCAGAGAAAAAGGTTAAACTCATCCTATGGCAAGTTTTTGAGAGCTGAAGCACAAATTGATTCTCTCTGTACTTCTATTTTATTTAAGTGTCTGTATTGCTGAATCGGTCCCTTTGAAATGCTACTAAATCTATCAAGTGCTACAAAATATGAATCTATGATATTTTCCTACCTTATTATGTACTGCTGAATCTTTCAAATTTGAACTACAAGTAAATTGTAGGTTTCTTTGAAAATTTTATGTAACACTACAGCCTAAAGAGACTATAGCTTCTATGCAATATGCGAATCCCTGGATCGATTCATTGGCTTACATAGAACATAGATGAATAACAAAATAACACCATGCATCATAAAGTATCGAAATGATCCAGAGTATTCAATTACTACAAAGTGCATAGCTCATAGGCTAGCTCAAATAAACAAGAAGCAAACGGAAACGTAAACATATAGTAGACTCCATCTTCAAATTGCCCACGAGTGAACAAGTGTCGAGTGGAGTACCGCGACCTAATACGATCACTCAGAATCGGTATAACCTGCAACATGAAACGTAGCAGCCCGGAAGGGTCAATACATGGAATGTATGGCAAGTAGCGCTAAGGTAAAAGAGACAATGCACGTAGCATCTACATGCTTATTTGGCTAGTGGAGCTTTGGCTAGCTTGCACTTTTCAAACACATTTATCCTACTTTCATAAACCATTTGATTCATAGCAACCCGTTAGATTCATCCATCAAGTTTTAGTAATTAGGAAATAAGGATGAGAGAGAATATGTCATAGTCTCAAAATCAGGCAACTCAATTGTCCATAACCGGGGACACGACTAAGTACTTAGTTTTACACCCTGCAGGGGTTTGTACACTTTACCCATATGATCTGGCTAACCCAACTCGTACCACCACACTCATATTATGTGATGATAGGAGAATACCAAGATGAGACCTTGTGGGAAGTAGATCTCCAAACCCCACTGCGCACCGGTCCCAACCTACCATTCACTACATCTCTAGCTACACTGGGATCGGATCACCACGACCTACTAAGTCCAACCAGCCACCCCATTTCTTACTGGCACATGGTTGCACACGTAAGCTACTTTAACAAAGAGAACCAATCCTTCTCAGTACCCTGGGTGGCATTCCCTACCATTATCCACACTCCGTTGACAATCCAACCACTCTGCCCAGGTAGTTTATTAACATTATGTTGTTTTTAGTTTAAACAAACACATACTTCACCATAATGTGACCCCTTCCCCCGTCTATATAGCAGGTCTAAGCACTTCTACCTTACGGAGGCTCAACTAAAAGGGATTCGTACCACAATACACATAGGACATAGCATAGCATAGTAATTCCTACACATAATCTACAAAAATACAATACACATACATAAGACAAAAATAGTACGACAAGGTATGATCAAAATAGAATCTACTTGCCTTGATAGTTTCTAGAGTCGTTCACACACTCGTTGCAGTTGCAGACGTTGCACTCCTCGCAATCTATCGATCAAAGAATTGCATCCAACATAAAAAACCACAAACAAGTGCGCAAATGCATGCATGGTGATTTAAACCTGGACTAGAGGTTTAGTCCAGTCCATAGGACAGTATTATATCACAGGATGCATGCTGAACTGTTTTAATGCAATATAGTATTTGTTATCCAATTTCGATTCCCAATAAAAGGGTTTTAACATAACTGTTGTAGCTTTTGTACTAGTTGTTGAATTAAATTTGTATCTGAACTGTAATGGATGTAGGGCTTTAATACGAACCAGTAGTAATTGAATTCACCCTAATTGGAGTTATACATCTTTTTCTAGGATTTATTTAGTGCTTAAAGGGGTTTAATTAATCTAAACAGTTCATACTGACAACAAATAAAACTAAGTACATATCTGAAAACTACGCAAGATTATGAATTCGGGGACATATTAATCAGATTTTTCGGATATGTAGATAATTTACTATGAATTTAATGATTTAAAAGGCCATTAAAACTAATTAACTATTCTCCACTAATCTATAATGCAAAGGTCAGATCTAATCCAATATTATTAAACTACAGCAGAATAGCTTCAATTTGATATATTGCACGAAATTTTTGGACAAGGTATGAATATTCTACGAATTTTTGAAGGTAGATCTATTTTCTGCAAATTTAGTTATCAAATAAAATTTATTTACTGCGTTAATGCTGACTATGCAGCTGACTGGGCTAAGCGGTCTACGTGGCGGGCTGCTATTGGATGGTACCTGTTTGGGATGAGATTTAATCTAGGGCACTAGATTTCAATCCGATGGACGGGAATAAAAGCTCACCGGCTACTGCGGCGACGTATGGTACGTACGGTTGACGGCGGCGAGCTTCCGGTGGTCAACGGCGGCGACGAAGTAGAAGACGGTGTTCTCCTCCTCCTCGCGATCACGTACCTACGCTCAGGAACGACCTTGTCCTCCTCTAACGGCGAAGAACTGCGGCTGCTCGTCCTCGGTTCTGGCGGACTCCAGCGAGAAATCGGCGGCGATTGGCTGCATCATAGACGGGGAAAACTCTATGAGATGATGCTGTGGTTAGAGGTGATCACCGTAGAGCAAGAAAAATAGGAAAAGGACTTTTGAATGGACCACAGCTGGCAGCTCCCGAAGCTTGACGACGAACTCCGGCGAGATCAGAAATGGTTCCGATTCCGATGATTTGGAGGCGAAATTGATGGGGATTTTTAGGGGAAGTAGACAGCAGGGGTCGGGACTATTTATGGGGAAATTATCTTGGCGGAGTGGGCAAGAAATCGACTCAGATTGCTGATTCTATCCGCAGTTTGAACGAACTGCTGTAGCGTTCATATCCTAGAAGATAGGCAACGAGAGAGACACTGGTGGGCTCCACTTGGCAGGTGTAACATCCCAAAACTTCAATCCAAGCTTATCAAGATCAAATCTATCAAAAATTGGGTTAACAAAAACTTTTCCAAATTTAAAATGAAAGCATTCATATATGGGTGCATTTAAAATATGAGTTGTTTGAATTGCCATGATTGAGTGATCCAATGCCTGTAAAATGTTGCTTAGGTGATTTAAACATCATCTACATCATTCCCCAAACTTTTCCTAAAGAAAATCAAATCAAAAAGAATTAAAAAGGAGGAATTGTCATTTTGGCCATTTTAATCCACTACACTACTTAGAGTGTTTATAGCACTCATTTCTTAATAGAAACAATTCTTGATCTTTGTACCCCTTGCTAGTACACATAATGAGGTACCAAGGCCTACCTTTTGATCTGCTGAAAACATGCTTTAACTTATTTTAAATAGCATTTGAAAATTGAATCTAATGCATATGCATAGATCACCCCTATTTCAAAACCCATCTTTCTGAGCTCCACTGCAAAACCCTTGCAACCAAACCCATGTTTTGGGCTGATTTTGTCTAGCAATTGGGAAGGGCTTTGATCATCTTGTCCCCCCTCTAGCCCAACCAGACCCACACCAGCATCTCCCCTACCCCCTAGCTGCACTTCCATGCCTTGCCGAGCACCCTCTCGCCGGCCGACCGTGCACTCGCCGCAGCAGCCCTCTCCCGCCTCTCTCTCCATGTCTAGGAAGTAGCCCACACCTCACCACCCCTCTCTGTCCCCTGCTAGAGCCAAGCCCTGCCGTGGACCACCGAGGAAAGCCCGCGCCCAGTGCCACCGCACCGTGCCGGTGCCGCCCCTAGAGCACGTTCTGTCCCCGCTCGCACAGACCACACCTTGGCCGTAGCCCGCGCCCGCCCCTCCGCCACGACCTCAAGAACACCCCAGACACCCCCGCTGGCCGCCCAATGCCTCACATCCACCGCTCGCCGTGGACACCGCCACCTCTGCCGCTTAGAGCGCCACCTCGCCCAGACCGCATGCCACTGCCCCTACGGCCACATTCAATGCCTAGAGCACCGCTAGGGAACTGCACGTCGATCGCCACCCACAGCCATGCCTCTACCCCGCCGTAGCCATGTCGCCACCGTCGCTTGCCCATCCCGCTCGGTATCACCGTCGGGCCTATAAAAGGAGCCCTCCCCAGCCTCTTCTCTCCACACCACTCCACTCCCCTCACCTCTCTAAGCCTCACCCACCTCTAGCTGGGGCAAGGCGATCTCTGCCTCGCCGAAATTGGAGCCGGAGCCGCTGCCTCTGCAGGAGAAGGGCGTTGCTGATTGCGACCACCCCAAGCTCCGCCGCAACCGCGCCTCGCCTCGCCGTCGTCTTCCACTTCATTTGCCCGCCTCGCCGACCCCGCTGGAGCCCTGGTACGTCCCCAGCAGACCCCCACTAAGCCGCTAGGGTTCGAGCTCGCCGGCGACCTGTTCGTTGTCAACGCCGACCCTCAAACGTAGATCTGCCTTCTAATCCTACGACCCACAGCGCCCGTACCGTTTCGCGTGTTAAGTGCCGCAGACAATCGGGACCCCCTGTCAGCTGAGCCCCGTGCCGCGCAGCGCCACTGGGCCAGCCCAAGTCTTTTCCCGCGCTAGCCCAACCGTTCAAATCTGGATTTTTCTTTTTAATTAAATCTAGTTTCTGCCCACTATTTTAAAATTCAATTCTGGGAGTTTGACAAATCCAAATTGCATGAAATAGATTTTTCCTAAAAGGTATTAAGGTGATCTATCCAAGCCCGTTGGATTTAATTCAATTAGGTTTATAGATCTCTCCTAATAAAAATAAGAAGACAGAAGGATTTGCAACTTGCAACATTTTTATAAAATCAACCAAGTTAGCTTCTGAGTTGATTCCAACTCTCAAAAATCACATTTCATCATATCTATCTAAATATGTAATAATATTAAGGTTTACATGCAGTGACTTTGGACTAGTACCCAAATAATGCTATATAGGCATTTCTAGTCACTTTAAATCATTAAATAATGAACTTAAACCAAAGTAATATTGATCCAAACCTTAATTCTCATTCCCACATGTTAGGATATGTGGTGATGACATGTGTCAACATGATCCCATATTTTAAGTGGTGAACATTAAATCTTAGTTAATTTTCTAAAATAAAAAGGAGGAAACTATTGAATTAAACTTGTGATGTTTGTGATGATAATAGATCATCAAATGTGTGTCTTAGAATGCTATTTAGCCTAGTTAAGTATTGTTTGGTGATTATGCACTCCCTATGTATTTATAGACGGTAGTACCGACCAAGATTTCGAGGAGGAGGAGTTCTACCAAGAAGAATAATAAGAAGAAGAAAACTTTAACCAATGCACCAACCAAGGCAAGCTACTATTAGCAAGCTAGCACTATCTAAGTGCAAGCCGCCATTAACAGTGCAAGCTAACACTTGCAAGTTTAGATCTTAGCAAACTAGAATCAAACTAGATGGTTTAGCAAAGATGCCTTAAGCATGCCTTGATCACACTCCCTTTTTGACTATTAGTACCCCAAGTCTTAGTTACAAGTTTTACTCCCTTAGCACCAAGTTCTTTACTTAGTTTTGAAGGTAGCATAAAAAGTATAAAACTTGACCTATTTAGAACCCATCTTTTCCACCTTAGTGAACACACTTAACTTAGTAGTTAGAGTAGATCAAAAACTTGAGTCACTTTAGATGGGAACACTTGGTGAAAATGAATTATGAAAACCTTGGAATGATGAGTCATTCTATTGAGATCTTTTGACATGTGTTGAGAAAACATAAACGGTTGATGATGATGAAAATGTTGAGGCATGAGTCTTAACCCTTTTATAAAACTGATGGTTGGATTCGGATGCGATACCATTCCAAATTTACCGTACAACCACACTACCTGAATTGGGTAAGGCTTAGCTGGAAATTTATATGCATTAGTATTAGTTCCCTCATGGGAGAGGTCTTAGCTGAGGCTACCTCTCATGATTTCCACCTATGAAGTGCCCAGGATGACTGATGGTCATGGGTGGGAGGCCATGCTCATAGGAGAGGTGCTTATACTAGGGTGTGTAAAGGGAAGGTTATGTTTGATTATCTGCATACTAAGTATGATGATTCAGGGTTATCCCTGTCAAACTATTCGAATAGCCGCGTCCGCGGTTATGGACAGTTGGAATGGCCATACTGTTTCGTTGTCAGATGTTTTCTAAATACTTTGAAAAGAATGATGAATCTTGACATGACCACAACAGGGTTGTGTTTACAACAATAGCTTCCCAACTTAAGTGATTCTAGGATTTTACTTTATCTTTCTTTGCTTCTGAACTCAGCTTAGGTTTCAAACTTAACTTTATAGTTAAACTTAGAGTTAGCCCTTTAAGTTTGAACTATAGTACTTGTTAGTGGTAGTTTGCGAGTACTTAAAGAGTACTCATGGCTTTTGTCCCTGGCTATTATCATGGCCAGACTATGAAGGAGACTATCAAGATGATGGCCAACAGGACGGCTATGATAACTAGGACCATCTGCCTTCGTCAGTATTGCCTGTGCCCCTGAAGATGGACCCCACCACTACGCTTATCTTTTATTTCCACTACTTGTTGTATTAAGACTGGATCATGAGATCCTTATTTGTGTAAGACCTTATGCATGGTTTGTAATGGATGATGTACTGTGATATCCAATCTGTTATGTCTCACAAAAATTGTAATCCTGGGAATGCGAGGTATGGCATAACGGGCATCTGGGATTAAAAATCCGGGTGTTGACAGCAGGAAACGGAGAAAAAAATAGAAGAAGAAAAAAGGAAAGAAGAGAGCAGCGATCGTTGTTGCTGGCTGTGCCTGGCGCCAGGTAAGTGGGCCAGCATGGTTTGTCGGTCCGTGCTTCTCTTTTTTTCGTTTTTTTTCTTTTCTGTTTTCTTATTTGTCCTATAAATTTTTCATATTTAATCCAAATGACATGAAATTTGTTTCTAAAAATTTCTAAATTAAAGTAGACTATATTAGGCTAGTATTTAGCAATATTTCATGTCTTAGTAGTACTGGTTTTATACCTCCATTTTAATTCCCTTTGGGCATAAGGTAGCACATGGAGTTTGAGGTTTGGCTTATATTCAGTTTTTGAATTCTTTTGCAAATTTCATCGTGGATGCAATGCAATGCTCATGAATGACATGTAAATGCAAAATTCTTTTCGAATCCCAATGTCTAAACCTTGGGATGTGACAAACTAACCCCCTTAAGATGAAAGTCGTCCTAGGATTCGAAATGGCTAGCAAGGTTCAGGTGGTGTCATCGAGGCTAACCCCCTTAAGAGAATTGTGCTTGGTATATTCTTTAGAACCATTGGGCTATATCTGATTATCCTTCTTCCAGGTATGAGCATAATATCCATCTATCAGTCGGTTGTTAACCATCCATTTATGCTATAACGTTTATCCATCCAAGGATCTAAATATAGACGAGCTAGTGGTAGAAATAGTGTATCTAAGCCCTAGGGTATAAGGGTGGCATGATGTGCTAGCTATTAGTTATTTCCCAGTGAGTCTTCTTTAACCATTCATTTAAGTTGATCCATGTGTAACTACTCTTATCCATGAATGCTTTGATATGAATGAATGTAGTATACTAGTACTTGAAATTACGAGTGCGATGTATGTATTAACCAGAAACATACTAGTCACGAAGCCTGGATCGTTGAATACTTCCTTGATGTTCACATGGTTCACTGTTGCTTTCTCAGTTGAGTTGGGCTTGGTTCCATCATTTGCCTCAGGACAGTTGTTAGCATAGTGTCCAGTCTTCTTGCACCTGAAGCATTCCACATTGCTGATATCTCAATTCCCATTGCAGTGGTGGCCGTTTCCACCATTGTTGTGGCCATTCCTCACAGCGTGGTTGTGTTCATTGCCTCCATGCTTGTGATGTCAAGAGCTTCCATTATGTGAACTATGAGAACGCTGGTGTGATCTTGAGGAGTGATCGCTATTCTTCCTTTTGCGTCTCTCCACCTGCTGATGTTTCCCTTCTAGAATTCTAGCCTTGTCCATCAGTTCCTGGAATGTCAGCAAATAAACCACAGATAGCTTAAGTGAAAGCTCATCACTAAGACCATCCAGGAACCTCTCTCTCCTCTTGGCATCAGTGTCGAAATCTTTAGGGGCATAGCGGGACAGGTTATTGAACTCTTCTATATAGTCAGCCAGAGTGCGGTTGGTTTGGCGTAGGTTGGGGAATTCCTTCCTCTTCAGGCTCATGGTCCCAGCAGAGATGTGGTTGGTTTTGAACCCTTCCTCAAAGATGGCCCAAGTAATTGTGTCCAGCGGGTGGGTGACTAGAAAGCATCCCACCAAGAAGCAGCTGATCCTTCTAGTAAGTGAACAGCGAACCTTACTTTTTCAGCATCAGTGCAACCAACGGTCACCAAGTCCTTGTTCACAGAACGGAGCCAGTCAAGAGCAACCATGGGCTTAGGTGCAGAGGAGAACTTAGCTGGCCTCAGCCTCAGGAACCTAGTGAGAGCATCTCCTTGGGGCTGATTGTTCCCGCTGTTGTTATTGTTGTTCTGATTGGCCCTAAACTGTGTCATCACCTGGGTCAACTGTTCCTGAGCGGCCACGAGCTGAGCCATCTCATCAGGTACACAGCGAGGAGGCATCTGTTGGGATAGCATAGACGAGTTATAGATAGAAAGACTAGAGAAGTATTACTACCCATAACTATATGAAACAAACAATTAGCACACACGCAACAATCATTACAACAACACTCAAGTCAAAATAAAAAATTTATATTCCAAGTATTCTTTTAACATTATTTCAACAATCTAATAGCTTACTTATGTCTACAATTCATTTGGGATGATCCTACAATCTTGGTAGTAATGGGCAGAATCTGTCCACCACTAATGTTGTGTTCACGTATTTTTCCTAGTACCTTAAACTCATCAGGAATTTTAGAAAACATTTATGCGTATTATACAGAAAATTTTGGTCCATATCCTAGAATATGAGCCTCATCCAAGATACCAGCACGGAACTAAAAATCGCGCGGTAAAAAGTATCAGGCAGAAAACTGCAGCGAGAATTATCACGAATTGATATATATTTCATTTACTAATCCATTATCTTATCTCACAAAAACTCATGGAACTTTTTAGTATAAAAATAAGGGACCTAAGGAAATCAAATCAACTATTACACAAGCCTTTTGTATGATCGATTGCTCAACTTAACGATATCCTAGCGAAGTCTACTTGGTGCCTAAATCCCTCTTCTCGAAGTAGCGAGGAAACTCCGGGGACTTGGTGCATTTGCGCTTCTTGTTTCTGCAAGAGGTTGGGGTATACTCCTCTTCCGAATCTTCATCACTCGTGGCTCCAATTTCCCTCTCCATGGGTCCCTCCTCCTGCACATTTGCTCCAGCTTCATCACCTCCTTCATCATCGTCGTCATCATCGTCGTCATCATCAGTGTCATCATCATCGTCGTCATCATCGTTGGGATTGTTGAGTTGAGATCGGAGACCAGCGATGATGGCGTCCTTGATCTTAATGATGTCTTCCTTGACTTTGACAGTGGCCCGGGCTTGATAGTACTTCTCCATCATCTCTTGTAGCGCTTCCTCCATCCGGACGGCTTGTATCTCCAAATCCTCCATTTTCTTTGGAAAGCATCCCATCTCATTCCTATCTCCAAGCGTGACCATGGTGTCTCCATCTCCATTGCGCTTCCCAAACTCGAGAAAGATGCAATTGTAATTCAGCTTTTGTTGGTGAGTATTGCACATACGAGACAGGGCCTCGTGCATGCAAATATCCACTCCATCTTCCCAATTGTGGTACACTCCTCGGAGTCCTCCATTGATGTATCCCTGGCAATGATGGTGTGGATCTCCATGCGCGCATCTCCACTATCTTGGGGGTTCACCCTCCTTCCTTCGAACACTGGCTGAGGCGAGCGTAGCAACAGGGCAAGCCTTCCCAATTGCTTCCCAAAGATCCTGACAGACTTCTCTCCGCATACTCCACAATAGTGAACTCTCCCATCTAGACATGTAAAGGAAAGAGTGAGATTAGCATTGATAAGAAATACTAGATAGAAAACATGAGAAGGAATAGAAGGTGTTTGGTTAATTTCCTAATCGAGTTCTAGGTCACAATCCTACAGTCAACACACGTGCTTTGATACCATCTGTAACACTACAGCCTGAAAAGACTGTAGCTTCTATGCAACATGCCAATCCCTGGATCGGTTCATTGGCTTACATAGAACATAGGTGAATAACAAAATAACACCGTGCATCATAAAGTATCAAAATGATCCTGAGTATTCAATTATTACAAAGTGCATAGCTCATAGGCTTGCTCAAATAAAGAAGAAGCAAACGAAAATGTAAACATATGGTAGACTCCATCTTCAAATTGCCCACAAGTGAACAAGTGTCGAGTGGAGTACCGCGACCTAATACGATCACTCAGAATCGGTGTAACCTGCAACATGAAACATAGCAACACCGAAGGGTCAATACATGGAATGTATGGCAAGTAGCGCTAAGGTAAAAGAGACAATGCACCTAGCATCTACATGCTTATTTGGCTAGTGGAGCTTTGGCTAGCTTGCACTTTTCAAACACATTTATCCTAATTTCATAAACCATTTGATTCACAACAACTTATTAGGTTCACCCATCAAGTTTTCGTAATTAGGAAATAAGGATGAGCGAGAATATGTCATAGTTTCAAAATCAAGCAACTCAATTGTCTCTAACCAGGGACACGGCTAAGTACTTAGTTTTACACCATACAGGAGTTTGTACACTTTACCATATGACCTGGCCAACCCAGCTCGTACCACCACACTCATATTGTGTGATGATAGGCAGAAGACCAAGATGAGATCTTTCGGGAAGTAGATCTCCAAACCCCACTGCGCACCGGTCCCAACCTACCATTCACTACATCTCTGGCTACACTGGGTTCGGATCACCACGACCTACTAAGTCCAACCAGCCACCCATTTCTTACTTGCATATGGTTGCACATGTAAGCTACTTTAACAAAGAAAACCAATCCTTCTCAGTACCCTGGGCGGCATTCCCCTCCATTATCCACACTCCGTTCACAATCGAACCACTCCAGCCAGGTAGTTCATTAACATTATGTTGTTTTTAGTTTGAACAAACACATACTTCACCCTAATGTGATCCCTTCCCTCGTCTATACAGCAGGTCTAAGCACTTCTACCTTACGGAGGGTCGACTATAAGGGATTCCTATCACAATACACATAGGACATACATAGCATAGTAATTCCTACACATAATCTACAGAAATACACTACACATGCATAATATAAAAATAGTAGGACAAGGTATGATCAAAATAGCATCTACTTGCCTTGATAGTTGCTGGAGTTGTTCACACACTCATTGCAATTGCAGACGCTGCACTCCTCGCAATCTATCAATCAAACAATTGCATCAAACATAAACAACCACAAACAAGTGCACACACGCATGCATGATGATTTAAACCTGGAGTAGAGGTTTAGTTTAGTCCATAGGACAGTATTATATCACATGATGCATGCCGAAGTATTTTAATGCAATATAGTATTTGGTATCTAGTTTCGATTGCCAATAAAGGGGTTTTAACATAACTGTTGTATCTTCTGTACTAGTTGTCGAATTAAATTTGTATCTAAACTTAAATGGATGAAGGACTTTAATACGAACCAGTAGACCCTAATTGGAGTTATAGATATTTTTGTAGGATTTATTTAGTGTTTAAAGGAGTTTAATTAATATAAACAGATCGTACTAAAAACAAATAAAACTAAGTACCTATATGAAAACTACGCAAGATTATGAAATCAGGGACATATTACTCATATTTTTCAGATATATGGATAATTTACTATGAATTGAATGATTTAAAAGGCCATTAAAACTAATTAACTATTCTCCAGTAATCTATAAAGCAAAGGTCAGATCTAATCCGATATTATTAAACTACAGCAGAATAGCTTCAATTTGATATATTACATGAAATTTTTATACAATGTATGATTTTTCTATGAATTTTTTAAGATAGATCTATTTTCTGCAAATTTAGTTATTAAATAAAATTTATTTACCGCGTCAGCGCTGAGTCAATGCTGACTGTGCAGCTGACTGGACTAAGTGGTCTACATGGCGGGCTGCTATTGGATGGTACCTGATTGGGATAAGATTTAATCTAGGGTGCTAGATTTCGATCCGACGGACAGGAATAAAAGCTCACCGGCGACTGCGGCGATGTACGGTACGTATGGTTGACGACGGTGAGCTTCCCGTGGTCAACGTCAGTGGCAAAGTAGACGACGGTGTTCTCCTCCTCCTCGCGATCACGTACGTATGCTCAGGAACGACCTTCTCCTCCTTGAACGGCGACGAACTGCGGCTGCTCGTCCTCGGCTCTGGCGGACTCCTGTGAGAAATCAGCGGCGATTCGCTGCGTCATAGAGGGGGAAAACTATATGAGATGATGCGGTGGATAGAGGTGATCACCATAGAGCAAGCAAAATAGGAAAATGAGCTTTGAATCGACCGCAGCTAGCAGCTCCCGAAGCTCGACGACGAACTCTAGCGAGATCAGAAACGGTTAAGGTTCCGATGATTTTGAGGTGAAATTGATTTGGATTTTAGGGGAAGTAGGCAGCGGGGGTCGGGACTATTTGTGGGGAAATTATCTTGGCCGAGGGAGAAACAAATCGACTCGAATTTGTTGATTCTATCCACAGTTTGAACGAATTGTTATAGTGTTCGTATCCTGAAAGTTGGGCAACGAGAGAAACACCGATGGGTCCACTTGGCAGGGAAAGGAGAAAAAAACAAAAGAAGAAAAAAGGAAAGAAGAGAGCAGCGATCGCTGCTGCTAGCCGTGCGAGACGCCACGTAAGTAGGCCGGCCTGGTTGGCCGGTCCATGCTTCTCTTTTTTTCCTTTTTTTCTTTTCTGTTTTCTTATTTGTCCTATAACTTTTTTCATTTTTAATCCAAATGACATGAAATTTGTTTCTAAAAATTTCTAAATTCAAGTAGACTATATTAGGCTAATATTTAGCAATATTTGTTGTCTTAGCAGTAGTAGGTTTTATACCTCCATTTTAATTTTCTTTTGGAATAAGGTAGCACATAGAGTTTGAGGTTTGGCATATATTCAATTTTTTAATTGTTTTGTAAATTTCTTCGTGGATGCAATGCAATGCTCATGAATGACATGTAAATACAAAATTCTATTCTAATCCCAATATCTAAACCTTGGAATGTGATATTTTATGAAAAAGCTTTCGGAGGTACCCACCGGGGGTCGATTAATATGTCGTAAACCACCAAGAGTTTGGACAAGATGTTTAACTTCTCGCTAAGATTTTGCATGGTCACAATTTAACGAAATTATGGTCAAACTTGAGCTACATAGGAGCAAGATTTTCAAAAAAAAGGCAGCGCGAGAGCAGCATAGAGAAGGACTTGAAGACGGTGCGATGTCAGAGCAAAGCTATAATGCGCTGCTAACATGAGGTACAGGTTACACTCCAGTAGTAGTAAATGTATGGACCTACTACTAGTATATTCACGAAAAACAAGTTGCGTTTTCTCACTCCTTCGCTGGCTCTCACCATCCATCCTCCATCGATCTCTTCTCTACAGACGTGGGTGCATAGTCTGGCTTGTCTCTTCCTCATCTACATCGTGCCATTGCACGTGTGCATTGGTATGGCACACCTTGCGATGACAACAAATCCTAGCGCGATAACAAAAGCGTCTCGCTCCTCCACGACCTCTAGTTCCAAAAAATTAATGAATGTCACCACCGCAATTTTCAGACAAAGTGTACCATGCTTTCTTACAATTCCTAAGTTATAGGATTTTTCAAGCGACCATAGAAAGGTTTTTTTATTTTATTCATGTTCAATCTTTCTTGCTTTTTGACGATGTTGTTGCATCATAATTCTAGATGTTGTATAGTTTAATTGCTAGGTACTAGATATTAAACGACGTGTCACTTTCTTATACCTAATACTCAGTTATACTATTGAACTTGCTCTCACGCACTTCTTACAGATTATTAAATTAGACCTAATTTGACAAACCGACGAAAAGTCGTCTGAATGGGTTAAATTAAGCATGCAAATATAACATGTAATTTATCAAACAACTTCATGTACTAGTAAATAAATGGCATATGCTATGAACTCTAGTTTATCCATATTAACCGTAATTCGTTTTAAAAAAACTTTTACTTTTTTACCATACTAACATGCACCGACCTATACCAAAATATGGACATACTATCATTATAGATATATAGAGTATGTTCATGGCATTGGTCAGTTGCCTTTAAACCCAGTAAAGTTCACATGGAGTAGATGGTATAGTAGGCCTTACCGTGAAGTGAGTTTTTCGAATATTTTACTGGTAGAATAAATTAAAGAACAAAGAATGTTCTCCATCAAATTTTCATACAAAGTGGATAATTCTTTATTATAGTTTCCCATGTTTTAGGATTTTTCAAACTTCCAAGCCATAGCTCCACACACTTAAATGACACTATGACAATCAAACAAAATTAGGTCAAACTTGAATACACGTGAGCGCGATAAACAATAACTCTTGAAAATTTCCAAAATTATTCTGAAGGAACTCGGACGATGAATATATCATGGGCCAACAACAGTTTTGAAAAATTCCAACACTAATTAGTATTTGCATAACAACAAATTGGCTTGAGCAAACAATCATGGTCATGGTAATATACACATCATAGTTTAGGACCCATCAGTCTAGCGCGGTGAGGAAGAGTAAAAGGCACGAGTCTCTAAGGGCATCCGTAATGTAGGACCCACCCGACTTATATGGAAATTACCACAATGTATAAGTTCAACATTTGCCAGAACATAGGACCCATATAGCTTATCATATTGCTCCCTGTAAGAGAGAGGAGAGAGGGGAAATGATGTTTATATTCTCTATGGCAACCCACAAGCTTTAGGCGACTGTAGTTTCTCCACAATGTATAAGGTGAACTTTAGCAGATGCCACATAGGCCTTAAGGTGTGTTTTTATACACATTCCAGATGCCCTAAGGAAAAAAAGCAAATAATGGGCCCACTTGGCAGTATATGACCAAGCTATAAAACTTCTATTCAAAAATTAGCATCTTCAATTTAGTAGGTCCCATGGATCATCTTGTTTAGACACTGTCTAAATAGTGGATCTTACTCGTAGTACATAAGATCTTTTTGGTTTGTGAAGGTTATGTATCTATGTCAATGCAGTTGGATGTCAGAGCAAAGTTATGATGGGTTTCTCAAACGAGGTACTCCTGCCGCCTTAAAGTGTACACTCTACTAGTAGTACTACTAAGTTGCACGTGCCCTACACGTGAGACTCAAATAAAAAACGTCTGACATATCATCACTCTATAAAATTATAATAGGTAGAGCATAAAAAAATATAAATTTGATCAACATCTATAAAGTATGGGTGTATATTTGGTTCTTGTACTTTTTATATCATGTAGAAGTCAACGATTAATAGCTATCTAAAACTTGAATTTTTTGGTAACATGGTCTAGAGACACGAGGGAGAAGATTCTAGAATAATAGAGAAGTGTGTTTTGAGGTTTGTGCATAACATTCATTGTGATGAAGACTATCAATAGATCTTCTACATGATAGAATGGAAAAGAAGATCCAACGACTGGAAATGTTGGGATTCATGAGTCTTGATCCAACGGTCAATATTCAAAGTTATTCGTATAATATATAGTGGTAAGAAAATAAAAATATAATAGTGGTAAGATAAGAGAGGAGATACTATCAGTAGTATAACTTATCGATGCTAAAATGGAAAAGAAGATCCAACAGCTGGCAATGGTGGGATTCGCGAGTCTTGATCCAACGGTCAATATTGAAAGTTATTTGTACACTATATTGTGTTAAGATGAGATAACAAAGACTATCAATAGTATATTCTAGATGATGGGATGGAAAAGAGGATCCAACAGCTAGCAGCAATTTAGGAATTCGCGGGTCATGATTCAATGGCCCATATTCAAAGTTATCCCTATACTATATATAATAGTGACATGATAAGAAAAGAAAGATTATCAATAGTATATCTTCTCGATGCTAAAATGGAAAAGAAGATCCAACGGTTGGCAATGTTGGGATTAGTGAGTCTTGATCCAACGGTGAATATTCAAAGTTATTTGTACACTATATAGTGGTAAGAAATTTCTTAGGACCTATGCATGCAAAACAAATTAAGTGTTTTGTCTCTCTTTCGATGCATCTCATCTCTCCTCCCATCTCCCCTCACACTGCTCGACTGATCTCTCCCTCGTCTAGAGCATGGCACTGCGCACGTGTGCCTCGGTATGGTGGCTCTATGTCTCTCACGTGTTTGGTAGCCGTGTTGGTGTGGAGCAGGAGAAGTAATAGGAAGGAAACCACTTTGGGCCTTGGTGGCAAAAAAATTCAAACTTTTCCGGTTTCGAAATTTTCACTTGCTTCCCAGACATCAGGAGAGGAGGTTATTCAACAGACTAGACATTCGTTGTACTTCTTATCTTATCTTTATCATGTCTTATATCTTACAATACCATACCACTATATTGTGTATGGATAACTTTGAACGTCGACCATTGGATCAAGACTAGCAAATCCAAACATTGTTAACTGCTGGATCTTCTTTTCCATTCTTAGCCTCTAGAATATTATATTCATAGTCTTTAGAACAATGAATGCTAGTATGTGCAAATCTGAAAACACACTCCAGGTCTTAATTTTAGTGAACTTGTGCTGAATGCTTGGACTTGGATGTCATTTTCATTTTTATTAGGTCCTTGATGTAACTTGTACTTCCACTCACCGTGCTAACTGAAGCACCTCTCTCCTACGGGACCTACCATAGTTAGAAGAAAATGCAACAGAGCCCCAATTGTCACACAAAGCGGATCGCGGTTTCTTATAATTCCATTTTCAAGCTTCCTAGCTAACTTCACAAACTTCACTAACTTCTTGCCGATTTAACAAAATTAGGTCAAACTTGAGCTAAAAGTAAACGCGGTAGATCACTCTTGAATTAAATGTCTTTTCAGATGTAGATAGGTGCATCTTCTTGTAGTAAACAATGTCGTTGGTGTATGTTTCCAACTATCACGAAAGAACATTCTTAGTTTCCAACCATCCGGGGTTCATTTGATATATCACAAACCACCACCAAGAGTTTTTTCAATAGGTTCAACTTATTGCTAAGATTTTGCAAATTGACAACTTAACAAAATTAGGTCAAACTTTAGCTACAAGTAAGCGTGATAGATTGCTCTTGAATTAAATGTCTTTTCGGAGGTAGATGGGTGCATCTACTTCTTATAATAAACGATGCCATTGGTGTGAGTTTCAAACAATCACAAAAGGTCATTCTCAGTTTCCAACCATCATGGGATCATTTAATATATCACAAACCACCACTGACAGTTTTCACGATAGGTTCAACTTCTTGCTAAGATTTTGCATCTTGACAACTTAACGAAATTAGGTCAAACTTCAGCTACAAGTAAGGATGATAGATTACTCTTGAATTAATTGTAATTTCTAAGGTAGATGGGTCCATATTCTTTTAGTAAATGATGTCGTGGGTGTGAGTTTCCTGCTATCAGGAAAGAACATTCTCAATTTCCCATGTTTTGTGAATTTTAAAACTTCCTAACTAACTCTACCGACTTGAATCAGACTTTGTGCCATTTATTGAAATTAGGTCAAATTTGAACTACAAGTAAATTGTAGGTTTCTTTGAATGTTTTACGAAATAGCTTTTTGGTAGTTTTCGATGTACTAAATTCCTTGTTAGCTTCAAAAGTTTTTTGGAAAATTCTCCTCTTCTCTGCTCTCGTGCTACCTCCTGCGTTCTCTCAGTCTCTTCTCTCTCCCATATTTTTTTCAACATGGGGGAAACTCCTAGTGGCAATAGTTTTCATCATGCGAGGAAGCTCCTATGTACTCCTACCAAATACGGGAATACCACCATGCTAAGTTCGTGCATACTCCCTCTGTCCAAAAGTAAGTGTTCTTATAGTAGCTCTTAGTCTAAGTCAAACTTTTTAAAAATTTGACTACTTTTTAAAACTAATCGAGCAATATATTTAACATATTATGAAAGTACATTTCCAAACGAATAAACTTGTACTAGTTTTATGTCATAAATATTACTATGTTTATAAATTAAAGTTGGTCAGACATAGTTAAGTTTGATATAGAACAAACACTAGAACCACACTTATTTGATGTAAGATCTAACCATGATAAGGTAAGATCCCTGTGATTGCAGTGCTAGTCCCTGGATCGAAATGCTAGCACCCACAGTTTAAGATGTAGTACACAGAAACAAAGGTCATTATTACATCGCACATCCAGGAGTATAATGGTTCTTACAACTCACTTAGCCCAAGGCTAAGACACAAGTTCACATTACATAGCATAATAATAATAGAGTCTTTAGTCTTCATGTGCCACAGGCAAGCATGTCGAGTGTAGACCCGCAACCCTACTCATCATCAGAGTATCCTGCAACATAATAAGTTACAGCCACAAGGGTCAATACATTTGGAATTGTATTGGCAAGTGATACCAAAGATACTTAGTATAATCCAACCACTACATGAATATATGGCTAAGTGGGGTTATGGTTGGCTTTGCTAAAATTAGTTTAACTTATAGTTTTTGAAGAAGTTTTTCATTCAAGCTATAAGGTACCAATGATAGACATCACTGAACCTTTACCCATGTTCACCCACAAGTTTTATCTTAGAGAAATTTGGATGAGGAGATTATTGAACTACTTCACTGTCTTGAGTCTCAGAAGTTGTCCATAACCGGGGACACGGCTAAGTACTTAGTTTTACCCTCTCGAGAGGTGGTGCACTTTCCCCACAAGACTCAACATGCATTGAGACAAGACCTTTCAGAAGCAATCCCTCAGACCACCACGGACGCGTTCCATCCTATCACATCTACCACCTTCTGTCTGTCTGGCTGAGTTCTTGCAACTTAGTTGGTCAAGGCAGAGCCCATATGCCAAGTGGTTGCACTTGAAGCTTCATGACAAGAATGTCTCCAATCTCTTTGTTCCTGGGTGGCCATCCACAAGTGTGATACACCAGCTGACCATAGACATGGCCCCTGAGTAACCACTCAACATAATCCAAGCAAGTCCCAATCCACCCAGGTGTTTCATTAATAATAGTTGTTTTCTTAGTCAAACAAAAATAATATCTTTCCATACTATCTTGATATGTATTTTCCACCCACAAATTCTACTAGCATAGCTAAGCATTCTAGCATACAAAGTCCTTTAACTAGGGGATACTACCAAGATATAATCTATAGGATAGCATAGCATAGTATAGTAACATAGGAATAATTCTATCATGTTAAGATCTACCAAAATATCACTAGTGCAATAGTGAAAATAATAGGACATGGGATAAAATATCACTTGCCTTGGTAGTTAGGGGAATAGGTACAATCCTCACAGCATCAAACTTCACAATCCACACAATCTACACAAGATCAATACAACAACAATAATTCAATCAATAAAACATTACAAAAACATGAATGCATGCAAAATGCAATGATATGATCATAACTCTATAATTTACAGAGTCTACAGTACTGAGGATAGAATACCTCATCTAAATGCATAAGAAATACTCAAAAATAATTTAGAGAACAATTTTTGTGAGCAAAATACTCCTAAAAAGGTTCTGCCTATAATTCCAATTTTTTAGAGGCAAAAGTGTGAAAAAAAAGCCTCCATAATAAAGGTCTCATTTCTCTGAATCCATAGACACCAAAATTGTATTTTTCTGATTCGTGGAACAAAACTTATTGAATTTCTAAGTTAAATACTAAATCTGTCTATTTTCTATTTAAACGAAATAGCCTGGCGACGTGGCGCTTTCCTATTGGCTGGTACCGGTTCGGTTGGATCAATCGCTGTGGGCCTTTAGATCTTAAGTGACTATGGACAGATCTGATTAGCCCGTACCCTTCCGATTAGTGATCTAATCCTATCCGCTAGGATTTGATCGAACAGCTACTAAACGTCTCGCCGGAGACTGGCGACGCCAGCGACAGCGCGCGGCGACGGCACGTCAAGTGAGCGGCGTTCCGGCGATTCTAGAGGGGTAGGGGAAAAGGTAGTCTTATTGAGGGCTTGCGGTGGTCTCGTCGATCTGGTTGGTGGTCGCGATGGAGAGACGGGAGCTCCGCTGCGCTCAGTATTCCTCGCCGGAGTGGCGTCGACAGCAGAGGTCACGGCCACGAGACAGTGGCGTCGATCTGGTACACGAGCAGACAAGAAAAAGGGTTAGGGGAAGCGCCTGGTTCTGCATGGTCTAGCAGTGCCCAAAAAGGAGCGGCGGGAACCTTGCCCTCACCGGAAAAATCGTCAGACGGTGGCGGCAGAGGAGTTCGCCGGACTTGGTCCGTGTCGTCGATCTGGGGCAAGAGAAAACACGTGGTCGGGTTTAAAACACGCGCCAGTATACGGAAATCAAAGTAGGACAGAGAGAAGGAGGCATTGTGGCCGGAGCTCACCGGAATCATCGCCGGAGTGGCTTCAGACGACGGTGGTCTGAGCTAGCAATTGGGGAGCCTGGGGGCTCTCCGGGGAAAGTGTTTGAGGGGAAACTGACGGGGAGGGGGAGGGGATTAAGAAGGGGCACGATGGTGGCGATTTAACTTGCGGTAACGCCCGAATTCGGCCGGGTTTTAGAAACGGCAGAGGAGTGGGGTTGCTCGACGGCGGGGGTTGAAGACGACAGGGTGGTGGGGTGACGTGGCGTGGAGTCGGTCTGTCAGCGAGAGGGGGTAGTCAGGGGCGCGGTAAGAAAAGCAGGGGAGAGGGGAAAAGCCAGGTGGGCCGGTGGGCTGGTTTTGGGCTGAAAGGCCAGAAGCTGACTGCTGCTGTATTTTTTTTCTCCCTTATTCTTTTTCTAATTCTGTTTTCTCCAAAACTTTTGATTTAAGGATTCAAATTGATTCAAACCAATTTGTGAAAATTTGTAAAAACTCAAACTAGGTTTTTAGGGTATTATAAAACATATTTATATTCTATTTTAATATAAAGTATTTACTTGGACTTAATAGGTAATATAGCATTTTCTTTGATTCTATTTTCAAAATAATTCATATCTTTATATCCATGGCCCAAAATTGCACCAAATTTTTGGAGGACATTCTAAATGCAATGCAAATACATGCTATGATGATATGAGTGCAATGATGATGATTTTAGATGAAATTTTGGGATGTTACATTTGAGGACGGAGGAAGTAGCTAAGTACACAAGATATAGCACATCCAACGTTCACGATTTATCTCATAATTTCTGAGAACTTCAAAATACGACAAATAAAAAGGGGTGCATGCCCAACTACTTTGTGGAATATACTTGAGAGATTCCAACAAGGTTGTGAAATATACTTGATAAATCTGAGACATCTATTTTGAGATGGAGGGAGTATTATTTGGGTGCTAGCCAAATTCAAAATCTTTGTCAAGCAGCAAAATTTACCACCTAGGGTGTTTGAATTGTAGGTACCCAATGTTGCATAAAAATTATGGATATGGATGATCAGTTTATGTGACTCTCGGCCTTGAATTCCTGGATAGATAGCTTATGGTCTACTACCTTTTTTATTACTATATGGACGCTAGCCAAATTCAAAATCTGAAACGAGCGGCAAAATCACCCACCGACCTTGAAGCGTTTCCCGCCCCAACGATTCAAAACCTTTGAGCCAAAATCTCCCGTCGAATAATATTATTAGCTGGACGCTAGCCAAATTCAAATCTCAATCGAGCGGCAATATCACACACCAACCTTGAGTCATTTCGCGCCCCAATGTTTCCAAAACTTTTTTCTTTAAATTTCCTGTTCTACCCATTGTTTAGACGATAGATGGGCATGCTAAAGTCAATAGCTCTAGGGCACGATCGTAATTATATTTATATTCACCTCTATGGTCCCGATTCGCGGAGTTTTTCCCGTTGGTTCTCCCAAAAATGCCAAGCTCCTCTATCCCCTCCATGGCCACCGCGCACACCGACTTGATCTATAGTCTCATGCACCGCCGCAGAGCCACTTCACCGATACTCACCCACCGAATCTAGTTCACCGGGTCACTCTGCCACTACGCCAGAGTTGCAGTGCCGTTCACCGTACCAATGGCGTCATTAACCGCCCAATCTCTGCTTCCTCGCCGCCGAAAGACACCCAACCATACCTGATCCACTTCATCGGTGTCCACCGAACGTGATCTAGTTCAAGAAGTTCCATGTCCACTGCTCTAGACTAGATGCACGGTCGTCATTGTTCACTGCACCCGATCTGCCTCAGTGATGCTCTCATCCACCGCGCTCAACCCGGCATTGAGTGCCAAAGATCTGCTTCCCCGACGCCAATAGCCACCGCAACCGCATCACCCTAAGTGACCTGGACGTCACCCACACGGTACCGATGATGCTTAGACAACTCTCCTACCAAGGTAACCAAATCTCCAACATGTTTTTGTTTTGTTAGTAGTATAGAAGGTTCAAGCCTATCGCGGTGAACTAGATTCTTATAATCGTGCTACACACCAAGTCAATGCGCACGCTTGTTGTACACACTACATACAAGGTCACTAGACATGTTTGTTTGCATTCTCTGCTCTACAATTTTTAAAGTCATGCACATGTTTTTAGATACTCCATACAACAGTAATTGTTTGATACCTTGCGATTCTTGCAAAATCTGAAGTTAGTGGAAAATATTAGTGTGGATTCCCTGCTCTACAGTTATGGAATCTATCTGGTTCATCCTAAGATTAGTTCCTATTACTATTTACTCATTAGCATCGTTCTGCTATCTTGTAGTAGCCGTTTAAACTCTTCGTACTAATTTGATTATCATTTTGTTGTTGCAATCTAGTTCTTCAAAAGCTACGTCACTAACTATTTTCTTTTCTTGTGTAGATCTCAAAGTGGAACAATGAACATGTTGGTTTGTAGAGCCTATTTACAGGTTTAGAAGCAACGCCATTATTTCCCTATCTAGTGTTGGTTCATCTCGAGCAACGGCATAACTATCCTTTACTATATAGTTCACTCGTGGTTTGCATTTCTCTTCTAGAAGTTCTCTTATGATGCTATTATGATTTCTATCTGGTTGATTCTTAGCTATGATAGTAACTACATGTCATTGTGTAGCTGACCGCAAACTCTGAGTCACCCAATGACTCTTGCATTCCAAGAGATACCACTACTTCCATATATATTTGCTTAAATGACCTGGCTAGTTTATATTTGCTACAATTCTAAGAAACACTTTGTTTGATTGCTCATTTCATTCTAGGCGCACTTTTCTAATGCTTGTTTTTCCTGTTCTACAGGTTCACGAGCGATGCCATTATATCTTGCTCCTGGTTCTGGTTCGTCTGAAGCAACGACATAGCTATCCTTTACTATATATAGTTCATTCATGGTTTGCATTCCTGCTCTACAAGTTCTCGTATGATGCGGTTATAATTTCTATCTGGTTCATTCTTTGCTATGACATTAACTTCATGCCATTTTATGACTCAGTGCAAATTCTGAGTCACCCAACGTCTCTTGTATTTTAGGGTATAAAACTACTTCCATATATTTTTGTTGAAATAACCTGGCTCGATGGAGGGACAGGAAACTTGTAGAGACTCATCACCAAAGAAGACAAGAGAGCCCTATGCAGTCAGGATGGAGGGGCGATTCAGGAACACCCACGTACGTGGAGAACACCTGTGACGAGTTCTGCAAGATGCTATTAATACCGCTTCTGTGGGCTTCAGTTGGAGCACATTCCGTGAGGAGACAACTTCGTTGCAGACGTGCTTTCCGAGCTCGCTGTGTAAGGAGATCCAATTCCTCTCAGGGTCTTCCTTGAGAGGTTAATGAAGCCCTCCGTATCCGTGTCACCCGGGAACGGAGCCCTTCCTATCGACCCTGCAAGGATCACTGGGAAAGGGAATCCTCGAAAGGGTCAGGCCATGATACCCGTCAAGGACCCAATCCTAGAGAAGAATGTGGTGGAAGTGATCGAGGAAGCCTTTCCACCATGGGCGGTCGAGATCCTTCGCTATCTCAAAAGTCGGGACATACTTACTGAGGACAAGCAGGCCGACCAAATTGTGTGATAAGCCATCATGTAATGTCTCATTGACAATGAGATGTACCACAAGAGGGAATGATGGGTCAAACTCTGTTGTATTTCAAGAGAACAAGGGCAAACACTTATGGCTGACATCCCTTAGGGAACCTATGCAAACCACATTACCGCACGAGCACTGGCAGGAAAGGCCTTCCGACAAGGCTTCTACTTGCCAATGGCTCTGGCCAATGCAAACCACTTGGTTCGCACATGTGATGCCTACTAGGTCTACACAAAGGGAATCCGACAGACCGCACAAGATTTACAAATGATCCCAGTCTCATGGTTTTTTGTGACCTGGGGGCTTGACATCCTTGGGAAGTTTCCCAAGGCGGTCGGAGGATACAAATACTTGATGGTGACCATTGAAAAATTTACCAAGTGGATGGAAGTGGAGCCGGTGTGGCAGTGACCGCACTGGCAGATATCAAGTTGATCTAAGGAATTCTTTGTCCTTCTAGGGTGCCTCACAGCGTCATTACCGATAATGGCACGCAGTTCACCAGTAAGTCCTTTAAGGGGTACTATGAGGAGATGGGCACCAAGATTTGCGAAGCCGATGATGCAACTGTTGAATGGATGGAGAAATGCAAAGAAAGTTTCTACCACCTGAAGAGAAGACTAGTATCGACCCCCATCCTGACTATGCTCGACATCACTAAGAGTTTTGAGGTCTACTGTGACGCTTCCAAGTAAGGGTTGGGGAGTGTGCTGATGCAATAAGGCATGGTCATTGCCTATTTGTCTAGATAGCTAAAACCACATGAGACAAACTACCCCACCCATGATCTGGAGCTTGCAAGTGTGGCGCATGCTCTCAAGAATTGGCATCACTACCCAATGGGAAACCAATGTGAGATTTACACTGACCACAAGAGTCTGAAGTATATCTTCACCTAGAAGGAGTTAAATATGAGGCAGAGAAGATGGATCAAGTTCATCAAGGATTATGCTCTTGGCATTCATTACCACCCTGGTAAGGATAATGTGGTAGTTGATGCCCTTAGTCGGGAGCCCTGTTCCCTAAACATCATGATCAAGAAGGAAGAACATGAGCTATGCAAGGAATGCGAGAAGTTTGGACTTGAGTTAGTTAGTCTAGGGTTCATTAGTCACCTTGATCTTAAGCCCACCTTAATGGACCATATTAAAGAAGCTCATAAAGGACGCAAAAGCATTGAAGGTATCAAGCGTCGAATGGACAGAGAGAAAATGTTCCAAATGATCTCACGAAACAGAGTATTATGGTTTAAAGGTCGTATCTGTGTACCAAATGATCCCAACCTGAAGCATCTAATTATGAAAGAATCTCACGAAACCCTATACTCTATCCATCCTGGAGGTACCAAGATGTATCAAGATCTGAAAGAGAATTTATGGTGGCATGGTATGAAGATAGAGATCACTCTTTAGATAGCCAAGTGCAACGTATGTCAAAAAGTTAAAGCCGAGCACCAACGTCCCGCTGTACTGCTCCAACCTATGAAGATACCGGAATGGAAATGGGAAAAAGTCGGAATGGACTTCATCACTGGATTACCCAGAACCGACAAAGGACATGATTCCATTTAGGTCATAGTCGACTACCTATCTAAGGTAGCCCATTTCATCCATGTGCGAACAACTTACCCTGGACAGAAATTGGTGGAACTCTGTGTCCCCCGGACCATGAGTCTTCACGGAGTTCCCAAAGAGATTGTCTCCGATAGAGGATTGAGGTTTACATCTCATTTCTAGAAGAAACTACATGAATCCCTGGGTACAAATCTGGTTGTGATGGGTTGGGGGTAGCCTGTCATCGGATTGATGACAAGTATGCCATGAGGGGGTCCTCGAGGCATGCGAAAGAGAGGGGTGTGCGATGTATGGTGGTCCAGGACGGTGAGGACACAAATTTTCCTAGTTTCAAATCTGTCGGCTTTGGATAGATCCTACTCCTGCTAGAAATCCAGTAATATGCCAGAGCTGGAATATGGGTTACAAGGGTTTCGCCTATCTGAGTTGAGATTGTAGACTATTGTGAGGTGCCCTAAAGGCTTACCCTAGGACGACTTATATAGATATCCGTCCTAGGGTTTACAGGAGATATCTATCCGGCTATGACTAAGAGTTAGTTACAGAGTATATTTTGAACTACCAGTAACATAATAGGTCTATGTTGGTAAGTCTTCTGACCCTTCCCGTAGACGGACTGGACGCCGTATCTTCTCCCTGACTGGGTCGCACATGAATCAAAGCTCTAACCCGAAGTGGGCCACCCTGGTCAGCGAGGCACAGTGAGGATATCCAGAAAGTATATCCCCAACAACAGGCCCCGGAAGCCTCCAAGATCTAGAGTTGGATTTCATCATCGTCTAGCTTGATCCATCTTCGGTTTGCAAAATCTTGAAGGGTTCCTGAAACTTCAAAACAAAGGATAGTATCCGGGTCTCAAAATGAGTCGGACCTATGAATATGTTATTCGGGTTTCTAGCTTGAAATTCAAACTAAGCCGGAACTTGCTCTCTGACATAACCTGACATCAGTCAAGGTCAAGTCACGTCACTGACAGACATGCCTATTAGCACGACCATTGGTGGGTCCACCTTTCACGGAACCGAGGCATCGTTTTAATGCATGTGCAGAGATCGAGGCGACGTAATTGTTGCGAGGGGGTTACCCAGCTCCTTCCACGACGCGTGGCACGGTTACTGCTTACTTTGCACGAATCTTGGCGCAAGTGAAGGATATAAGGGGTTGAGATTTCTTCCTTAATCCTCACCAGCTCTAGTCCCTCATCTTTCCTTTCAACATTTCCTGCGAATAGAGCTCTTCTGCCTCCCCCAAATCCCTCAGCACCGCCCACCCTAGGTCACCAGTGCCCAAAAAATGGCTGAGGCTTCATCTTATGTTGCGGCGGCGACAACAGCGATATCACCTACGGTGGAGAAGGATAAGTTCCGTGGGGCCTGGATCCCGTGCGTCCTTGATGATTTCAAGCTCTATGTGATTGAGAATGAAGGTCTCCTCCGCGCTGGCGACCAGCGGAGCGGCTATGGACAAACCATCCCCACCCCTAACGCCGATGAGCGAGTGCACTTTGGCACTCACCTTAACAGAGGTTTGAGATTTCCTTCCTCAGGCTTCTTCTCTAAGGTCATAGATCACTACGGTGCACAACTCCACCATCTCCCCCAAACTCTATTTTAGAAATGAGCGCTTATGCCGCTTTGTGTGAGGGGTATCTCAGTATTAGGCCGAGTTTCATTCTCTTCCAATATTACTTTCATACACGGAGAAATTCTATCACCGCCGGTAATCCTTATATTATCGGAACACTTTACTTTTCTGTTAGGAGAGAGCGAGCCTATCCTAAGATTAAGGCTAGTGAGTCGGTGAAGCAATGCTGCGTGTCGTCTACCTACCGGCCGCCGCGCGCCAAGATGACCGCCACCATCGTGCCGCCCTCTAGATGAGTATAAGGAGCAGCCCCGCATGCCTCTCCGTCTCTCCTGGTCTTTTCCTCTCCCTCTCGAGCCCCCTCTTGCGCGGACTCCGCTCGACCTCGAACCCTAGCCGGAGGTCGCCGGCAAGCCCCACTGTCTCCGGTCGTACCCTGCCCAGCTGAGAGCACTACCGTGACCGCCTCATTCTCCTCGTTCTTCTAGTACCAGAGCCCAAGCCGAAGGAGCACCCAATCGCCCCAATCGGACCCTCCTTCCCTGAATCTGGCCGTCGCCTCGCCATCGATTATGGCCTCTTCTTGCCTCGACGACCACTCTACTGCAATGACGGTGAGCCTCTGGTGCCCAGGGCACCCTCCTGTGCCTCGTTTGCTTGTTGTAGCGCTGTCGCGTCAATGATCTGCAAGCTCCGCCGCTGCGTATTACCTTGCTCGCTGCCCCAGTAACCAAATCTTAGCGGTGCTGCCGTAGTCAGATCCGCCTCGGCACGCTCTTTGGAACGAGCGCTCGCACTCCTCCTCCCGTGTTGTGTAGCGCCTTCCCTGCCACCGGCCGACATGTACTCCGGCGAGCCCGTGTGGCGCCAAGGTGGCATCGACGTGGCGCTGTGTGACCATGACGTGGACGTCGCGCAATGTTTACCATCGTGTCTGCTGACGTGTACCTGCCCCCACTAGTCAGTGACCGCGGTTAGATACCTCTATGGTGTAAAAAGTTTAGAGTTCGGTCGTTGTGACGTCAGCATGCGTCTGTGCTGATGCAATAAACCTCTTAAATTGGTTTAATAATTCCAGAAAAATGTTTAATCTTATAAATTCAATATCTAATTATTTATAAGTCAGGAAAATATGTGTAATGTATCAAAATGTTTAGAAAAATGATATCTATTTATTTAAACTATAATCATGCTTTGTTAAACAATTTTAATTGCAAGTTTAATTAGAGAACTAAATGAACCCCCGCAGGTGATTCCGAAGTTTCCCCTGTTCTAAGGTTTGGACCCTTCGGATCCCTCTTAAATTGCCAAGCATGCTCTAGGGTTTTATTTAAGATATATTTAACTTGTCATATCATCATCCTTGCTTGAGCATTTCATCGATGCCATGTGTTGATTGTTTCCCCTTATTTCCAGTGTTTGCTTCTTCCCGGTAGAATACGATATAGAGATCGAGATCGAAGACCGAGATCAACACCATCGAAGCTTGAAGAACAATACTTGACCAACTATAATCAAGTCAAGTACAAGGCTCCCGAAGATCTATATCTGGGTATCAACAAACAAGGCAAGCATAACCCCACACATAAAAGAATCCTATGCTTTCGAAAGTATTTCATTCCTGCCATGTTGCATACGATTCTACTGTGGTCTTTTTTCGATAGATAGAGTATCCTATTTATTGCATTACTCCCTTTGAGCTTATATTACCTGATCCACCACTCCTATCATAACTAGGTTTGGCTTGTGTGCCTGCTAGAGATTTTATTTGTGTCTTGCTTAGCCATGCATAGCTGTCAGTGCTGGTTCATCCAGAAGATGTATCAGATACAGAGAATCGAGTATGACAGGAGATCGAGGTAAGATCAGTGGTAAAGGTTAAACATGTTAAGGCTTGTATGGGAGGCCACGGTGGGATGTGGTTTTTCTAGTCCCATGCTCGCCACCACGAGGAACCGAGTTCTTGCCTTTGGAACCAAGATGAGCGTACAACAACACGGGGCCTGGAAAACCTCATGAGTAACTAACTTTCCTAATAGATTCCATGAGTCACATAGTTCGGCATGCCATTCGACATATGCATTGAAAATGTTTTCGAAAGGGGAGGTGAAGGAGGTGCATTCATACAGGTAGGTAAGCGTGGCCAGGGTTGCTTGGGGTAGATGGCACCCCTGGTAAACCAACCTCGCCCACATCTCTAGGGACCGGCTTCGGGATTTGACCCGTTACGGCGGAACCATCCTTAGGGCTTGACTCATGGTATCGACAAACGCAAGGTAAAGGTCGTGTCCAACCACCCTCTACCGGCCTTCCAAGGAAGAGGGCTAATAGCTTGGCATTAAGAGTCGGTTGGTATGTATGGGTTAAGTTGTACACCCCTGCAGGGTTAATTCTTTTCGAAAAGCCGTGGCCAGGGTAGTGCCGCTTCAGCGCCGTGCATCATGAAGAACGGGATGTATCCTATGGCACTGTTTGGAGTTGTGCGCAGGCTCTAGAGTACGGATTGCAGCTCATCTAGCCAGCATCCAGCAGCTTGTTCGAGTGGTCGGAGGAGTTGTTTCTTGATTCTGCCGCAAACGAGGTCGTTGGCTATTTCGACTTGACCGTTGGTCTGTGGGTGAGCCACCGAGGCGTAGCTTATGTTGATTCCCAGGTTTTCGCGGAATTCCTGGAATTCCTTAGAGGTGAAGTTCGTCCCATTGTCCGTGATGATGATGTGTGGCACTCCGAAGCGGTAGACAATGGACTCGAAGAACTTGACAGCGCGGGCACCTGATTGATTTGTCACCGGCATGGCCTCTATCCACTTGTTGAATTTGTCGACTGCGACTAAGAGGTAGACGTAACCTCCTCTTGAGGACCTTGGGAGCTTGCCGACCATGTCGAGTCCCTATTGTGCGAAGGGCCAGGCCAATGGTATTGGCCTGAGTTCTGCGCCAGGTGCGTGAGGTTTGTCCGCGAATCTCTGTCAAGAATTGCAGCGCTGGACGATATCCTCGGCACCGTGCATGGCCGTGGGCCAGTAAAATCCAGCTCGCGGAGCTTTGGCGACAAGGGCGCGACTGCCAGCATGATGCCCACAGGTGCCTTCGTGTATGTCGAGGAGGACAGCCCGTCCGTCCCAGTTGGAGACGCATCATTGGAATACTTTGTAATTCTGCATTTGTATAGTTCACCTTTGATAACGGTGAATGCCTTGGATCATCGTGCGATGTGTTGCGCATCAGTTGGGTCCTTTGGCAGCCGTTTGCTGAGCAGGTATGTGATGTATGGCTGTGTCCAAGATGGCTCAATCATCATGACGCTCATAGGTCCTTCGAGTCCTGTATCAAACTCCAGGTCATCGAGTGTCATTGGCTCGTTGGGTGGCGTAGCGCCCGAGTCCGTTGACGCGCTTGCTTTCTTCTCTGGAGCCTTTGGCTTGATGGAGCGTTCATAGATCCGCTCGAGAAATACCCCAGGTGGTATGGGGGCGCATGTGGAGCCAATGCTGGTGAGTGTGTCCGCCTCTTCGTTGCTTTCACGGCCTACGTGTCACAGCTCACAGCCATCAAAGTCTCCTTCGAGTGTGTCGTAGAGGTCGCGATAGGCGATCATGTTGTCGCTCAGTGCGTCGCACTCGTGCATCGTTTGATTGACCACCAGTTTGGAGTCGCCATAGTGATGAGCCTTTTGGCGCCACATGCTTTTCCCATCTCCATCCCATGGATCAGCGCTTCGTACTCAGTTTCATTGTTGGAGGCGGTGAATTGCATTCGCAGAATGTATTTCATCTTGTCTCCCTGGGGCGATGTTAGTATGACACCTGCACCGGCCCCGTCTTTTTGCTTGGACCCATCGAAGTGCATTGTCCAAAGATAGGACATATCTGGCTTGTCAAGGAGTTGATTCTCCATCTAGTGCACAATAAAATTCGGGAGAACTGTGATTTTATCGTGTCACGCTTCTCGTATGTGATGTCCCGTGGAGACAATTCGATTCCCTAGAGCGCGACTCGTCCGGTGGCGTCAGGATTATTGAGTATATGCCCGAGCGGGGCATCGTTTACCACCATGATTGGGTGCTCTTGGAAGTAGTGGCGCAGTCGCCTGGCTGTCATGAAGCCGCCGTAGGCCAACTTCTGATAGTGCGGGTACCACTGTTTTGTTGGCGTGAGCACGTCGGTGAGGTAATAGACTGGGCGCTGGACCCCGTGGACCTTTCTTTCTTCGGCTATTCCACCACAAGCACTGTACTGACCACCTAGTTGGTGGCGGAGATGTAGAGAAACAGCGGCTCCTTTTCATGTGGAGTCACCAGTACTTGCGAGGTGGATAATAGACATTTGAGGTCTTCGAATGCTTCTTGCGCCTCGTCTGTCCACTCGAACTTGTCAGTTTTGCAGAGAAGTTGGTAGAAGGGCAGTGCCTTTTCGCCCATTCGACTGATGAATCGACTGAGCACTGCAATTCGCCCAACCAGCTGCTAGACGCCTTTTATATTCTTTGGCTTCTCCATGGCCAGTATGGCCTTTATTTTCTTCGGGTTGGCTTCGATCCCTCTCGTGGAGATGAGATACCCAAGTAACTGCCCAGATGGCACGCCGTAGGCGCATTTATCCGGATTGAGCTTGATCCGGTAGCGGTCGAGGTTGGCAAAGGTCTCGCGTAGGTCTTCGATTAGCGAAGTTTCCTCTTTGGTTTTGATGACAATGCTGTCAACATAGACTTGGATGTTGCGACCAAGTTGATTCTTGAGGCAAGCCTGCATGCACCGTTGATAGGTGCCTCTCGCGTTTTTTAGCCCGAAGGGCATCGTGTTGTAGCAGAACATACCAAAGGCCAGCGTAAACGGTGTTTTCTCTTGATCCTCCTCCTTCATTCGAATTTGATTGTAGCCTGAGTAGGCGTCGAGGAAGTAGAGGCACTCGCATCGCACGGTAGAGTCGATGATTTGGTCAATTCGTGGCAGTGGGAAGTGATCCTTTGGGCAGTGCTTATTCAGGGAGGTGAAGTCCACGCACATCCGTAGGATATGCGTGTCTTTTTTGGGCACCAGCACTGTATTAACGAGCCAAGTGCTTTCCTTGATCTCGCGTATAAAGTTTGCATCAAGGAGTCTATGGATCTCCATTCCGACTTCTTTTGCTCTTGGTTCAAACAATCGCTATATTGTCTGCATGACTGGCCTTGCGTCTGGATTTACGTTGAGTGCATGCTCGGCGAATTCCTCGGAACCCATGGCATGTCTGCTGGACACCAGGCAAAGATTTCCCAATGCTCACGGAGGAATTCGATGAGCGCAAGTTCTTATGCGGAACTCAAGTTGTTAGCGATGAGGGCCGTTTTGGTCGAGTCAGTTGGATGGACCTAGACTTTCTTCGTGTGCACGGACGAATTGAAGGACATGTCAGGTGAACTTGGCCTTCTCAGGGGAGGCATATTGTTGTCTATCAACTACTTCAATCTTGCGAGCTCCTCCTGCATGCTGAAGGACTAGGAGATTCTATTGAATTCCCTGTCGCAGTTGTCGGACCTCTCGAAGCTTCCGTTGATTGTAATGACGCCGTTTGGACCTAGCATTTTCATTTGCAGGTAGGCGTAGTGCGGCACTTCCATGAACCTAGCGAACGCGACGCATCCGAGGATGCGGTGATATTGCGAAGGCCAGTCAACGACTTCAAAGTCGATGCGCTCTCGCTGAAAGTTTTTCGGCGTGCCGAAGATGATGTCGAGGTTGATTATGCCCACGGGGTATATGCCCTTGCCTGGGACGATGCCGTGGAACGTCGTGTCTGAGACTTCCAGGCAAGTCAGAGGGATCCTCATCGCACGCAAGGTACTCGCGAATATGAGGTTAATGCCGCTCCCACCGTCCATGAAGACGCGACTCATGTCGAAGCCTCCGATTTGCGCCTCGAGTACGAGGGGACAGTGGCCCGATCAAGGGACTTGATGCGGATGGTCGTGTTTCTCGAATGTAAGACAGGAGTCACTTCCACTAAGGTACTCAGTGGTGGAAGGTGGGGAATTGGACGCCAAGTTGACTTGGCGAGTGATGGCCTTCTGCACTCGATTTGAGGGACGCCCTTTTTGGATCATCATGTTGCCCACGGCCTGCGGGTATGGTTCACCTCCATGGTACTAGACTGGCATGGCTGCAGGTGGTGGTGGTCCGAGCGGCGGTGGAGGAGCTCCATGTGCCACAGCGCTTGGGGCAGCTCCGTAGCCCCTGCTGATCGCCTCGTGGTTCATCCGAGCTAGGCCCTCGTGGAGTTTGAGAAACTCGCGATAGTCCTTGAGAAGGTGGCTGGATTTCTTCTTATCGTCGTGCTTGTCGATATAGAAGTGCACGTTGCACGGCCCGGACAATTTGTCCTCGATGGTTGTTGTGGGTGCTTCTTCGCAAGTGCGGAGCTGCCACACCTGCGTGGTTTTCCCGGAGAAGAGGTATCCACTGCTGCGATAACCGTTGTTACGGTTGTCGTCGTGTTTGTCGGCGTAGCAGGCTGCGACCATGTTGACGTCTTCACGATCATCGTAGATGCGCATCGATGCTTGCCTCGACGGTCGCGTCTGCACCCGAGGTAGTCGTCATCGTCGGAGTAGGTGCGGTTTTTCACCGAATCCTCTCCGTCGGCCCACCGATTCGCGATTTCCATCAGGTGGTCGATTGTTGTGGGCTTAGTGCACCCTAGCTCCTCCCTGATCTCTATACGGCGGACGCCACCATTGAATGCGTCGATTGCGCGGTCCTCTGAGATGTTTTCTGCGGAGTTCTTGGTGATGGACCACCTCTGGATGTAGGAGCGCAGTGACTCACCAGACTTTTGCTGGCAGCTTCTTAGTTCCTCGAATGATGCGGGACTTTTGTAAGTGCCCTTGAAGTTGCGCACAAAGCTGTAGACTAGCTCGTCCCAACTGCGAATGCATCCGCGCAGAAGGTTATTGAGCCACGCACGAGTGACGCCCTACAGCTGTAGCTGTAGGCATTGTATGGCCGTGCTTCGACTCCCACCATGTAGCTTGACAGAGGAGATGTGGTCCTCTATATAGATCTTTGGGTCCTGTAAGCCGTCGAATTTTGGGTTCTCTGACGGGAGCTTGAACCCTTTAGGCATTCGCTTCTGCCTGATGGCCCTGCTGAAGCATCTAGCGCCCTAGAGCTCAGTAGCATCCTCTTCTGAGTCAGTCGAACGAGCGCATCTTGCCCGCATCTTGTCGACTTTGCGTTGCGTGAGGTCATCGCGTGCATCGTAGTCGCGGTCATGCCGCCGTGAGCGGCGACGCCGAGATAGATCGTGACTATCATCGCTGGACGAGGGTGAGGAATAGTGTTTTGCCAGAGCCTTGCTTTTCTTTGGTTCAAGTGTTGGCTCTGTGTCGAGGGCGGCCTCGATTAGCCCCAAGCCCGCAATCGAAGATCGGTGCATGGCGGCTCGTGGATCTCCAGCTGGCAGCTGGTTGTTGAGGAGGTACATGGTGTCCGCCGTTACCGCAGCTTGCGGCGTCTTTGGGAGCACGTTACCATGGATATCCACTGTCATGGAGCTAAAGTCGAGGACTTTTGTGGCTTCTACGCGTTATTGCTCGGTGAGGTAAGCCAGCCGAGATCTTCTCTTGTTGGCCACGTACTCGTTACCTTTGGAGGAGGATCCTCCGTGGGAGGAGAGCCCAGCTCGTCGAAGGCTCGACTCATCTACCGCCTTTTCACGCGCTTCGAGTTGCGCGACTGCATGTAGCTGGCGTTTGTATTCCTCCTTCAGTAGCCAATGGTAGCCCATCAGCATGTCTTGCGGGGAGTCGAAGGGCAGAGGATTTCCTCGTAGGGCTTCTCGACAACGGGCCCACTCATTGTCATTGAGCCTGATTACTACGTGTTCTCCAGTGTTTTCGTTCACAATGGTTGGTGGTTCTCCTCCCGCTCCATTGTTGACGGGTGCACCGTTGCCACCGTTGGTGGGGCCGCCGTTAGGTATGCCGCCATTGGGTGGACCGCCGTTGGGTATGCCACCGTTTGGCGGCCTGGTGCCAGATCCGTTGCCAGCATTGTCGTGATTGGTGGTGGTGTAACCCGTGTTGATGATAGTGCACATGAAGTGGTTGGGGAAGCTGTTGCTCCCACAACTTTCAGATCCAGAGCCGTAAGCAATGGTGATGGATATGGTGGTGGAGATCGATGGAGATGGCTCCGGGGGCACTTCCCCGTCCCGGTAGGGTGCCGGAACAGAGACTTCCTGTCCCCCGAATCTCCCCTTCGGTGGCGGCGGTGCTGCGAAACTTTTCGTGGCTGGAGGCTTGACTATCTAGGGTTTATGCCTCAGGAGGCTTCTTATAGGCCAGAGGGCAAGGTCGATGAGCGGCCAGGGGGCCCACACCATGCCCTGGCGCGGCCAGGGGGCCCAAACCATGCCCTGGCGCGGCCTGGGGGGACCCGCGCCATGGGGTGGTGTGGCCACCCTATGGCCCCACTCCGACTCTCCTTCTCGCTCCGTGAGTCTTCCGGGAAAATATCAACTTTGGCTTTTGTCCGGTCCAATTCCGAGAATATTGATTTTCTGACTTTCTGGAACCAAAAACATTAGAAAATAGGCAACTGGCACTGTGGCGCTTGTTAATAGGTTAGTCCAAGAAATCATATGAAAAGTACTCCAAAGTTGGAACAAAACATAAGAAAGTAGATAAAACCAAGCATGGAACATCAAAAATTATAGATACATTTGCAATGTATCAATACGCAGCGCTGAAAGACCCCAGATACACTCCGCTTATAGAGCTCACCATTTATTATTTTATAGGGTTTTTCTTGTCGGATGATCTGCCAGCTCAGGACCTCGTCTTCGGGTAGTTTTCCATCTACCAAGAAATCAAGGTAGGGTTGAGTCCAGCTGGCAATTACTGCCAGAACATCCACTAAAGGTGAGTAGGATTTGGTCGGATATTCCTCATCTACTCCTTTTATAGAGGGAACTTTGAGGTGCTCTAAAAAGCGCCATCCGGGACCTTTTTCCGTGCAGAGCCTATTCGAGAAAACGCATCTGCTTCCTCATTTTCTGTTCGAGGGATCTGTTGAACCTCAAACGCTTCGAACGATTTAGATAATTATCCACGGTAGCTCTATACGCTCCCATGTGTTTATTTGCATTACAGATATCTAACACTTGTTGAGCAACAAGATCTGAATCTCCATAACACATTAATCGTCGGATGTCGATATCTTTAGCAATCCGGATTCCATGCAGAAGTGCTTCATAATCAGCAATATTGTTTGTTGCCGTTAAGTGGATCTACAACACATAGTGACGAGGGTTTAACTCGTCAATGCCCATTTTTATGGACTTGGGTTTTGGAGAAGTAGGGTTGCGTGTGTCCTCCTCACCACCCCCTCCTAGCCTTTATATAGATAAGCTAGGTCGCAGGTAGCAGGTCGAGTCGATTACAGATTAGGGTTTTCCCTTTGAACTTTCTATCTTAAGATTCTTCTTGTCTCTCAAGCAATCGAGAGTCTGTGGGCCATTCGAATTCTCCACTAGGCCTTGGCAACGCCGTGGGCTTCTGCCGTATCTGGACCGTACATACCAAACTCGAGTACATGTAGGGTATACCCATGTCACATAGAAAAGCTTATCTCCTTGGGGTGATTTGAGCACCACGCTAGCCCCTGAGCGCCTTAGACCCGTCAAAATGCAAGGTCCGATATTCTGACTCTGGGAGGGTCATATTTTCTATTGTCTCTGTCCAATCAGCAAAAAGTCCGCGAGGATTTGGGATTTGATTGTTGTACGAGGTTTGTACTCAATGTCGAAAGCTAAAAGCTCTATGCCCCATTTTGCGACACGTCATGTAGCATCACTGTTGTTGATTATATCTCTCATGGGAGATGTGCTCACCACGGTAAATGGATGTTCCTGAAAGTAATGTCGTGACTTCCGGGATGCGAAGAACACACCGTAAGCTAGCTTTTGATAGTGCGAATACCACTGCTTTGATTCAGTTAGGACTTCGCTGAGGTAATAAGTCGGACGCTGCACTAGGTGTTCTTGTTTTTCCTTTAGTCTCTCCACCACCATGACGACACTGACGACTCTGTTTGTCACAGCGAGATAGAGCAACATCGGTTCATGAGGTTCCGGTGCTGCAAGGATGGGAGAAAATGAGAATACTTCTTTCAGGTCTTGTAGTGCAGCTTCAGCTTCATTAGTCCAAACGAACTTTTTAGTCTTTTTTACGAGATTGTAGAGTGGTGCGGCTCTTTCACTACGCTAGCTTACAAACCGACTGACTGCAGCAATGCAATCAGTTAGTCTTTCGATGTCCTTCAGGCGAGTCAGCCTAGAAATATTGAGTATAGCCTTAATTTTGTCTCGGTTCACCTCTATGCCTCTTTGAGACACGATGAAATCTAACAATATGCCGGCTGGTATTCCAAAGAAACATTTTTTCGGGATAAGCATTATGTTGTATTTTCGTAAATTAGCGAACGTTTCCTCCAAGTCGGCAATTAAGGTTTCCTTCATTTTGGACATCACCGCTATGTCATCCACATATGCATGTACATTGCATGCGATTTGATCATGGAGGCAACGCTGCATAGTGCGCTGGTACGGAGCTCCTGCGTTCTTGAGCCCAAAAGGCATTGTAACGAAACAGAAGGTTCCGAAGGGGGTAATGAATGAAGTTTTGACTTTGTCTAATTCCTTCATCCGAATTTGGTGATAACCGCAATATGCGTCGAGAAAACATAGGAGTTCTGAGCCTGCCGTAGAATCAATAACTTGATCAATTCTAGGCAGAGCAAATGGATCTTTGGGACAAGCCTTGTTCAAGGCGGTATAATCAACACACATCCTTAAATCAGTGGTGTCCTTTTTAGGGACCATTACAGGATTGGCCGACCACTCAGTGTGGTTGACCTCTTCTATAAATCCGGCTAACTCGAGCTGAGCTAGTTCCTTAGCTATTGCTTTTCGCTTTTCATCGCCGAAACATCATAAAGACTATTTGATGGGTTTAGCATTTGGGTGTACATTTAGAGAGTGCTCGTCAAGTTCCTTAGGTACTTCAGTCATGTCAGATGGCTGCCATGCGAAGATATCTTGATTTGCTTGGAGGAACTTGATGAGAGTGCTTTTCTATGCGCTACCTAAACCTACACCTATCTAGGTCACCTTGGAGGGGTTGTCATCCTTCAACAGCGTCATCTTCGTCTCTTCTGATGCCTTGAACTCCGGAGTCGGCTTTGTCACCTCCTTCTTTGTCGTGGGCATCTCGGATGGGTCAATGGTCTTTTTAATCTCTTGGTAGTCCTGGGCGTGCAGTATAGCTTCAACAAAGGCGGCATTTCCGTCCTCGCATTCTCGTGCTTTCTTTGGGTCTCCCCTGATGGTGATCATGCCCTTTGGACCTGGAATTTTCATCATATTGTAAATGTAACACGGGCCATGCTGATTGGGGCGAACAAGGATGTGTGAGTTGGCTTGTTGGAGAGAGGACGCCGAGGCGGACCTTCTGGTGGTGGGATCGCCCTCGAATGGCCACCGGAGCTACGCGCACAACGGCGGCGAGCGGCGACGGCAAATGAATGATGAGGGGACACTTCAGAGCGAGAGTAAGGAAACAGATGAGCTAGGGAGAACCGGGAGCTCACCCTAAGCGCGATGGAGGGTGAGGCAAGGCCGGGTGAGGTCGGACGGCGAGGAATCAATGGCACGACTATGGAGGCCGGCGTTGGAATCGAGCTCGATTATGGCGAGGAGGTAGCTCCCCTGCCTACGTGGTTTGACGAGGATGTTGAGGGAGAAAACACACTTCTCCCAGGATTCTCGGCGGGACTTTGGTAGTCTCAAAACAACGGCGATGGACGACATCGGTGGCGCTAGGGTTTGGCCAGAAGGGGAAAACTGCGAGAGAGGGAGAGGCGAAGCGAAACGGGTATGGGTAGAAAGATGAGGAAGAGGCCATTCTTATCCGCATGTCCTGTGGTGGCGGCGAGCATCTCTGTGTGGGGGAGATTGACGGCGATGCGCGGGACAGCGAGTTGCTTCTTGTCGGGGTCGAAGACGACGAGACAAAGCGGTACGCGGACTGGGCCGATGTGGGCTTCTATCGGGCTGCAGGGGAGGTTGCAGGCTGCGCTGGTGGGCAGCAAACAAAGAGGAGGGGAGATGGGCTCTGGCCCAGGTAGCTAGGGTTTCTATTTATTTTTGTTAGGACCTTTTTTCTTTTCTGTGTTTATATTTTCTAGTTCAATTTATCTTTTATTTTAAATATTTCTAAAATACCATAACTTTTATAAAATATAAAGAACACTCTGGGCCCTTCATACTATTTGGGCTTCATACTTTTATGATTTCAGAATATTTTAAAACCCATTTGAGAGGTTTTCAAAGAGAGCAAGGGATTAGGGTTTTGTCTTTATATTATTCAATGCATATTTTAAAACATGATGCTCATGAATTCACAATCAAAACCCTAATTACTAGTTAAGTAAAACTGGGGTGTCATAGATCTATCCCGCTTACGAGAATCTCGACTCGAGATTCCACAAGTAGGAAGAGAGAAGGAAACATGGTCACTCCCAGGATAAGAGGGAAACACACTAACTAGCACACAAAATATCTCATGGTCAACTCATGAAGGAGTATTTAGGAATAACTCCGAGATGACAACATGAAACACATCAAGGTATCGAAGGGAACAATAGGAGAAGGTTTCAAGGTAACAAATAAATGGTCTTCATAAGGATTGAGACCATGGAGCTTTAGAAGAGCTTAAGCTTCTGAAAATAAATCTTCCAACAGAAAGAACATGACCATAGAGTTCGAGAGATGAACCTCGACAAGAAGGCTTAAGTAGAGATTATAGGGATATAGAGTACGGATAACCAAGTTGTTAATCTACTTTTGATACATAAGGATCACTCCTTGTTAAACATAAGGTCAAGACAGAAAGGTTGTTTGGTGGGGAGGACTCGTAAGAGTCACAAGGAACATGTAACAAGAGGAACTATTGATTATCTTAATCAGCATCACTCTTGAACATGATCGAGAAACCGAAGGAAACTCTTTATTCATCTAGGTTTATCAAGATCTTTACCAAAGATCGTGATATCACTTTGCACCACTAGAATGAGTATATAAGAAGATTCCTCATAACACGAGGAAAAAGAAACTTCATTTTCAGACTTCAATTACTTATCTCAACAACACTTGCCAACATAAAAGGGTCTAGAGGATTGACCGATAGACATTTAGCAACTCTACTTTAAGTGTTCTCCTTGATGTTTGAGAAAGCGGACATCAAGTAAAGGTCGGACTTCAGATACAAACAAAACCATAAGAACAAATCCTATAACAAGTCATAGAAGATTCCTCATGAGGAGTGGCTATTATTGGTGATTCAAGAGTGTATAAAAATAGGATTTCCAACTGATTGTGTCAACACTACATCCATCTTGCCGGATTTTCAAAGAAACCTATGTCAAAAACCTTGAAGAACACCAACCATCGCTGCTGCTTCCGATTCAGCTCTGGTTAGGTGGAATAGATACTTCAGACTCAACATGTCTAAATAGAAAGGTTGCAACATTTACCACAAAGGTAAAGTTACTAGAGTCTCAAGATATGTACTACAATTTCAAGCTCAAAAATATGGTCTAGGTTGCAAACCCATGTATTAGCAAGTTATCGGAAGATATTTTCCCCTACATAAATTGATTGCAACAAAACACAAATGCATCCTTATTGGTAAACATTTAGGAGGATGTGGAAGTTTGTAGATCTTCTTCTCTTCCATGACAAATCAGTCAGTGTCTTAGCATGCTTAGAGGATGTTCTCGATATATGAAGGTATCACCCTACCATATCAACAATACTTCGCACATGCTTGACTGACTTGGAACAATTCCCGAGGAAGCAAAAATAACTCTACTCGAGTTCACGGTGACATGTTTCAATGATTGCACATGAATCGGAGAAGGTCACTCCCAACATCTAGAACACATGCTTCGAGATAACACGAAGACGGTTCTCAAAAGTTTCCAACATTAATGTCAACTGTTCCACATGAATCCAATCTAACATGGGGAAGATAAGGATGGCATCGATGGGCTCAATAACTTTCTTATCATAAATCTCCAGGAAGATGGACTCATATGTTATATGAACAAAGCATGAATATTGGTCAAACCAAAGATCATGAATATGTACCTAGGTGAAACATCACGAATAGATACACCACTAGGATAGTCCCTAGGACTGAGTTTGATTTGATGATAGCCTGAATGAAATCAAAGGTGGGGAGGATAACATTTCCACGAAGGAAATACTATCTTTGTTCAGATCGAACAAAACTAGACATCCCTTTAGGAGGAACAAGTCTGATAGAACTTTTGTCTTACAACTCTCCAAGTTGTTGTTTAAGCTCAACCAACTAGTGCAGGGTATCTAGTACGAATCCTTGGAGAAAGGAGCAGTTCAAAGAACGGTCTTGCTCAAGAACTTGACTACACGGTCATGTGGCAACATGGCGATACTTCTAGTAGACATCTAGAATATCACGAACCAGCGATATGTCACATAGTTCGAAAGGAAACTTTCTTTACAAGGCAAGATGGCATAGTCTTAGAGCTTTGGCACAAGCCTAACTCTTTGACCGAGGAGAGTGCACCTGAATAGTGGACTTGGTAACATAGTCAAACTTCGCTCAGTGATAGGGTAACCATCATGCTAAATATGACATAAATGTCATGTTTAGGTCTGAAGCAATAGTAATTGCTAAGAACCTCTAATGACGACATGATCACGCACATGCATCATTCATGAGCGTGAACAGCTAAGAGGAAGGGTGGGTAAAGATGTGTAAGAGTATCACTTCACTAAGAGAGTGATGAAACTCAGCACTACCTCTTAGTATAAAGGAGCGTGATACCATAAGGTGGAACATATCAGAAGCTAATCAATGCTTATCGATCTGTAGATTACAACACTTTGTCCTGGTCCAAGAAATGATGAGGTACTGGAGTTTGTTTCTCCTAGACATCCTGAAATGGTTTGTCTTGACGGACCACAAGAGTACCTTGCATCAAAAGATACCGATGCACATTTTCTACTTGGCTACCAACTGGTAGACAAAGGTCGGAAAACAACAAGGGAAAAAACAACATGCTTAGGATAAAATCCTGAGATGTGGATGCATAAGTCAACAATCTTCCGAGGATCGATACAGGAAAGGGAGGTGTGGTAGAGTCACGGGTACAGCTGCGAGACTCACAAGGAGAACTCCTTTGTCGTGATCTATTTGGTTCCATTGAAGAACATCTGCCATAACATGTGGTTGGGGAAGTCCTTTGTTTGTCATAATTTAATCACGATAATAACCACAAGCCTGAAGGATCGAGTAGAAGGTACTAGCCATCCTGAGGTAATGCTTAAACATTGACAACAGGGGTCAATGAAGTGGATCTTGGGTTAAAGGTCAGCTTCATGTACAAGATTCTCAACACTAGAATCCAGCACAATCAGGGATCTTCGGTTCAAGTACAAGGGTTAAAACCCAAAGAAAGGAGTAACTACCATCTTAATAGCACAAAAGCTACCACAAGGTAATCACGAGGTAGCTTCCAAAAGAACACACTACTTCTAAAGTACCCAAACAAATGAAAAGGAGGCACACAAGGCGAAAGGAAACTTCAAGGCCTAGAACAGATCACTATGGAACCATCAACACAATGTTGTGGGCCCATAAGATAGAGAGATCATGATGGGAAGGAGATCTCCCAAATGATGCAGAGCAAAGGGAAACAAGGAACGCACATACAACTGACACTAGGGAACTCAACACTAGGTCAACAGGTTAGGAAACGACATGCCAAAAAAGCTCCTAGCTTTGAAAGACGAGACGAGATAGCAACAAAATTTCAAAGTCAACACAAGATAAGATGACCCACAGTTAGAGCGAAACTGGATAAGGACAAAAATAAGCATACTAGAGTTTTCACACATACTTTTCAATTTAAAATAGTTTTCACAAGCGCTAGACTCAACATCTACCAATAAAAAGGTTTTCCTATAGTCGGTATGGCTCTGATACCAAAACCTATGACACCCCCGGGATTAGGGCTAGACCAATCCCAGACCTCTGTCTGATATAAGCCTAACCTAAATCTCGGAAGCATACAGAGAAAGAATCGGTAACATTACAGTGACCCTATGACTCAAAAGTTATTACAACAATCTCATAACTGAGTCGAGAACCAAAATATTACAAGCATAGGTCACTGACCACAAACATCAAACAACACAAGACAAATTATGCTATTAAGTATAGCAAACTTAACAAATGGCCTAAGAGGCATGAAACATAACGATGACGTCCCGATCCTTAGATTCCAGGCTACCGACCGGGAACCCCAAGCTACTCATTGATGTCGATGTCATACAGAACTCATCTCTTATGGCAACACTTACATGCTGCAAAAGTATCAACGAAGCAAGGGTGAGTACAGGGTGTACTCCGCAAGACTTATGGCTGGTTGAGCTATTTTGCATAAAGCTATCTTTTTTTGTAAAACAAGAGGGAGGAGAATAACCTCGACTAAACAGATCATTTTAAAAGGGCATAAGAAAGCGATATCTCTAACTTGATCTTCTTTGATGTCCATCGATTATTAGCTGAACCTACTAACTAGGATCACCCCCTCGATCCATGAGGAAGCATCCTTAGAACACACTTAACTTACTTGCAAAGTTTTATGATTAGATTTTTCTTCTCTATGATCCCACGTCCATTCCTAAGTCGTCCATAACCGTGGATATGGCTTTTCGAAAAGATTTAACCTTGCGGGGGTGTACAACTTTACCCACACGCGCTGACCGACTCTTAATTTCACTTGACACACTTTGTTGCTGTGCTGACAGAGGGTGGTTGACCGAAACCTTTCCCTTGCTTTTGCCTAGTCTATGAGTCACCCAGAAGGGCTCCCGGCTGCGGTAGTTGGCCATACTCCCAGGTGGTCCTCGACTCTGTGTACCGGGATCCAGTTTCAGTGTCATGCACCCTTCACCCGTCCACGTCCTATATGATGCACCATCTTCAACCCATCCAAATATGCAGATGCAACCTCCAAATATCAAACTACGGACTCATGGATCAAAGTAGGAAAGTTGGGGTCAAGGGGTTTCCTAGTCCCCGTGTGGCTATACGCTCGGTCTTGGTTCAAGAGGTAAGAACCTTAGGTCCTAGGGGTGGCAAGTATGGAGCTGACAAAACCACAACCCTCATGACCTCCCATACAAGCCTTAGCATGTTTAACTTTCATCTCTGATCATACCACGTCATCCTGTCCAACTAGGTTCATCCGTAGCTCTGGTTGATCAACTGGATGGACCAGCGATAACAACAAAGCTTGGCTAAGCACAACAGATATAAATAGCTCAAGCAAAGCTCATAAGCCAAACCCTAATTATGCTAGGAGCAGTGGATTAGGGAGTATAGGCTACAAAGGAAACATGCATCAGATAGGATTACTCTATCTATCGAAGAAAGACTTTAGAACCATATGCACATGGCAAGAATGAAATACTTTGAAAGCATAGGATTTTATCATGTGTGGGGCTATGCTTGCCTTTGCCTGTTGATACCCAAAGCAGAACTTCGGGTTCATCTCCTTGACATTGTTCACCATTGACCAAGTACTTCTCTTCGATGGTGTTAATCTCGAACTTCAATCTAGGACTCAATCTCGTTGCTCACATCAACTCTGAGGTCTACCGAGAAGAATCAAAAACACCCGAAAGGAAGGCAACAATCAACACGTGGCATCGATGCAATGATCAAGCAAGTATGATGATATGACAAGTTAAATATAGTTGAAATGTAACCCTAAAGTATGCTTGGCAATTTAAGCGGGGTCCAAGGGATCCAAGCCCTAATTCGGAGAAACCCCGGATGCATACGAGTGTTCTTCTAATTAAACTTGTCATTTAAGTTGCTTAACAATGCACGATTTTTATGATATGATATATATATCTCATTTTTAAATCATTTTGATATATTATTTGTATTTTTCTAATCTAAAATGAATTATTTATGATTTTTTCCAATTTTTAATTCATATTAAATCATTTTGGGATATTATAAAAAGAATTACATTTTGGATAATACATTATACTTTTGTTAAGTAGAAAAGCATTTCTGAAAATGTTATATCACTTATAGGGTGGACCCACCTGTCATCATTTAATAAATTACAGAAATTTTTATAGAAAAGATTAAATGGAAAAGAAAAGAATTATTGCATATGCTTGATGCCTTGCTGACGTCGGCAATGGAGGGGATCCTTGATACATTGCAGATGTATCTATAATTTTTGATGTTCCATGCTTGGTTTTATCCACTTTTTGATGTTCCATGCTTGGTTTTATCCACTTTAGAGTAATTTCTTGTGTTTTGTTCCAACTTTGGAGTACTTTTCATATGATTTCTTAGACTAACCTATTAACAAGAGCCACAATGCCAGCTGCCTGTTTTCTGCTGTTTTTGTTCCAGGAAAGTCAGAAAATGAATATTCTCGGAATTGGACGGGACAAAAGCCAAAGTGCCTTTTTTTCCGGAAGTCATAAAGTTCCATAATACGAGACGGAGAAGGGCCAGGGGGCCACCACTCCACCTGGCCACACGGCCCAGCCTGGCCCGTGCCAAGGGGTGGTGTAGCCACCTCTGGCACCCCCTCGGCCTCCCCTTCCGCCTATAAGATGCCCTCGGAACAAAAACCCTAAGTACCTGATCAAAAATCCATGAAAGAGTCTGTAGCCGCCATCATCTCCATCAATAGATCGGGAGGGATCTGAAGCTCTTCCCGGCACCTTGCCACAGAGGGGAATGCACCATGGAGGCCTTCTTCATCACCATGCAAGCCTCCGGTGTGATGCGTGAGTAGTTCATCCTTGGAATACGGATCCATGTAGTAGCTAGATGGCTGGTTCTCCTCCTTTGTGCTTTCATGTTTAGATCTTGTGAGCTCCGTTCATGATCAAGATCATCTATTTGTAATTCTGCATGTTGTGTTTGCGGGGATCCGATGGATATTGAGATGCTATTTCAGATTGATTATTGATTCTACCATGTCTTTGTTATTTGTGATCTTGCATGCTTTCCGTTGTTAGTACCTATCTTGGCCAAGTAGATGCTAGCAACTCTAAGAGTTAGTATTTATGCTCGATAGTGGGTTCATGCCTCTAGTAATCTAGGGAAGTGACAAAAATCTCTAAGGTACTAGATGTGCAGTTGCTACTAGGGAGAAAACAACAATCCTTTGTTCATAGAACAATCATATTGTTTACTTTACACGCAGTTCGTAAAGCAATAATCTGTTGCTTGCAACTTAGTAGTAGAGGGGGTTCGGATGATAACCTGAAGGTGGATTATTAGTCATAGATGCAATTGGATGGCGGTCTATGTATAATGTTGTAATGCCCAATCGAAACTCAAAGGAGTCAAGATGATTAGTATATGCTTGTATTGCTTTCTCAATGTTTGTCAATTGCCCCGCTGTAATTTGATCACCCAGCATGTTTTCTATCTTAAGGAGAGCCACCTATAGTGAACTATGGATCCCGGTTCTTGTCTTTTATTGTGTTTACTTTCTACAAACTTTTACTTCTTTCCATTCGATACGTTTAATCCTTTGTTTTCCGCAAAACACGGTGAGGTTGAAAACCTCATCGCAAGTTGGGGACAAAGTTCTGTGGTTGTGTTGTACAGGTCTCCACGTTGCTACTAGCACCGGTAGTTCGCCCTGCCAAGGCTCAGCTAGCAACACCTTTGGGGTGTTTCCTTGCTCCTACTGGTTTGATTAAACCTTGGTTTCATACTGAGGAAAACTTGTTGCTGTGCTAATCATACCTTCCTCTTGGGGTTCCCAACGATCTCTACATCATCATCGCTCCAGCATTTTCCTAGCGCCATTATAGAGCCATCAAGCATTTTTTTTGGCGCCGTTGCCGGGGAGTCAAGGACATATTCACAAGGGGAGTCCCTCATAACCAATTTCTTTACTTTGTTATTTTTTTTTCTTAGTTTCTTTTGTTTTGTTTGCTTGTTTCTTTATCAAAAACACACAAAAATTAGTTCCTACTATAGTTGTTATTTTCATTGGTCTGTTATTGTCTTGCTTTATCATGCTTTGTATCAATGGTTGGTTTCTTTGAAACTGAATCTTATTGGCAAGGTGGGTGCACGGAAGAACAAAAATATTATTATAAGGAACACCGCTTGTCATAAAAAGGGAAACACTTATGGGAACAAATTGATAAATTGTATATCATTGCTAGAAACATGTGCTGTACTTATAATGTTACTTATTGCTTTGATAAATCTTGTTACTGTAGGAGGTATAAACACCTCCCTTTTCAATGTGAGTATAATGATAATGTTACCATATCTTCTTATGTTAGGGAAATTACGATTTTTATGATGTGGAACAAATTGAAGAATTTATTGCTTGGAAGGGTTCTTTCGAACTTACTTATTTGCTTGAAAATATTGATGATGCACCTTATAAATATGAGGTTTATGATATACTTAAATTTTGCTCTGATAATTACAAGGAGGAAAATGGCTATATTCTTGAATATCTTAATAGATCCTCTCCACTAACGGAAGAGACTAATGCCTTGGAGGAGCCTATGGAAGAAGAAATTGCTAAACTTGAAATCTTATTAGATGAAAAAGAGGAGGAGAGTGATGAACAAAAGGAGGGATAATGGATCTACCCATGCCTACCTTCTAATGAGAGTAACTCTTTACCCCTTGCATTATTTGATTGTCCCCCATACTTACTAAAGGAGGATGAATGTTATGTTCCTGTAGATTCTTTTGAAAATGTTTATAAGTTCGTAGATCATGAAAAGCATGCCTTATGTGATAGTTATATTGTTGAGTTTATTCATGAGGCTACTAAAAATTATTATGAGAGAGGAAAATATGGTTGTAGAAGTTTTCATGGTATTGAAACACCCCTCTATGTGCTGAAAGTTTTCAAGTTATTCTCGTTTTATCTTCCTATGCATGTCACTTTGTTCTTTGTGAATTTATTTGCATACGAGATTCCTATACATAGGAAGTGGGTTAGACTTAAATGTGTTTTGAATTTGCTTCTTGATGCTCTATTTTGCTTCAATTCATATTTCCTATGTGACCATCTTCTCAAACTATCATGCCTAATTTAAAGGCGTTAAAGAAAAGTACTTATTAGGAGATAATCCAAAAGTTTTAGATGAGTCTTGGAAGTTATTACCTCTATAATAACCGCTCCTTATACTTTTTATTTGCTTTTTGTAGTAAGAGTAACCTCTAATGAGAGAGAAGTAATGATTGGGAAAGTTGCTGTCCCGAAACAGATTTCTGTGCTTCACCGTAAAAATTCGTGTCAAATCTCTAAATGTATTTTTGAGGCGTAAATTTTTGTGCTTCTGCCCCAGCTTGCTATATAATATTCTTTAGTTCAACACTTTTTGATTTGAGCAACAGAAGGTCTTCGAAAAAATTCGTCTTTACCTGCTGGTCTGTTTTGACAGATTTCTGCCATTTTCTGCATTTGCTTCTTGTTGGTTCCTTCTTGAGTTCTTTTGGGGAATTAAGCTTTTTGAGGGAAGTGATACAGTATATAGTGTTCTAATGGAAGTTTATTTGGTGTTAGATCTGAACCTTAAGACCTTTTATCTTGAGTGCACTAATGTTGCTAATAAAGATTGTGTGAAGTTTTGTATGAAGGAAATTTTTCAGGTGTATGGAAGGAATGAGTAATGAGATGAAGGATGGACTAAAGCTCAAGCTTGGGGATGCGACGCGTGTCACCCCAATAAATATCCAAGAAGTACAAGTGTCAAAGCTTGGGGATGCCCAAGGCATCCCCTCCTTCATCAAGAAAAATCTCATGTTTCTTCCAAATGCTTCATTTTATTGTTTCATGCACAATTGTGTTTTTCTTGGAGCGTCTTCTTTTTCGTTTTTGTTTTGGTTTTTAGATTGCTTGGTTTGCTTAGTTTTCTGAATAAATTGGTTGGACCTCCTTTTTCACACATTGGTTTGCAAATAGTTTGGTTTGGTTTGGAAAAGAGTAGGAAAGTTCATACTTATGTGGTAAAAAGAGCTCATTTTTGACTGTGGCCTATGCTTTGTCATGCCATGCTTGATATTGTTTTGGCTTTATGCTTAGTATTCTTTGCTTTAGCATGACTTGTTATAAACAATTGAGATTGCTTAATGTGCCTTGGATGAATCATGCGTTGTTTTAGCATATTAAAGCATAGTATAGTGGTATTCTCCTTTGATGCTTTATTTTGGTTGATTTGGCACATGATCACACCATGTTATGACTATCTCAAGTCACCATAGCCTTTATGATCCTTTAGTTTTCAACTTGTAGTATCACTTTATGCTCTGATCAATGATGTTTTGTCGCTCTGCATGATTATGGCCATTATTGCTCTCTTAGTTTGTCGCTCCCAGTCTTTTGCTAGCCTCCACAATCAAGTATGAGTTGCACTCATGCATCCAACTCCCTAAACCAAGTTATTCCAAAGAGTCCACCATACCTACCTACTAGCTTATGCTATTCCAAGTATATTCATGCTTTTGTTTACCTTCCAAATTAAACTTGTTATGAGAAAACTAATGATTAAAGATCTCACGAACTTGATGGCACACTTTACTTTTTGCATCTAATAAACTTGAACCATTGGGTCCTTCTTTGTTGTGTATATGCTTGCGCTTTATAAGTTGAAATTAGCAGAACCATGTTTCATGGGGAACGCTTTCAACATTGCTCTTGTACTTTGTACCCCGTTGATATCATGTTCTTTTGCTTACGGATTCCAACGGTGTGAAATAAAAGTGGAACTTGTAAGATCATGGAGTTTGTATGTGTGTTAGAGAAACGCCTGGGCTGCTAGCCTAATCCATGCCTAATCATGGTGGAAACTTACAGCATCACCATAATGAGCACTCTATGAAGCATCCTCAATAAAAACCTATGCAAATAGCAAATAAAAAGATCGCTGAGATGCTCATTGTCTGCTTGCCTTGTCATTTTGATTATGGGATAACTCCTATATCATGTGCAAGGGGTACCCCATTGGCGGTTCTTAATGATACACATGTACTTACAATGGCAAGAGCTTACTCGTGACTGAAGTTGAGTAGCATGAGGATCGGTCGTAAGTAAGGGGCATGAGATTTCGGTTTATAACTTGCCAAGCATATCCTCTTAGTTGTATCACTTTAACCTTAATCACCTTAAAGATGCCTATGATAGGGGCAATGAGAGCTGAAAGCTATAAGTACCATAATTTTTGGAAGCTCTTTATGAGACTTGAATCCCTACTTCCTTTTATAAAGGTCTTTCTTCCACCATTACACTGAGTCTCCACCTTCTATCTTTATGCACCTCCTTTGAGAGCATAGTGGACATTCTTAGTTCTATGTGCATTGTCCCAAGACTAAGTTGATTGATGCATAACTTGTTATTGCTTGTTTTAAACTATTGTATCTAGTCACTCTTATGAACTTTGAAGGTGTCCTATGCATTTATATTTGCTACTCTATGAGGGACAAGCTGAATACTATTATGCTAAGTTTTCTTTATGTGTAAAAAAAAATGTCTTGCAAAGCATTGTTATTCATGAATCTTTTGTTTGTGCCTTTTGATGTTGCATCATAGTTTCTTTTCTTATTGCTAGAACTTTGTCTTTCATGTTATGATTGAAGTACTATGATCCCAGCTTTGAATGTTTTACAAATACTTTGATCAAGTCCTTGATGGTGCATGTCACCTCAATAATTATTCTTTCGTTTTATCACTTACCTACTCGAGGACGAGCAGGAGTTAAGCTTGGGGATGTTGATACATTGCAAATGTATCTATAATTTTTGATGTTCCATTCTTGGTTTTATCCACTTTCTTGTGTTTTGTTCCAACTTTGGAGTACTTTTCATATGATTTCTTGGACTAAACTATTAACAAGAGCCACAGTGCCAACTGCCTGTTTTCTGCTATTTTTGTTCTAGGAAAGTCAGAAAATGAATATTCTCGGAATTGGACGGGACAAAAGCCAAAGTGCCTATTTTTTCCGAAAGTCATCAAGTGCCAGAATACGAGACGGAGAAGGGCCAGGGGGCCACCACACCACCTGGCCATGCGGCCCAGCCTGGCCTGCGCCAGGGGGTGGTGTGGCCGCCTCCGGTACCCCCTCGGCCTCCCTTCCGCCAATAAGATGCCCTTGGGACAAAAACCCTAAGTACCCAATCAAAAATCCACGAAAGAGTCTGTAGCCGCCGTCATCTCCATCCCTAGATCGGGAGGGACCTGAAGCTCTTCCCGGCACCCTGCCAGAGAGGGGAATTCACCCTGGAGGCCTTCTTCATCACCATGCAAGCCTCCGGTGTGATGCGTGAGTAGTTCATCCTTGGAATACGGATCCATGTAGTAGCTAGATGGCTGGTTCTCGTCCTTTGTACTTTCATGTTTAGATCTTGTGAGCACCGTTCATGATCAAGATCATGTATTTGTAATTCTGCATGTTGTGTTTGCGGGGATTCGATGGATATTGAGATGCTATTTCAGATTGATTATTGATTCTATCATGTCTTTGTTATTTGTGATCTTGCATGCTTTCCGTTGTTAGTAGCTATCTTGGCCAAATAGATGCTGGCAACTCGAAGAGTTTGTATTTATGCTCGATAGTGGGTTCATGCCTCTGGTAATCTGGGGAAGTGATAGAAATCTTAAAGGTACTAGATGTGCAGTTGCTACTAGGGAGAAAACAACAATCCTTTGTTCATAGAACAATCGTATTGTTTACTTTACATGCAGTTTGTAAAGCAATAATCTGTTGCTTGCAACTTAATACTAGAGGGGGTTCGGATGATAACCTGAAGGTGGATTATTAGTCATAGATGCAGTTGTATGGCGGTCTATCTATAATGTTGTAATGCCCAATCGAATCTCAAAGGAGTGAAGATGATTAGTATATGCATGTATTGCTTTCTCGATGTTTGTCAATTGCCCCGCTGTAATTTGTTCACCCAGCTTGTTTTCTATCTTAAGGAGAGCCACCTCTAGTGAACTATGGATCCCGGTCCTTGTCTTTTACATACAATCTACAATCTTTTACTGCTTTGTGTTTACTTTCTGCAAACTTTTACTTCTTTCCATTCGATACGTTTAATCCTTTGTTTTCCGCAAAACAAGGTGAGATTGACAACCTCATCGAAAGTTGGGGACAAAGTTCTGTGGTTGTGTTGTGCAGGTCTCCATGTTGCTACTAGCACCGGTAGTGCGCCCTGCCAAGGCTCGGCTAGCAACACCTTTGGGGTGTTTCCTTGCTCCTACTGGTTCGATTAAACCCTGGTTTCATACTGAGGGAAACTTGCTGTTGTGCTCATCATACCTTCCTCTCGGGGTTCCCAACGAGCTCTACATCATCATTGCTCCAGCATTTTCCTGGCGCCAATACAGAGCCATCAATCCTCCCAAGCAATGATGGTTCTGCTAATTGGGGTGAACCGGGATGTGTGAGTTGGCTTGTTGGAGAGAGGAGGCCGAGGCGGACCTTCTGGTGGTGGTGCCACCCTTGAATGGTTACTGGAGCTACGCGCACAACAACGGAAAGCGACGACGTCGGAAGATGAATGATGAAGGGACGATGCAGAGCGTGAGGAAGGAAGCGGAGGAGCTAGGGAGATCCGGGAGCTCACCCTGAGCGCGATGGAGGGTGCAGCGAGACCGGGCGAGGTGAGACGGCGAGGAATCAATGGCGCGACGGCGGTGACCGACATTGGAATCAGGCTCGATTATGGCAAGGAGGCAACTCCCCTGGATGCGTGGTTTAATGAGGACGTTGAGGGAGGCAAGGCACTTCTCCCGGGATTCTTGGCGGGACTTCGGTAGGCTCAAAACGTCGGTGATGGACGACACCGGTGGCACTAGGGTTTGGCCAGAAGGGGAAAACCACGAGAGAGGGTGAGGAGAGGTGAAACGGGTATGGGGAAAAAGAGGAATAAGAGGCTATTCTTATCTGTGTGTCCTGGGGTGGCGGCGAGCATCTCTGCGTGGCAGAGATCGACGGCGACGCGCGTGATAATGAGTTGCTTCCTGTTGGGGTCAAAGACGATGAGACGAAGCTGTACGTGGGCTGGGCCGAGGTGGGCTTCTACCGAGCTGCAGGAGAGGTTGCATGCTGCGCTGGTGGGCAACAAACAAAGAGGAGGGGAGCTAGGATCTAGCCCAGGTAGCTAGGGTTGCTATATTTTTTGTTGTTAGAACTTTTTTTCTTTTCTATTTTTCTCTTTTGTAATTCGATTTCTCTTCTGTTTTAAATATTTCTAAAATACCAAAACTTTTATAAAATATAAAGAACACTCTGGGGCCCTTCATACTATTTGGTCTCCATACTTTTATGATTTTAAAATATTTTAAAACCCATTTGAGAGGTTTTCAAAGAGAGGAAGGGATTAGGGTGTTGTCTTTATTTTCTTCAATGCACATTTTAAAATATGTTGCTCATGAATTCACAATCAAAACCCTAATTACTAGTTAAGGAAAATTGGGGTGTTACACGATCTCCTCAGGGATGCCCCAGGGGACACTTTTTATAGCAGTTTTTAGGTCAAATCAAGTTGGTGGGCGAAAGATTAAAGAGAATTGAGCGGTTGTGGGCCAAAAGATACCTAGTGGCGCACCTAGTGCGAGAGGTCACGCCACCCAGGCTCTTTTGAGCCTCCAGGCCTCTCTCGTGAGGTCCAAGAACTCCATATCATCGTCTTTCCAAAATATTGGATTTTTCAGAATCTTAACTCCATTGGACTTTATTGAGGTCCATGAAAGATTAAAATATACAAAACAGGATTTTCCTATCCTTTAGAGTTACATCCAAAATAAAGAGGATCATTGGTAGATTCCCAAAATAAATATAAAACATGTTTATTTCATTATATATGTTGCAAATAAGTGGTAATATGTTTCAACATACTACAAAGTTCATGTATGCATTTTACATGTATCAGTTCTCCCACGTGACGGGAATATACACCGGACCCACTCGGTGAGATTACATCTATAAAGTCGCGCAGCGTATGATTAGGTCATGAGGATAGACTATCACGAGAACGAGTTAAGCAGTACTTCTCAATAACGATATTGAACTAGGTACGTGATACTAACAATCAGATCTCGGATAAGTCAGGTATCGAAGTAACAAAGGTAATTAGACTCGATGTTTATTGTTCAAATCACATATAATCATGGAATGCATAGAGGTTATTATGGGCATATAGGCCCTGTTGATGATCATTGGTCTAAGAGGTGTCTTGATTATGTCTATGATGTTCTCGAACCATAGGGTAATACACTTAAGGTTTTGATGACGCTTAGAGATAGTTTTAGAATCATAGGAATCACTGGATTAAAGAGAAGAGACTATCAGAAGTGTTCTGGGTGAAACTGAAGAATGTTTGGAGTGATCTGAAAGGTGATTCAGATCATAGGGAATTAAATAATATGTATTTAATATTACATAGACTTCTCTTAGGACCCCCGGAGCGCAGTTGTTTGACAAAACGCTTGACAATTAAACGATAAATACCAGTGTAGTCAACCATTGTAGTAAAGGCCTAGGCTAGCGAGATTTAAAAAAAAGTTGAAATGGATGAATTAGATCTATCACAAAAAAACCTAGAGCTCATACATCATCTATCACCTGAGGATGAGTGATAGATAGCAGTTGCACTGCGGGTTGCATACAACCTTCTTTTTTGGATTTATAATCTACGTAAGCGCTTTGTAAACTGCTGAGGTCTAAACATCAAGAAGAACACGTCCTTACAATGCGGCGTGCTAAGACAAGTCATGCATTCTGAGTGTACGTGACTAAACTTTCTATGTGCCCTGGGGGCGCAGCTGTTAGGCAAACACGTGACAATTTATTATTATTTACATGAAGAAGGATTTAGGCGGAACATCTGGAAACACGTAAGTAATCCATGGAATTTTATAGTACAATGTACGTATTATCAAATGGTTCGAGAAAATATAAAAAGAATCTGCATGTTCTTCATACAATGTATACAATAAGTATAGACTTCTCTTTGCCCCCCCCCCCCGGGGTGCGTTTGTGAGCCGATTCATACCGAGGGCGTCTGTGACGCGATTCATTGTATTTCATCGAAGATTAGATATATCATATGATTACTGATGGCTTAGTGTCGGCGCCAGCAAAATGCTGGTGCGATGTTGATGTAGAGCTCGTTGGGAACCCCAAGAGGAAGGTATGATGAGCACACCAGCAAGTTTCCCTCAATTATGAAACCAGGGTTTAATCGAACCAGTAGGAGCAAGGAAACACCCCAAAGGTGTTGCTAGCTGAGCCTTGGCAGGGCGTACTACCGGTGCTAGTAGCAACGTGGAGACCTGCACAACACAACCACTAAACTTTGTCCCCAACTTGCGATGAGGTTGTCAATCTCACCGGTTTTGCTGAAAACAAAGGATTAAATGTATCGAATGGAAGGAACTAAAGTTTCCATAAAGTAAACACAAAGCAGTAAATAGTTTGTAGATTGTATGTAAAAGAAAGTATCGGGATCCATAGTTCACTAGAGGTGGCTCTCCTTAAAATAGATAACATGCTGGGTGAATAAATTACAGCGGGGCATTTTACAAACATCGAGAAAGAAATGCATGCATATACTAATCATCTTGACTCCTTTGGAACTTGATTGGGCATTACAACATTATACATAGACCGCCATCCAACTGCATCTATGACTAATAATCCACCTTCAGGTTATCATCCGAATCCCCTCTAGTATTAAGTTGCAAGCAACAGATTATTGCTTTACGAATTGCGTGTAAAGTAAACAATACGATTGTTCTATGAACAAAGGATTGTTGTTTTCTCCCTAGTAGCAACAAAACATATAGTACCTTAGAGATTTATGTCACTTCCCCAGGTTACCAGAGGCATGAACCCACTATCGAGGATAAATACTAACTCTTGGAGTTGCTAGCATCTACTTGGCCAAGATAGATACTAACAATGGAAAGCATGCAAGATCACAAATAACAAAGACATGATAGAATCAATAATCAATCTGAAATGGCATCTCAATATCCATCGGATCCCCGCAAACACAACACGCGGAATTACAAATAGATGATCTTGATCATGAACGGAGCTCACAAGATCTAAACATGAAAGCACAAAGGAAGAGAACCAGCCATCTAGCTACTATATGGATCCGTAGTCCAAAGATGAACTACTCACGCATCACACCGGAGGCTTGCATGGTGATGAAGAAGGCCTCTAGGGTGAATTCCCCTCTCCGGCAGGGTGCCGGGAAGAGCTTCAGATCCCTCTCGATCTAGGGATGGAGATGACGGCGGCTACAGACTCTTTCGTGGATTTTTGATCGGGTACTTAGGGTTTTGGTATCGGAGGCAATAGATAGGCAGGAGGAGAGGCCGAGGGGGTGCCTGGCTGGCCACACCACCCCCTGGCGCGGCCAGGCCTGGCCCGCGCGGCAAGGTGGTGTGGTGGCCCCCTGGCTCCTCTCTGTCTCGTATTCTGGTTCTAGATGCCTTCTGGTAAAATAGTGACTTCGGCTTTTGTCCCGTCCAATTCCAAGAATATTCATTTGCTGACTCCTGGAACCAAAAACAACAGAAAACAGGCAGTTGGCACTGTGGCTCTTGTTAATAGGTTAGTCCAAGAAATCATATGAAAAGTACTCCAAAGTGTGGACAAAACACAAGAAAGTAGATAAAACCAAGCATGGAACATCAAAAATTATAGATACATTTTCAATGTATCAACATCTCCAAGCTCGTCCTCGAGTAGATAAATGATAAAAAGAAAGAATAATTTTTGAGGTGACATGCACCATCAAAGACTTGATCAAAGTATTTGTAAAACATTCAAACCTGGGATCATAATACTTCAATCATAACATGAAAGACAAAGTTCTAGCAATAAGACAAAGAAACTATGATGCAACATGAAAAGTCACAAACAAAAGATTCATGAATAACAATGCTTTGCAAGAAGTTTGTTTGTTTCACATAAAGAAAACATAGCATAATAGTATTCATCTTGTCCCTCATAGAGTAGCAAACATAAATGCATAGGACACCTTCAAAGTTCATAAGAGTGACTAGATACAAATAGTTTAAAACAAGCAATATCAAGTAATGCATCAATCAACTAGTCTTGGGACAATGTACATAGAACTAAGAATGGCCACTATGCTCTCAAAGTAGGTGCATAAAGGTAGAAGGTGGAGACTCAATATAATGGTGGAAGAAAGGCCTTTATAGAAGGAAGCAGAGATTCAAGTCTCATAAAGAGCTTCCAAAAAATTATGGTACTTATAGCTTTCAGCTCTCATTGCCCCTATCATAAGCATCTTGAAGTGATTAAGGCTAAAGTGAACAAACTATAGTGTACATGCTTGACGAAGTATAAGTTAGAAATCTCATGTCCCTTGAATACGAGGGCCGCTCCTCATGCTACTCAAGTTTAGTCACGGTAAGTTCTTGTCATTGTAAGTACATGTGTATCATAGAGAACCGCCAACGGGTTACCCCTTGCCCGATGATACGGAAGAATCTCCATATCAAAATGACAAGGCAAGCAGACAACGAGCATCTCAGCAATCTTCTTATTTACCATGGGAATGTGGTGCTTTTTTCTCTCTTTCCTATTTTCAATATAGGACTCTTTTTTATAAGAAGAATGCTTCATAGACAGCTCATTATGGTTACGCAGCAGGTTTCCACCATGTCAGCATGGAGTAGACCAGCGGCCCAGGCGTTTCTCTAACACATATACATAAATCCATGGACTTACAAGCTCCCCTTTCATTTCACACCGACGACATCCATATACAAAAGAGCATAATATCAACTAGGTACAAGTACCAAGTGCAATGTTGAAAGCGTTCCCCATGATAGCATGGTTCTGCTAATTCCCAACAAATAAGTGCAAGCATATACAACATAGACGACACAATGGTTCCAGTTTATTAAGGGCAAGAAAAGTAAAGTGTGCCATCAAGTTCGTGAGAGCTTTAATCACTAGTTTTCTCATAACAAGTTTAATTTTGAAGGTAAACAAAAGCATGAATATACTTGTAATAGCTTATGCAAGTAGGTAGGTATGGTGGACTCTTTGAAATAACTTGGTTTAGGGAGTTGGATGCATGAGTGGAACTCATACTTGGTTCCGGAGGCTAGCAAAAGACTGGGAGCGACAAACTAAGAGAGTAATAATGGCCATAATCATGCAGAGCGACAAAACATCATTGCGAAAAGCATAAAGTGATACTACAAGTTGAAAACTAAAGGATCATAAAGTCTATGGTGACTTGAAATAGTCATAACATGGTGTGAGCATGCGCCAAGTCAACCCAAATAAAGCATCAAAGGAGAATACCACTATATTATGCTTTAATATGCTAAAACAACACATGATTCATCCAAGGCACATTAAGAAATATCAATTGTTTATAACAATTCATGCTACAAAAAAGAATACTAAGCATAAAGCCAAAACAATATCAAGCATGGCATGACAAAGCATAGGACACAGTCAAAAACAAGCCCTTTTTACCACATAAGCATGAACCTTCCTACTCTTTTCCAAACCAAACCAAACTATTTGAAAACTAATGTATGAAAGAGGGGGTCCAACCAATTTATTTAGAAAACTAAGCAAACCAAGAAAATGAAAAACCAAAACAAAAACGAAAAATAAGACGCTCCAAGAACAACACAACTCTGCATGAAATAATAAAAATGAAGCGTTTGGAAGAAACTTGAGATTTTTATTGATGAAGAAGGGGATGCCTTGGGCATCCCCAAACTCTGACGCTTGTACTTCTTGGATATTTCTTGGGGTGACATGCGTGGCATCCCCAAGCTTGATCTTTAGTCCATCCTTCATCTCATTACTCATTCCTTCCTGAAATTTTTCCTTCATACAAAACTTCACACAATCTTTATTAACAACATTAGTGCACTCAAGATAAATAAGTCTTAAGGTTCAGTTCTAACACCAAATGAACTTTCATTAAAACACTACCTACTTTAGCACTTCACTCAAAAAGCTCAATTCCCCAAAAGAACTCAAAAAGGAACTAACAAGAAGCAAATGCAGAAAATGGCAGAAATCTGTCAAAACAGACCAGCAGGCAAAGACGAATTTTTACGAAGACCTTCTGTTGCTCAAATAAAAAAGTGTTAAAGTAACGAAAGTTAGATAACAACTTGGGGCAGAAGCACAAAAATTCACGCCTCAGAAAGACGTTCCGATACTTTACACGAATTTTTGCGGTGAAGCACAAAAATCTGTTTCGGGACAGCAACTTTCCCAATCATTACTTCTCTTTCATTAGAGGTTACTCTTGGCACAAAAAGCAAATAAAAAGGATAAGGAGCGGTTATTACTGTTCCAAGACTTATCTAAAAGTTTTGGGTTATCTCTCAATAAGTACTTTTCTTTAACGCCTTTAAGTTAGGCATAAGAAGCAAGAAAAAGAATCAAGTGTTCTCAAATGAAGAAGCATTAAGACCAAATTTTGTTTTCTTAGGAGAAGCAAAAGAAATTTTCTCTCTCTTCTTAGGGAAGTGTTCTATACCTTTCTTGAGTGGGAGTTGATATTTAATGGTGCCTTCTTTCATATCAATAATGGCACCAACAGTTCTAAGAAAAGCTTTTCCCAAAGAACATCATTAATACTCCCCATGAGTTTCTTTTTAGCATTATCATCAAGTGGGACATTCAAATAACAATCTTCAAGTGGAGGCAAATCAAGCATATCATAAATCCTTCTAGGCATAATAGAAACACTACTATCAACATCACATAAAGCTTTGAAATCAAAGTCATTTACTTTCATATTAATGATGGGTTCCCAATCATATTCTTGTTTTATAGGAATAAAAGCTTTATGTTTCATCTTTTCTTCTTTAATCTTTATGAGAGCATCAGTAATGTGTTTTGTAAAGGCCATGTTCGTAGCACTTGCCTTAGGACTTTTAGCAAGCTTTTGTAGGAACTTAGTAACTTCAGAGATATTGCAACCATCAAGATCAAAATCAAATTTATCGTCTAAAGTAGTAGAACTATTACTAGCCTCAACACTAGTGGTGGTGATAGTAGAAACACTAATGTTTCTAGAAATTTCATCTTCTCTTTCCCACTTAGCATGTAATTCAGCTAATAGTCTAACATTTTCATCAATTCTTACTTGTATAGCATTAGTAGCTGCAAAGGGATTATCATTAGTTTCAGGTTTAGTAGCCATTTTATTCAAAGAAGATTGAGCTTCAGCCAAAGATGCTATATTTCTTTCAGCATTAGAGAGTTTTTCCTCAATAGTTTTATTAAAAGCAGTTTGCTTACTAATAAAGTATTTAAGCATAATATCAAGTTCAGAGGGTGCACTCCTATTATTGTTGTAGGAACTTCCATAAGTATTACCATTGTCGGGAGGATATGGCTTATAATTGTTTTACCAAAATTGTTCCTATAAGCATTATTGCCAAAATTATTATTTCTTATGAAGTTCACATCAACTTGCTCTTCTTGAGCAACCAAAGAGGCTAAAGGAACATTATTTGGATCAATATGGGCTTTCCCATTAACAAGCATAGACATAATAATGTCAATCTTATCACTCAAGGAGGAAGTTTCCTCAACAGAATTTACCTTCCTACCTTGTGGAGCTCTCTCAGTATGCCATTCAGAATAATTAACCATCATATTGTCCAGAAGTTTTGTTGCAGCACCCAAAGTGATGGTCATAAAGGTACCTCCAGTAGCAGAATCCAATAGGTTCCTTGAAGAATTGTTCAATCCTGCATAAAAAGTTTGGATGATCATCCAAGCATTTAGTCCATGAGTGGGACAATTCTTAACCAATGATTTCATTTTTTCCCAAGCTTGAGCAACATGTTCATTATCAAGTTCTTTAAACTTCATTATTTCACTTCTCATAGATATAATCTTAGCAGGAGGATAGTATTTTCCAATGAAAGCATCTTTGCACTTCTCATTATTTCACTTCTCATAGATATAATCAATACTATTCCTAGTTAAGGAATTAAACTATTCTTTAGTTTTTCCTCTCAAAGAGAAAGGAAACAATTTCAGCTTAGTAATATCACCATCTACATACCTATGCTTTTGCATCTCACAAAGTTCAACAAAGTTATTTAGATGGGAAGCAACATCTTCATTACCAATACCCGAAAATTGTTCTCACATAACAAGATTGAGCAAAGCAGGTTTTATCTCAAAGAAAGTATCTTCAGGAACAGGTGGAGCAATAGGTGTGCTCATAAAATCATTGTTGTTGGTGCTAGTGAAGTCACACAACTTAGTGTTTTCAAGAGTAGTCATTTTTTTGTGTTTTCAAATAAGAAATCAAACTGGTAGAACTACTTTTTTTGTGTTTTTGATAAAGAAACAAGCAAACAAAGCAAGAAAGAAACTAAGCAAAACAAAAACAACAAAGTAAAGAGATTGGTTATGAGGGACTCCCCTTGTGAAGATGTCCTTGACTCTCCGGCAACGGCGCCAGAAAAATGCTTGATGGCTCAGTGTCGGCGCTAGGAAAATGCTGGTGCGATGTTGATGTAGAGCTCATTGGGAACCCCAAGAGGAAGGTATGATGAGCACATTAGCAAGTTTCCCTCAGTTGTGAAACCAAGGTTTAATCGAACCAGTAGGAGCAAGGAAACACCCCAAAGGTGTTGCTAGATGAGCCTTGGCAGGGCGCACTACCGGTGCTAGTAGCAACGTGGAGACCTACACAACACAACCACAGAACTTTGTCCCGAACTTGCGATGCAGTTGTCAATCTCATCGGTTTTGCTGAAAACAAAGGATTAAACGTATCGAATGGGAGTAAGTAAAAGTTTGCAAAAAGTAAATACAAAGTAGTAAACAGTTTGTAGATTGTATGTAAAAGAAAGGACCGGGATCCATAGTTCACTAGAGGTGACTCTCCTTAAGATAGATAACATGCTGGGTGAACAAATTACAGCGAGGCAATTGACAAACATCGAGAAAGCAATACATGCATATACTAATCATCTTGACTCCTTTGGAATAGGATTGGGCATTACAACATTATACATAGACCGCCATCCAACTACATCTATGACTAATAATCCACCTTTAGGTTATCATCCGAACCCCCTCCAGTATTAAGTTGCAAGCAGCAGATTAATGCTTTACGAATTGCCTGTAGAGTAAACAATATGATTGTTCTATGAGCAAATGATTGTTGTTTTCTCCCTAGTAGCAACAGAACATCTAGTACCTTAGAGATTTCTGTCACTTCCCTAGGTTACCAGAGGCATGAACCCACTATCGAGCATAAATACTAACTGTTGGAGTTGCTAGCATCTACTTGGCCAAGATAGCTACTAACAACGGAAAGCATGCAAGATCACAAATATCAAAGACATGATAGAATCAATAATCAATCTGAAATAGCATCTCAATATCCATCGGATCCCCGCAAACACAACACGCAGAATTACAAATAGATTATCTTGATCATGAACGGAGCTCACAAGATCTAAACATGAAAGCACAAAGGAGGAGAACTAGCCATCTAGCTACTACATGGATCCGTAGTCCAAAGATGAACTACTCACGCATCACACCGGAGGCTTGCATGGTGATGAAGACAGCCTCCAGGGTGAATTCCCCTCTCCGGCAGGGTGCCGGGAAGAGCTTCAGATCCCTCTCGATCTAGGGATGGAGATGACGGCGGATACAGATTCTTTCGTGAATTTTTGATCGGGTACTTAGGGTTTTGGTATCGGAGGCAATATATAGGCGAAAGGACAGGCCGAGGGGGTGCCTGGCTGGCCACACCACCCCCTGGCGCGGCCAGGCCTGGCCCGTGCGGCCTGGTGGTGTGGTGGCCCCGTGGCTCCTCTCCGTCTCATATTCCAGTTCCAGATGCCTTTCAGTAAAATAGCGACTTCAGCTTTTGTCCCGTCCAATTCCGAGAATATTCATTTTCTGACTTCCTGGAACCAAAAACAGCAGAAAACAGGCAGCTGGCACTGTGGCTCTTGTTAATAGGTTAGTCCAAGAAATTATATGAAAAGTACTTCAAAGTGTGCACAAAACACAAGAAAGTAGATAAAACCAAGCATGGAACATCAAAAATTATAGATACATTTGCAATGTATCAATTACATAGTTAAATACCAATCTATGTGTCTAAATAAAATGTTAGCGCCACACGATGATAAAGAACATCATGGTTAATCGAACGATAAAATATATTATTATCTTCATTCTCTATAATTTTCATAACGGATGAACAATTCGTTGGGTGAGAAACTTGGTCTACAAATTGATAAATCCGCCATTAGAAATGATGCACGCACGCGATTATTTTATGGATTGTTTGAGACGTCAGCAGGTAAAGCATAGTTTCTAACAAATCAGTCTATAGGAGTAGCATCTCATCCGCCTTGCAGAAAGGCACGTCGGCATCGCACATAGTTAGTACTTGTGTTGCACAATATAAGCATTTTTAGTAAGTTGTTTTATCTTGTTAAATATGCTTACACGTTGACATCTTCATCCTAGGTAAAACTTATACGCAATTGTTATTTAAAAATGTTTAACTCTTATCCTGTCATTTTGCAATAGTGTATCTGTATAACGGGCATGCGCGTAGAATGTGTGGTGACATAAGAAAACGCACACAAGTCGAGCATAAGGAGCAACATCAACGTGAAGTCAAGAAAATAATAAGTCTAGCAATAACTCTTGGACATGCAGTGATATAAACCCAAAAACTAAGAGGGACGTTACTCTTTAATTTTTCGCTTTATTTTATTACAGTTAAATCGTACAGAGATGCGTACCCGGAGAAAAAAGAATATAATATTATACAAACTTGTCTTTAAAAAACAAGAAACTCTTATAATCTTCAACATATCCTACTTATTAATAGCTCCATCCTTCTTCTTCGCTCCTCCTTAGAAGACTTAGGCAGAAAAAGTATTTTCCTAAAGTCCTTTGCGCCTATGTGGATGGGATGAATGTTTCTCCTAAGAGCGTTGAAGACTCTGAGTATGTCTTCATCGGTCAGCACCCATTTTCGTTGTTGGAAGTACCGGCAGAACACTCTCTCTGTTTCCTTTTTCGGGGGAATCTCAACACCGTCATTCGAATAGCGCTATGTTTTCGTTTTGTGTGAATCTTGGCACCGAGAAAATGCACGATGTTTTGTAGCTTCACGAAGGATGTCTTTCTCCATCGGCAATCGGCTAAGACGTAAGAAATCGGCTCTCGGGGTAGTCAAGGAGAAGCCGATGGCAGGAGGCTATCACACAGAACAACCTAAAAAGAAAGAAGTAATGGTTAGCGAGAAGAGCTCGAGGGTCAGAGTCGAGTAGGCAGCACCTGCGTTGGAATATCAAGGCAAAGTACCATGGTACGTAGCTTCCTGAAGGCCGTCTTTCTCCATATTCAGCCAGCCGAGACGTAAAAAGTCGACCGCAGGCATAGTCGAGAAGAAGCCGGCGATGGAGGGCTCACGAAGAAAAGACCCTAAAATGAAATAAGAAATGGTTAGCCTAGCAAAGAGAACGCGCAAAGACAAAAGGGCAAGTCGACCTCGGGAAGAAGTTAACTAAGGAATCCTACCATATTTTTATGTCGGCCTGAAGGATGTCTTCCTTTATCGGTAGCAGGCGGATGCGTAAATGGTCAACTAGCACCGATGTCACCAAGTCGACGCGTTGGAGACCCTAATGAGAAGAAAGGAACCATGAATACATCGAAAGTGAATACCGTAGAACCTCTAAGAGTATGTAACAAAAATAAAACACATACTGTCGACATTGTGCGATTCGTCTTCCTTTATCACTCTTCCATCGTCAGCTTCTCCAGCATCAAACGACATAAGTATGAAACTTTTCCGTCCTTCTAGGCGACCAGACTTGCAGAGCTGAAAAAATTATTATGAGAGTTAAAATAAAAGAAAATGAGAATCACCGCACCACCAAAAATACAAAAAAAATGACAAAAGAAGAAAGATATACAATCGTACCAGAAGAGCAAACGAAGATTACGAAAACCTGTAGACGCTGAAAGTTCACTAGTCGGCGCTAACTCCTAATATTGAAAGGAAGTAAAAAAAGCGTGCGTGTAAATATGCACACGTACCATGATAAGAGCTCCTTCATACGAAAGAGAATCCTACAAAAGCACAGAAAATAGCGTGCAAAGACATTAGATAAAAGCAGCTTGTAGGTATATGCAAAAGTAAAATAAGTAAGAAAGCCCCGGAGAGATGTCGTCCATCAAGCCATAGGATCTTACCTTGCGTGAAGGGCTGGAGGAAGTCACCGTGCATTGAGGCAGAAGGGTAAGGAGGAAGAAACTCGATGTCCATGCGCACGGTGGAAAAGAGCAAGGAAGAAAACGATAGTAACTCTTGTTTATTTCTGTGAGACATAGATGAAAGGATTAATAATGACCTTGCCGCGAGAACCCGCGCACGTCTATTGTCTACATTGCCGCCTAAAGTCAACTTTACCAGCTGTGCTACCAGCCGCGAGAAACCGTTAACGCCTAGAGTCTATGCTGCTAGGTAGATACTCTACCGCAAGTAAACACGCCTGTCTAGGACCTACGATACCACGTCGGGTGTCTGCGGGCCCCTCCTCCATGATAAACTGTGGCTATCTATAGTCTACAACGCCATGTCGACTCTGTACGGGCCCCATGTCTGTAAGAAACCTCTAACGTCTATGGTCTACACTAGTGTGTTGACTCATTGCGGGTCCCATGGCCACTCTAATCCTCGGCCGGCATGGGATCACGGCGCCACGTCGACTGGGCAGGCCTCGCCACCCGATTGGTGCGGAGGCGTGTCGCGTCGGGAATGCATCTCACCGAGAGCGGTCCGACCTGTATAAACTGACAACGAGCCCATGATGCAAGCATGGTCCACCTTCTGGCAATATAGGGTATGAAGGCACGCGCAACATACGTCTGCAGTCAGGAATCTTTCATCCTAGCCTACAGCGGGGCCCGCCTCCATTTCGATGTCACTGCGTGTCCTTTGGGCGTCCATCCCACAACCAAAAAAGAATCGGAACAACATAAATAGCATTTTAAGCCAAAATAATCTAGCGCTTTTACTCTGACTAATGGAATTTAATATTAAAATAAATATTTAATATTTAATTTTAGGGGCAGCCCACCTTTATTAGGCCACTTCCTAGAGGAAGGATCCATGCGGGCTACCCGTCCCAAGAAGGAAAGGAGGGGCCGACCGCCTAGGGTTTAGAGGTCCACGTTGTGGGGGGGCCACCCTGTAGCCCCACCTCCTTGGTCACCACCTCTCACCTAGGGTTCGCCCTCCCCCTATATAAGGAGGGGCACGTGGGGAGGGGAGGACACACCAATCCCCTTGAGGGATTTTCTCTCCCCTCCCCTAGAGTTCTATCCTCTCTATTGTAGCATCCTAATTGTCTAATATTGGCATGCTACATAAGAAATATAGATCAACACTACCATATGCTTGTTATTGTTGCATCATCATAATATGTTGCTCATGTTATCATGCCATGTTGGATTTGAGCATCATATTAAATCTTGGCTCTTATATTTATCATTGCATTTGGTTCTTACTAAATTGTATTTGGATTTTGATATATGTTAAAGACCAAGTTGAGTTGAGGGCATATATTTTACTTCTCCTTCCATCTACTAACTTGCCAACATCATTCTCCATTTTATACCATCCTATATCAACCATATACATGTATGTGGCCTTCTTGTTTGTTGGTATTTTACATCCAACCCACATATATCTATATGGATCCTTTCTCTTCTTTACATGCCCCATGCAACATTTGCCCCTTTCCCTCGTTTGCTCTTACATGGGTTCTTTTGAATATTCTTGCATGGTTTGAATTTATACAAGTTTTGGAAAGAAGCAAAAGTAACAAAACAAAATAAATAAGAGAAAACCTACACTACTTCTACCTATTGTGTATGTGCCCTGGTCACATACACACACAACCACATATACACACAACCGGTTACACCCCCATGCACATGAGCATGTGAGGGACATTCTCTACATGGCCCTTGGCCCTCCACATCTCTTCTGCCCTCTTGTCTTTCTTGTCAAGGAGACCAGCTCTACCATGCCACATATCTCCTCCTTTGGTTCCCCTCTCTTTTTCCTCTTTAAGCAAAGCAACAAGAAGAGAGAGAGAGAGAGAGAGATTCCTCGTAGATCGTCGCCTCCTCGAGCTACCTCGCCTACACCGACGCCCCCAGGGTGAGCAAAGCTCCTTCCCAGACATGCCTCTCCTTCTTGTAGCTTGCTGTAGCACGGCCGCCCTCTGTCGAGCGTCCTCTGCGCGCCACCGTGCGTGCTCGCCGCTGCGAGCACTACTGCTGCGTGTACTATTCTTTGCATGCCCACGTTCTGCATAGTCCACCCCCGGTGCTGATTCTTGAACCTATGTGTTCTCCTTCATCTTAGCTTTGCAACGAGCTAGTTCATGCTCAATTTGGAGCACTATAGCCCTCTTGTGCTTCCCCGAAAAATGGTATCAGATTGCAGTTGTTAGTCGCATCGTCAGTTGCAGTTTCTTCAGAGTTTGGTCCCTAGAATCCCACCTTAAAAATATTCAATCCCCTCTCTATTCACAAATTCATCACAGCCTAGTTCCTAGCCCGATCCCTTGTTGGGCCGAACCTTGAGGTCTTCGGGTTGAGTACCTGCGGCACTCCTTTTCTTTTCTTTTCTTTTCTTTTCTTTGTTTTCAGCTGATCCTCAGGCCCACCTGTCATCCACCCAACCAGTTACCTCCAACCCAATTAGCACCACGGCCCTTCTAGTCAGCGTCAGTGGCTAGATTCGTCCTAGTATAGAAAGTTTTGGATTAATTTCGAAATCAAGAATTCTAGAAATGAATAAAAGGGGTTTAAACCATACAATTCATATCTTTTGTTTTCCTTATCCAAAAATGACAAATAATATATGTTTTGATATAAAAAAATAGGAGGATCAAGAATATGCCATCCAAAATAATTTCTGGCAAATAAAATTTCGAAATTATTTAAATCCTAATAAATGCCTTATTCTTAATAAATTCATATCTTTTAACCAGTAATTCTGAATTCGACAAATAATATATCTAAATCGATCATCTTGATGAGACCCTTCTAACTATGGTATCCATACATTCATCTGCACCTTGTTTCATGCATTTATAATATGTTACTGCAAGGAAAATCATTAATAAAATGGACAAATAAAATTGAAATTAATTCCTTATTATTACTAATGCCTCACTAATGTTGTGTCATCATGGTACTATGCTAGTGACATCTTTTCAACATGTTTTGCATCATCAACTTGCCATTTCATGCATCATATCATGATCATGGCGGTTCTTCTGCATTAGTTGTAATTGTTGCATCGCTTGTTCCTTTTTAGTGATTTGCTTCATCGTGGCTTAGGTCGTTGAGTTGATGTGAGATACGACCCATTCTTCGGATGAATCTTCGGCTATGATTCCCAAGCGAGCATTCTCCCCCTTCCTACCTATTTTGCATTTATAGTTTTTACCTCCTCCTGTTGATCTATTGTTATTCGTGTTATGATGCTTTAGTTTCCGTACCATTTATATTCCTTACACCATCTATATTTCCTTGGAGACCTCCTATTGTATGTTGTTTGGTAGACAGTCGGCCTTGCGAGTTATAGTTGTTTGCTCATGTGTTGGTTCGAGTCATCAAGTTCCATCTTGGTTGGGGGTTTGCACATACTTAATGGTGGATATAATCATGGTTCTACTTACAAATTAATAATTAAATGTTGGAAGTAGATATAATTAATAAAGAGGCACCTGTGGGCAATAGATGAGATCCGGATGTTATCCCACCCACTTGTGTTCACTTAGGACCCCGAGTTCTTCACACTTGTTTCGAGACCAAGCGCGCTAACCACATGTGCGGTGAATGGGAACCCCTATCGGCTTATTGCCTAATTTTAAAGTATTGTACTAGGGGCACAAACTAGTTCGGGCTTTATACGTTACCTGCTGTACCTATGCTATGTATGCCATGTATGAGATGTTTATTACCTTTTGCTCGACGAGCGTTTATTACTGTTGCGTAGGTGCAACACTCTATCACGGGAATATATTTTCTATTTCCTCTATTCGCGGTACAAGTGCACGTAACCTCTGGGTCCATTTGAGACTTAGCTATACCTCGTACAGGTAGCTCTTTTGGGTGGCCCCCATGTACTTGCTTTGAGTCTAGGAAAGCATCGTGTCCGAAGCCTCACCAACATACCGATGGGTGTATGTTAATTGATCTAGCAAACGAGGGTGGAAGTGCGTATGGATACTTTGGTGCTCTCCTATAGGGTTAAATCTTTCCAAAAAGTTGTGTTCGCGGTTATGGATGACTTGGAGCATTATTTCTCGATCATAGACAACTTGCACTAAAGAACTACTATTATAATTTGACTTGTATCTGACATGACCAGTAAGTTGGATACCTACCATGAAATGAATGAATAAAATTACCAACTGTGTGAGTTTCCTTGGAAGGACTTCCTCGTTTGGTCTCGAGGGAAAAATACCAGGATGAGTATGTTTGGTGTTAGTATCAGGTTGGTTCCAAATAAGTCTTTCTTATCTCTGTCTGATAGCCGCCAGTTGTATCGAGTCTCTATAGGTTGTTTAGCGCATGCTTCGCTGCCGATTCAGTCCACCATACCTATGTAGACGAGAGCTGCCGAATTCTAGACTCGCCGTATACTGGCCTCAGTACTGACCACTCCCTTTTTCCTTTGCCCTTTGTCGGCACCCCTTTTGTTTTTACAGGTATAAATTTGATGATGTTAGGAAGGTTATCCTTCCGGCTTGGCCTGGAAAGGGTTAGGGCTCTTAGCGCAATTTGCATCTTGTCTGTACTCGGATGTTGTATAGGTTTCAATGTGATCTGAATCTTTGTATTGTATATTTGTATTATTGACTCGTTGAGTCATTGTTCTATATATATATATAAGCTAAAGAGGAACCGGTTCCTGTATAACTAAACAGGAACACAGTGAACTTTGTTCGATAACATAGTGAACTTTTTTTCACCGCAAGTGAACTTTCTTTTTCGCGGAAAATCATCAATGTTCAAAGTGAACTTTTGTATATTTGTAGCCATGTCCGAAGTGAACTTTCAAATTATCAAGCGAACTATTTTATATAGTACAGTGAACTATTTTATTAATGCTTCTGAACTTTCTTTTTATCGAACACCTTTTTCTGGAATTTTTTATCCTTATCTGATGTGAACTACCAAATGTAATGAAAATCCCATGACGCTAAAGTGAACATTTAGTTTTCCCATAGAGTGAACTTTCTTTTTAATGCATGTGAACTTTCTTTTTCGTGGAAAATCATCATGTTTGAAGTGAAAAAAATTATATTTTTCTAGCCATGACCGAAGTGAACTTTCAAATTATCAAGCAAACTATTTTATATAGTACAGTGAACTATTTTATTAATACTTCTGAACTTTCTTTTTATCTAACACCCTTTTCTGAATTTTTTTATCCTTGTCTGATGTGAACTACCAAATGTAATGAAAATCCCGTGACGCTGAAGTGAACTTTGTTTTCCCGCATAATGAACTTTCTTTATAATGCATGTGAACTTCCTTTTTCGTGAACACCCTTCTGGATTTTTTAGCCTCATCCAATGTGAACAACCAAATATAACGAGACCCCCTGTCGTGTTCGAAGTGAACTTTGTTTTCTCGCAGATGCTTGTGAACTTTTCTTAAACAAATGAGTGAACTCTTTTTAAAAAAGATTTGTGAACTTTGTTTTTTATTGAGTAGGATGGCGTGCTAGGAAGGGAGGAGGCGGGCAGCTGGGAATCGTGGTGTCACGCTGGGGGAGGGAGGAGGCGCCGGCGGCGGGGAACCGGGGCGGCACGATGGGGAAGCGAGGAGGCACGGGCGGGGCCGGGGCGGCGCCCGGGCGGGTCCAGGGCGGCGCGTTGGGGAGGGAGGAGGCATGGGCGGGGTCAGGGCAACGCGCTGGGGGAGAAGGCACCGGTGGCAGGGCCAGGGCAGCGCGATGGGGGAGGGAGGAGGCGCGGGCGGCAGAGCTGGGGCGGCGCGCTGGGGGGAGGAGGCGCTGGCAGCGGAGGGAGGAGGCGCCGGCAGAAGGGACAATGAAGAAGGGGGTTAGGATCTGAGGGTTCCTGTTTAGGCTATATAGGAATCTCTTAAGGGGGTTCCTATATAGTTGGGTCCTATATATATATATATTCTTGTGGTTCCATCGTGGACTATTGTGTAATTGTATTACTTTGTTTTCCACCCGCGCGCAAGTGCTTGGTGGGCATGTTTGAATCGTTTCTATGTGGGTTTGGCGGGAGTCGCTAAAATCTTCATAGGACCTATTTAAGGTTGTTACATTTATCTTGTTGGCTTTCATGCTCATGGTTCCAAGAAGAACTTTGCATGTGGAAGAAGACTTCAGCACCGGCACGTCGTCACGCTGTTGGATCCCCAATCCAAAATTTCTACTTCCGCAATCTCGGCTAAATCAGAGAGACCGGGAGTCATCGTTGAGCACCAAACGTGTGCGAAAGCATGGAAGTGCTGCTAGTTGTGGCACCTGCATTGTCGTGCGAGGAGCAACATGACCTTTAGGTCGGATATGTCATTCATTTACTTCATCCACGCTCATCGTGAATGCTAAATGCCTCTGGTGTACAAGGGTATGTCCCTGAAACCTTCTTGTTATAGCATTACTCATTGATAGATCATGGCAGTTGTTGTTGTGCTAGTCATGAAAAAAATATTGTTTTCTTCCGTGAACCCCTTCAGTAATTAATCAAGAAAGTGGATCAGAGAGCCTAGACCATGCCATCGATACTGATGGTGGTGTCGATGTAGTGTTGGTAGAAGAGGTTGATGCGGTCGATTCCAAGGCGGCACATGATGGCCTTGCATCCTGCAGAAACATGCTCCAGTCGGACCCACATGTTTCTTGTGCCGTCGGGATCCGACTAGTTGTATATCATGGCGATATGGGTGTCACCGACGATGAAGGGGGATAATAGGGAAGGCCATGACACAGGAGGAAAGAATACAAGGGGATGTGTCAGTGATGTGCAGCCAAACACGGTAGTTGGCGGAAGGGTATAGGGGCACGAGGAGAAGACAAACCTTGTGCAAGAGGCGGCGGCACACTACGGAAGATGCCAGAGAGAACGAGGCGTTTGGGATTTTTAGGGCGGATCTGTTGCGGACCGATGGAGCAATGCTAGAAAAGGTGACGATTGTGTGATGCTTAAGTACACTTAGGCACTACGCAGTGGGCAAACAGCTCGCTTAAGGCATAGGCAGAGGTCTAGGCAGGGAAACCAAGAAATTGTCTTATTTGGAAAAAAATCATGCTATATTGTAATGATGACATAAATAAATGGGTCATATTTTAATGGTATTTATTGGTATTTTTTTAATTTGCATACTCCAGTTAACGTATTTTCACATATAATAACTCATGTATACTCTTGATGGTAAAAACTATATGCCCTCCTAGGCAACACCTAGGCGCATGCGAATGCCACCGCCTTGTTTACGTCCAGTGCTTTCCTTGTGGTTGAGATTAACCTCGTCCGGTTCATTGGAATTTTATTTTACTATTCAATGTTGGGAGCCAGTGCTCAGCGCTCTGGTAAATCACCAGGCGTAATCCATTAGATAATTTTATTTTACTATTCAATGTTGGGAGCCAGTGCTCAGCGCTCTGGTAAATCACCGGGCGTAATCCATTAGATAATATGTATTTAGAATCCTTTTTGGTTTAAGGTATCAATACAAAACTCTATTAACTTACTTCATAGGGGTGCGGATTTGGAACACTCCCCTACATGGCAAAGTGCTCTAGGTTGTATAAGTGCGCTGGAGAAGTCTATAAGAGAACTAGTGTCGTCTTGTGTATGAAGTCACATTACATGATGAAGACAAAGTTTTACATATCTGTGTGGAAATATGATCGCATGGAAATGATTTTCTGCCACTCCTTGAAGAAAGTTACAACAAAATGTTATTATGCACAACCGTTTAATCTCACATGTAGTTTTATGAACATTGTTATGAAACATGTTATGATACACCAGGGCGTGCCAAAATATCCTATCTCGAGGTGGTAAAAATGGATGCTGGTGAGATACTGCCAAGCAATTTTGTACACTACCAAAAAGATAGAGAACCTCCAAACCCAAATACCTTTAAGCTTATGAAACTTCACCTAGAACCGGTTCATTTGGGTCACTTTGGATACTCTTAACTAACGAAGTGATCAATTTAATGTCACTCAACAGGGTACTGGGTTGGGCCTTGCAGAGAAGGATTTTGGTTCTAAGTTGGCTACATCATCCGGCTGTATCAAGGCCGTTGATGATTCAGTAGGTAATGGATGGTTACTTCAACATGGCAGCGTTATCCACACCAGTAGATGTCGCTGCTGGGAGAACAAATGCAAGTGGCCAAAACAAGATTGGGTCAACCTGTCTAGGTTATGTTCTTATTTTTCAAGAACACCCATCATGAGACTTGTGTGTCTTATGTATTAAGATAGAGAATGTTCATTATTCCCTCCGACCCAAATTAATTGACTTTGATTTGTCTAAATTCGGATGTATCTAGCACTAAAACATGTCTAGATACATCCGAATATAAACAAATCCAAGTCATCTAGATACATCCGAATGTAAACAAATCCAAGTCAATTAATTTGGATCGGAGGGAGTACAAAAAATTCTCCTTGGGAGCAGATGATCACAACCGATCAATTTCGCAAGCACCATGCTCTACACACATGCCTACCACTCAATGCCTCCTACTATACACATGGTTTTGCCCTTTTCTACTACTTCAACTCAGCGACGTTCCTACAGACCTCCATTGGCATTGTAGCAATCTTGTCAAAAATTCTACAGTTGCATTCTAGCCACATGCTACGTGTCACGAGGATGATAAGGGAATTCAGCGACTATGATCACCTTGTCTAGACTCTGTTGTGTTTGCCAAGAGTGGAGGCACAAAAGCGCAACCTAACCATGGAAGAGATGCTCCAAAGAGATAACGCAAACAAGCTCTCCTCTCAAATGGTGGCCTTACAAGTCATCCGGGGAACACCTAGGATAGAAGGATATCATGGAAATTTTAAGAGAGATGTATTCTGTTGAGTTAGTAAGAATTTATTTGTAGTTCGTTTAGTTTAAGACCTTTTTTGGCTAGACGTGTTCTTTTATAAATTCCTTTTCTGTTTTATGCGTGATGAGAAAAACTGAAGAAGCTCATGGTGTAATATATGACTGTCGCTCCACAACGATAGAGCTAGGAAACTCATGTCAGAGTGGCAGGCCTATTGGTTCATATTGACAGTATTGCATGCCATAGATAGGTGGTATGGGAATATAAGAAAAATAAAGAAAAATGGATACACTTTGTCTCCCAGGAACATATACTTTTCAAATTCCCACCTGTCACTGTTGTAGAGATTCCGAAAAGTCTCTGCTATCTAAGAAGAACAAATGGTCTCGTCCTCACCTGATATGTCATCTGTTGGGGATATACTTTCCGGATATCTGCACTCTACCTCACTGACCAGGGTGGCCCACTTCGGGTTAGAGCTTTGCTTCATGGGCGGCCATTCAGGGAGAAGAGACGGAATCCAGTCCGGCTACGGGAAGGCCTAGAAAACTTACCGACATAGGCTCATAGTGTTACTTCTAGTTCAAGATATACTCTGTAACCGACTCTTAGTCGTAGCCAGGTAGATCTCTCCTGTAAACCCGATGAAGGATATCTATATAAGCCGTCCTAGGGAGAGCCATTAGGGCACCCTCACAATAGTCTACAATCTCAACTCGCACAGGCGAAACCCTTGTAACCCATATTCCGGCTCTGCAGTATTACTGGATTGCTAGCAGGAGTAGGATCCATCCAAAGCTGGTGGATTCGAACCTGGATAAACTCGTGTTCTCACCGTCCCGGAATCCCATACGACTCACACCCCTCTCTTCCACACGCCTCGAGGACCCGCTCATGGCGTACTTGTCATCAATCCGACGACAGTTGGCGCCCACCGTGGGGCAAGTGAGCTTCGGATCTGCGTTCCGAAAGGAATCTGCAAGAATCGGAATCGGCGAGACTATCGCGGTCGGTCGCATCCTCTACGCTAGTGACGTCCCTCTCATCGTTCTCGACGAGACCTGGATTCTGGCTAGAGAAGCCGTGACCACCTACACCATCATGTCTTTTGGTGAGATCGATGTTTACATCGGTTTCGCTAAACTTGTCCCACCCACCCCAGCAGTGATGATAGAGGAAGAAGAGGCTTCTAGGTCCCCTTTGTCCGCGGAGGCGGCAAAGTTTCGGATCTCAAAAAACCCTAATCTCACCCAGTCCGCACCAGTTGCGCAGATAGTGGAGAAAGCTGAACCTGAGGCAGATCTCGCAGTATATGTCGGATCTAGAGTGGATCTCCCTAGCAAGGTCGAATCCCATATCGATCCACCTGCGGAGCTCGAAATCCACGAAGAGCAAGAAGATAACTCTGGTTCTGGCTCTGATGATGCCGGGATAGACAGACCTTTCCTGAGATATACGCTGAGACGCGTGATGATGCAAAACTCAAGCATGGATGCAATCCTCGAGACCATCAGACATTTCGACGAGGCCTACCATGAAGACCGCAGTCATCTCAGGAGGCGCACATCGTACTTCGTCGGGTACGTTGGATCCGGATCCGGCTCTGCTGATGTCGGAGACAACGAATAATCGACGCTGGAGGCAATCGGAATAGGCGTCGACTTACCGGCATCTTCGAATGATTCCATGACGTCGGTAGATTTCCGGAAGTTCTCCGCAGAATATGAAGAGGAGCTTAACTCCACAGCCACAACAGAAGGAGAAGCCATGGACGAAGGATCCGGAGAAAACTCTCCTAAAGCGTAGGACACCATGGATCTCAGAGATAATCCCGAGGACCAAATGGGCGAAAGTACCGATCAGAGCTTGACTACGGGAAACGGACCCAAAGCCGTCTTTGCTACTGGCGCTGCTAAGAAGGCAAAGAAGAAGAACAAGAAGAACAAGACCCCGACAAAAGATCTTCTGGCTGAGGAAGTGATTGCCGAGGAATACGAGGAAGACTCGGATGGAGCACTTATCCCAGAGGAGCCCAAAGAAGAGTCGGTGGATGGACACGTGATCATTGAAGGTGCGTGTAAACTCATCAATGCTGCATTAACCACAGCTATCCCTACAGCTAAAGAACTTACCGCTGAAGAGCTGGATGAAAGGGCCAAGGCCCTAGAAGCGCGTAGGCAAGTACTCCTGGATGAAGCCAAAAACATCGAGGAAAAAAAGAAATGCATGGCAACTACAGAGAAGTACATCTCTCGACAGCATCAGAAGACCCGGAAACGTCACACGCGTGATGATCAATTTCCGGAAGTTCACAAGGTTCTCTTTGAGGGAGACCCAGGGATGCCTCGACTTGACAGTAAGGGAGATCTGGTGTATCCAACGCCGGTACAAAACACTGTTGCATCTCGAGATATCCTGTCAAACAATCCAGGCCCAGAACAGGTTCGATTGGGCATCAAGCTACTCACCAAGGGTCTAGAGCAGCAAAAGGCCGCGAAATCCGGAAGCGGAAAACTGGTCTCACAATCCGACCAATGTCGCATGGATCCGGCCTTGAATGATATATATAAGACCCCAACGTGCTCCAGAACAGCATTACCGTTCTGAACGTTGGGAAGAAAACTACTCAAGAACTGGATCTTCAGGGCAGCAGCACAGAACTACACGTGACTGGCGCAGCGTCGCTCCAGCTGCCGAGCAATAGGCAATTGCTGCACTATATCTGAGGAATCCTCCCCGGTGAGAATCAAACGATCGCAGGGAAGAAGACAAAGAGAAATGTCGGGAGGAGGACCGAGAAAGAATGCCACCTCCTAGACCTACAAGCCGTCCGGCTGAGCCCCACTATGGTGGGACAGACAGACAAAGAAACGACAGAAACCGTGCTGAGACAAGCCAGAAGGGGGCTCATCGCAATGAAGACCCTCCCCGGAACCAGAATAATGACGCTCTGGACGGAGGCCGGCGGTCAGCCGGAAACAATCCAGCTGCCCCACCCTCTCCACCAAGTAGCCATCACAATGGCTCTCAAGGAGGCCAAGGAGTACGTCGTGGCGGAGGAGGTGGTGGTAGAAGCCGAAGTCCGGTTCCAAGGCACCGCAGCCATAGCCATCACTCAGGATGATGATCTCTGTCTCCAAGTGATGCGCGACACCGGATTAACTCCAACATAGAGGCGCGGCGCTACAAAAATGACGATATATACGTGGGCCCAAAATGCCTCGGACCACGCATAAGAGCTACAAAATTCCCGGAAGGATTTGCTATCTCAAGACACATCTAGCCCTACGACGGTGTGGCTTGGCCAGATACTTGGCTTTAGGATTTTTTCCAGGCCTGCTGCATCGCCAAAGGCAAAAAAAGCTTGGTCGCAACCCGATATCTCCCACTTATGTTGCGGAAGACGGCGCAATCATTTCTCAATGAACTTCCAGAGAACACCATCCACAACTGGTATGACATGCAAAGTGCATTCTTTCGGAATTTTGAAGGCACATATCGGAGGCCCTGTACAGTAGGAGACCTACATCGTTGCACCCAGAAAGCCGGAGAAACTTGCCAGGATTACCTCGGACGATGGATCGACACCAAGAACTCCTGTGCAGGAGTAAATGACCAAACTGCGATTGAAGCTTTCATTGCAAGTCTCCTAAATTGGTTTACTACGTCATCGCTTGATGTGTGATCAGGTCACTGATTTGGAAGAGATGATAGAAACAGCGAGCAAGTATGTAGACGCTGGTGACGACGCAGAGGGATTACTAAACGCCCTAGCTGTGCCACAGTCGGCAAAACAACCAAAGCAGCAAGCTCAGAAGCGCAAGAACACCTCGGAAGAAAAGCCCAACGTGGAAACAACAGTGGTTACTGCTACTTTCGGGTCTGGAGGACGAGGAGGACGTGGCGGTGGCTGCGGACGCGGTCGTGGGACATCAAGAGCCCAAGGTAGAGGAGACCAGTATCCTGGCAAAACCTACTCTCGGGCTGACATTGCCAATAACCCATGTGTGCATCATCTAGATGCCAATGGGGGCTCGTCTCACACAAACACCGAGTGTCGTTTCAATGACGACATCAAGAGAGATGATAGCGCTTGCTACAGGGCCAAGCGGAAGAAGGGAAAGAAGAATCTCGAAAAAGATAAAGAGACCAAGGAAGATTCTGACATGGAGGAAGATGATCCTTCAAATCCAAAGCCGGAGGGGAAGAAAACCTTCCCTAGAAAGAAAGACACCTACGTCACCTTCCTTGGATCTCAACCAGCTAAGGTCAACAAAGCAGTTTTACAGGAGCTCAATGCAATAGTTTCGGCTGTCCCTTAGTACCTGGACTGGTCAGAAGTTGCAATCACCTTTGATCATGCTGATCATCCGCCTAAGTTGCATAGGCGAGGAAAATACGCCTTAGTCGTCAACCCACTTATTGACGGCTATGGTTACTCCAAGACTCTCATGGACGGTGGTAGCAGCATCAATATTATGTATGTCAAAATGCTACGCCGGATGCAAATCTCAGAGACCTAGCTAAATAACAGCTCTGTGATCTTTCATGGAGTTGTCCCAGGAAGACAAGCAAATTCCCTGGGAAAGATCACTTTCGATGTTATCTTTGGAACTCCAAAGAACTACCGAACGGAAGCACTTTTCTTCGAAGTGGTCCCATTCAAGAGCGCGTACCACGCTATATTTGTACGTCCGGCTTATTGGGCTTTTATGGCTCGTACGTGTTACATTTACAATATGATGAAAATTCCAGGTCCCAACGGCGTGATCACCATCACGGGAGACCCGAAGAAAGCGCGAGACTACGAGGATGGAAATGTCGCCTTTGCTGAAGCCGTGCTGCACGCCCAGGAGTACCAGGAGATCAAGAAGACCATAGATCCGTCCGAGATTCCTGCAACGAAGAAGAAGGTGACAAAGCCGAATCCAGAGTTCAAGGCATCAGAAGAGACGAAGAAGACGCCGTTAAAGGATGATGACCCCTCCAAGGTGACCCAGATAGGCGTAGGTCTAGATTGCGCATAGGAAAGCTCGCTCGTCAAGTTCCTCCAAGCAAATCAAGATATCTTCGCATGGCAGCCATCTGACATGACCGGAGTACCTAGGGAACTTGCCGAGCACTCTCTAAATGTAAACTCGAACGCTAAACCCATCAAACAGTCCCTACGAAGTTTTGGCGATGTAAAGCGTAAGGCAATAACTAAGGAACTAGCCCGGCTCGAGTTAGCCGGATTCATAGAAGATGTCATCCATACTGATTGGTCGGCCAACCCTGTAATGGTCCCTAAAAAGGACACCACTGATTTAAGGATGTGTGTTGATTATACTTCCTTGAACAAGGCTTGTCCCAAAAGATCCGTTCGCTCTACCTAGAATTGATCAAGTTATCGATTCTACGGAAGGCTCGGAAATCCTCTGTTTTCTCGACGCATATTCCGGTTATAACCAAATTCAGATGACGGAATCGGATAAAATCAAAACTTCATTCATAACCCCCTTCAGAACCTTCTGGTTTGTTACGATGCCCTTTGGGCTCAACAACGCAGGATCTGCATACCAGCGCACTATGCAGCGTTGCCTCCATGACCAAATCGGATGCAATGTACATGCATATGTGGACGACATTGCGGTGATGTCCAAAAAGAAGGAAACACTAATTTCCGACTTGGAGGAAACGTTCGCCAATCTACGAAAATACAACATAATGCTTAATCCGAAGAAGTGTTTCTTTGGAAACCCACCCGGAAAATTGTTAGGTTTCATTATGTCTCAAAGAGGCATAGAGGTGAACCGAGACAAGATCAAGGCTATACTCAATATTTCGAGGCCAACTCGCTTGAAGGACGTTCAAAGACTAACTGGTTCCATTGCTGCAGTCAATCGGGTTGTAATCTGGCTCAGAGAATGAGCCGCACCACTTTAGAAGCTCCTGAAAAAGACCAAAAAATTCGTTTGTACTGATGAAGCTGAAGCTGCACTACAAGACTTGAAAGAGGTACTTTCGTCTACTCCTATCCTTACAGCACCGGAACCAAGAGAACCGATGTTGCTCTATCTCGCTACGAAAAACAGGGTCGTCAGTGTCGTCATGGTAGTGGAGAGACCAGAGGAAAATCAGGAACACCTGGTGAAACGTCTGACTTACTACCTCAGCGAGGTCCTAACTGAATCAAAGCAGCGGTATCCACACTATCAAAATCTGGCTTATGGTGTGTTTTTTGCATCCCGTAAGTTACGACATTATTTTTAGGAACACCCAATTACTGTGGTGAGCACAGCTCCCATGAGAGATATAATCAATAACAGCGAGGCTACAGGATGCGTCGCAAAATGGGGCATAGATCTTTCAGCTTTCGACATTGAGTATAAACCTCGAACAGCAATCAAATCCCAAATGCTTGCTGACTTTGTGTTGATTGGACAAAGACAAAGGAGAATATGACCCTCTCTGATTCGGAATATTGGACCCTATATTTTGACGGGTCTAAGGCTCGTAGGGGCTCGGGGGCTGGCATGGTACTCAAATCACCCCAAGGAGATAAACTTCTATACATGTTGCAAATCCACTTCACAGCAACAAATAACATTGCCATAGAAGCACTCCTACATGGAATCCGGATTGCTAAGGATATCGGCATCTGACGATTGATGTGTTACGGAGATTCAGACCTCGTTGCTCAACAAGTATCGGATATTTGTAATGCAAATAAGCACATGGGAGCATATAAAGCTGTCGTGGATGATCTATCTAAATTGTTTGAGAGGTTTGAGGTTCAACATATCCCTCGAGAAGAAAATGAGGAAGCAGATGCATTATCTCGGATAGGCTCTGCACGGAAAGAGGTCCCGGATGGCGCTTTTTTAGAGCACCTCAAAGATCCTTCAATAAAAGGAGTAGACGAGAAATATCCGACCAAATCTGACTCACCTTTAGTAGCAGTTCTGGCTGTAATTCCCAGTTGGACTCAACCCTACCTTGATTACTTGGTAGATGGCAAATTTTCCGAAGACGAGGTTATGAGCCGGCAGATCATCCGACGAGCAAAAGCCTATACTATAATTAGTGGTGAGCTCTATAAGCGGAGTGTATCTGGGGTCTTTCAGCGCTGCGTATCTCCGGAAGAAGGAGTGGAAATCTTAAGAGAAATCCACGAAGGCGAGTGTGGTCACCATGATGCAGCTAAATCTTTAGTGGCAAAAGCTTTTCGACATGGTTTTTTCTGGCTTATAGCCAAGGCAGATGCCGAACGGCTGGTCAAGACGTGCAAAGGTTGCCAAAAATATGCCAAGCAAGCTCATGTTCCGGCTGATCAGCTGCGAACAATACCTATAACATGGTTGTTTGTGGTATGGGTCTTGACATGGTAGGACCGTTTAAACGGGCTCCGAGTGGATTTACTCACCTCTTAGTGATGGTGGATAAATTCACCAAATGGATTGAGGCTAAACCCGTCACTAGTTGTGATGAAGCACTAGCCAGAAGATTTGTCGAGGATGTTATAATCCGGTATGGTTATCCGCATAGCATTATCACAGACAATGGGAGTAACTTCTCTATGGAAGAGCTTGCCGAATTCTGCAACGAACAAAATATACGGCTTGACATTGCGTTAGTCCCACATCCGCAGGCTAATGGACAAGTCAAAAGAGCAAATGATTTAATCCTACAAGGCCTAAAACCAAGACTCAAAGCACCACTACAACATGTTGTGGGGGCTTGGGCAGAGGAATTACCCTCTGTAATATGGAGCTTGCGAAGAACTTCGAATAGGTCAACTGGATACACACCTTTCTTCTTGGTCTATGGTGCTAAAGCAGTTCTTCCTAGTGATTTGATTCACAATTCTCCTAGAGTTGCCGGTATATCGAAGAGGATGCCGAGGTTTCTCGACAAAATGATCTCGACTTAGTCGAAGAGGTTCGTATCGTTGCTGAAATGAGATCAACAGCCTATCAGTAGAAGTTACGCAAGTATCATAGCCAAAGAGTCAGAAACCAATCTTTCAATAAGGGCGATTTGGTTCTCCGTCTTGTGCAACAAAGAAAGCACAAACTTTCCCTAGTATGGGAAGAGCCCTTTTTGGTTAGTCGAGTATTGCACAATGGTTCATACTACCTAAATGATATGCGGCCAGTCAAAGAAAGACGTGCTACTAAGAAGAGAAAGAGAGCTGGAGGTAGTACAAATCCTAAAGAATTAGACAGACCATGGAATATTGCTCAGCTACGTCTCTTTTATTCTTAGTTTATCCTTCTTTATAATCATATATGTGTACATGTTCAAAGAGAGATAAAGTATTGGTTGCCTGAAAAAAAATTCTGAGAAGTTTTTTACCATCTTATTTCCAAATGATCATGTCACAGTCGAAAATCCCAGAATACTTGAAAGTACTTTATGCTCATGTTTGTTCTGGTTTAGATTTCCGATTCTAAAATTGCTACCTTCAGGTATAAGTTTAATTTTATAGTCTATACTTTGGTTATTTGTTTGATTGCTGGATGCGGGTATTTTCCGAGTAGTGAATTGTTGGTATTGGAAGCCGGCTTTGTTTCGGAGTTTAAACTGGTTTAGCAATTGAGCTCCGTTGCTCGGCAAAGTTTCCGTGCTATAAGTTGGCCGACTCATGAAAGGGACGAGGTGGAAAGCCAGATAAACGATAAGTGCAGACAAAAAACACAAGTGCTTATGCAAAAATTTCAGGCACATAAACATCTAAGTCAAAAGTGCTGAATAGATAAAATAAAAACTTAGCACTAGCAAAAGTATCATACTACTTATTTACAGATCCATAATGTTTTCAGAATAACACAATTGTTCTTTCTGATGATCTATGATGTAGGGGAAGAGGTAGGAGCTGCCGGCTCGCTGGATACATCGCCTTGATAACGTTTTGAGTTGTTCAAATTTGATACGGTTTGATAATCGTCGAAAACTTGTGCTGTTTCTTCGGCAGGCAGAGGAGGCGTGTCCACGCGGGTGAAGAAAGGAGTGTCGTAGCTGGTTAAGTCAGCCACGTGACAGCCATATCCGGCACAGGAGTCCATGATAGCCTTGATGTCCTGCTCCTGTCCGTCTTCGTCCACTTTATAGTACCCCCTGGTTACTTGCGAGATTTCCATGTTTCCATGGTGGCTCATAACCATGGTGAGAGCGTTCTGCGCTATGGTCCTCGCGTAGGACATGTTCCAGTCCTGAGCGAGTTGTGGCATGTCCTTGGCCGTGTCTTGCACTTGAAAGCCGGACATGCTATGCATATCCGGAACCTTAAGAGCTTCGCCAATATCCTCGATGGATTAGCGGAAGTCATGAAGCAGGTCGCCGACTTGTGTAAGCCGGCTGGTGCGAGACTCGGCAGAGGCTGAGTCCAGTAAGTTCAGAGCACCTAATGCATGTAATGCAAAATGGTTAGTTGAAGAAATCCGACATTAAAAGAGTCAAAGAATGCAAACAAGTCAGAAAGATGGAAACATGACAAAGATGACATCGTCGACTTTGGTCTCCTCCTCACGAAGGCTCTGGAGTTCAGCCCGGAGTGCCTCAGTGATATCCCTCTATCTGAACAAGTCATTGATGAGATCCAAGATTTTCTTGTCCTTGGACACAATCTTACGATCGCGTTCCTCGGTGGCCATGGAGGAGGATTCGAGAATTTGAGAAATGTTGTTCTCATGATCCGCCTTAAGCTTATCCAGCTCTTGGCCGAGATCCTCGTTTTCCACCACCAAGGTCTTAAGATTCTCGGCCTCTTCAATCATTGCAAAGGACTGCTTCACCAGTGCTATAGTCAAAAGAACAACAATTGAACAAAAAGTTCGACTATGAAATCAAAGGCAAAAAGGTTTGAGTACTGAAATGATTACCTTCAGCCTCATCACTGGAAACACTCAGTTTAGCATTTTCAAGTCGGAGAGCTTTGATCGCTCTCCACTTGTTGCAGATATTTTTCAACAATTCCTGGTTATATGAATTAACTTTCTGTAAGTCAGAATACCCAGAGTCAGAAGTCTACTAAAGACTCGGGCTAATGTTGTAACTAATATCAGCACGAGCCTTAGGGGCTACACTAGTTCATTCTTTGGCATCCTAAGTAAGCATAAACCCGGATTGTTTATCCAACTTCATGCTTGGGGGCTAGAGGATATGATATAAAGTACCATAAAGGAAAAGGTGAGTTGGAATTCCAACTTACATGATGTTCATGTGTGAGCTTGCTCAGGCACATGTTCACTTCAGTGGTAACCTTCTCGGCGAGGGTGAGTGGAATAATTGGTGCCGGTGGAAGTACACCAGCTCTTAATCCCTTGTCGCGAAGGCGGACGTGTTCAAGAAGTTCGAAGTACTTGACGTCCACCATTTCTTGTGCTTCTTCTTCAGCAGTGATGGTCCGGCTTTCTAGGCATTGCCAGGCCAACCGCTGGATTTCCTCCGCAGATTTCCGAGAAATGCCAAGTTTGGCAAGTCCCGAAGTGCTTAGAAGATTGTCTGCGAAGGTTTCTGCCAAGGGATCATTACCCGAAGAGGGTTCACCCTTATCAATGCTTGAGTCACCCATGGTGACGTCAGTTTGCAATTCAAGGATCGCTGGCTCTGCTAAGCGATCCAGATCTTCTACAACGATCGAAGATGGAGTGATCTCTGGCGTTGCAGAAGGCTGAGGGGCAGGAGTCGGAGGAGCCACGGCAGGAGAAGCCAAATTTAGCTTCGACTGACACAGGGGATTGGTAGTAACTCCCTTCCCCTTGCCCTTGATGAGCTGTTTAGCTCTGAGAAAGTAATAGAACAAAGAACATTACATCTCGGAAAGAATTACAAACCAAGTACAAAGGCGGAATTTGTGAAGAAAGTTACCTCTTCACAATGGGCACCTCCTTTGTGCCGATAGCCAATGTCAGAGCTTTACGCTTCTGAGGAACAACGTTTGGCAGTGGAACCAATTCATCCTCCTGAGAAAATTCGGGAGAATATCCCTCGATAGGAGCGAACTTCGACTCGGGGAGATCGGCAAGCTGAAAAGAAGATAATATCTCAGTATTGTGAAATGATATAAAGATGAGCACATAAAAAGGCTGTTGCTGAAGCTTACCAGCACAATAGGATCTTCCGCTATATGCATGTCCAGGGACACCTCCAGAATCTTCCTCTCGATCCGCTCCCTTATCAGCCACTTGATCTAGCTTACATAATCCTTTGCCGTATAGGCTTTGGGGATGATGCGGAGGGAATCATTCTTTGACGATGTGATGGAATGCATCAGTCGATCTCCGTGATGTTGGAGAGGCTGGATCCGGCGTGATACCCAGCACTGGACCAAGTCGGACCCTCTAAGGCACTTGTGCTTCATCAGGTATTCGATCCGCCTCTTGGCAAGGAACATATCATCACTGAGAGCCGGAGCGACCTCGTCCCAAGATTCTTGAGGCGTGGTGGCTCCATCGACAAAAGCCGGCAAAGTAGTAGCTTTGCCGGGAGCAAGAATGTCCTTATGATAGAAAAAAGTGGCCGGACATTGTTTGACCGACTCACTAGCCATGATTCGAGGATACACGCGCTCTCGCCTAACAGAAAAACTAATCGTACCGGTAATAGAAGGATTACCGGCAGTGATGGAATTTCTCCGGACTAAGAAGTAGAACTAGAAGAGAGTAAGGCTCGGCCTAATGCCGAGATACCCCTCACACAAGGATGCGTACACCCTCATCTCTAAGATGGAGTTCGAGGGGGGATGGTGGAGTTGAACTACATAGTGATCAATAACCTCGGAAAATAAATTTGAGGGAGGAAAACTCAGACCTCTGCCCAGGTGGGTGCCAAAGTGCACTCGCTCGCTGTCGCGGGGGTTGGGGACGGTTTCGCCGAAGCCGCTCCGCCAGTCACCGACGCAGAGGAGTCCTTCTTCTTCTACACCGTGGAGCTTGGTGTTGTCGAGGATGCACGGGATCCAGACCCCGCGGTTGCTCTCTTTCTCCACCGCCGTACCAGAAGACGAAGCTGAATCCATTTTCTGTGGGCGCGACGATGACCTTAGATGGGCGGTGCTAGGAATTTCTAGGGGCAGGGAAGCTCTTTGTGCGTAGGAGGAGTAGAGGAGAAGGAAACAGCACTAGGAACAGGTGAAGAAGATGAGGAAAAGAAATCCTCACCACTTATAACCACCGACCGTGTCAAGATTCGTGCAAATGCTACAGTAAACATGCCACGCATCATGGAAAGGACTGGGAAGCCCCCACGTGATGATTACGTCGCCTCGATCTCCACGCACGCATTGAAACGGCGCCTCGGTTCCGCGAAAGGCAGACCCACCAACCGTCGTGCTGACAGGAAATGTCTGTCAGTGACGTGACTTGGCCATGACTGGTGTCAGATTACGTCAGAGACCAAGTTTCGGCTTAGTTTGAATTTCGAGCTGGAAATCCGAATAACTTATTTATATGTTCGACTCGTTTTTGAGACCCGGATCTTATCTTTTCTTGTGAAGTTTCAGGAACCCTTCAAGATTCCGCAAGCCGAAGATCAAGCTAGACGATGATGAATCCGACTTTGGATCTTGGAGGCCTCCGGGAGCTGTTGTTGGGGATATACTTTCCGGGTATCCTCACTGTACCTCACTGACCAGGGTGGTTCACTTTGGGTTAGAGCTTTGCTTCACGGGTGGCCTAGTCAGGGAGAAGAGACAGATTCCAGTCCGGCTACGGGAAGGCCCAGAAGACTTACCGACATAGGCCCATAGTGTTACTTGTAGTTCAATATGTACTCTGTAACCGAATCTTAGTCGTAGCCGGATAGATCTATCCTGTAAACCCTAGGTCAGATATCTATAAAAGACGTCCTAGGGAGAGACTTTAGGGCACCCTCACAATAGTCTACAATCTCAACTCGCAACGGCGAAACCCTTGTAACCCATATTCCGGCTCTGTCGTATTACTGGATTGCTAGCAGGAGTAGGATCCATGATACATTGCAAATGTATCTATAATTTTTGATGTTCCATGCTTGGTTTTCTCCACTTTCTTGTGTTTTGTTCCAACTTTGGAATACTTTTCATATGATTTCTTGGACTAACCTATTAACAAGATGCCATAGTGCCAGTTGCCTATTTTCTGCTGTTTTTGGTTCCAGGAAGTCAGAAAATGAATATTCTCAGAATTGGATGGGACAAAAGCCAAAGTTCCTATTTTACCGGAAGACTCACGGAGCCAGAATACGAGACGGAGGAGGGCCAGGGCCTGGCCACACCATGTGGTGGCACGCGCTAGCCCTGGCCACGCCACCGGGTGGTGTGGGCCCCCTGGCACTCCACCGACCTTGCCTCTTCGCCTATAAAGCCTCCCGATGCATAAACCCTAAATAATCAAGCCTCCAGCCACGAAAAGTTCCACAGCGCCGCCGCCACCGAAAAGGAGATTCAGGGGACAGAAAGTCTCTGTTCCGGCACCCTGCCGGGACAGGCAAGTGCCCCCGGAGCCATCTCCATCGATCTCCACCGCCATCTCCATCACCGTTGCTGATTCCCATGATGAGGAGGGATTAGTTCCCTCTCGAGGCTCAGGGTTCTACCGGTAGCTATGTGTTCATCTCTCTCTATGCATGATCTTATTGAGATCATGAGCTTGTAATCTATAGATCTATTTTGCTACTCAAGTGCTTTAATGAATCTCTGCTCTCCCCATGTGTGTCAAAGTGACAGCGTGCTCACCATGGTGGCACTTAGGCTAGAGATTACAAATACTTGTTATGAGTTATATTTGGAGTTGGATGTCTTTATGAAATTGTGGTGTTTGTTGGACTCGTCTAGTACTCAAGGTGATAGTGTGGGGTTTTCTAGATGGGAAAGGCTTACTTTGAGGTGTGCTGTTATAGCCCTACCAACGATTAGAGTGTCCAACCGGAGAGTAGTTCAGCGTAGTATCATGAAGATAATATATTTATATGAGAGTGTTCACTAGTGAAAGTATGATCCCTAGGCCTTGTTTCTAAGCATTGAAACACCGTTTGCAATTAGATATGTTACATGTTTGCTTGCTTCCATCTTTATTTCAGTTTTACTTTAGTCTTTTCCACGCCATCAAGCTATTCTCTATCACCGTTACCACTTATAATTATCTATACCACTTGTATTTCACTATCTCTTCGCCGAACTAGTGCACCTATACACCTGACAAGTGTATTGGGTGTGTTGGGGACACAAGAGACTTCTTGTATTTTGATTGCAGGGTTGCTTGAGAGGGGATACCTTTGACCACTTCCTCCCTGAGTTTGATAAACCTTGGGTGATCCACTTAAGGGAAAACTTGCTGCTGTTCTACAAACCTCTGCACTTGGAGGACCAACAACTGTCTACAAGAATAGAAGTGCGTAGACATCAAGCTATTTTCTGGCACCGTTGCCGGGGAGGAAAGGTAAAAGGTATTCACACCGGAGGATTAAAGAAGAAGAACCTCCCACGGCAAACGCCTATTTTCTAGCGCCATTGCCGGGGAGGTAAGGTAAAAGGTACTCACATCCTCCGGTGTGAGTGCTCAAAGTTATTTCCTTTAGATTCTGCAATTTTGTCTTTTTTTTTGTTTTCACTAGTTAGGCTTAATGGAAAACAACAACAAAATTAGAGAGCTTTATAGTATTTATCTTGAGTTAGGACATGAAGTGTTTGAAGAGAAAATTAAAAAACCTATGGAACTTTATTTGCATGCTAATAGCAATGTTGTTAGTATGAATTCTTTGGAAACCATTATTGCTAATGCTATGGAAAAGTCAAAGCTTGGGGAAGGTAGTTTTTATCAAAATGATCTTTTTAGTTCCCCAGCTTTGGAAGATAGCTATTCTATTGCTTATGATGATACCAAACCTCCAATATATGATGATTACAATGATGAATATGATATTTTCAGTCCACCTACTATTGAGGAGGAAATTAATTATGACTACAATATGCCTCCTATATTTAATGATTATGGTGATGAGAATAATAATGATAGCTATTTTGTTGAATTTGCTCCCACTACAATTAATAAGAATGACTATGCTTATGTGGAGAGTATTAATTCTTTTATGCATGTGGCTCATGATAAGAATGTTTTATGTGATAGTTATATTGTTAATTTTATTCAAGATGCTACTAAAAGCTATTATGAGAGAGGGAAACATGGTTTTATGCATCTTAATAATATTAAGTTTCCCCTCTTTATGTTGAAAGTCTTGACGTTGCACTTGTTTTGCTTTACTTTGCTTGTTGCTTTGTGCTTTCATGACTTGTTTCTATAAAATACTCCTATGCATTGGAAGTGGGTTAGACTTAAATATGTTTTGAATTTTCTTCTGGATGCTCTCTTTTACTTCAATTCATATTTCTTATGTGAGCATCTTCTCAAACTATCATGCCTAACTTAAAGGCGTTAAAGAAAAATACTTATTGGAAGATAACCCAAAAGTTTTAGATGAGTCTTGAAAGTTATTACCTCTGTAATGACCGCTCCTTTTCCTTTTTATTTTCTTTTTGTGCCGAGAGTAACCTCTAATGAGACTAAAGTAATGATTGAGAAAGTTGCTGTCCTGAAACAGATTTTTATGCTTCAGCGTAAACATTCGTGAGAGATCTCTGTACGTCGGATTGAGCTGTAATTGTTTGTGCTTATGCCGCAGGTTGTTATATAACTTTCGTTTGTTCAACACTTTTTGATTTGAGCAACAGAAGGTCTTCGAAAAAATTCGTCTTTACCTGCTGGTCTGTTTTGACAGATTTCTGCCATTTTCTGCATTTGCTTCTTGTTGGTTCCTTTTTGAGTTGTTTTGGGGAATTGAGCTTTTTGAGGGAAGGGCTACAGTATCTTGTGTTTTATTGGAAGTTTTATTGGTGTTAGAACTGCACCTAAAGAACTATTATCTTGAGTGCACTAATGTTGCTAATGAGATTGTGTGAAGTTTTGTATGAAGGAAAATTTTCAGGTGTATGGAAGGAATGAGTAATGAGATGAAAGATGGACTAAAGCTCAAGCTTGGGGATGCCACGCGTGTCACCCCAAGAAATATCCAAGAAGTACAAGCGTCAAAGCTTGGGGATGCCCAAGGCATCCCCCTCTTCATCAATAAAAATCTCAGGTTTCTTCCGAACACTTCATTTTTATTGTTTCATGCACAGTTGTGTTGTTCTTGGAGCGTATTTTTTTTCGTTTTTAGTTTTATTTTTCTTGGTTTGCTTAGTTTGCTTGAATAAGTTGGTTGTATCCCAACACACTTCTTTTGGAGAGAGACACGCTCCGTTTTCATTGCCTAGAACACTCTAGTTTTCATTCTTATTGTTCTGTGAGTGTTCTCTTTTGCTAGCACCGTGTTTAGCCTTAGTTTTCTCATGCTTTCAGCTTAGAATTTTTTAGTTCTTCTTTGTGGATTTGTGAGACAAGCTCACTGATCTTTATTTATTATCATCTTTGTGAGTTGTTTCAAATAGTTTGGTTTGGATTGGAAAAGAGTAGGAAATTTCATGTTTAAGTGGTAAAAAGAGCTTGTTTTTGACTGTGTCCTATGCTTTGTCATGCCATGCTTGATATTGTTTTGGCTTTATGATTAGTATTCTTTGCTGTAGCATAACTTGTTATAAAAAATTGAGATTGCTTAATGTGCCTTGGATGAATCATGCGTTGTTTTAGCATAATAAAGCATAGTATAGTGGTATTCTCCTTTGATGCTTTATTTGGGTTGACTTTGCGCATGCTCACACCATGTTATGACTATCTCAAGTCACCATATCCTTTATGATCCTTTATTCTTCAACTTGTAGTATCACTTTATTCTTTGATCAATGATGTTTTGTCGCTCTGCATGATTATGGCCATTATCGCTCTCTTAGTTTGTCGCTCCCAGTCTTTTTCTAGCCTCCACAACAAAGTATGAGTTCCACTCATGCATCCAACTCCCTAAAACAAGTTATTCCAAAGAGTCCACCATACCTACCTATTAGCATTTTCTATTCCAAGTACATTCATGCTTTTGTTTACCTTCCACTTGTTATGAGAAAACTAGTGATTAAAGCTCTCACGAACTTGATGGCACACTTTACTTTATTGCCTCTAATAAACTTGAACCATTGGGTCCTTCTTTGTTGCGTATATGCTTGTGATTTATAAGTTGAAATTAGAAGAACCATGTTTCATGGGGAACGCTTTCAACATTGTACTTGTACTTTGTACCCCGTTGATATTATGTTATTTTGCTTACGGATCCCGGCGGTGTGAAATAAAAGTGGAACTTGTAAGATCATGGAGTTTGTATGTGTGTTAGAGAAATGCCTGGGCCGCTAGCCTAAGTCATGCCTAATCATGGTGGAAACTTGCAGCATCACCATAATGAGCACTCTATGAAGCATCCTCAATAAAAACTTATGCAAATAGCAAATAAAAAGAACGCTGAGATGCTCATTGTCTGCTTGCCTTGTCATTTTTATTATGGGAAAGCTCCCGTATCATGTGCAAGGGGTACCCTGTTGGCGGTTCTTAATGATACACATATACTTACAATGACAAGAGCTTACTCGTTACTAATGTTGAGTAGCATGAGGATCGGTCTTCATAAGTAAGGGGCATGATATTTCGGTTTATAACTTGTCAAGCATATCCTCTTAGTTGTGTCACTTTAACCTTAATCACCTTCAAGGTGCTTATGATAGGGGCAATGAGAGCTGAAAAATACAAGTACCATAATTTTTGGAAGCTCTTTATGAGACTTGAATCCCTACTTCCTTTTACAAAAAGGCTTTTCTTCCACCATTATATTGAGTCTCCACCTTCTATCTTTATGCACATACTTTGAGAGCATAGTGGCCATTCTTAGTTCTATGTGCATTGTCTCAAGACTAGTTGATTCATGCATAACTTGTTATTGCTTGCTTGAAACTATTGTATCTAGTCACTCTTATGAACTTTGAAGGTGTCCTATGCATTTATATTTGCTACTCTATTGAGGGACAAGCTGAATACTTTTATGCTATGTGTTCTTTATGTGAAACATACAAACGTCTTGCAAAGCATTGTTATTCATGAATCTTTTGTTTGTGCCTTTTCATGTTGCATGTTAGTTTCTTTTCTTATTGCTAGAACTTTGTCTTTCATGTTATGATTGAAGTACTATGATCCCAACTTTGAGTGTTTTGCAAATACTTTGATCAAGTCTTTGATGGTGCATGTCACCTCAAAAATTCTTTCTTTTTATCACTTACCTACTCGAGGACGAGCAGGAGTTAAGCTTGGGGATGTTGATACATTGCAAATGTATCTATAATTTTTGATGTTCCATGCTTGGTTTTATCCACTTTCTTGTGTTTTGTTCCAACTTTGGAGTACTTTTCATATGATTTCTTGGACTAACCTATTAACAAGATGCCACAGTGCCAGTTGCCTGTTTTCTGCTGTTTTTGGTTCCAGGAAGTCAGAAAATGAATATTCTCAGAATTGGACGGGAGAAAAGCCAAAGTTCCTATTTGACCGAAAGACTCACGGAGCCAGAATACGAGACGGAGGAGGGCCAGGGCCTGGCCACAGCATGTGGTGGCGCGGGCTAGCCCTGGCCGCGCCACCAGGTGGTGTGGGCCTCGTGGCACTCCACCGACCTTTCCTTTTCGCCTATAAGAAGCCTCCCGATGCATAAACCCTAAATAATCAAGCCTCCAGCCACGAAAAGTTCCGCAGTGCCGCCGCCACCGAAAAGGAGATTCGGGGGACATAAATTCTTTGTTCCGGCACCCTGCCGGGACAGGGAAGTGCCCCCGGAGCCATCCCCATCGATCTCCACCGCTATCTCCATCACCGTTGCTGATTCCCATGATGAGGAGGGAGTAGTTCCCTCTTGAGGCTGAGGGTTCTACCGATAGCTATGTGTTCATCTCTCTCTCTATGCATGATCTTATTGAGATCATGAGCTTGTAATCTATAGATCTATTCTGCTACTCAAGTGCTTTAATGAATCTCTGCTCTCCCCATGTGTGTGAAAGTGACAGCGTGCTCACCATGGTGGCACTTAGGCTAGAGATTACAAATACTTGTTATGAGTTATATTTGGAGTTGGATGTCTTTATGAAATTGTGGTGTTTGTTGGACTCATCTAGTACTCAAGGTGACAGTGTGGGGTTTTCTAGATGGGAAAGGCTTACTTTGAGGTGTGTTGTTATAGCCGTACCAACGATTAGAGTGTCCAACCGGAGAGTAGTTCAGCATAGTATCATGAAGATAATATATTTATATGAGAGTGTTCACTAGTGAAAGTATGATCCCTAGGACTTGTTTCTAAGAATTGAAACACCGTTTGCAATTAGATCTGTTACATGTTTGCTTACTTCCATCTTTATTTCAGTTTTACTTTAGTCTCTTGCACGCGATCAAGCTATTTTCTGGCACCATTGTCTTATATCTATACCACTTGTATTTCACTATCTCTTCGCCGAACTAGTGCACCTATACACCTGACAAGTGTATTGGATTTGTTGGATACACAAGAGAGTTCTTGTATCTTGATTGCAGGGTTACTTGAGAGGGGATACCTTTGACCTCTTCCTCCCTGAGTTCGATAAACCTTGGGTGATCCACTTAAGGGAAAACTTGCTGCTGTTCTACAAACCTCTATACTTGGAGGCCCAACAACTGTCTACAAGAATAGAAGTGCGTAGACATCAATCCATCCAAAGCCTGTGGATTCGAACCTGGGTAAACTTGTGTGCTCACCGTGCCGGAATCCTGTACGACTCACACCCCTCTCTTCTACACGCCTCGAGGACCCCCTCTTGGCGTACTTGTCATCAATCCGACGACATCATCCGCCTTCGTCGAACCTCCGTCCTGCATATGAATTGGACCGACTAGACCAATGTGCCATACAACCTAGCCCCACAGACCACATCACATGCATGCATCCTTCCAACTCTCAATTCTCTTTAGCCGGGTTTCCGTACGCGATGACCATCTCATGTATGCCGCCTCCACCCATCCCCATGACCTGGACCTCCACCCGGGGTTTGTGCCCTCCACCTGCACATGCAGCGGCGACACTGCATCTGTCGCCTCCCGCATCTTACACGGACGGAACACCGGTAGATTGAACCTGGGCGGCGACCTAGACCTGAATAGTGCGGCATCAGAGGGCACCATGTGACAGCATCGAGCAGATCACCGCCAGAGGGGCACTCCCATCAGTGGTCGCCACAGATCTAACCAGCACTGCCATGGATCTTGTCGGTGCCACGACCCTTCTGCATTTTCGCCCCTGATCTCAAGTTGGAGATCATCTTGGCGGCGACACTAGAGGAGGGAAAGACAACCACCACACTGCCTAACCCATCGTGCCTCACTAGCTGCATTCTCTACCTCCCGTGTTCCCTTCCTTACTCTTTTTGTGTTCCCTTCCTTGCTCTTTTTCCTACACAGAGACCCGCCCCCAGATCCTATCACTTACGGGCGTAGCAGTGCCGCAGGCTACAGTCATCTATTCTCATGTCTGTTTCGGGTAACCTTCTCTCCATCACGCATCTCAGCTGGTTGTTCCTCTTTATTTCATACCATAATATGGATGGTGAGACATTGTCTGGATTCGTCGACAAGGTCGCCAACGTTCACTACTTCAAGTGCTTCCATGTCAGACAACATGAAGTCCATCCATGGTAGTGCCACTATTCTGTGGTTCCTTGATGCCCACCATGATCGATTTGATTTCATCACATGTATATGCCTAATCCATCTAGCATGATTGAGAGGTCACCTAGCATTTGTTGGAGTTCTTGATTCCCAAGATGCCTTGGTGCATGTAGGCATCAAGTCCATCTATAGTACTACCACTATTTTTTGATTCCTTGATGCCCACCGTGACCGATTAAATTTCACGTGTATAATGCCTAATCCATATAGCATGATTGATAAGTCACCTAGCATTTTTTGGAGTTCTTGATGCCCAAGTTGCCTTGGCGTAGGTACATATCGCCAAGGCCAACACCATGGGTTCACTGCACATCCTTCGTCGAGATCATCAAGTTCAAGGCGAGGCAACCAGAGTTAAACACAATTAAATCTAGCTGCCTCATGCTTACCTGATCACACAAGTGCCATTGATCAATATGAGATCAGAGATAAAGTGGTAGTTGAGGAGCTCATTGGTATCCTACAGGTTTGTTCTTTTACATGAATGTCGACATGGATCATAGCAAATGGTAATTGCCATTGTTGTTTCACCACCGTCTATGTGATATTTTGTTTCATTTTTGTTATCTAGACTTCTTAGGTTTGTAGCCTCTTTATTAGGCACTAATCGGTTGGTAAATTTTCATGTTTCTATTAATTAATTATCTTTTCACAATGCATTATTATTTTGATCCATATTGTTTTATTGTGTTATTTTAGGCCATACACATATTCCTTTCAAATGGCAAAGAACTTCTAGTTGTCAATATTAGAGTGGGAGTGGTCATATGATGCCTATCTATCGGTTTCTCCGCTTAAATATATAAAAGTAACATTAGTAAATAGGTTTAGCAATCTAAGTCACTTCCTATTACCGCTAGGATGCTTGAATATTTGTTCAATTAAATATTCTTAATTATTGCACTTTGGAGAAACTAATGTGTAGAAATCAATGTGGTAAAATTTCTATACTAATGGTTTCCTTGCCAAAATTATTTTAGATATGTAACTAAATGACCTCCTCTAACATTTTCCGGACTAGATTATATAAAACTAAACTCGGGGCTTATGGTGGTCATTGTCACGATGGTGGTACATCGTCCTTCCCACCAAGCGCCACTCTAGCATTAATTTTTGTTTACTAGACTTGACTCATTACTGACATATGGTATGTTAATCTAGAGTAAAGAATGAACGCATTCTTTTCATTGTTATTGATTTTATTTATGCATAATTCTTGTGGGTATTACATTTTGTTGGCTTCAACTTAAAAGGAGCTATGGCGACTGACATAGGTATGATTACTTGGGTACCTATGATTTGCTACCTAGGCCTGAAGAAAGGTTTACGGCCCATGAAGAGTCAAGATGATAGCCATAAAGCAGAAACCGATAATGGTTGTAGTTGTATTAGGAAAGAAGAGAAAGCACTGACATCGAGTTGGTATGGTAATCATGTATATGTAACCTATCCGAATACAGCTTTGAGACCCGACCTATTATATATAGGACATGAGAGGCTTAGGTGAGGATTACAGAACAATCCCCAAGCGATTTGTAATAGTGCGATTCACCAAATATTCAGGCGACTTTGATTCTATCATTCTCCCGACATCCGACGAAATCCCTAGCGTTCTCTTTCCGCGAAACCCTAAATCCTTCTTCATGGACATTGCCGAGGTTACCCCTCGTCAATTGGCACCGTCTGTGGGAAACTTGAACGCTGGAACCATGGATTTGGTGGAACCCTCTTTTTCAAGTAGCAATCCAACAAAAGCGGCTCCACACCCGCCCACTCCTGTGATAGTACCAGACGAATTCAATGGTGGATCCGATCTAATCATCGGAAGTTTCCACTTCCAAGTAGAAGACCCCCAAGAATCACACCCTTTGGCACTAATTACCTCAGAACCGTCGGTGTAAAATACCACGCTTATAGTGATACCAACAACATATGTCAGATCCTCAATCGAGCTCACGGTAGAAATCGAGGCACCAGAGGAAAACAAGTAAGAAAAGGCAGATATGGGGGACCTTGATGGTCTTTACGACAATCTCTCCTTTGGATCAGAGTCCCCACTAACTCCACCACGTGAAACAAACCCACAAAACTATGAACTCGAGGAAAACTGTGAAAACATCGACTTCAGGATAAGGATGGTAGAAATATACCCATAACATAAATTAATGGACTTCGCTGATCCACCTGACAGTGTCTCCATCAATTTATATGACAAAGACAATAGCCAATCATGACGCGCCATCAAGTGTGCATGGTCAACAGGAATACCTCGACACTACATGTTTCTAACGATAACCCTATCCTTGATCCTAATGATATTTTATCAGATGACAATGCAAGAAACCACAACAACAAAGGAGACCACGAAAACAGGGGAGGAACACCGAATATGCTTCATAGTCCTAGGAGGAAGGACAGAACCAAACGGAGAATAAAGGCGAACTCTTTGGCTACCAGCGTCTGCATGGTAAAAGGCTCCGGAAGCAATTTCGGGTGTGGTTCCAATGACAACTGATGCATCACACAAAGATTTATTAGCATACCAATACTTGCTTCCCCATAAGAAGAGAGACCTACTAAGGATGCACATGCAACTTGATGAAAGAAAGAGGTTAGCCGATGAATCCAGCTTACGACGGGCACAACCAAGCTCTACCTGAAGGTCTAGAAGCGTAACAGGAGGGGCACCGCCAGAAAGGGGAACATCTCGACTCTAGAACATCCCTGAAATAGACAGGAACACTTTGATCTATCATTTATGTCAGCAGATCAAGCACGAAATATCAAAGCAAAAACATCTCAAGCAGCTATTGTGGCCGCACAAACATATCTAGTCACAACTCAACCCGCACCCTATGATCCTCGTGTGGCTCTCCACCATTCCGTCCTGATGAACCTCGGCATGGTAGGAGAAACTCTCGCACAAGCAGACCAAGGAATTACATCAACCCGACAGATCCCCACGCCATCGCAGCAGCCCTCAGCAAGCGGGGCTGATGACCCACAAGTATAGGGGGCGTATCGTAGTATTTTCGAGGGAAGTGAAACTCAATTTATTGATTCTACACAAGGGGAGCCAAAGAATATTTATAAGCCTTAACTACTAAGTTGTCAATTTAGCTGCACCTGGAAACAATCTTGCCCACAACAGTTTATCAGTAGCAACAGTTTTGTAGTAGCAATAGCAAAGTAATAGCAGTAGTAAAAGTAAAGATAGTAACAATTGCAGTAAATAGTAGGATTAAAGCGCGGTAGGCATAGGGATGGATGGACGGGCGTTGCATGGACACGACAATTCATATGGCAATCAATACATGGGGCATTTTCAGATAAATAAGCTAAAGCATCCAAGTACTAAATAATCATAGGCATGTGCTCCATATATAGGCATACATGCTCGCAATGAGAACTTGCACAACATCTTTTGTCCTGCTAGCCCGTTTGAAGTGGGGCCTCAAGAGAACTACTGGCAATTAAGGTGCTCCTTTTAATAGAGCACCGGAGCAAAGCATTAACACTCCGTGAACACATGTGATCCTCACATCAAAGCCATTCCCTCTAGTTACCACGATTGTTGTCACTTCGGGGCCTTTGGTTCCGGACAACAACGTGTGTATACAACTTGCAGGTAAGACCATAAACAATACTATCATAATGAATCAATAACATGTTCAGATCTGAAATCATGGCACTCGGGCCCTAGTGACAAGCATTAAGCATAACAAGTTGCAACAAAGTACAAAAGCACTAATAAAAGACACTAGGCACCATGCCCTAACAATCTGATGCCATTACATAAACGATCTCATCCAATCCCTACCATCCCCATAGCCTACAACGGGGGATTACTCACTCATAGATGGGGGAACCATGGATGGTCGATGGAGAAGCGATGGTGATGATGATGGCGATGATCTCCTCCAATTCCCCATCCTAGCAGGGTGCCAGAACCGAGTTTCTGGTTCCGAATCGTGGAATCTGGTGGTGGCATAGCCCCTCGGTTTTTAGGTCAAGAGGCATCTTATAGGAGAACAGGGAGGCCGAGGGGGCAGCCGAGGCAGCCACACCACCCCCAGCTGCAGCCTGGCCTGGCCCGCGAGGCCAGGTGGTGTAGGCCCCTCATGGCCCTACTCTGTCTCGTCTTCTGGCTCCGTGAGTCTTCTAGTGAATTAGGATTTTTGGCATATTTTCCAGGATTTTTCCAAATAGTTGATTTTCTGCACAAAAACTAGACACCAAGGTAATTCTGTTGAAAACATCGTCAGTCCGTGTTAGTTGTATCCAAATCACACAAGTTTAGTGGAAAAACAATAGCAAAAGTGTTCAGGAAAGTAGATATGTTTTGGACATATCAACTCCCCGCAAGCTTAGCTTATTGCTTGTCCTCAAGCAATTCAGTCGAAAACTGAGTGCGATAAAAGAAACTTTCACGAACACATTTGCTTCATAAGATGTATATATTCTTAGCATATGATCAACTACTCAGGCAATTCATAATAAAGAGTATGCAACTAAGTTTACTTAATAATCATTCCAAGCTATGAAGATCTTCTAACTAAAAAATAGTAATTGGCATGAAGCATAAACATAAGCAACATTGCAATGCTCATAAAAATGTATGATAGAGTGGTATCTTGCTTTCCTTTGATTGTAGAGAAAACATAAATGCCAAGGCACCTCTGAACTTCAAGTGAAGACTAGAAGTAAAGATATCAAAGATACAAACATCAAAGTTATGACACAATTAATCAAGTTTTGAGACAAGCATATTACACTAAGAATGACAACTATGCTCTCAATAAAGTGCTCATAAAATATGTGGTGACTCAACAAGGAAATGAAAAGGTTTTCAAAGGTTTGAAAGGCTTCCAAATGCTGAAAGTATGGTACTCGTTAGCTTTGAGCTCTCATTGCCCCTATCTTAAGCATCTTTAAATGGTTAAGGTGAAAGTGAGGTCCAATCTGAGTTATATGCTTGACAGACTATAAACTGGAAATCTCATGTCCCTTGAGTACGAGGGCCGCTCCTCATGCTACTCAACTTTAGTTACTGGTAAGTTCTTGTCATAGTAAATACGTGTGTATCATAGAGAACCGCCAATGGGGTACCCCTTGCCCGATGATACGGAAGAATCCCCATATCAAAATGACAAGGCAAGCAGACAACGAGTATCTCAGCAATCTCCTTATTTACCATGGGAAAATGGTGCTTTTTTCTCTCTTTCCTCTTTTCTCATATCTATTCCTTTTTTTCTTTTTCTCAATAGCTATCTCTATTTTTGTATAAGAAGAATGCTTCACAGATACTCATTATGGTTACGCTGTAGGTTTCCACCATGACGGCATGGATTAGACCGGCGGCCTAGGAGTTTATCTAATACACATACATAACTCCATGGACTTACAAGATCCCCTTTTATTTCACACCGACGACATCCGCAAACAAAATAGCATGATATCAACTGGGTTTATATATTACAGGTGTTGAAAGCGTTCCCCGTGACAACACAGTTCTGCTAATCCCTAGCCTATAATTTGCAAGGATATAACTTTCATGGACAATCACAATGGTTCAGGTTTATTAAGTGCAAGAAATAAAGTGTGCCATCAAGTTCGTGAGAGCTTTACTAACTAACTTTCTCATAACAAGCAAACATTTTATTCGGAAGAAAATAAGGCATATTAAATATGCACGGAACAACAAATAATGCTAATAGGTAGGTATGGTGGACACTTTTGGCAATATTGGTTTTGGGGAATTGAAAACACGACTAGAGATCATACTCAGTGCAAGTGAAGGCTAGCAATAGTAAGGGAGCGATAAACGAGAGAGCAATAACTGTCATAATCATGCTTGCAACAAAACATGACTAATCATGGCATGAAAGTGATTCAAGACCCCTGAGGCAAAATAATTCATCGAGGCTTAACTAATTATTGTTTCAGTCATATGCATGCATGAGCATGTGCCAAGTCAATTCAAGTGAAACATTCAGAGGATACCACAGTGTCATACCAAGTTATGAATAGAGCAATGCAAGGAAACATTCATACGACATGCTACAAACTATCAGCAAGCTGTAGCTAATTATAAGAAAGAAAGAACTACTTTGCATCCATAAGTAACATACACCCTACATGAACAGACTAAGCATGCCCACAATGATGAGTATATGTACAAAAATGAAAACAAATAGAGTTTGTTACCAGCCTCTCACCACACCTCAAGTTGTCATTAATCCTCATTATTGCCCTTCACTTGTGTGGCTTGAATAATAACATGAAACCAAATTCCACTGAGGACTGCTGAACCGTGCAAAAAACTTCACAAAGCCAAAGAAGAACAACAAATATTTTTGGTGTTTTCAATTTTTAAAAGAAAGAACCAAAAAGGAAGAACAAGCAAATAAAAATCTTTTTGGGTTTTTCGAATAATTAAGGCAAAGACGAAAGGAAGAAGCAAACCAAGGCAAATAGAAGAAGAAGCAAACAAAGACAAACAACATAAATATTTTTTGGTCTTTTTGTGTTTTAGCAAGCAAAAGTAAAAAAAGAACGAAAACTAAAAATAGAACGAAAGATGAATATACAAAGTACCGATGAAACATGATATGGCGATGAGTGTGATGTCGGTGTACCTCCCCCCAAGCTTAGGCTTTTGTCCTAAGTGGGTATTAACCCAAATGCGAGTAAGGGTTCCAAGCAGGCGGGTCATCGTAAGAATGATCATGGTAAGGCCCTTGCGAAGAAGAAGAAACTCCCCAATCATAGGTAGGCTGCTGATATGAAGACTCCCCCTCATTCGAGGGCTGGACCGAATCATCTGTATCCTCCCTTCTAGTATCCTGCTCCTATTGGGAGAGCTCTCCCAAGTACGTATCAAGATCCTCCTCAGTGAGTGACCATCCTACCCCGGTATCAAGGTTAAACAAAATAGGTGCAGGCAAAATAACAAATCGCTCGGACTTACTCCTTCTCCAACCAGCCTTGAGAAAGGTTATTTCATAAGACAACTCACTCAAATTAGCCCAAGAAGAAACAAATATATGTTGTATCATGGAATTAAGATCAAGCCTTTCTATGGTAAACTGTAGGTCTAGATGATGGGCACTAAACCATGCAAAGCTAATAAACAAGAGGCAATGACGCCTCCACAAATTCCACCTTTCTTGCGGTTAGCAGCAAGATGGAAAGCTATCAATGCACGCAAGTTATAAGTCCTATCTCGTTTTAAAGCAGCTAAGATGAATGCTAGATCATATGAGGATAGCTTATTAGAAGTTTTTCTAGCGAGAACACACTTGGCAATAAAGTAAGCAAAGTAGCGAATAGATGGGAGATGAATGTTACAGATTTTCCCACTCTCCTTTGAGAAGCTGCTCCCTTGGCAAATCTCCGCATACAAGTCCATGAGTGGTGCAGGCCGCTCTTCAATCCTTCCACACGATCCCCACTAAGGTACCTTAATAGCTGCACAAAAGTCATCAATAGGAAGGTCGACAGCTATATTGTAAATTTTGCAGTGGACCATGGGGTTAGGCAAAGAGTAACTAAATCTAAAGTCCTGCACTACAGACATAGTTAGTTTCACAAATTGACAAGCTTCATCTTCCACAAAGTGCCCCAATCCTGCATTAGCAACTAAGGTATGGAAGTCCTAGGAAATTCCTGCATCCCTCATGAATTCGAAGCATGGATAGATGGAAGGAGAAACTTCCTCCTCTCGGTGAACCTTCATAATCTCAGGCACCCTTAGTTCATGTTGGTTGAGTTGATGCCCATTCATCTTCTATTCTGAAATTTAAACATCCATTAAACAAGTGATTGCGAAGTGAATAAATAATGAAGGGAACTACTGATAGGGACTTGTAAGAGACCTAAACATGCATCAAAACAATATCTCTAAGCATTGAACAAGCTTATAAGATCTCATAACCTGTCACCTATAGCAGCAAAATACTCAAGATATAAACCACTAAACACAAATCTACTTGGACAAGCGGAGGAGTTACATAGAGGAGAACAAATGCTCCAAATTTCAGCATCAAAGACGGGCTGAGCAAGGAGATCGAGAAATCATGGACAAGAATAGCAAGAACGCGATTTCGAGCAATCAACTAGTGTTTTCTCAGGAGAGAGGAAGCAGTGGCAAGTGAGAGAGTGAGTGGAGGGCCAGGGGTGGCCCACACCATGGCTAGGCGCGCCCCTAGGCTGGCCGCGCCACTAGGTGGTGTGCCTGCCTGGTGGGCCCCCTGGTACTCTCTAGGCACTTCTCTGCCCATTTTTTCACGTAAAAATTTAATATGAATTTTTGGAATTTTTCGAGACACTTTATTTTTGAGCAATTTTCAGGTATAGATGAATGATTTTTTGACAGAAAAAGTTTCTAGAATGATGCAATGACAAAACAAAGCTAAAACTTTAGAAGTTCTAAGAGACTCTAATCAGCAAGCAACTGACAATAGAAAAGTAAACTAAACAAAAGCAAAAACTAGAAAAGATATAATAAAAGTAAGCAGAGATAATCATGGTGAAGACATTGTTTTGTTCATTGAAATCCTTTTGTTAACAAGGTTGACCAGGTCTTGTTACCAGACTAGTTTTCTATGAAGCAAAACTTTGTATTCCACTAATGATTATGTTACCTCAACCTTGATAGCAATGGTCCCAATCATAATAATTTCATATTTTTCTCTTGGTATGGGACAATATATTTCTCCAACTTGAATGCCCTCAACATGATCAATTGAATTTAAACCATAAGTCCTATCAATATTATTGGGGAAATAGATAGTATGCTCCTTTTCATTAACATTAAAAGTCACCTTTCCTTGATTACAATTATTAACAGCTCCTGCAGTATTAAGAAAAGGTCTCCCAAGAATAATAGACATATTGTCATCTTCAGGCATTTCAAGCACAACAAAATCAGTTAATATCAAGCAATTATGAGCCACTTGAACAGGTACATCCTCACATATACCAACAGAATAGTAGTAGATTTATCATCCATTTGCAAAGATATATCAGTTGGTATTAGTTTTTCTAGTTGAAGTCTCTTGTAGAGAGAAAAAGGCATAACACTAACTCCTGCTCCCAAATCACACAAAGCAGTTCTAACATAACTATTTTAATAGAGCATGGAATAGTTGGAATCCCTGGGTCTCCAAGTTTCTTTGGAACTTTACCATTAAAGGAATAATTAGCAAGCAAAGTAGAAATTACTTCATTAGGGATCTTCCTTTTATTCGAGACAATATCCTTCATATACTTTGAATAAGGAGGCAATTTAATAGCACCAGTCAAAGGAATTTGCAAGAATAAAGGTTTCATCCACTCACAAAACTTATTATAGTGTTCATCTTCCTTTGACTTGTGTTTCTTATCGGGGAAAGGCATAGATTTTTGGACCCAAGGCTAACTTTCACTACCATGTTTCTTAGCAACAAAATCTTCTTTAGTGTATTTAGTATTCTTAGTGTGCCTTTCGGGTTCTTCTTCAACTTTTTCTTTATCAGGAGCATCATTTTCTTCATTACCACTTTCAGTTTCATCATCAGATATAGATATACTATTAGGATCTATAGCAGGTTCAGAGGGTTCTACAATAGTTTTATGTTTCTTTTTTCTTTTCTTAGGAGTAGTACCACTATTTTCAGCTCGTTGAGAATCCTGCACAATCCTTTTAGGATGCCCCTCAGGATATAGAGGGTCCTGGGTAGCAGCACCACTTCTAGTTGTAATTTCATAAGCATGTTTTTCTTTAGCAGCATTAACTAGCAAGTCTTTTGTACTTTAATAAGCTGATCAATTTGAGTTTGAACTATTTGAAAATGTTTAACAGGCATTTTAACATCATTAGAGGTTCTTTCCACAATGTCCTTCAACTCAACAATAGCTCTAGTGTTTTCTATTAAATGATTTTGCACCCTTTTATTAAAATTATCTTGCCTAACGATAAAAATATCGAATTCTTCTAAGCATTGATCAGGAGGTTTAGAGTAAGGGATATCACCTTCATCAAAATGTTGGAGAGAGTGTACCTCAATAGTGGATGAGTGGGGGATAGGCTTACATAATTCTTCTATAGGAGGTAAATTCTTGACATCTGCAGCTTTAATTCCCTTCTCCTTAAGACATTTCTTAGCTTCCTTCATCACTTCATCATTTAGTTCAATAACTCCCCTCTTCTTTGATGTTGGTGTACGCGCAGGGATAGTTGGTTCAGGTAAAATTGTTTCAGGTATAGCTGGTTCAGGAGGAGTCCAGTCTTCATAATTCTTGCTTATTTTAGCCATGAATTCCTCAGCTTCCTTGGGAGTCCTATTCCTGAAAACACAATCAACACAACTATCCAGGTATGTCCTAGCTTCTTCAGTTAGTCCATTATAAAATATATCGAGAAGCTTATTCTTAGGTAATGGACATCTAGCCTGTGCATGATTCAAAGCACAAAACCTTGCCCATGATTCAGGCAATATCTCTTTTTCTCCCTATTTAAAATCAAAAAGTTCCTGCAAAATAACATGTCTAGCACTAGGAGGAAAATATTTCTGAAGGAAGGTACTAATTAAGCAATCAGGGCTATCAATAGATCCAGGAGGTAAATTATTAAACCAAGTTTTAGCTTCTCCTTTCAGTGAAAAAGGGAAAATTTTAGCAATAAAGCAGGTGCGCATCTTAATATCATAAGAAAATAGGCCACTCATGGTAGAAAGCTCAGTCATATGTGCTACCGCACTTTCATTCTTAGTCTCACAAAAAGGTTCTTTCTCAACAATAGTAATGTAAGATAAATCAAGAGAGAAATCATAATACTTATCTTTAATGTTTATGGGAGATGTAGGAAACTTAGCATTAGGAGACAATTTGGGTTTTCTAGTACGGCTCTCAAGGAGAATCTTAATAGCACTCCTATCATGGGTATTTTGACATTCTTTAATAAATGCATCGGTCATCTCTATATAACCGTCTTCAATATCATAGCCCTCTCTAGACTCAGGTGAACTGACATGTGTAGTAGTATCTTCATTAGGAGTTTCAGTATTTCTAGCTATAGTTCTAGCAATCGTAGCATCTAGGAAAGGACCTAATGAACCACTCTTATCAAGCACACTAGAAGCAACATCATAAGTATCAGAAGTTTCAGATTCAGCAGTAGTAGAAGTGTGTGTAGCATGTGTATGTGGTGGTGTAAGGAGCTTACTCATAACAGATGGTGAATCAAGAGCAATAGAGGTGTTCAGACCCGTACCTCTCCTTGTAGTAGATGGTAAAATAGGAACCTTGCCATCATGAGACTTACCCATGATGGATGGATGGCAGCGAACAATAGTGATTCCAAGTGAACTTGATAAATAAAGTTATGCTCCCGGCAACAGCGGCATAAAATAGTCTTGATGACCCACAAGTATAGGGGGTGTATCGCAGTATTTTCGAGGGAAGTGAAACCCAATTTATTGATTCGACACGAGGGGAGCCAAAAAATATTTATAAGCCTTAACAACTAAGTTATTAATTCAGCTGCACCTGGAAACAATCTTGCTCACAGAAGTTTATCAATAGCAGCAGTTTTGTAGTAGCAATAACAAAGTAACAACAGTAGTAAAAGCAAAGAAAGTAGTAACAATTGCAGTAAACAGTAGGATTGAAGCACGGTAGGCATAGGGATGGATGGACGGGCGTTGCAAGGACAAGACAATTCATAGGCAATCAAGACATAGGGCATAAATAAGATAAAGCATCCAAGTACTAAATAATCATAGGCATGTGTTCCATATATAGTCATACGTGCTCTCAATGAGAACTTTCACAACATCTTTTGTCCTGCCAGCCCGTTTGTAGTGGGGCCTGAAGGGAACTACTGGCGATTAAGGTGCTCCTCACATCAAAGCCATTCCCTCCGATTATCCCGATTGTTGTCACTTCAGGGCCTTTGGTTCCGGACAACAACATGTGTATACAACTTGCAGGTAAGACCATAAACATTACTATCATAATGAATTAACATGTTCAGATCTGAAATCATGACACTCGGGCCCTAGTGACAAGCATTAAGCATAACAAGTTGCAACAAAGTCAAAAAGCACTAATAAAAGATACTAGGCACCATGCCCTAACAATCTGATGCCATTACATGAACGATATCATCCAATCCCTACCATCCCCATAGCCTATAGCGGGGGATTACTCACTCATAGATGGGGGAAACATGGATGGTCGATGGAGAAGTGATGGTGATGATCTCCTCCAATTCCCCGTCCTAGTAGGGTGCCAGAACGGAGTTTCTGGTTCCGAATCTCGGAATCTGGTGGTGGCGGCGTAGCGGAAGTCTTTTTGGAAAAACGTCGAACCCCCTTGGTTTTTAGGTCAAGAGGCATCTTATAGGCGAGGAGGGAGGCCGAGGGGGCAGCCGAGGCGGCCACACCACCCACAGGCGCGGCCTGGCCTGGCCCGCGCGGCAAGGTGGTGTGGTCCCCTCGGCCAGTTGCTTTACTCAGAGGATTCGTAAAACTCCAGTACCCAAAGACTTCAAACTTCTGCATGACCGGCAAAAATATGATGCACTCCAAGAACCCGAAGCTTGGCTAGCAGATTATTTGGCTACTATCAAATTACAGGGCGGCTCAACAACCACCGCAATGCAAAGTTTACAATTACACCTCACCAGCGCTTCCAGGTCATCGCTTAGACAACTGCCCGAAAATTCTATTAGTAGCTGGAACGATCTCGAAGATAAGTTCATCCGACACTTTCAGTCCACATTCAAACGACCCGCGTCCTTAGAGCACTTGCAAGCATGCAAACAAAAACTCGGAGAGTCAATAAGAGCATTTATCTAGCGATGGAACATCATAAAAAAATACAGCCGAATCCATATCCAATGAAAGAGTCATTGATGCTTTCAACGAAGGCCTCTGTTACCAAGAATTCATAGAAGAACTAAGTCGAGTTAAACCCAAGACAATTTCACAGTTAATTGACATAGCAAACCACTGGGCTGATGGAGAAGACACGTTGTACAACAAACGAACACAACCACCCAAAGAAGACAGAGACAAGCGCATCAATGACAGGAGGCGATGAAACAATGACGGTAACATGGGACCAAGTTACTCGTAGCTAGTGTTTTGGGTGAAGGCAACAACAGGAACAACGACTACAATAGTGGATACCACCGAACATGGATGAAGGCGGAGGAAGCCAGTCAACACAACGATATCAACCGAAAGCTCGGGATCCACCCATGTCCACAACACAAATATTGGAAGGGTCCTGCAACATGCACTTTTATGTTGACTCAGTGGGAAGAAGACAATCCAATCACCTTACGAAAGACTACCAAACGTTCTTAAAAATGCAAGAGCTATGCAATGCAAAAGTAACTGCAGCAGCAAGACAAGGATATGCATCAACACCTGGCACGTTAGCTACCGGTACGCTACCTCCGCCAGTAGGACAACCACAAAACACAACTGATCAGAACAGGAAATACCCTAGGTCCAAGGGGGCAATGATGAGGAAATCCCTAAAATTACACCTACCCCAATGACTGCTAAAGATGATCCAATTATTGCAAAGAAGGATCAGTGCAATGAGATTAAAATTGGACCCATTACAATAACTCATGCTAAGCTACTTGAACAACAGGTGAATTCACTCCTAAATGAATATGGTACTTTAATTGATGAGAACTTTATACTGCCTAAGTCTATGCATTTATGTCTGATTAGGTTTGATGGAGAAACAAGCATGGCGTGAGGAGGAGAAGGACTACAAGAGAGGCCTAGCATGATGATCACCCAAGGATGCCCGAGGGAGGAGCGAGAGGAAGGCTCAAGAGAAGATCATCAAGACGGAGGCAAAAATATCTACCACGACCGTAGTGTCTAGCCGGATCCACCTAGACTGTCCGGCATGGCTGAGAGACGAACTGACGCGGACATTCTATGTGCCAGTTCGGACACTACCCGGACACCACCTGGAAACTCTAAAGTTCCGTCTAGACCAGACTGTCCGCCACACTCCACCCGGAGTGTCCGGGCTGACCAGACTATCCTGCCAATATTGACCGGAGTGTCTGGCCGCCGACCAAAATCTTGTCCGAGTCGGTTTGTATCAGTTTGAGTCGTGCACGTTTAGTTTCGGTTTCTGGCCGCCCCAGCCGCCCTTATAAGCCCTGGGACAACCCCTAGTTAGAGTTTAAACCACGTTTAAACTATTTTGGAGTTGTTTCTTCCAAAGAACCTCTGGAATTACCCTATGATCGAATTATACTACTACAATTGAGTGTGATCTGTTGTTCCATTGGGAATTAGTAGATTGCCAACTACCATTCATGGTCAACGACTACGTGCACAAGAGCATGGTGTTGTGAATATCCCATGGGGTTTGAGAACGCTCGCGATTTCATCGGATATCAGGAAAACAATAGAGTCAAAGTCGCCTAAATATTGGGGAAATCACACTACTACAAGTTGTCCTCTAGATTTTGGTACCCTCGCTTTGGCTTCTCCCGTCCTATATGTAAGAGGCCATGTCTCAAAGCTGTATGCGGATAGGTTTCATACACACGTAATTACAATACCAACACAATGTCGGTTCATAGTTTCTTTCCTAATACAATCAAAGTCTTTGTCGGTTGCTTCATTGGGCTGCCATCTGAAACCTTCATGGGTCGTAAGCCTTTTACCCAGCATAGGGTAGCAAATCATAAGCATCCGAGTAATCATACCTATGTCAGTAGCCCCCGAGACTCTACTTGAATCGTAGTTTCAGGTTGAGTCTCAAAGTTTCTTTCCTTTATTTGTATCATTTTTTGTGTTTTCTAGGGAATTGGTACAGGGAGTCTGATGCTTTCGACGGATCGGGAATCAGTTAATTGCTCCTGGGAAAAAACATGGTTGTCCTACATCAAATTCAAGTCCCCGGGCCTAAACTCGGAATTTATTATTGGCGTAATTCAGTTCGGGCCGCTGAGGTCTTACCGGGTACTGAATTCTAGCGTCTATTTTATCGGGTACCCAACATGTCTGTCGGGATTTTTCATCCTATCGTTGGTACAGATTTTTTCCTGGCAGAGCGCATTCTTGTGCGATTACCAGGCCACACGAGACGAATCCTGGGGTCTTACCTTCATGTTCGAACATGGCATTCGGATTTTTGTCGCGTTTGAGCACGATCTGAGATTTTTGGCTTTTTCGGCGGTTGCCCTGCTGGGCTGATTTATCAAATAGTTTTAAGATTTATACTGGCTCTCGATGGGAGTGATCTTTTCTTTTGAATATACCTTTTTGAGTATACATTGATGTAAAACTCAAAGGTATTTTCAATCATGAATATTTTTGTTTTATACTCAATTGGATTTTTATCAGGTGCATGCCAGTGCTCCCGATGGGAGTAGCCCCCTTGGCTATGTTTGGATGCCTGCATCTGGACATAAGCTCACAGTTGTTTTTAGCTTGATGGAAAACATAGATCTTTTGAACAATAATAAAGATCTTAAGGCACAAAAAACTTATCTCTCTATACATAAGGCGAAAAATCGATGATACACGATTCTTTTGGGCGGATGGCATCTAGCCGTTGGTCTGGATATTCTGGCTTAAGAAGCCGAACTATAACTCTTAACACATTGTTAGTAATCTTATGCTTACAAGCGTCGTAGCTGTGCTACGTTCCATGGATTTGAGTAATTTACTCCTGTCTTCTTGTCTTGTAGTTGATATGCTCCTCTGGGAATAACTTCTGTGATGATGTATGGTCCTTCCCATGGCGATTCTAACTTCTTTTGTCCATCTTTCTTGAGGCGGAGAACTAGGTCCCTTACTGAGAAGGACCTAGGCTGCAATCTTCTGCTATGGTAATTGCGCAAGTTTTGCTGGTACATAGTTGCTCTTTGTAGGGCTTCATCTCGAGCTTCATCAAGTGCATCCACATCATATTCAAGTGCTTTTCTTGATTCCTCTTCATCATATGCAGCTACTCTTGGGGATTCGTGTGACACCTCAACAAGAAGCACGACTTCTGCACCGTGGACCAAAAAGAAATGTGTATCTTGTGTTGAATTATTTGGAGTTGTACGTAAACTCCATAACATAGATGCCAATTCATCAACCATGCTCCTTTTGCTCTGTAAAGCCGTGCTAGTGGTCTTTTCTTGAGTCCAGCAGTAACTAGTCCATTTTCTTTTTCCACTTGTCCATTAGTTTGCGGGTGAGCTACCGAAGTGTAGCTTACTTTGATGCCCATCTCCTGGCAGTACTCCTTGAACTCATTGGAAGTGAAGTTGGTCCCATTGTCTATAATGATGCTGTTCGGTACGCCAAACCGAAATACTATGGATTTAATAAAATTCATAGCCGAAGTTTCGGCTTGGGTGGTGACAGGCATTGCTTCAATCCAATTAGTCAATTTCTCGACTGCTACTAGCAGAAAGACGTGTCCTCCTGGCGATGATCTGTGAAGTTTTCCTACCATATCGAGTCCCCATTGAGCAAAAGGCCAAGCCAAAGGTATAGGATTCAACTCAGCGGCGGGTGATCCAGGCTTTGTTGTGAATCGTTGACATGCTTCACATGTTCTGACAATGTCTTTTGCATCTTGAACTGCAGTGAGCCAGTAAAATCCTGCCCAGAATACTTTTGGATTAATTGCTCGGCTACTAGCATGGTGACCACAAACTCCTTCATGTATATCTTTGAGTATGATTTTTCCTTCTTCGGGTGTTACGCAACGCTGCAACACGCCCGAAATTCTTCTCTTATACAACTCTGCTTTGATTATTCTGAAGGCCTTCGATCTTCGGGTGATTCACCGGGTGCTGGCTCGTGGTTGACATCAAGCTCGCTGGGGAACCCCAATAGGAAGGTATGATGAGCACAGCAGTAAGTTTCCCTCAGTTATGAAACCAAGGTTATCGAACCAATAGGAGCAAGGAAACACCTCCAAGGTTTTGTTTCCAACTTGGAACCCTGCACAACACAACCACATAACTTTGCCCCCAACTTACAGGAAGGTTGTCAATCTCACCGGTTTTGCTGAAAACAAAGGATTAAATGTGTTGTGTGGAAGAAAGTAATAGCTTGCAGAAAGTAAATAGAAAACATTAAAAATTGTAGATTGATTATAAAAGAAAGGACCGAGGTCCACAGATCACTAGTGGTGATTCTCCTTAAGATAGATGACATGTTGGGTGAACAAATTACAGCGGGGTAATTGACAAACATCGAGAAAGCATACATGCATATACTAATCATCTTGACTCCTATGAGATTTGATTGGGCATTACAAAATTATACATAGAACGTAATCCAACTGCATCTATGACTAATAATCCACCTTCGTTTATCATCCGAACCCCCTCCAGTATTAAGTTGCAAGCAACAGATAATTGCATTACGCGTTGCGTGTAAAGTAAACAACACAATTGTTCTATGAACAAAGGATTGTTGTTTTCTCCCTAGTAGCAACAGTACATCTAGTACCTTAGAGATTTCTGTCACTTCCCCAAATTACTAGAGGCATGAACCCACTATCGAGCATAAATGCTCCCTCGTGGAGTTGCTAGGATCTACTTGGCCAAGATAACTACTAACAACGGAGAGCATGCAAGATCACAAATAACAAAGACATGATAGAATCGATAATCAATCTGAAATAGCATCTCAATATCCATCGGATCCTCGCAACACAACATGTAGGATTACAAATAGATGATCTTGATCATGACCAGAGCTCACAAGATCTAAACATGATAGCACAAAGGAGAAGAACCAACCATCTAGCTCCTACATGGACCCATAGTCCAAGGATGAACTACTCACGCATCACACCGGAGGCTTGCATGGTGATGAAGGAGGCCTCCAGGGTGAATTCTCCCCTCCAGTAGGGTGCCCAAAAGAGCTTCAGATCCCTCTCGATCTAGGGATGGAGATGATGGAGGCTACAAATTCTTTTGTGGATTATTGATCGGGCACTTAGGGTTTCTGTATCCGAGGCAATATATGGGCGAAAGGAGGGCAAGGGGGTGCCCTAGGCGGCCAGACCACCCCTTGGCGCGGGCCAGGCCTGGCCGCGCGGCCAGGTTGTGTGGGCGGCCCCTGGCCCCTCTCCGTCTCGTATTCTGGCTCCGTGTCCCCCTCGGTGAAATATTGACTTTGTCTTTTGTCCCGTCCAATTCCGAGAATATTCATTTTCTGACTTTCCTAGAACCAAAAATAGCAGAAAACATGCAGCTGGCACTATGACATCTTGTTAATAGGTTAGTCCAAGAAAGTGTATAAAAATTACTGCAAAGTGTGGACAAAACATAAGAAAGTAGATAAAACCAAGCATGGAACATAAAAAATTATAGATACGTTAGCAACGTATCAACATCCCCAAGTTTAACTCCTGCTCGTCCTTGAGTAGGTAAGTGATAAAAAGAAAGAATAATTTTTAAGGTGATATGCACCATCATAAACTTGATCAAAGTATTTGTAAAACATTGATAGCTGGGATCATAGTACTTTGCATGAAAAGGCACAAAAAAAAGATTCATGAATAACAATGCTTTGCAAGACCTTTGTTTGTTTCACATAAAGAAAACGTAGCATAGTGGCATTCAGCTTGTCCCTCATAATGTAGCAAATCATAATTGCATAGGACACCTTCAAAGTTCATAAGGGTGACTAGATACAAATAGTTTAAGAACAAGCAATATCAAAGTTATGTATCAATCAACAAGTCTTGGGACAATGCACATTAAACTAAGAATGGCCATTATGATCTCTCAATAGGTGCATAAAGATAGAAGATGGATACTCAACATAAAAGTAAAATAAAGGCCTTCATAGAAGGAAGCAGGGATTCAAGTCTCATAAAGAGCATCCAAAAATTATGGTACTTACTAGCTTTCAGCTCTCATTGCTCCTATCATAAGCATCTTGAAGTGATTAAGGTTAAAGTGAACAAACTATGGAGTATATGCTTGACAAAGTATAAGTTGGAAATCGCATGCCCCTTGAATACGAGGGCCGCTCCACATGCTACTAAAGTTTAGTTACCGGTAAGTTCTTGTCATAGTAAGTAGATGTGTATCATATAGAACCGCCAACGGGGTACCCCTTGCCCGATTATACAGAAGAATACCCATATCAAAATGACAATGCAAGCAGACAATGAGCATCTCAGCAATCTTCTTATTTACCATGGGAAAATGGTGCTTTTTTCTCTCTTTCCTCTTTTCTCATCTCTTTTTCTTTTTTTCTTTTTCTCAGTCTCTCTCTCTTTTTTTATAAGAAGAATGCTTCATAGATTGCTCATTATGGTTACGCTGCAGGTTTCCACCATGATTAGGCATGGATTAGACCAGCGCCCCAGGTGTTTCTCTAACACACATACATAACTCCATGGAATTACAAGCTCCCCTTTCATTTCACACCGACGACATCCATAGACAAAAGAGCATTATATCAACTAGGTACAATGTACAAGTGCAATGTTGAAAGCGTTTCCCATGACAACATGGTTCTGCTAATCCCCAACATATAAGTGCAAGCATATACAACATAGATGACAAAATGGTTCAAGTTTATTAAGTGCAAGAAAAGTAAAGTGTGCCATCAAGTTTGTGAGAGCTTTAATCACTAATTTTCACATAACAAGTTTAATTCGGAAGGTAGATAAAAACATAAATATACTTGGAATAGCAAATGCTAATAGGTAGGTATGGTGGACTCTTTGGAATAACTTGGTTTTACTTGGAGTTGGATGCATGAGTGGGACTCATACTTGGTTATGGAGGCTAGCAAAAGACTGGGAGCGACCAACTAAGAGAGAAATAATGGCCATAATCATGCAAAGAGACAAAACATCATTGATTAAAGCATAAAGTGATATTACAAGTCGAAAACTAAAGGATCATAGAGGCTATGGTGACTTGGGATAGTCATAAAATGGTGTGAGCATGTGCCAAGTCAACCCAAATAAAGCATCAAAGGAGAATACCACAATACTATGCTTTAATATGCTAAAACAACACATGATTCTTTCAAGGCACATTAAGAAATCTCAATTGTTTATAACATGTCATGCTACAGAAAAAATCACTAAGCATAAAGCCAAAACAATATCAAGCATGACATGACAAAGCATAGGCCACTGTCAAAAACAAGCTCCTTTTACCACTTAAGCATGAACTTTTCCTGCTCTTTTCCAATCCAAACCAACTTATTTGAAAACTAATGTATGAAAGAGGGGGTCCAACCAATTTATTCAAGAAAAATAGGCAAACCAAGCAAACAAAAACAAAAAAGAAGACGCTCCAAGAACAACACAACTGTGCATGAAACAATAAAAATGAAGTGTTTGGAAGGAACCTGAGATTTTTATTGATGAAGAGGGGATGCCTTGGGCATCCCCAAGCTTTGACGCTTGTACTTCTTGGATATTTCTTGGGGTGACACGGGTGGCATCCCCAAGCTTGAGTTTTAGTCCATTCTTCTTCTCATTACATCACTCTTTCCATACACCTGAAAATTTTCCTTCGTACAAAACTTCACAATCTTTATTAGCAACATTAGTGTACTCAAGATAATAAGTCTTTGGGTTCAGTTCCAACACCAATAAATCTTCTAATTAAAACACAAGCTACTGTAGAACTTCCCTCAAAAAGCTCAATTCCCCAAAAAGAACTCAAAAAGGAATCAACAAGAAGCAAATGCAAATAATGGCAGAAATCTGTCAAAACATACCAGCAGGTAAAAACCAATTTTTTCGAAGACCTTCTGTTACTGAAATCGAAAAGTGTTGAACTAACGAAAGTTATATAACAACCTGGGGAAGAAGCACAGAAATTCACGCCTTAAAAAGACGTACAGAGATTTTACACGAATGTTTACAGTGAAGCACAAAAATCTATTTCGGGACAACAACTTTCCCAAGCATTACTTCTCTCTCATTAGAGGTTACTCTTGGAACAAAAAGAAAATAAAAGGATAAGGAGCGGTTATTACAGAGGTAATAACTTCCAAGACTCATCTAAAACTTTTGGGTTATCTCCCAATAAGTACTTTTCTTTAATGCCTTTAAGTTAGACATAAGAAGCAAGAAAGGAATCAAGTGTTCTCAAATGAAGAAGAATTAAGGGAAAATTTTGTTTCCATAGGCGAAGCAAAAGGGATCTTGTCTCTCTTCTTAGGGAAGTGTTCTATACCATTATTGAGTGGGAGTTGATATTTAATGGTGCCTTCTTTCATATCAATAATGACACCAACAGTTCTAAAAAAAGATCTTCCCAAAGTAATAGGACAAGAAGCATTACATTCAACATCCAAAACATAGAAATCAACGGGGACATATGCATTGTTAACCATAATAAGAACATCATTAATACTACCCATGAGTTTGTTTTTAGCATTACCATCAAGTGGGACATTTAAATAACAATCTTCCAATGGTGGCAAATCAAGCATTTTATAAATCATTCTAGGCATAATAGAAACACTACTATCAATATCACATAAATCTTTGAAATCAAAATCATTCACTTTCATATAATGATGGATTCCCAACCATCTTCTAGTTTCATAGGAATAGAAGCTTTATGTTTCATCTTTTCTTCTTTAATTTTTATGAGAGCATAAGTAATGTGTTTTGTAAAGGCCATATTCATAACACAGGCATTAGGACTTTTAGCAAGCTTTTGTAGGAACTTAATTACTTCAGAGATGTTGCAACCATCAAGATCAAAATCATATTTATCATCTAAAGTAGTAGATCTATTGTTTCCCATGTTTTGAAGAATTTCAGCATTTTTATTAGAAAAGGTTCCATTAGGTTTACTAGCTTCAACATTAGTGGCAGTGATAGTAGAAACACTAATATTTCTAGCAATTTCGTCTTCTCTTTCCCACTTAGTATGCAATTCAGCTAATAGTCTAAAATTTTCATCAATTCTAACTTGTATGGCATTAGTAGTAGCAAAGGGATTCTCAATAGTTTCAGGTTTAGCAGCCATTTTATTCAAAGAAGATTGTGCTTCAGCCAATGATGCTATGTTTCTTTTAGCATTAGAGAGTTTTTCCTCAATAGTTTTATTGAAAGTAGTTTGTTTACTAATAAAATCTTTAAGCATAACTTCAAGTTCAGAGGGTACACTCCTATTATTGTTGTAGGAATTTCCATAAGAATTACCATTATTGGGCGGATATGGCCTATAATTATTATTACCAAAATTATTCCTATAGGCATTGTTGCCAAAATTATTATTTCTTATAAAGTTCACATCAACTTGCTCTTCTTGAGCAACCAAATAGGCTAAGGGAACATGATTTGGATCAACATGAGCTTTCCAATTAATAAGCATATACATAATAACATTAATCTTATCACTCAAGGAAGAGGTCTCTTCAACAGAATTGACCTTTTTACCTTGTGGAGCTCTATTAGTGTACCATTCAGAATAGTTAACCATCATATTATCCAGATGCTTTGTTGCAGCACCCAAAGTGATGGTCATAAAGGTACCTCTAGCAACAGAATCTAGTAGATTTCTTGAAGAATAGTTCAATCCTGCATAAAAGGTCTGGATAATCATCCAAGTAGTCAGTCCATGAGTGGGACAATTCTTTACCAAAGATTTCATTCTTTCCCAAGCTTGAGCAACATGTTCATTATCAGATTGTTTAAATTTCATTATTTCACTTCTCATAGATATAACCTTAGTAGGTGGATAGTATTTTCCAATGAAAGCACCTTTGCATTTAGTCCAAGAATCAATAATATTTCTAGTTAGGGATTGCAACCATTCTTTATCTTTTCCTCTCAAACATAAAGGAAACAATTTAAGCTTAGTAATATCCCCATCTATATCCTTATGATTTTGCATCTCACAAAGTTCAACAAAATTATTACGATGAGAAGCACCATCTTCAGTACTAATACCAGAAAATTGTTCTCTCATAACAAGATTGAGTAAAGTAGGTTCAATTTCAAAGAAAGTAGCTTCAGGAACAGGTGGAGCAATAGGTGTGCACATGAAATCATTGTTGTTGGTGCTAGTGAAGTCACACAACTTAGTGTTTTCAAGAGTAGTCATTTTTTGTGTTTTTAATCAAGAAAGCACACTAGTACAACTAATTTTTTTGTGTTTTTGATAAACAAACAAGCAAACAAAGAAAAAATAACTAAGCAAACCAAAAATAACAAAGTAAGGAGATTGGTTATGAGGGACTCCCCTTGTGAAGATGTCCTTGACTCCTCGGCAACGGTGCCAGAAAATTTGCTGGCTCGTGGTTGATATCACGCTCGTTGGGGAAGCCCAAGAGGAAGTTATGATGAGCACAACAGTAAGTTTCCCACATTTATGAAACCAAGGTTATCGAACCAGTAGGAGCAAGGAAACACCTCCAAGGTGTTGTTTCCAACTTGGAATCCTGCACAACACAACCACAAAACTTTGCCCCCAACTTACAATGAGGTTGTCAATCTCAACGGTTTTGCTAAAAACAAAGGATTAAACATATTGTGTGGAAGAAAGTAATAGCTTGCAGAACGTAAACAGAAAACAGTAAACAATTGTAGATTGATTGTAAAAGAAAGGACCAGGGTCCATAGTTCACTAGTGGTGATTCTCCTTAAGATAGATGACATGTTGGGTGAACAAATTACAGCGGGGCAATTGAAAAACATCGAGAAAGCATACATGCATATACTAATCATCTTGACTCCTATGAGATTTGATTGGGCATTACAACATTATACATAGACCGTAATCCAACTGCATCGATGACTAATAATCCACCTCCAGGTTATCATCTTAACCCCCTCCAGTATTAAGTTGCAAGCAACAAATAATTGCATTACGCATTGCGTGTAAAGTAAACAATACGATTGTTCTATGAACAAAGGATTGCTGTTTTCTCCCTAGTAGCAACAGCACATCTAGTACCATAGAGATTTCCGTCACTTCCCCAGATTACTAGAGGCATGAACCCACTATCGAGCATAAATACTCCCTCTTGGAGTTGCTAGCATCTACTTGGCCAAGATATCTACTAAGAACGGAGAGCATGCAAGATCATAAATAACGAAGACATGATAGAATCAATAATCAATCCGAAATAGCATTTCAATATCCATCGGATCCCCGCAAACACAACATGTAGGATTACAAATAGATGATCTTGATCATGAACGGAGCTCACAAGATATAAACAAGATAGCACAAAGGAGAAGAACCAACCATCTAGCTACTACATGGACCCGTAGTCCAAGGATGAACTACTCTCGCATCACACCGGAGGCTTGCATGGTGATGAAGAAGGCCTCCAGGGTGAATTCTCCCCTCTGGAAGGTTGCCGGGAAGAGCTTCAGATCTCTCGCTATCTAGGGATGGAGATGCCGGCGGCTACAGACTCTATCGTGGACTTTTGATCGGGTACTTAGGGTTTCTATATCGGAGGCAATATATGGGAAAAAGGGGAGGCCGAGGGGGTGCCCTAGGCGGCCACACCACCCCCTGGCGCGGGCCAGGCCTGGCCACGCGGTCAGGTTGTGTAGGCGGCCCCTGGCCCCTCTCTGTCTCGTATTCTGGCTCCGTGTCCCCCTCGGTGAAATATTGACTTTGGCTTTTGTCCTGTCAAATTCTAAGAATATTCATTTTCTAACTTTCTTGGAGCCAAAAACAGCAGAAAACTTGCAGCTGGCACTGTGGCATCTTGTTGATAGGTTAGTCCAAGAAAGTGTATAAAAAGTACTCCAAAGTGTGGAAAAAACATAAGAAAGTATATAAAAACCAAGCATAGAACATCAAAAATTATAGATACGTTAGCAACGTATCACCGGGCTTCTATCACATCTTCGGGTAGTTCTCCCTTACTCATATATGCTATATACCGCTGCATCCAGGTAGGCTCAATTAGCATGACCTCTCCAATTTCCTGTTCTTCTTCTTCGATGGCCTCTTCTATACTCTTGGTTTCTGATGGAGCCCTCGAGTCTTTTTACGGATGTTTCTTTTTCCCTATTTTTGGTGCTAAAACCTCAGAGACTCTTTTTGCTTTGATCGATCGCTCTGTTATTTCTTCCCAAAAACTCCAGGTGGTATTGGTAAGCACAAGGATCCGATGTTTGCTAGGTTGTCGGCTTCTTCATTGCTTGCTCTCCCAATATGTGATACTTCTCACCCATCAAATTGAGCTTCTATAACACCATATATATTGCGATAAGCAATCATATTTTCATTGAAGGTGTCGCACTTGTTCATTGCTTGCTGTGCCACAAGATTGGAATCTCCGAAGATTTTGAGGCGAGTTGCACCGCAAGCTTTGGCCATTCGCATGCCATGCAACAAGGCCTCGTATTCTGCTTTGTTATTGGATGCGTTTGCAAAGCTCATCCGAAGTATATAGTGCATTTTATTGCCTTGGGGTGATATTAGTACGACTCCTTCTCTTGCTCCTTCCATTCTTTTTGATCCATCAAAGTACATTGTCTAGGCACTAGAAAGGTCTGGTGGGCCTGCACATTGCAACTCCATCCACTCTATGATGAAATCCGGTACAACTTACGACTTGATTGCTTTGCGCTTCTCATACGTGATATCTCGAGGGGATAATTCGATGCCCCATAGAGAGACATGTCTAGTTGCTTCTGGATTGTTGAGGATGCTTGATAAAGATGCTTCATTGACCACTATGATCGGATGCTCCGAAAAATAATGGCGTAGTTTTCATGCTGTCATAAATACCCCATATGCTAGTTTTGGTAATGTGGGTACCTTTGTTTGGATGGCGATAAAACCTTGCTCAGGAAGTAGACTGGCCTCTGCACACCATGGGTCTTTCCTTCTTTGGGTCGCTCCACGACCAAGACCGTGCTGACCACCTGATTTGTGGCCGCGATATAAAGTAGTAAAGGCTCTTTCACTTTTGGCGACACAACAACAGGAGATGTCAAAAGTGTCCTTTTAAGATCTTCAAAGGCATGCTGAGCTTCTTCCGTCCATTAGAATTTTTCCGATTTCCTCATGAGGGCGTAAAATGGCAGTGCTTTTTCTCCTAACCTTGCAATGAAACGACTGAGTGTCGCTACTCTCCCTGCCAGCTATTGTACGCCGTGTAGATTTTTTAGCTTCTTCATTGTTAGGATTGCTTGTATTTTCTCGATATTAGCCTCAATTCCTCTGGCTGATACCAAATATCTGAGGAGTTACCCCGCCGGGACTCCAAAGGAGCATTTCTTTGGGTTCAGTTTGATGCTGAACCTGTCGAGGTTTTTGAATGTTTCTTCAAGGTCCTTGATGAACGTAAATCCTTGTCTTGTTGTGACTATGACGCCATCGATATATACTTGCACGTTTGTGCCTATTTGGCTTCCCAAACACTTCTGCATCATCCGTTGATATGTTGCTCCGACGTTCTTGAGGCCAAAGGGCATTGTTGTGTTGCAGAATACACCATAAGGCATGATAAATGCCGTTTTCTCCTAATCTTCTTCCCTCATCCTAATCTGGTGGTATCGTGAGTAAGCATCCAACAAAGAAAGACGTTCGCATCCTGCGGTTGCATCAATTATTTGGTCGATTCGCGGCAATGGGAAGTGATCTTTTGGACAATATTTGGTAAATGTAGTAAAGTCGATGCACATCCGAAGTTCTGTAGTATTTTTATTTGGAACGCATATTGGGTTTGTGACGAACTCTGCTTTTGTTATTTCTTTCATAAAATTGGCATCAGTAAGGCGATGGAGCTCCTTTCTAATGGCTTTACGCTTTGGTTATGCGAAGCAATGGAGCGGTTGCTTTTACTGGCTTTGCCTTTGGATCCAAATTTAATGCGTGCCCAGCAAATTCCCTAGGAATCCCCGGCATGTCAGATGGTAGCCATGTGAATATTTCCTAGTGCTCACGGAGGAACTCGATGAGCGTGCTTTCCTATGCAGGATCAAGGTTGGAAGCCACAAATGTTGTTTTCATCAGGTCGATGGGGTGGATTTGTACTTCTTTTGTATCCTTTGTCGTGTCAAAAGCCTGATCGGGATTGCCACGCGTTACTTCCAGTGGTTATGCGTTTCTGAGGTTTTGAGTTGTTCAAACTTTGTTGCCATCTCGAAAGATTCAGAAATTTTGTTGAACTCCCAATCGAAATTGTTGGCACGTGTGAAGCTTCCTTTTACTGTGATGATTCCCTTTGGTGCTGGCATTTTCATGACTAAATACACATAATGCAGCACTGCCATAAACCGTGCGAAGGCTGGTCGTCCCAGGATCGCATGATATTGTGATGGCCAGTCCATGACTTCGAAATTGAGTTTTTCTCGCCTGAAATTTGCTTTGGAACCAAAAACAACGTCAAGAAATACTTTTCCTAAAGGAATTTCAGCTTTACCTGGTACTATTCCGTGGAAAGATGTTTCTATTGGCGCGAGATTGTCCAGGGGGCAGCCCATTGTCCTCAATGTTTTTGCATAGATCAAATTTGTTCTGCTTCCTGCGTCCATGAACACCTTGCTCATATCGAACCCGAAAATTTGTGCTTCGACTATTAAGGCTAAGTGACCAGGTCATGGGACCCGAAGCGGGTGATAGGCTCTACTGAATGTGATTTCTTGCTCTGACCAGTGGAGGTATTCGGGTGTGGTTGATGTTGTTGTTTCCACCATATTAATTTGTCTTGTGATGAGCTTCTGAGTTCTGTTGGATGGGTGCCCTTTTTGAATCATGGAGATTGCTCCTTTGGACCTAGGGTACTCATTGCTTTGATCATTTGTGTTTTGTGGTGGTGCCGCTAGTGGTGGCGATGGTGCACCGATGGCTAGTTTACTAGGCGTAGATGTGTATCCTCGATTTGGCGCTTCGGTTGCCTTTGCATTACATAGCTCCTGCATCTTCAGGAATGTTTGTCAGTCTTTCATGAGGTGGTTAGATTATCGTCTGCCTGCTGAGTCGACGTAAAAATGCATATTACAGGGTCCTTCTAGCATTTGCATCGCGGACATGGGTGGGTCTCATGCTCTTGGCTGATACAGCTGTGTTAACTGGCTTTATCCAATGTCGTCCCTGCTCTAGCGGTATCCGCCATTGTAGTCGTTCCTTCTGCTGTAACCTTCACCCGAAAAACTGGCTGCGACATAACTTGGTCCCATGTTTCCATTGTTGTCCCTTCTTCTTCTGTCGTTGCCGTGTTTATCCCTGTCTTCTTTAGGTGATCGCGTACGCTTATTATGCAACGCATCCTCCCCACCAGCCTAGCGATTTGCTATTTCCATTAGATGTGAGATTGTTTTGGGTTTAACCCGTCCTAGTTCCTCTCTAAATTCTCGGCGAAAGAGGCCGTCGTTGAAGGCGTCGATGGCCCTTTCGTCGCATATGAACTCAGTTGAGTTTTTGATGATATTCCATTGTTGGATGAATACTCTTATTAATTCCACAGATTTTTGTTTGCACGCTCGCAACTGCTCCAAGGATGCTGGTCGTTTAAACGTGGATTGGAAGTGCCGGATGAACTTATCTTCCAGGTTGTTCCAGCTGCCGATGGAATCTTTGGGTAACTGCCTGAGCCATGATCTTGTGGTGCCGGTGAGATGTAGTTGTAGGCTTTGCATTGCGGTAGTTGTGGAGCCACCTTGTAAATTGACAGTGGCCAAATAATCTGGTAACCAAGCTTTGGGTTCCTGTAGTCCATCATTCTTTTGGAGGTCATGTGGAAGTTTGAAGTCCTTGGGTACTGAGGTTTTGCGAATCCGCTGCGTGAAACAGCTAGCCCCGCATAGCTCGTAGTCATCTTCATTGTATCCATCATGATATCGTCGGTTGTGATTTTCGTCTCTCGATCCATCGTTCATGTGTTGCATGTTGTCGTTTCTTGCGTTGCTTCATGGCTCGGGTCCTACGAGATGCGCCTGGTGTGGCGATCGAGATTGTCGGGTGTGTGCCACTTGCCAAGGACTGCTGTGACGGCGTGGGGATCTATCGGGTTGTCGCGTAATTCCTTGCTCTTCTTCCGCGAGAGAGGCTCCCACCATGCCAAGGTTCATCAGGGCGGAGTGGTGGAGGGCCGCACAGGGATCGTCAGGTGCGGGATGAGTGGTGATTAGATATGTTTGCACGGCCACAATGGCTGCCTGAGATGTTTTTGCCTTGATGTTTCCTGCTTGGTCAATTGACATGAATGATAGGTCGAGATCTCGGATGAGTCCACTTCTTGGTGGTGCTCCTACTATTATGCTCCCTGACCCTCGAGTAGAGCTCAAATGTGGCCGTTGTAAGCTAGATTCATCGGCTAACCTCTTTCTTTTGTCGAGTTGCCTCAGCATCCGAAGTAGGTCTCTTTTCTTGTGGTGAAGAAGGTACTGGTATGCTAATAGATCTTCATGGGAAGCATCCGCTGTCATCAGAACTACTCCCGAAATTGCCACCCTTGCTTTTTGCCATGCTGATGCTTGTAGCCGAAGTCCTTGTCTCTCTCCTCTGTGCGGTTCTCTGCCTCTTCCTTGGACTATGCGATTATATGCTGTTTCTCCTCCTCTCCTGTGGTCTCCTTCATTGTCGTGGTTTCCTGCATTGTCATCTGATAAAATATCATCGGGGTTGAGGATAGGATTATCGTTTTCGTCGGGTGGTGTCGAGGTATCCCTGTTGATCATGCACACTTGGTGGCATGTTATGCGTGGTATGATGATGTCATCTTCTGCTTCAAAGGATGGGCTGATAGTATTCCGAGATTGTAGTTCTAGATAGATCTTTGCCATCCTTTCTTCGAAGTCGATGTTTTCGCTGCTTTCTTCGGGTTCTGAGTTTGTCGGGTTTGCTTCGTGTGGTGGGGTTGGCTGAAGACCTGACCCGAGGGAGAGATTACCATGAAGTCCATCAAGGTCCCCCAGATCCATCTCGATTTTCTCGCCTCCTTCGCCTGCTTTGATCTGTGTTGTGACGTCCGTGGAGGATCCGACGGAAGATGTTGGTACCGCCGTAGGCGCAGGTTTTTGCGCCGACGGTTCTAATGTGATCAGGGCCGAAGGGTGCGATTCTTGCGGGTCATCTACTTGGAAGTGGAAACTTCCGATGATCAGATCGGATCCGCCATTGAAATCGGTGGGTACCAATACAGGGGTGGGCAGGCGTGGATTTGTTTTCATTGGGTTAATTCTTGGTGGAGAGCGGTTCGCCGAATCCATGGTTCCAACATTCAGGTTTCCCACAAACGGTGCTAATTGATGAGGGGTAACCTCGGTAATGCCCATGGTGATGGGTTTTGTGGAAAAGATAACGCTGGGGATTTCGTCGGATATCAGGAAAATAATGGAGTCAAAGTCGCTTGAATATTGGGGAAATCGCACTACTACAAGTTGTCCTCTAGATTTCGGTACCCTCGCTTGGGCTTCTCCCATCCTATATATAATAGGCCGGGACTCAAAGCTGTATGCGGAAAGGTTTCATACACGCGTAATTACAATACCAACACAATGTTGGTTCATAGTTTCTTTCCTAATACAATCAAAGACTTTGTCGATTGCTTCCTTTGGATGTCATCTGAAACCTTCATGGGCCGTAAGCCTTTTACCCAGCATAGGGCAGCAAATCATAAGCATCCAACTAATCGTACCTATGTCACTCTTTTACTCGGTGAGAATCCACAAATCCATCCATAGATTAGTTTTTGTTTCGTTCTATACAGAAAAAGCCTTACAAAAAGATTTGCCATAGACTAGAGTGCATTGTATTCGAGTTATAGTTGATGATTGTATCTTCTCGTAGATCCGATCTGCAGGTTTTCCTCGTAGGAGTCTAGTTTTTCATTTGTGTCTAGGTTTAGGGTTTGATCTTGTTTTCCGCTGTGTCCACCATCACTGTTTTCCGCAAGTGTTCATCGTTTGTCCGAGTCCACATAACATACCTTTGTTTGCATACCATAGACATAGCCTATCTACAACATCCGTGCCTAGGAATGCACCCACGAGACTAGTTGCTTTGCTCCGATAGACTGCTCATTAGGGTTTCAAGTGCAAAAAAAATCGACAGGCAAAAACCGGACTATCCGGCCGACACACACCAGACTATTCGGCCCAACCGGACTATCTGACGCGATTCCACCGGACTATCCAGCCCAGTTTTGTTATAAATTGCTGCACTCGTTTGCATTGAGTCATATAGTTAGAAAATTAAAAAAAAATAGAAAAGAAAAGAGAATCAGTATATAAAAAAAGAGCTACAAGCGTGACACAAAGAGATATCAAAGTGTGCATTATTGGAGGCCTAGTTGATCGTAGCATTTGTAGATTGACCAATCTTGTGCTTATTTATTTTGAGCTTTTACTAGTGTCTCTCTTGTGCATTGCAATATTCCTTTCATAAGTTGCTTTGCCATGTTTATCTCCACCGTGTGTGTTTCTTGCGTTTTTATACGATCATCACTAGGACATGTTTGCAGTGTAAGGATACCATACCTAGAGCTCCACCATAAATAATTTGTGTGCCCTGTGATTGTTCTCTATACCCTTGATATTCACTTCATCACGTCAGTGCATTAGTGTTTGATTTCGTTTTGGTAAAGCATCTCTATTCACTTTGAAACGGTAAGATCCACTTTCTTGTCAGTTGTGAGTGAGTTGTGAGTGTGCCACCAAACAGATTTTGATTTTTGCACTAACCTACTAATTATGTTTTAGTGATGATGATGTTGTGTCGCAGAAAAAGAAGGATGAGGAACTTGTTGCTAGGCGCGAATATGAGGCGTTGAAATCTCACTTGACGCATGTGTTCACTCACACCACAGATGCTATTGACAGGAAGATCCAGGACGTGCAAGTGGCCATGGACCAGAATGTCGATGCAGTCACTAACATTCAAACACAAGTGACCGCACTCGATACCAATGTCGCAACTTTGCAGCGTTCCGTTGATGCCTTAGCAGTAGCAATTCAGCAACTGCAGGAACACCCACATGATGATGTTTTTTATGACGAGGATGAAGGTAGTGTGGCTGGAGCTGCACCACATCATAGCAGGGGATGTGGCAATCCCCCTTTGCCTGCGTCTGCTGCTGCACTTGCTTATGCTCGCAGATTTTCTCCTCTTGGACGTGCTCAACGTGTTCCAAATCAAGCTGTTGATGATAGTTTGGGCAAGCCAAAATTCTCAATTCCCAAGTTTGATGGCTCACTTGATCCTGAAGATTGCCTCACATGGGAGTTGAAGATAGAGAAGCTCTAGCGATTGTTTGACTATCCACAAGACAAGAAGGTCAAGGTTGCAGCGTTAGAATTTGATGGATATGCTTTGAGCTGGTGGGATGCTATTGTGCAGAATAGAAGGGAGGACAATGAACTTCCTGTGATGGACTGGCGCGAGATGAAGTGTATTATGAAGGATCATTTCGTACCCACTAACTACTTGCGATTAGTTTTAGACAAGTTTACACAGTTGAGGCAAGGAACCATGTCAATTGATGAGTACTACATGGAGATGGAGATGCTTATGCAACGTGCTAGAGTTCGTGAATCCCTTGAGCATTGTTCGTCATCACAAGTACGAGACTTTGAATGAACTTTTGCACCATGCTAGAGAGGCCGAATCACAGTTAGATGAAGAAGCTAAGTCATGTACGAGGTTTCTGTCTACCATTCGTTTGGTAGCCAGACCTACACCGCCACCACCTACGGTGCCACCTGCAGCGGCTGCTAGCCATTCTTCACCATCGGTCAAGCCTACTCACACGTATTCTTTTGGTTCCAATGCTCAGAAGCCCACTGCTCCTGCTACTAGTTCGGGTTCCAATATGTCAACTGCGCCTACGCGCGATGTACGATGCCATACTTGTGGAGGAAGAGGACACTACAAGAGAGATTGTCCAAACCGCAAGGTGATGTTTTTCAATGAACAAGGAGAGTATGAGAGTGGAGATGGTGTTGATACTCAAGGCGACGATGGATATGACGGTGAGTACAGTATGGATGCCTTCCCTGAGCATGCGCCTACCATAGTGGTCTCTCCACGTATACTTAGTGTGAAGCCTATTGTTGACTCTCAGCGCTACAACTTGTTCCAAACTAAAGCACTCGTTGGCCCTAACAAAGATTGCAAGGTAATCATTGATGGAGGTAGCTGCAGAAATGTTGCAAGTAAGGAGTTATGTGCCAAGCTAAATTAGACTTATTTACCTCATCCCAAGCCATACTACATACAATGGTTGAGTGACAATGGTGAGGTGAAGGTAAACCATATGGTACATGTGAATTTTGAGATAGGGCCATACAAGGATTCTATTAACTTTGAGGTGGTTCCTATGACTGTTTTCCACCTCTTATTGCGTCGGCCTTGGCTTTATGATCGCCATGTGAAACACAATGGCCGTGCCAATACATATCACTTGGAGTTCAAGGGCAAAGACTAATTTGCAGCCAATGACACTACAACAGATTGTGAATGAGTCTCATCAAAATATCAAAGTGAACTTGAAGGAAGTACCTATAGATAGGCGAGATAGTGTTGCAGTTGTACATGATGTAATAGAGCCCAAAAAGACTGATATAACGAAATGTGAGAGATTTCCTAGTCTAGTGATATTAGCCACCGAGGAAGATATGAAAGAGTTTTGTGGGGATCCTATAGCCATGCCACTTGTGCTCATGTATAAGGGCGAGGTATTGGTTTCTAACGACATGACCCCTATTTTTCGTGGTGTATCTACTATTTTTTAGGATTTTGGCGATGTGTTTCCAGAAGGTGTACCTGCAGGATTGCCTCCATTGTGTGGCATTGAGCATCAAATCGAATTGATCCCTGGTGCCAAATTACCAAACCGTGCACCCTACAGGACCAACCCCAAAGAAACAAAGGAGATACATAAACAAGTACATGCATTGCTGGATAAAGGGTACATTAGTGTTTCTCTTAGCCCTTGTGTTGTTCCTGTTATTTTAGTGCCTAAGAAAGATGGTACATGGCGCATGTGTGTCGATTGTAGAGCTATTAACAACATCACTATTCGATATCGTCATCCTATTTCACGCTTAGAGGATATGCTAGCTGAATTGAGTGGTGCTACTATTTTCTCTAAGATTGATTTGTGTTGTGGTTATCATCAAATTAGGATGAAAGAAGGGGATGAATGGAAAACTGCTTTCAAAACAAATTTTGGTTTGTATGAGTGGTTAGTTATATCGTTTGGTCTTACTAATGCACCTAGTACATTCATGAGATTAATGAATCATGTTTTGAGAGAATTTATTGGTTGTTTTGTTGTTGTTTATTTTGATGATATACTTATCTATAGCCACAACGAAACTGAACATTGTAGTCATATCCGACAAGTTTTGCAAGTGTCACGTGATAATAAACTCTATGCTAATCTTGCGAAGTGCACATTTGCAAAAGATAAGGTCATATTTCTTGGATTTGTTGTATCTAAGCATGGGGTAGAAGTAGATGAATCTAAAATTGAATCAATTCAGAATTGGCCTATTCCCATGAATGCGAGTCAAGTGCGTAGTTTCCATGGCTTAGCTAGTTTCTATAGGCGCTTTGTGAAGGATTTTAGCACTATTGTTGAACCATATTGTTTGTGTGCTCTTAGAAATGCATGGGATAAGTTTCATATACATGATGGATATTTGTTTAGAGCTAACAAACTATGTATTACAGAATCGTCGTTGCGTTTGTTTTTAGTGCAGGAATCACATATTGGTGGTTTGATGGGTCACTTTGGGCATGAGTAGACATTCCTCATGATAGCTGATCATTTTTATTGGCCCAATATGAGGCGTGATGTGTACATATTTGTGAGTCGTTGCATTACATGCCATAAGTCAAAATCAAAATTGAAGCCTCATGGTTTGTATACACCTCTCTTTGCACCTACTACACCATGGGAAGACATTAGTATGGATTTTGTGCTAGGTCTACCTAAAACACAGAGAGGTCAGGATTCTATATTTGTGGTAGTGGATAGGTTCTCTAAGATGGCTCATTTTATTGCCTGCCATAAAAGCGATGATGCGTTGCATGTTGCTAACCTATTTTTCAGGGACATCGTGAGATTACATGGAGTACCTAAGACGATTGTTTCTGACCATGATGTGAAGTTCATGAGATACTTTTGCAAGACCTTATGAGGGAAGTTGGGAACAAAGTTGTTGTTCAGTACTACATGTCATCTCCAAACATATGGTCAAATGGAGGTGGTGAATCGAACATTGTCATTGCCGTGAGGACTATGATTAAGAAGAATCTGTGGGAGTGGGAAGAGTGTTTGCCACATGTTGAGTTTGCATACAACAGGGTTGTGCATTCGACTACTCAACTTTGTCCTTTTGAGGTGGAGTATGGCTTCAAGCCATTGACGCCACTTGATTTGTTGCCTTTGCCATTGTATGAGAGATTTGATATGGAGACATCAAAATGTGCTGAATATGTGAAGAAGATTCATGAGAAGACTCGAGAGGCTATTGAGAAGAAAGGCAAGAACATTGCTGCTGCAAGGAATCTAGCAAGGAAGGAAGTGTTGTTCAAGCCTAGTTACATGGTATGGGTGCATCTACACAAGGATAGGTTTCCACTACTTCGTAAGTCAAAATTGCAGCCACGTGGTTCTGGTCCTTACAAGGTGTTAGCCAAGATTAATGATAATCCCTACTTGAATGATATACCTATTGGGGGGGGGGTCTGGTGGAGTTAGCAACAGCTTCAACGTTGCTGATTTATCACCATATGAGGGAGTAGACCTTGGAGCATCGAGGTCGACACCTTTTGAAGGGGCGAGATGATGAGGACATCCTTACAATGACTACTAAAGATGATCCAACTATTGCAAAGAAGGATCAGTCCAATGAGATAAGAATTGGACCCATTACAAGAGCTCGTGCTAAGCTACTTGAAGACCAGGTGAATTCACTCCTAAATGAATCTGGTACTTTAATTGATGAGAAATTTATACTGCCTAAGTCTATGCATTTATGTATGATCAGGTTCATTGGACTAACAAGCATGGCGCGAGGAGGAGAAGGGCTACAAGAGAGGCCCAACATGATGGTCGCCCAAGGATGCACGAGGGAGGAGCAGGAGGAAGGCGCAAGAGAATATCATCAAGACGGAGGAAAAAGATCTGCCATGACCGGAGTGTCCAGACGGATCCACCCGGAGTGTCCGGCCTGGCCGAGAGACGAACTAGCATGGACATTCTATGTGCCAGTTTAGACACTACCCAGACACCACACGGAAACTCTGAAGTTTCTAGCCAGACCGGACAGTCCGGCACACTCCACCCGGAGTGTTCCACCTGACCGGACTGTCTGGCCAATATCGAACGGAGTGTCCGCCCGCCGACCGAAATCTAGTCCGAGTCAATTTGTATCAGTTTGAGTCGTACGCGTTTAGTTTCGGTTTCTGGCCGCCCCAACCGCTCTAATAAGCCCTGGGACAACCCCTAGTTAGGGTTTAGACCACGTTTAAACTATATTGGAGTTGTTTCTTTCAAAGAACCTCTAGAATTACCTTGTGATCGAATTATACTACTACAATTGAGTGTGATCTGTTGTTCCATTGGGAAATAGTAGATTGCAAACTACCTTTCATGGTCGATGGCTATGTGTGCAAGAGCGTGGTGTTGTGAATATCCCATAGGGTTCGAGAGCTGTTGCATTAGCATCAGAGTTCGAGCTGGAGAGTTCATAGCTATAGGCTAGTTATCTATCATCCACCATCATCATCGACAATTGCTTGCTGAGATGATCAGGCCACCCCATAGCAGGCAATGTCAATGATTCAAAAAGGGCGTCCATCCTATAGAATTCAGAAGCTGATCACATGACAAGTCAACATGGCGGAGGCGGATCCACCAGCCAACCCTAGTATCTCCATTGGTCATAACAAGAAATCACATTTAGCAGGGTTGATCACCCACACCAAGTACCAAGACTGGGTCATTCAGCATTGATAGTAGAAGCACGAATTGGCGGGTTCGACATGAGCAAGGTCTTCGTGGATGCAGGAAGCAGCATAAACTTGATCTACGCCAAAACACTAAGGGCAATGAACTACCCCTTGACAAATATGGAACCAATAGAAACATCTTTCCATGACATCGTACTAGCTAAAGAAAAAATTCCTTTAGGTAAAATTTTCCTTGACATTGTTTTTGGATCCAAAGAAAATTTCAGGCGGGACGAGTTCAAAGTCAGGGACTAGCCCTCGTAGTGTCACGCCATCCTAGGACGCCCAGCTTTCGCACGATTTATGGCAATCATTCACTATGCCTACTTAGTCATGAAGATGCCAGCACCAAAGAGAATCATAGCAGTAAAAGGAAGTTTCACACATTCCAACAATTGCGAAATGGAGTTCAACAAAATCTTTGAACCTTTTGGGATGGCAACAGAGCTTGAGCAGCTTAAAAAGACAAAAACAGCAGAACCTCTGGTAGTAGCATGTGTCAATCCTGACCAGGCCTTTGACACTATGAAAGAAACAAAAGAAGTATAGATCCATCCCACCGACCCGAAGAAAACAACATTTGTGGCATCCAACCTTGGTCCCTCATAGGAAAGAGCACTCATCGAGTTCTCCGTGAGCACTGGGAAATCTTTGCATGGTTACCTTCGGACATGCCGGTAATTTCCAGGGAACACGTTGACCATGCTTTAAATTAAAATCCAAAGCAAAACTGGTAAAGCAATCACTTCGTCGCTTTGCGGAACCCAAGCGCAACGCTATTGGGAAAGAACTACATCACCTCATTGATGCAAACTTCATAAAGAAACTAAAGAAAGCGGAATGGCTCACAAACCCAGTATGCGTCCCGAAGAAAAACAACAAACATCTGTGGATGTGCATCGACTTCACTGCATTAAATAAACATTGTCTAAAGGATCGCTTCCCACTTCTGCGAATCGATCAAATAATCTACGCAACTGTGGGGTGCAAATGTCTTTCCTTTTTGGATGCATATTCAGGATACCACCAGATTCGGATGAAGGAGGAAGATCAGGAGAAAACAACATCCATCACAAATTATGGTGTATTTTGTTACACAACAATGCCTTTTGGCCTCAAGAACGTCGGAACAACATATCAACGGATGATGCAGAATTGCCTAGGAAGTCAAATCGGCACAAACGTACAAGTATATATTGATGATGTCATAGTTACAGCAAAACAAGAATCGTCACTTATCAAGGATATCAAAGAAACATTCAAAAATCTTCATAAGTATTGCATCAAATTAAACCCAATAAAGTGTTCCTTTGGAGTCCTAATAGGGCAACTCCTCGGATATCTAGTATCAACAAGAGGAATCGAAGCCAATCCGAAGAAAATACAAGCAATTTTGACAATGAAAAAACCAACAAATTTATGAGGTGTACAATAGTTGGTCGGGACAGTGGCAGCGCTCAACCGCTTCATTGCTCGATTAGGAGAAAAAGCACTACCATTCTATGCTCTAATGAGGATGTCAGAAAAATTCGAATGGACCGAAGAAGCTCACCGCACTTTTGAAGACCTCAAAAAGACACTTTCGACGCCCCTGTTGTCGTGTCTCCACAAGAAAAAGAGCCACTACTTCTTTACATTGCCGCCACAAATTAGGTGGTCAGCATGGTCCTGGTCGTACAGCGACCCTAAGAAGGAAAAACCCATGGTGTTCAGAGGCCAATCTATTTCTTGAGTGAAGTCCTCTCACCATCCAAACAAAGGTACTCGCATTATCAAAAATGAGTGTATGGAGTATTTATGACAACACGAAAGTTACGCCATTATTTTTTGGAACATCTGATCATAGTGGTCAATGAAGCACCTTTCTCGAACATCCTCAACAGCCCAGAAGCAACTGGGTGTATCTCTCTATGGGGCATCAGATTATCCCCTCGAGACATCACGTAGGAGAAATGTAAAGCGATTAAATCACAAGTTATGTTTGACTTCATTATAGAATGGACTGAGCTGCAATGTGTGGGTCCACCTGACGTTTCTAGCGCCTGGACAATATACTTTGATGGATAAAAAAGAACGGAAGGAGTAGGAGCATGAGTCATATTGATATCACTACAAGGCGACAAGATGCGATATATACTTTGGATGAGTTTGCAAACACATCCAATAATGAAGCTGAATACGAGGCCTTGTTCCACGGCATGTGGATGGCTAAAGCCCGTGGTGCAACTCGCCTAATTTTTTTGGTGATTCTAATCTTGTAGCATATCAAGCAATGAACAAGTGTGATGCTGTCAGCGACAACATGATTTCTTACCGAGATCTCTATAGCATCATGGAAGCTCAGTTTGATGAATGTGAAGTATCGCACATAGGAAGAGCAAGTAATGAAGAAGCCGACAATTTGGCAAACATCGGGTCCTTGTGCTTACAAGTGCCACCCGGGGTTTTTTGGGGAAGAAATATCTGAGCATTCTATCAAAGAAAAAAGAGTTTCTGAGGTCATAGCTCCCAAGACAGGAAAAAAGAATAAGCCGAGAAGAGACTCGGGGGCTTCATCAGCCAGTATAAGCATAGAGGAGACCCTTGAAGAAGAACTAGAAATTGATGAGGTCATGATAATCGAACCTACATGGATGCAGCCATACATAGCCTATATGACTCACGGATAACTACCCGAATATGTGATAGAAGTCCGACGAATCACTCGGAGATCGAAAGCCTTCATGATAATTAAGGGAGAGTTATATAAAATAAGTATTTCGGGAGTGTTGCAGCGATGCGTCGCACCCGAAGATGGGAAATCTGTACTCAAGGAAATACATGAAGGAATTTGTGGCCATCACGCTAGTAGCCGAGAAATTGCGGCCAAAGCATTTAGGGCAGGATTTTATTGGTTCACAGCAGCTCAAGATGCAAAAGACATAGTTAGAACATGTCAAGCATGTCAACAATTCGCAACAAAACCTAGAACGCATGCCGCTGAATTAATCCTTATACCTTTGGCTTGGCCCTTTGCTCAATGGTGACTTGATATGGTAGGTAAACTTCACAAATCATCTCCAAGAGGACATGTCTTTCTGCTAGTAGTAGTCGACAAATTTACTAAATGGATAGAAGAAATGCCGGTCACAACTCAAGGTGGAGCTTCGGCTATGAATTTTATAAAATCCATAGTATTTCAGTTCGGCATGCCAAACAGGATCATTACAAACAATGGAACCAACTTTACTTCCAATGAATTTAAGGAATACTGCGAGGAGATGGGAATCAAGGTAAGCTACGCTTCAGTGGCTCATCCGCAAGCCAATTGACAAGTGGAAAAAGCCAATGGCTTAGTAACTGCTGGCCTCAAGAAAGGATTGCTAGAACCACTCGACAAAGAAAAAAGAGCATGGGTTGATGAGTTACCATCTATTTTCTGGAGTTTGCGAACCACCCCTAATACTGCAACACAAGAAACCCCGTTCTTTCTGGTCCACGGCGCTGAAGCCGTCCTTCCACTCGAAGTTTCACATGGATCTCCTAGAGTAGCTGCGTATGATCAGGAGGAATCAAGAGAAGCGCTCGAAGATGACGTTTATGCACTCGCCGAAGCTCGAGATGAAGCCCTACAAAGAGCTACTATATATCAGCAAAACTTGCGTGATTATCATGAGCAACGATTATGTCCAAAATCCTTCATAGTAGGGGATCTAGTTCTGTGCCTCAAGCAAGATGGCCACCGAAAGCTGGAATCACCTTGGGAAGGACCCTACATTGTTACAAAAGTTATTCCTAGAGGAGCATATCGTCTACAAGACAAGAAGACATGAGTCATGGCGTGGTATTGCCGACGAGTACGCCATGGAGGGGTCCTCACAGTGCGTGTTTAGAGACATGGGGTAAGGCGGGGAGTTGGCGGGTACGAGGTAACACAGCTTACCCAGGTTCAAGTCCCATAATGGTGGCGGAACTCTACTCTTGCTAAAAATCACTATAATGGCAATACGCCGAGTTACAGAGAAAGGTTCGTTGTGCGAGGTGTTGCATGTTGTACGTAGCAATCTAGGTTGTGCCCTAAAGGCTCCCATATGTCCGGCTTATAAAGGCACCAAAACCTAGGGTTTACAGGGAAAGGTCCCTGCCGGACAAGGTAAAGAGTCCTACACTAATACAAACTAGTATTCCGTGTCTTGCACTCCAAGGCTCCGAGTATGTCGGTGAATCCTACGTAGCCTCCCTTTATCTGGCGTGGGCCTCCGTTCTGGATCCGTCTAACTGGGCCACCCAGCAAGCTATAGGCCTTGCTACCAACTATGGGCCACCCGGGTTAGCCGGATTGGAGACATGCTATGAGGATACCCATTTAGCATATCCCCAATAGTAGCCCCCGGAGGACTTTGAAATCTTGCGACGTCTTGCCCATTGATCTTGAATGCTCCATCTAGGTGATGCTGGCAATTAGTCAAGCAATATCTCAAAGGTCTCCCAAATAACTCTGTAATCCTCTCTAGCTTCGCAATGTAGCCGAAGATTCCTTCATTCTTCATTTCCAGAGAAAGACAATCTCCACCTTCGATGGAATCTTTTGACGTGACCCTTCACTGCAACTGTCAGGAGGATGACGTAGGGTGCAGCCTATGCTACCTTGAAACTCACAAAAGGCAGGGAATTAATCATCAGCTATTTTCACGCACGCAAAATCCGAAATGGTAAAGCGGCAAAGACGGAGGACGTGGCGAAATTACCACGCACATTCGTCTCCATGTTGGCAATGCTCCACCTATTGGATCCCTTTGCATGAATCTTGACGCAGGGTCTATATATTTTCACTACAGACAGGTTATTTTCGTTTTACCCGCATTCGCTCCCTTGTCTTTATCTTCCTCTAGTCGCACGCCTATTCGAGCTCCTCTTCGGAAAACCCTAGCCAGAGCCTCCTCATCCTCCACTTCCCACCAGCACCATATTGGCCTCCAGCAGCTCCATCCCTTCGACGACAACGACCCACGAGGCTACTCCAAAGCTTTCTCAAGGAGTGACAGTCCCATCGTAGGGGATTGTTATCCCCGTCACCACTATGGTGGAAACCACCAGCGACGACCAAGAACGAGCGATGCCAAATGCCCCTGAAGAGGACAATGACTCCCACAAAGGAGTGTGGAGAGGCTCTGACCTCACCGCCAAAGACTTGCAAGAACTGGTCACCGAGGGGTATCTCCCCATGGCGAAGGATTTGGTCTGGCGACCGGCACCGACCGACGAGGTCGTTCCTTCTCCCCAAGCCAGAAAGAAGGTGTACCTCATAGCTCAGCTGGGACGAGGAGTAAGCCTGCCAGTCTCCGACTTCTTCCTGGACGTCCTCCGGCACTTCCGAGTACTTCCCCTCAATCTCTCCCATAACAGCATCCTCGTCCTTAGCAACTTCATAGCTTTGTGCGAAGGATTTCAAGGCATCAAACCTAGATTAGATCTATTTGTATACTCTTTCACCATCAAGAGAGAGTATGTAGAGTCCAAGGACGAATTAAGGATTTGTGGAACCATTAGTTTTAGGATCCGGCCTAGCCGGTGCTTCCCCGACATCATAGGGCACAAGTCTTGCAAGAACTAGCAGCGCACATATTTCTATGGCCCAGATATCCCCCTGCCTTACCATCTTGAGTCATATCCTGACTTTGTCGACGGAGCTGTCCCTGAAGTGCCTGTCTTGCAGACCCCAGCCTCTCTTTCGTCCGACAACAAAGCCAACCGCGCCGTAAGGAGGATTGAATGGCTTGTGGACGGAGGTTTTACGGGGTTGGACCTAGCCATGTGCTGGTTTGTTAGGCGGATCTAGCCTCTGCAGCATCACGCCGAGTTGATGTGCAAGTACACTCAGGACAGGAGGGATCCCATGCGAATTTCGCGGGATAACTTATCCGCTGACTCTGTCAAGCTCTGTCTTAAGGACATCGTTAAGGTGAAGGACAGGAAGCGTGGCTTCAAGATCACCTATGACATGTTCGACTACGACAAATGCCCATAGGTAACTAGTGTTTCCTTTGTTGCTCGTTATACTCTAAGGTTTTTTTGTCTTGAAGTTGTCAGTCTAACACTCCTTTGTTTCCCAGCTGGCGACCTTGGCGGAAGATCAGATGGCCTCCCAGGTCTATGATCCCAAGGTGAAGGATATCCAAGTGGTGTCCGACGATGATACCCCCAGGGATTAGCCAGCTCCGGCAGCGCGAAAGCGGAAGAGCTCCACCTCTAACGCTACTGCCGAGGCCAAGAAGAAGAAGAAATCGAAGAGTGGAGTGTCCAGAAGATCCACCACCGCCTTAGAGGCGGAGAAGAAGAAATCCACCAGCATTCCCCTCACCAAGGCTCTTGCCATGGAGTAAGTGTATTCATTCTCCAACTTATATTTTTAGCCCATACTTTTTTTTCAACTCTTGTACTTATACTTTGTATGTTTCAGGAGGAAGGCCGGTGCTAGTTTGAAGCGATCCTCCAGAGATGCTAGAGGGTCAAAAAACATTCATGACATGCTGACCAAAGATGTGGCTCCCAACCCCTCTCCTGCTACTGCTCCCCCTACTCCTGCCGCCAATCCTTCTACCGGCCCCACTAGACCTTCGTCCCCCATCATCCCTAAGATATTAGCCATGGAGACAGATGCCAATCCAATCCTTGATATCTCAGGATCTATCGAGGAAAATGTTGCTCCCAGTGGTCATGCAACGCAGGAGAGCACTTCCTCCAAAGTGGCGGAAGCTCCAGCTAAGGATGCCACCGAGAAAGGGAAGCAAGTAATGGAAGGAGCGGAGGCGGAGGTAGCTGCAGCAACATACTAGGCGGGGGCCTCTGAGCCATCAAATGTTCTGAAAACGCAACAGGCAGCTAGGGCATCATCCATGCCTCCGGCTTGAACATCTCATTTGGCTGCGACTCCTTCGACATTGTGCCTAGATGAACTCATTGCACAGTAAAATGCCATGTATAACAATGTTGGCATCTTCCATACTACATATGCCAATCTGGCCAACAATCTTAAGCTTATTGCCATTGTATGTCTTTTAAACTTCACTTATTTTACTTTGTGTAATATATCCCTCTGTATCCCCCGAGCTCTTAGGCGGAGAAACAAAAGTTATTGGCATGAGTGTTCCAAAGAACTAAGAGTAGAAATTGATAGTGTAGCCCCCGAGCGTGTATGTGGAAACTTTAGGAAAATTCCGGCTAGATGCTCTAAGAGTAGCATACTTGCTGATTAAAACCTTGTGCTATAGCTCCTGAGCATGTAGTTAAAACCAGATAGTTCTGACTAGATGCTCTAGAGATACTAAGCATGTTTACTTGTGGAAGAATGAGAATAGATGGAGGATCACCGCCAATGAGAGGTTTGCTGCCTTGTGGAAGGAACTGGACCTTGAACAGGGTAAAACAGCCTTCCTGAATCAACAGATCAAAAATAGCTAGAGTATGTTTCTTTTAACAACTCCTTAATTTTTCTCATGGTCTTATTTCGACCGTCTTCTCATAGTGATTTCCATTTTTTTTCATACACAGGCCATTGCCAAAGCCAAGAGCATCGTCGAGCAATCCAAGCATATTCAAGAGCTCGACGATGAGAACAAAATCTTGAAGAAAGACCTGGTTGATGCTGTCCAGTGCCATGAAGAGGCGATGAAGGCGCTCCAAGAGTCCGTTGACGCCGAGATGCAGCGCCTGAAGGACGAATTTTCACAACTCAAGGAGAAGAACCAAGCTACAAAGATCAGAATGCGAGAAACCTTGAGGTGTACAAGACAGTTCAGAAGGAGCGGGACGCCTTGGCGGAGACATGCAAGCAGGCGGAGACGAGCATCTTCGGTAACTTTCTCCTTTCTTGGTCAATTTTGTACTTTGGATAAACGTTTGATGTTTTTATACTCATGATCCTTGTATCTAATGCAAACCACAACTGCCATTGGCTTGGGCAACTTGGGTGAGGGTGCTCTGGATCCCAAGGAGTGCAGGATGCTTGCTGGCAACTTCGTCAACACCGCCATTGCCTAGGCCAAGGAGATAGCCCAGCCTGTAGGAATCAACATCAAGGCGGCAGACTCATCGGCTAAGTACTTGGAAATCTTGCGCCGATCCCCCGAGAAAGTCAAGGACTGGAAAGCCTCTTGTGTCCGTGCTGGTGCAGGGCTGACCTTTTCCTTGGTCAAGGCACACTATGACAATGCCGACATCGATTTGGTGACCTTCGGCTTTCCCAAGCTGGACGAGGAAGGGAAAGAAATTGATAGCAGCGCTATATGGAATTCCCTCGCCGGCTTCGACACAAGGGTCGCCAAGATGGTCAATGTGGATGTCTTCATGCTTGTCGAGATTCTTGATGAAGATATGGCCTCGTCTGAGTCTAGCCCATCTCCTTCCAAGTTTGATGAGTTATCCCGGCCTGGCTCTCCTGATGATGCCACCAGGATGTCCCCTGCAGCAGAGCCATGAAAAACAATATTTGTATTAAATGTGTCTCTACGATGTATATGCAGAAAAACGGATGTGTTCTATTAAGGCGGAAGAACTTGTACTCAAGTTTCCTGCTACTTATCTGTTTCCAGCATGTGTATATTTTTTAAGCAAGTGATGGCTTATCCATTATTCCGGTTTGTATGCTTGACCTTTCATGAGACAGAAGACTCACATCACAGAACTATGCCCTCAGGTGATGATGCTTAATAGCACCATCAAGAACCTAAGAGCAAAATCGTTGGCTTTGAGTGCCGAGAAGTCACTACTCTGAAATCCACATAAAAACTTCAGAAAACGTGTAGACCAGAAAACTTAAGCTAACGCCTGTAGGCGGAATTTTCACAAGTGCAAATGCAAACTTGCGCACCAAGGGTTTATATGATCCAAAAATGAACAACTGAAGGAGGTAAAAGACTGGACGGTGACGGCGAGCACAAGCGAGGTTGCGGCAGGGGCTAAGGTGGACGAAATCGATGGCATCGGCTCCTCCTCTGTTGCAGCTGCCTCCGGTGAAATTCTAGTGGCCTGCTGCTCGAGCTACTCCGGCAAGAGGTGGGGAAGGACTAGGAGTGAGAGGGGAGTCGAATGGTGTGGGGATTGAGGCTGGGGAAGGCCTCCTTATATAGGCTCGAGGAGGGGACCGAGGGGGCGACGGCGAGCTTGTCGGCGACGATGATACATGGTGCTATCGGCATGGGTGGCATAGGCAGACGGTGGCTTGCCTCCTGGAGGTGCTCTACGGCTTAATGGCGACGCTAGGGGCGATGATATTTGGTCGGGAGCGTCGCACGCTCTGAGGGATAGAGGCGGTGCTCGACGGTGATCACAGCGACTATGGGTCGCGTGGCGATGCATGACCGTGTCTGGCGGGGTGCTGGGGTCGAGGCGGAGCGACGTGCGGGATTTGGTGCCGAGGCACGGTCTGCTGCGTGCTAGCGGCGATCGCGCTCTAGCACGCAGAGAGAAAGGGTGGCAAGGCTGGGGAGTGGTCCAGGGACTGGGGTTGATCGATGAGTGGACCATGGGGGGCGGTAGGGTGGCGCCTAACTCCCTGGAGTGGCGGAGAGGGGCTGGGGGTCTCCTGCGCCTTGTGCACACTTGGCCGACGAGCATGGCATTGGGGCGGCCTGGCACTGGCGCCAGGGGCTAGGGATAGAGGTGGGTTTGTTCTAGTTGGGCCTGGGGGAGACAAGGATGATCAATGCAACCCAAATGGCTCGACAAGATTAGCTCCAAAATAGTAATAGTTAGGCCATAAGATTATGCTAACAAGGTGTTCGATCAAATGGCCGCATGAACAAAATATTTGAATTTTGAGCTGATTTTTGGTGGAGTGATGTAACTTATGCTTGAGCATCTAGGTTTTCTTGGGATTTAAAAATGGAGTTCATTTGAGTGGTTTTTGAATAAGTGTGATCTAGATACATACACTTGGTTCCATTTTCAAATGCCATTTAAATTTAGTGTTTGAATGTTTTTGGGATGAAACAAAATGGGCCTTTGTACATCACTACTTGTACTAGCAAGGGGTGCAAAGAACCACAGTTGTTTCTGTTAGGATTTGAGTTCTAGGAATAGCAAAGTAGGCTAGGGGATTAAAATGGCAAAAGTGACCATTTGCTTATTATATTCTATTTGATTTTTTTCTTCGGGATTTGCTTGGGGATGGTCTAGATGATGTTTAATTCACCTTAGAATCATTTTACAACCAATGGATCACTCAAACATGGCAATTCAAAACAACTCCTAATTTAAATGCACACACATATGAATGCTTAATGATTTTAAATTGAAAAGTTTTTGTTAACCCTAAATTGGGTAGATTTGATCTTGATTAACCTTGGATTAAGTTTTGGGATGTTACACATAGCTACAGTCAATCCATGCGTGTTCTTCGCACAAACCACATATGGATCCACCAGAGTTCATTGCATGTGTTTTTTTTTCACAAACCACAGCTAGAGTCATTGCATGTGTGTTCTTTTTACAAACCACATATGGATCCATCAGAGTCATTGTATGTCTGTTCTTTTCATTAACCACAGCTAGTGTCATTGCATGTCTATTCTTTCCACACACCACATATGGATCCACCAGTGTGATTGCATGTGTATTCTTTTCACAAACAACAACTAGAGTCATTGCATGTGTGTTCTTTTCACAAACCACATAAGGATCCACCAGTGTCATTGGATGTGTGTTCTTTTCATCAACCACACCTAGAGTCAGTGCATGTCTGTTCTTTCACAAACCACACATGGATCCACTAGTGTGATTGGATGTGTATTCTTCTCACAAACCACATATGGATCCATCAGAGTTCATTGCATGTGTGTTCTTTTCACAAACCACGGCTAGTGTCATTGCATGTCTGTTTTTTCGACAAACCACATATGGATCCACCAGAGTCATTGCATGTCTGTTCTTTTCATTAACCACAACCAGTGTCATTACATGTGAGTTCTTTCCACAAACCACATATGGATCCACTAGTGTCTTTGAAACATGTGTTCTTTTCACAATACACGGCTAGTGTCATTGCATCTCTGTTCTTTCCACAAACCACATATGGATCCACCAGTGTCATTGCATGTGTGTTCTTCTCACAAACAACATATGGATCCACCAGAGTTCATTACATGTATGTTCTTTCCACAAACCTAATAAGGATCCACCAGTGTGATTGCAAGTCTGTTCTTTTCACAAACCATAGCCAGAGTCATTGCATGTGTGTTCTTCTCACAAACCACATATGGATCCACCAGAGTTCATTGGATATGTGTTTATTCATTAACCACAGCTAGAGTCATTGCATGTGTGTTCTTCTCACAAACCACATATGGATCCACCAGAGTCATTGCATGTCTGCTCTTTTCATTAACCACAGCTAGTGTCATTGCATGTTTGTTCTTTCCACAAACCACATATGGATCACCAGTGTGATTGCATGCGTGTTCTTTGCACAAACCACATCTAGAGTCATTGCATGTCTGTTCTTTTCACAAACCACAACTAGAGTCATTGTGTGTGTTCTTTCACAAACCACACATGGATCCACTAGTGTCATTGGATGTGTTATCTTCTCACAAACAACATATGGACCCACTAGAGCGATTGCATGTATGTTCTTTTCACAAACCACAGCTAGAGTTATTGCATGTGTGTTATTTTCAAAACCACATATGGATCCACCAGTGTCATTGGATGTGTGTTATTTTCATTAACAACACCTAGAGTCAGTGCATGTCTGTTCTTTCACAAACCACACATGGATCCACCAGTGTCATTGGATGTGTGTTCTTCTCACAAACCACATATGGATCCACCAGAGTTCATTGCATGTCTGTAATTTTCACAAACCACATATGGATCCACTATTGTCATTGCATGTGTGTTCTTTTCATTAACCATAGCTAGAGTCATTGCATGTGTGTTCTTCCCACAAACCACATACGGATCCACTAGAGTTCATTGCATGTGTGTTCTTTTCACAAACCATGGCTAGAGTCATTGCATGTGTGTACTTTTCACAAACCACATATGGATCATTCAGAGTCATTGCACGTCTGTTCTTTTTATTAACCACAGCTAGTGTCATTGCATGTCTGTTCTTTTCACAAACCACATAAGGATCCACCAGTGTGATTGCATGTGTGTTCTTTTCACAAACCACAACTAGAGTCATTGCATGTGTGTTCTTCTCACAAACCACATATGGATCCACCAGAGTTCATTGGATGTGTGTTCTTTTCACAAACCACAGCTAGAGTCATTGCATGTGTGTTCTTTTCACAAACCACATATGGATCCATCAGATTCATTGCATGTCTATTATTTTCATTAACCATAGCTAGTGTCATTGCATGTTTGTTCTTTCCACTAACCACATTTGAATCCACTGGTGTGATTGCATGTGTGTTCTTTTCACAAACCACAGCTAGAGCCATTGCATGTGTGTTCTTTTCACAAACCACATAAGGATCCACCAGTGTGACTGCATGTTCGTTCTTCTCAGAGTCATTGCATGTGTTCACAAACCACAGATGGATCAAGCAGTGTCATTGGATGTGTGTTCTTCTCACAAAACACATATGGATCCACTAGAGCGATTGCATGTGTGTTATTTTCACAAACCACAGCTAGAGTCATTGCAGGTGTGTTCTTTTCACAAACCACACATGGATCCACCAGTGTCATTGGATGTGTCTTCTTCTCACAAAACACATATGGATCCATTAGAGTGATTGTATTTGTGTTCTTTTCGCAAACCATAACTAGAGTCATTGCATGTGTGTTCTTTTCACAAACCACATAAGGATCCACCAGTGTCATTGAATGTGTGTTCTTTTCATGAACCGTGCCTAGAGTCCGTGCATGTATGTTCTTTCACAAACAACTCATTGATCCACCAGTGTCATTGGATGTGTGTTCATCTCACAAACCACATATGGATCCACCAGAGTTCATTGCATGTTTGTTCTTTTCACAAACCACATATGGATCCACTAGTGTCATTGCATCTGTGTTCTTTTCATTAACCATAGCTAGAGTCATTGCATGCGTGTTCTTCTCACAAACCACATATGTTTCCACCAGAATTCATTGCATGTGTGTTATTTTCCCAAACCACAGTTAGAGTCATTGCATGTCTGTTCTTTTCACAAACCACATATGGATCAATCAGAGTCATTGCATGTATGTTCTTTTCATTAACCTCAGCTAGTGTCATTGCATGTTTCTTCTTTTCACACAGAACATATGGATCCACCAGTGTGATTGCATGTGTATTCTTTTCACAAACCACAACTAGAGTCATTGCATGTGTGTTCTTTTCACAAACCACATAAGGATCCACCAGTGTCATTGGATGTGTGTTCTTTTCATGAACCACACCTAGAGTTAGTGCATGTCTATTCTTTCACAAACCACACATGGATCCACTAGTGTGACTGGATGTGTGTTCTTTTCATGAACCACATATGGATTCACCAGAGTTCATTGCATGTCTATTCTTTTCACAAACCACATATGGATCCACTAGTGTCATTGCTTTTCATTAACCATAGCTAGAGTCATTGCATGTGTGTTCTTTTCACAAACCACATATGGATCCACCAGAATTCATTGAATATGTTTTCTTTTCATTAACCACATCTAGAGTCATTGCATGTGTGTTCTTTTCATTAACCACATCTAGAGTTAATAGAGTCATTGCATTTTAACCACAACTAGTGTCATTGCATGTCTGTTCTTTCCACAAACCACGTATGGATCCACCAGTGTGATTGCGTGTGTGTTATCTTCACAAACCACAGCTAGAGTCATTGCATGTGTGTTCTTTTCACAAACCACATAAGGATCCACCAGTGTCATTGGATGTGTGTTCTTTTCATGAACCACACCTAAAGTCACCGCATGTCTGTTCTTTCCCAAACCACACATGGATCCACTAGTCATTGGATGTGTGTTCTTCTCACAAACCAAATATGGATCGACCAGAGTTCATTGCATGTTTGTTCTTTTCAAAAACCACATATGGATCCACTAGTGTCATTGCATGTGTGTTGTTTTCATTAACCATAGCTAGAGTCATTGTATGTGTTCTTCTCACAAACCACATATGGATCCACCAGAGTTCATTGCATGTGTTTTTTTCATTAACCACGGCTAGAGTCATTGCATGTGTGTTCTTTTCACAAACCATAGCTAGAGTCATTGCATGTCTGTTCTTTCCACAAACCACATATGTATCCACTAGTGTCATTGCATGTGTGTTCTTTTAATTAACCATAGATAGAGTCATTGCATGTGTGTTCTTCTCACAAACCACATATGGATCCACCAGAGTTCATTGCATGTGTGTTCTTTTCATTAACCACAGCTAAGGTCATTGCATGTGTGTTCTTTTCACAAACTACATATGGATCCATCAGAGTCATTGCATGACCGTTATTTTCATTAACCACTAAGCTAGTGTCATTGCATGTCTGTTCTTCGCACAAACCACATATGGATCCACTAGTGTGAGATGGCATGTGTGTTCTTTTCGCAAACCACATAAGGATCCACCAACGTCATTGGATGTGTGTTCTTTTCATGAACCACACCTCGAGTCACTACATGTCTGTTCTTTCACAAACCACACATGGATCCACCAGTGTCATTGGATGTGTGTTCTCCTCACAAACCACATATGGATCGACCAGAGTTCATTGTATGTTTGTTCTTTTCAAAAACCACATATGGATCCACTAGTGTCATTGGATGTGTGTTCTCCTCACAAACCACATATGGATCGACCAGAGTTCATTGTATGTTTGTTCTTTTCAAAAACCACATATGGATCCACCAGTGTCATTGCATGTGTGTTCTTTTCATTAACCATAGCTAGAGTCATTGCATGTGTGTTCTTCTCACAAACCACATTGGATCCACCAGAGTTCATTGCATGTGTGTTCTTTTCATTAACCACTGCTAGAGTCATTGCATGTGTGTTCTTTTCACAAACCACAGCTAGACTCATTGCATGTCTGTTCTTTCCACAAACCACATATGTATCCACTAGTGTCACTGGATGTGTGTTCTTTTCACAAACCACTTATGGATTCACCAGTATCATTAAAATGTATGTTCTTTTCATTAACCACACATGGATCACCTAGAGTCATTGTATGTGTGTTCTTTTCACAAACCACATAAGGATCCATCAGAGTCATTGCATGTCTGTTATTTTCATTAACCACAGCTAGTTTCATTGCATGTCTGTTCTTTTCACGAACCACATAACGATCCACTAGAGCCATTGCATGTGTGTTCTTTTCACAAAGCACATATGGATCCACAAGTGTCATTGGATGTGTGTCCTTTTCATGAACTACACCTAGAGTCAGTGCATGTCCGTTCTTTCACAAACCACACATGGATCCACCAGAGTCATTGTATTGCCTGTTCTTTTCACAAACCACAGTTAGAGTCACTCCATGTATGTTCTTTCGACAAACCAGAGTCATTGCATGTATGTTCTTTTCACAAACCATATATTGATCCACTAGTGTCATTGCATGTGTGTTCTTCTCAAAAACCACATATGGATCCACCAGAGTTCAATGCATGTCTGTTCTTCTCACAAACCACATAAGGATCCACCAGTGTCATCGCATGTGTGTTCTTTTCATTAACCATAACTCGAGTCATTGCATGTGTGTTCTTCTCACAAACCACACATGGATCCACCAGAGTTAATTGCATGTGTGTTCTTTTCATTAACCACAACTAAAGTCATTGCATGTGTGTTGTTTTCACAAACCACATATGGATCCATCAGAGTCATTGCATGTCCGTTCTTTTCATTAACCAGTAAGCTAGTGTCATTGCATGTCGGTTCTTCGCACAAACCACATATGGATCCACCAGTGTGATTGCATGTGTGTTCTTTTCAAAAACCACATAAGGATCCACCAGCGTCATTGGATGTGTGTTCTTTTCTTGAACCACACCTAGAGTCATCGCATGTCTGTTCTTTCACAAACAACAATGGATCCACCTGTGTCATTGGATGTGTGTTCTTCTCACAAACCATATATGGATCCACCAGAGTTCATTGCATGTCTGTAATTTTCATGAACCACATATGGATCCACTAGAGTAATTGCATGTGTGTTCTTTTCATTAACCGTAGCTAGAGTCATTGCTTGTGTGTTCTTCGCACAAACCACATACGGATCCACTAGAGTTCATTGCATGTGTGTTCTTTTCACAAACCACATCTAGAGTCATTGCATGTGTGTACTTTTCACAAACCACATATGGATCATTTAGAGTCATTGCATGTCTGTTCTTTTCATTAAACACAGCTAGTGTCATTGCATGTCTGTTCTTTTCACAAACCACATAAGGATCCACCGGTGTGATTGCATGTGTGTTCTTTTCACAAA